>JAWNPO010000334.1:0-732055 GCA_035047525.1 Drosophila quinaria | reverse complement strand
CGGTATCCCTGGTTCAACTTCGATAACATTAACATCGATATTCGGGTGATAGCGTGTTGGAGCGAGGAGAGGAGCGAGCAGAAGAGCAGGAAGCACCGGGCATTCTCAAAAAATGTCATTTCGAGATAAGCGCATTTAAAGTTTTCAAGTGTCGCCTGAGTTTCAAAAACGGGTCAGACTTGTAAATTTGAGAAAAAAACCTGAGCTTCATGAAACAAAGAATCTTTTCTATTTAACGAATGCAGCACAACTGAGATATGTCGTTCTTTTGAGTAAATTAAGTCGAATCGTTGGAAAGGAAAAAATGACATACTCTTCTCACACTTTTGGTATTAAAGATAGGATGATGAAATTTTTACACAACGTGTGTTAATTGTTACATTGCGATCATTTCAGCATCATTAACTCAAAAATCGTGTTTTTCGACTTATGTCACTCTTCTAGTAAATGAGCGATATATTGAACACATCTACATTATTATTTGATTTTTTTTTTTATTATTATTATTATTATAAACGTTGTTTTAGTTTATTGTTTAGACTTAGCTTAATATTTACGCATTTTCTTGCAGTTCCGTAATTCTTTTAGTTTAGCAATCATCATAATTGTTTGTCCCTTTTAAGAAAGTTCGTTCGTATTTTGGAAATATTTAATATTTGTTTTTAAAAATATAATTCTATAGATCTGCATTAACGATAAGCGTCATATTAAATGGAAATGAATATCTATAGATAAAAGAGCGTTAAAGGAACAAAATCAAAAATACTCAATATTTTTTAAACATATAGTTTCTTAAAAAACAAAATTTAAACTTATTGCAATTGTTGATCACGCTAAATGTATCTTACTTTTCTTTCTAGTTTTAAAGTTTTGCTTTTGTTTAGTTTTTTTCTTAGTAGGTTAAGACAATTTCGTGACGAGAACATGAGAATAAGATCTTAAAATAAAACAAACAAGCACGCACACAACAAATAGTAACGAAAAATATATCTAATGAAAATAGAAAAAACTTTCAGCTTACGTGGTCAAAATAAAAAGGGATTATGTTCAATATTGAAGCTAGAGCTAGAAGAAGGTCGCTTAACTACAAATAGATGTCTGTCTCAGTGTTTATGTGTAGGAGGAGTCTGTGCATGGGATTTCGGGGGTCGAGAAAATGTTGTCAGTGCCAGCCACAGGCTGGAGAAATTTGCTCTTGATATCATTTAAATTGATCACGGTACGTGACGCTGCACATGGCGATAAGCAAACGAACATTGCTGTATTGCGAACTCTTTGGGCAATTCTTGATGAACAGTTGGCAATTACGATACAGTTCAGAGAGAACTTTAGGCGCATGCTCGCGCGTTATAGGATCCGACATGTTGATGGCCAGCAGCGCCTCATTGAGGTAACTATAAAGAAATGAGTAGTCCAAATTTAAAATTCCAAACAAAAATTCAAAATGACTAAACTTATTTCGTAATTACCATTGTTTAAGCTCATTGTGATTGCTCATGTCGGCAGAGATTTGTTGGATGAGCGAGAGCACCACCTTCTGCTCCAGTCGACAACCATCGGGTGCAAAGACCTGCTTGTGATCCGTATGACGCAACGTGAACTCCACAAGATTCAAATCATTTGCCAGCAGTGCCTGATGGAAGGCCTTGTTTATTTGACCAGCCAGCAGCATTTGCTTAATGCTGTCGCGTAAATCGTAGGTTGGAGCGGGTGTTGCTGCCTGTGATCTCATTGCCATATTCTGGCTATCCACATATTTGCGCAATTCGGCCCTTATGGTCTCCTGCACCTGGCGGGCAAGCAGAATTTCCAAGCTCTTCACCTCGCGCTGCGTCTCCAGCATGGCATCGGTTAACTCGGTGCGATGTTTCAACAAATTCGTTTCCACCAGCTGCTTCAATAGGCCCAGTTTGTTGCTCAACTCCTCGCCATTGTGCGGCTGTGGCATGTGCTGCAGATAAGCATTAAACTCCACCATGACTGCAATCACAAACCAACAGAATTTTTGGTCAGTCAGTTAAGCATCGGCATAATTAATAAAATAAATACAGTTGAACTACCCTAACTCGAATTAACTTCGTTTTTAAGTTTATTAAACGTTATTGCCACTCGGTTTAGTTCGAGTTAAAGATAATTTAAGTTATAGAAGTTAGAAGCTATGAAAGTTCGATTCATATAGTTATAAAAATCCATATTAAATAATAATTAAGTTTTCACTATCGAAAATAAATATAACAGAAAATAAAAACTGAAATAACTTGTATAATTTTATATATAGACAATTATTATTAAATTAAAATTAAAATGTGAATTTTAGACTTTATTTAATTAATTTCATGATGAAATATTACATCTGGGATCTTCTCATTCTACGAGATTAAACTATAGTTTTATTACTTACAGTCTTTAATGCCCACACTAAACGCCTCATGGAGCTGCTTGAACATATTCTGCGATGATTTTTCATAGGCTGGTATCAGAGTGCTGCTCATGGACTCAATAAAGGCCGTTTGCAGGCTGTTTTGCACGCCAATCAGCACGGATTTGCCAAAGGCATCCAGGAATTGCTATAAATATTAAAATTGAATAGCTGCTAATTTTGAAACTAAGTTTATTATTTATAATTACCTTGCTTTTGCACACCTGGGCAATATTCTCTTTAATTGTCTTGTCGAATACATTCAACTTTTGTACAATTTCCAGCTGCATTTGATTCTGTAGTTGATCCATTTTGGCATTGACACGTGGCAACACCTGACGCTGTAGCTCCACGTTCAAAACATTGCCAATGATTTCCGTAAAATATTTCATCACATACTCATTGAGCACCTGCAGCACCGAATCACGCAGCACACGATTCTGATTCTCGCTGGCAAAAGACAATATTGATAAGGATACGAAGAATAATAATCATTGAGTATCAAATGCAATTACCGTTCGTGTAGAAATTCAGCGAGTTTCCTTTTGTGCTCATTCTCGTAACGCTTTAGATACTGTTCCATCAATTTAGATAATTGCATTTCAATTTTGTAGGCCAATTCATTGACGCTTTTTGGTTGCAATGCGGCTGCATTGCTGCTGCTGGGCTGCTGTTGTTGTTGCTGCTGTTCTTGTTGTTGTTGTTGCAGTTTGCTAACCTCATGCTCCAGCTTATTAAGCTGCTGCGATTGCGCCTTCACCAGATCTAAAATTTCATCATCAAATGTTAATAGTGACTTAATAATATTGGCTTAAATACTCTAAGCATTAGATTTAATATTATACATTTTGTCTAATTTTGTAAATAAATAAATAAATAATATTGACTTAAGGTATTTTCTCAGCAAATAAGTAATACAAGTTGGCTAATAATCATTAAATCGCAAATGTTTTTGAAATGTAATAAATACTTCTAAATAAAATGAATACAGTTCTCTAGAGATCAATCAGGTGTGTTACGGTATTCACATTGAGCTAGTGAGTTTGAATTCGGAAAGTGAAATAAAAATATTTATTAAATACTTCAATGTTTTGGGAACAATGCTACATTATCAGATTATTAAAAATTCATTTATTTGATTTTTAAATTATTTTTAATTTTCCATCGATAAGACTCTAACCTAACATTTTTGTCGGATTTGCTTGACTTGTTCTAATTTCCGCAAGTATTTGTGAAAATGTATGGAAAAGTTATTAGAGCTGCCCTTGTATGTTAAGAGAGTAGTAAAAATTTTGGTATATATTTTAAACTACAATTCAAGTGCATTTAAGCATTACGTAAAATAATGAATTCAATTTCTTGTTTTTTAAATGCAAGTTTGGACAAAAAACTGTTTGTTATTTAAGGCCTGTCTCCAGCACCGCGAAATTTTTATGTTAGGAATTTGCTATTTATTTCGTGTGTGTGGGACATAAATAAAACAGCTGTGCTTTTCATACAGCGCCAATTTTGAAAGTTCAACCAATGTAAAAAAAAATAAAAAAATGAACTCTGACGATAAAGTGATTGTGTTGGTGGCGGAATATATTGTTGCAAAAACCGTTTCATCTCACTTTTTGGTTTTGCGCACCGTTTTTTTTAAATTTTTTCAATCGACACTAGCGAAATAATTGTCGACAATATATTCCTGAGCTGTGCATCAGCTGTTCTCTCAGTCCACACACGCTGTCGATATGCCAATTATCGATATTTATTTGTGGATTTCGTTTAAGTTGCTGGATACTCAAGCAACGAAATCATAAACGAAAAGTTTCGGCCACAGTTTTTTTTATATGAAGTTTGACAGTTATTTTTATTTTCCGCGGTGCTGGATACTATGCTTTAATACAAAAACAAGCTGATTATTTTTTTAAACAAACACTGTGCAAAAATTGACAACTCTGCAAAAAGACATTTCTCAGCACTGAAATCAGCCCGCACTTTCAAAAATGCAAAAGTTATAACGAAAGTGAGATTTATATTTGAAAAATGTTTTCACTTATGATTAACCAATTTTTTGATGAATTAATTACACATATTGACAGGCGGAAATTCTTTTGACGCTTCGAACATATTCCAGCACTATTCTGCTTAAAATTGCTCAAAACAATGTGGGAGGGAAATTCGGAGGGTACTCTCAGGAAATGTAAAGGAATTTTGAGGGTAATTCGGTCAGGCCTGAATATCTTTATTTAATACGCACCCAATAATTGTTCCAGTTTAGCATTTGTTTCAGAATTGCCGCCTGAATTTTCAAGAGTTGCATTGTGGCTATTGTTGCTGCTGTTCAATGTTGTTGCCGTGTTGTTGCTGTTGCTGCTGCTGCTGTTGCCCAACGTGGGTGGTACATTGCCATTGTTCTTGTGCTGCACAGCTTGCGACATGATTTGTGCAGCATTTTGCAGTTCGGCTGATTTTTTAGTCGGCGCTGATTGCAACTTGGATGCATCCGGCAGCCAATTGCCGGCTGATTCCTCCAAGGGCGATGAGTTGGCAAGCTCTTCCTCCGTTCTATAAATCAAAATGCTTTTTCTTTAGTAAGGGACAAGACATACCTTTTGGATGCTTACTTTTTTTCGGTTTTGCATATTACAAAATAATTATTTTCCTCATCAGATTCGAGATTCTCCAGCTCCGGCTCGTAATCATCAGCATCAGCATCTTCCTGTGTGGCCATAATCTCTTGGACTTCTCGGCTGGGACTTGAGCCACCGCTGGCCAAATTTTCAGCTGCATTTCGTTCTGGATTGCGATCAATGGCAATAAACTTTTTGCGCGCCTCCAGTTTCTCTTTGAGCTTTTGCTGCTCCCGATCCTCAATTAACGTGTTATTCATCAGCTTCATCAGATTGGCGTTAGCCGCTTCCGTTCCAGTTCCCTTCCCAGTGACTGTGGCCAACATGCGCAGTGTCTGCAACACCTGAGTATCGATATCCGACTGATCGGTGTTGGCAACATTGGCAACAGCTGCCACAGCTGTGGTGTTAATGGTATCTGTGCCAGTTGTGTTATTGCTACTGGTGGCTAAAATTACGGCTGCACTGCCAATGGCACTAAACGCATCTGGTGTCATGAGATTCAAGGGCGGATAAGCGGTCGCATATTGTGGCGACGAAGAGCGTGATTTGTTCACAGCCGGCGTCGCTTCCTGTGCAGCTGCAACTGCAGCGACGACAGAGGCCGAAGAGGAACCCGCCGAGTTACGCTTTGAGGACTTGGCAAAGAGAGCATCCAAGGGCACAGCAATTGAGCCGCTACTGCTGTTGTGCGGTGAAGTTGGCTCCGGTTTAATGTCCGTTACGTGCAACAATCGCGATGGAGTTGTCTGTCTGTCTGGAGTCAATGAACGTTTGTTGCCGGTGCCGGTGCTGGTGCTCGTATTGTTGCTGCTATTCAAACTACGCTCTGGCTTCTCTGCCACACAGGGCTGATAGATAATCTGGCACTCCTGCAGACTCTTGCCCTGCACGACAAACATGTGCACCACCAGTGCATCAGTGGTTGCATTATTCTCATCATCATAGTCATCGGGCTCCTCGAACTGATAGTAGCTCTCGTTGGTGCTCTTCAGTCGACGCATGCTCGCATTCACTATGGAAAACGACAAGATGCCAGAGCTCAGCTTAAACTCGGCTATGTTCTGGATGCGAACGGCGGCATCATTATTACCGAGACCGCTGCCAGCACCGCCCGAAATGTTGCCATTATCAGAGTCACCGCTATCGCTGGATTGATCATTAATGCTACTGTTAATCCCAGCACCGCTGCTTATCTGCATCACATATACGGCCAGGGAGTCCAAGCTGGATATAACCAAATAGCCTGCACTGCGATCAATGCCGGCTATAAACTTGCACGGCTGCACAGGAGTCGGAATGCTGGCCACAATGTTTATCGTCTGCAGGCATTCCCAAAGCGAACAATTCCACAGTTTAATTTCCGTGTTATAATCGCTTGTGGTGATCACATACTGCCAGTAGGCACTGTAAAAGTGAAAAGTTATTACAATTACAATTGATTAAATAAATATTATTACATGAAGATTAGTTGTTAATTTATTTAATTATTAAATATAGAAAAATGAGCACGGTATATTTAAATTTTAAAAATAATTAAAATTACAAAAAAAATTGATTGACCAACCCATTAACCATCTCTAACATTAGACTGAAAATCCAAATTAACGAAAAATATTACATAATTAAAAATCATTTGCGTCGACCGGACCGAGATTCGATGAGAAGATTTGCCCAAGAAACCATAGGTCTAAAATCATTTTCGAGCTTCCGATTTTTAACTGGAAATTATGACAATTTTTGGCTTTTCATACGATTCCCCATATTTCACGCTAAAAATCGGAAGCTGGGTAGATTACGATTTTTACGACCTCAATGCGGTCGAAAAATATTGACCCATCCTAATGTACATATATATTCTGCCAATCTTTATAGCTTAATGTCTTCACTATTTAGGGCCCAATCGTGTTGAAAGTTGGTGATTAATTTCTGGGCATGATCCTACACCCGATTAAATAAAAAAAATTTCATAATTTAACGCAAACCCCTAAATTAATGGGGTGTCTGATTTTTATGAGTGGGAGTCGCAACATTTTAACATAAACTGCTATGGCCTGACATAATAAGGAGTCTTCATTTCAGCTTGTAGCAACTCTCAAATCTCTCGTCTGTTGATGCTGATCAAGAATATATATAATTTATGGGGTCGGAGACGCTTCCTTCTTCCTCTTACATGCTTTGCACAAACTTAATATAACTCCCCCAGGGTACAATAAATAGTCTTTTAAACTTTTAATATTTGATATACTCACTCCTCCACGGGTTTGTTAATGTTGTCAAGAAAGAATAACGAGGAGACACGTTTGCCATCATGTGGCTTCCATTCGTGCAGACAGCGATGATTGCGCACATCGAATAAATAGATTTGATAGAAACGCACCAGGCCATCGGCACAGGCGGCGGCAACGGTAGTGCCATCGGGTGATAAAGCAGCGCAGGTTATTAACGAATCCTCTTCAATCTTTAGATAACCGGTTTCCAAAGCCGCTGGCTGTATTTGTCCGCGCTGTAAGATTAAAACATAAGTACTTGATTATGTCATGGAATATCGTTGCTAACTTACTCCGTGCTCGGTCACAATCATTCTGACATGGAAGCACTGAAACTGTGTGCTGCGCGACCAAATCAACAACTGATTTTCATCCTCCTCTTCGCCAGTGACACTAATGCCGGTGGCAGTGCCGCTGGAGGAATTGTGGCTGCTGGTGACATAGGGGCACCAAGAGACCATGTCATATTCGGGTACATAGTTTAAAATGGGATCATCCACTTTTAGTACAAGTTTGCACATCAAATTGCCATCGATTAAATCGATTTTATACACAAACAGTGAGCTCACATCGATGACGGCTAAAATCCGTTCCCGTTCGCTGTGTGCAAATTGTAGATCCAGAACCTCACCGTTCATACCCTTGATGAGGGCACGTTGGCTAGTGTTGGTGTTGCACACACGTACCATGCCCTCCATACCGGTTGCTTTATTGTTAACTGAATGACAAGATTCGCTATAAGGCTCTGTTTACTAAGTATTAACAATGACATTGACTTACCATTGATGGCATAGGCCAAATGTTTGCCATCCCGATGCACTGCCACCAAATGGCCAGGATAATAGTATTTCTGCTCCCATTTATAGTCGACAACATTCTTAAGCTTCACCTTGGAGGAGCCACGTGCATGAGTTCCGCCACAGCCATAAACTTTCGTATGATTCGTTTTAATGCTATAACAGCATTGTTTCTCATATGACTTGAAATTGCTTGAGTTGGGGGCAAAATCAAATTGATATAAATTTGGTCGATTCACTTTATAATTTTTAATACATACATAACTTCAATTTTTTTGGCATCCGTTGGATTGCCATTGACTCCAGTTGCCGCTGCCGCTGCCTGATCCTGTTCAGTGCTGCTGCTCATATTGAGGCGGGTTCCAATTAGAACAGTTGCTCTTTCTTCTTGTTCTTCTGTTATTGTTGTTGTTGTTGTCTGCAAATTACTGTTGCTCGTTAGTGCCGTTAAATGAGCGTTGGTATTGGTATTTGCTTTAGTAGTAGTAGTAGAAGTAATTGTTGTTGTTGTTGTTGTCGCGTGCTTTGTGGTTGCTTTGCTTTTGCCACACCTTGATGATTGCAATGGCAGCGGCGGCTTACGAAAGATTGGCAAATGTGCGAACGCAAAGAGCGCTATTAACATTGACGCATTTACTTACTGGGAAGAGACCATCTATTGTTTACTTTTGACTCTATTATAAACATAATCATTCCATTGTGTAAACGTAAACTAACCTGCACTTGAGCAGCAGTTGTTTCCAGTTTCCAGTGCTCGCGATTTTTGCTTTGATATCGCTATTATTTTCTTACTTTCGATGATCACATATAATACGCAACGCACGGAGCAATTGATTGATGCGTTTTACACCATTGAAATAATGTATTTCAACAAAACGCACACGTAAAAATTCAATCGCAAATTTCGCGAAAATTTTGCTCCAATGCCGCAAAGCGTTAGTGGTGTGTAGCGGCGTGTGCAGCACAATCGATAACAATGTGCGTCTGTTATCGCAAAGCTGTCAAGCTTATCGCACAGGGCTGCATTTGATTTGTTGACAATTTGGCGGCAAATTTAAAATAGTCTTTTTACTAGATTTTTGCTTTTACAGCATATATTTATTGCATTTAGCATTTGTAACATCAACTTAATACATTTTTTTTATTCATATAGATGTATATATCCCTCAAAACAATACGCATTTATTACGCTACAACGTAACAATATGTTTACATAGTGCTTAATATCACTTTAGTTTTTGTTTGTTTTTTGTTTATCATTTACTGCATTTAGTTTTTAGTTGTAAATCTTTGAAAATGTTTAACAAGTTGAAGATTTATTTTGTTTGATGAAAAGAAAATATAATATACATTCATATATTAAATAGTTTAAGTATGCAAAAGAAAATGCGCACGCATATTCAATTGATGATATTTTTTGGTATATCATCATATAAATTCGAAGATAGCATACTTCTGGTCCGGTAAATTAAATATGTTATTGGTTTTTTGTTTCTTTCATATCTTTTTACAAATGCCTAAAGAAATTTGATAAATATACATAATATCAATTTGTGTATACATAGAAAACAGTTTTTGACTGAAACGAACCTAACCTAAGCTAAGCTTTCAAGGAAATTATATTGGTTTCATCTGTGTGTGTTTGTTGTAATTAGTTTTCACTTTCTAATACTTAAACATTTAAGCCTGGCTTACGAGCTTTACAATTTTATATTTTGTTTTTTTTTTAGCACATTAAACATCTTAATAATTTTGTTTTCATTGCCGGAATGAATGAGAAGGTCGATTTGTTTTCCTAATGGAACCAGGTTTCGAGATAAATTATTTTCAATAATTAAGAAATAGCGATTTAAGGCCTGTGGCAAATTAAGTGTAATATAGCAGAGATTGAAATGTAATTTATTCGGTTAATAGACAAAGAAATGCAAATAAGCAATGAAATGTGAGTGTTGCACTTTGTGATCGCCCATCATTTAAAAAGTTTTTACCTTTAACAATTAATTCAATTCAGCTTCAAGTGTGCTAAATAGAAGTATACATAAATTGATCTGCATAAATATGTATGTATGTTTGTAGAGGCGGCACTATTGTTATTGTTATTGTTGTTTGCATGACAATTTACTTGTTAATTGAGATTTAACTAGCCTACAATTAAATTAGCAAAACTTATAAGCAGCGTGCAAAAACGAAAATTGCATCAACTTTTTCGTGCCTGCAACTAACAGAAACAACAAATGTGTAAAAAGGGCTGCTTTAAACATTTGTATGGGCACCACCAGATCCGGATGATCCACCAGTTATATTGGCCGTTACTGGCACCGATATCGAAGAGTCCGTGCGCGTTGCAGCAGCACTGTCGACAGCTGCTCCAGCTGATGCAAAGCTCTCCAATTTGAGACGCATCTCCTCCTTGCGCGTCTGCACGCTGAGCAGCTCGTCGCTGAGATCATTGCACAGATGCAACAGGGAGTTGTTTTGTTCCCGCAACCGTTGCAACAACTCTGTGGTGCTGGTTTGATTCTGCTTGAAGGAAACGTGACGCAACGAATCACTGATGGCCGTCACTCGCTTCTCAAAGTTCTCAGCGCTGGGCAGTTGAGATGCCACAGCGGGCGCCCCAGATGCTGCTCCTCCAGTTGCCACCGGTGCTGGGGTCTGTGGCTTACGATAAACCTCAAAAGCTGAGATGCGTTGTTGTTGCGTCTGCAGCGAGATGCGCGTAGGCGGCACAAAAGCAGGCGGCGGTGGCACCGGCGGCAGTGAATGTTGCTGCTGCTCGGCAATGACAATGGCAGCTGTGGCAGTTGCATTGGCGCTGCTGCTGCTGCTGCTGGTGGCGTCCAACTGTAAGATGGAACAATGGATTAGTCTTTGTTTCTGCAGAGAGCATTCAAAGTTAGTTTTGTGAAAGCTACTGAATTTGGACGCATATCACTAAGTAAAGCTACTGCCAATTTGCGGATGCATTTTCAAGTTCAACTTTTAATTGGATA
Organism: Drosophila quinaria; assembly: GCA_035047525.1. Taxonomy (NCBI): domain Eukaryota; kingdom Metazoa; phylum Arthropoda; class Insecta; order Diptera; family Drosophilidae; genus Drosophila; species Drosophila quinaria. The sequence goes on along the minus strand of JAWNPO010000334.1, from coordinate 720,961 downwards.
CGAGTCAACTTACAACATTCGCGTCTTCGGCAAAGTGCGTGAAATCGGCAAAACCCGTTGAGGTTTGCATATCGAAGCTGGCTTGCGCGGTTATCTTAATTAAAGCGGGTTTATAATACAAATTGTTTACAAAATGAGTATAAAAATTAAATTAATAATGGTACTTAAGGTAAACACTCAATTCATACAATATTTCAGTTAAATATTATTATATATTCGGTGTTCCGAAAAAGTGTCTACTACAGCAGAGCTTAAACAGTTATTTTGGTTAGGAAAAAAAGCTTTGCCATAATCGAATAAGTAAAAAATATCCATCATCTTTCTGCAAAACAATTATCAAAGTAATTTGTTACTTTTAGACATATTATTCAAAAGTCATTTGTCGTTAATAATAACTATTTATAAATTGCACTTTTTTAACTACTGTGGCAGTTTTGATAATGAAATAATTCTTAACTTTCATTAACATTTATAAATACACTGGTCGGCATATTTTGACAACATTTAAAGTTACATCTATTCATAATTTAAAAATACTTCATGTAAAGTTTGACATCAATGGAAAGTTCATTTCAATTCCGTTCGAATGATACAAAACTTTCCTTAACCCATTGAAAGTTAAGAATTTTTGTAATGGTCTATTTTTTAACTTTTTTCTCGAGCTTAAACCAAAAATGTTTTGATGTTAACAAATTTTACAAACAATTTTAATAGTAACTGCAAAAAATTGTTTTCGAAAATCTCTTCGCTAGTATTTTGTATAATTTTTTGAAAACTGAACAAAAGGCACTTTTCTACAAAAAAAATGTTTCTCAGTTTTTAAAATACAAAAAATACTAGCGAATAGATTTTTTAAAAAAAAATGTTGCAGTTACTGTTAGAATTTGTTTGTAAAATTTTTAAGCATCAAAAAATTTGTTTAAAAAATAAATCGAGGAAAGGTTTAATAAATAGATTTTTATGAAAAATCTAAATTTTCAATGGATACTTAATGAGAAAAGGAAAGTTTTGTATCTTTCAAAAGGGATTCAAAAGACCTTTCCAAAATAATTTTGGCCACCGCAATAAATTGTTGATTTTTACGAATTAATTAACAAAAAATTCCAATTTTAGTATTTATTCCAAATTTGGTATGTTGCAATTATATTTAGTTTCATTAAACAGACCTGTTTTTTTAAATTTGTTTTTCCAGCAATTAATACGAGTTAAATCTGATTAAAAATTCCACATTTAACACTTGTCGCTTATGTTAATAAACTGTTAGGGAATGCCACTCTGTTAATGTATTAACATCATTGTTGTTGGTCTTGATTGCTCAGGACAACTGGATAACAAGCACACACACATTCAAAACTACACTCATTCACACACTCACAAATGTTTGTGTGTTTGGGTTGATTGATGGGATGGACTCACCTCTGGTTGCTGAGCACCTGCTGCACCCATTTTGAATTTATTTAAATCCAAGCTGCTGCTGCGCGTGTGACGGTGTGGTCTTGGGGGCGGCAAAGGTGGTGGCTCCTTTTTGGCAGATGACGACGTTGTTGTCGATGTTGTAGAGTAGACAACTGGCAATGGGGTTACCTGATCCGGTGGCTCATTGACACCAATGGAACCAATGCTCGGCTCACGTTGCGGTGGCGGCGGCAATGCGCCAATATTTTTAGCCGGCAGCTTCTTAGCCTGCGGACGCTGTATGGCGCGAAGATCGCTGCTCTGCATTGAGATGGAGTCGCGATCGCGATGCGTTGTCGTTTGATTGTTATGATTGGTTGTCGTCGTTGTTGTTGCTCCTCCTATTGGTTTGGGACTCTCCTCGCGCAGCACAACAACGCCTTCCATTTCATTTGAGCTTGTGGATTGCTCGCCGGAAGCAACGATAGCTGTGCCTGCAGAGAAACAACAGAGATTGTTATCGGACCCTGCCCTTTGATTCAAGGGCTTACCAATGGGCGTCACACGCAGCGGCACGGGATGCAAGATTTGCGGATTGGAGCCGACATCCTGGGCAGTGCGCTTCATATCAAACAACGCGGGTTTGAGACCGGGACTAGAAACGGCAGGAACTGCGGCTGATCCGGCGGCTGTCGCGCCAGCTGCCCCAGTTGCTGTCGTTGTTGGAGATTCGCTAAACTTGGTCCATTGACTGGAATCGCTGGTAGCAGCAGCAGGAGCAGCTGCTGCTGATGTTGTTGCTGTTGTAGATGCTCCCGTTGATGTTGTTGTTGCTATTGTCGATGTTGTTGTGGGCTTGTCCACATTCGGCGAATTGGAAATGCTGCGATTTTTAATCGCAGATGGAGTCGTTGCCATCTCACGCCTTGAGCTGCTGTTGCTGACTTGAGAAGATGTCGAGATGCTACTAAGATTCATAATGTTCTTATCATTGGGTACGGGTACGGGCACGGGTACGGGACGTGGCTTAGCTTGTGAGCTACTAATGATTGTATTGTCCGTTTGCTCATCATCGTCATCGTCATTCAAATGCAGGAGATCAGCCTCAGGCGGCTCTTGAGGTATGTGCGCCGTTGATAACGACGATGATGTCGTTGATAATGATGATGTTGCCAGCACATTGGGATGCAGACAATGTGGCAAGCTGCTGGGCAACGGTATGTTGTTGCGACGCAGCACCACCAGATGCATGGCAGCTGTGAATTCAGATAGACTAAGTGCACCGTCGCGTGTCACGTCGCACAACTGCCAAATGTGACGCAGCTCCTCGACAGGAATGCGGCTCTTCTCAAAGAATATGCTAGATAAGAAGAACAAATACAAGTAAGCTATAGTCGGGCTCAACACTCAATTTAAAGGATTCTATATACGAGTGTCGAAAAATATTACTCAGAATACGAAAATTCGGAAAAAAATATTAGGATAAGGAATCGAAGAATAAGGAACCCAAAATAACGAACCCAATTTTTTTTTTCCTAATTTTTGTACACTGAATATATTTTTTAGTTGAAATTCCTAACTTATGATTCCTAATTTGTTCTTCCCAATTTTATTCGTTGTATATTATTTCTTGATTTTTTAAATTTCCCTTCAAAGGTTTCGGAATTCGTATGAGGTACCAATTTAAAGATATCTTAACTGTTTAAATATATTTTTTACGATAACAAAAACATTACATACATTTCCCTCAAAAACTCGATTTATTTAACTGATCATAATGCGATTAAGTAGGATGACTTTGATAAACATTCTACCTGGAAAACTGTGGGTTTAGTGAAGTTCTTCATAATTTTTTAATTGAATTTCATTGATATGGCGATGCGTGAATAACAGGGATTAAAACCCTAACCGAAATCCTAACCTTTAACCGGTAAAATTAGATTGAAATTTAAAACCGTAACAGAAAAAAATGTTCATTTGACCGATAAGCAAACCGTAACCAATTACCGTTTCCAACCTTTTCTGTTATAAGGTTTATTTTCGGTTTTTTATCATCAAAAAAATATCTTAAAACCATTTAAAATAATTTTATATCAAAAATTTTTTATTTTTTTTTTTTTTTTTTTTTTTTTTTTTTTTTTTTTTTTTTTTTTTTTTTTTTTTTTTTTTTTCGCCGGTCCCCCCAAAATAATATTTTTTTTTTAATATTTTATTATTATTGTGTAAAATAAATATTATATATCTTAATAAATATATATAAATAATAAAAACCAATCCCTTTTTTTTTATTATTTTTTTTTTTTTTTTATAATTTTTTTTTTGCGGGGAATTTTTTTTTGTGCCGCCATACCGGTACAAAACATACATTAACCGGTTCGCCGTTACGAAACCTTTATTCAAAGATGTTGCGTAACCGATAACCGATATGCCTTTCGGTTTTAATCCCTGGCAAATAAGTAAGCCAAATTTAGCTGATCTAACTCTTATATAGATCGGACAAACGGACATGACTATATCGACTCATCCTTTAATCCATTAGATCAGCGGAATGCACAAAACCTGAATTCGCTAATAACCTCTGGCTCCCGGAGCCATTGCGTGCCCACCGCTGCATTAGATAGATTGCAAGGAATTTCGAGTATCGGTTATAAGTTGGATAATATAGTTAACAACTTACCGCGCTGCATGACCGGAGAGCAGACCGTGCGGATCACGCTGCACAGCTCGGAACTGTTTGTTGTAGTACTCGCGCTGCTCGGGTGTTATTTGATATAGCGTGATCAGCTCGTTTTCGTTGTCGTCATCGTCACTGCTGTGACGATCCGAAGATTCCTCTTCAGTGCCCAGCAGCTGTCGATGCTCGTCACCGAGCAGTCCCTGCCACAGCGTATCCTGTGCCCAAGGTCGTTCCGCCACACTGTTGGTGGGCGTTGGGCTGTCGCTGTTTGTGCTCCATGCTTCCGGTGAGCCACCAGTGCCACGTCGACGCTACAAAGGTATTTGATTAATTTAAATAATTTGAGCATGTTTGCATAAGTATGCGATAAGATAGATAGATATACGCACAGTTTCGCGGCTACTGCTGCTGCTGACAACAGCATCAGCACCACTGGCCATCTCATCAAAATCACCGCCACAGCTTGACTCATTTTGCTCCACCTCGGAATCAGTGCTGGGCACATCCGAGGTGTCCAGTTGCTGTTGTTGCTGATGCTGCTGCTGGGAATTGCGACGCAGTGAGTTGCGACGATCTGTTGGCGGCGGTGGAGGCAGTGCACCCAAACCATTTTCGCACGTAACGACCGCTGGTGCCGTTGCGGAATCCTTCCAGCTGAAATGTGGCAATGGCAATGGCACAGTGGCGGCTATCAGCTCCTGACGCAACGGCATCGCGGCCTGATCAGCTGCAATTAGCTTGAGGCATGAATAAAACTGAGCACGTGAAATGTGCAAAGCGGTCGACGGTATGCCAGCCAAGGCGGTGATCTAGAGCAAGTAAAAGGTTTATAATTAGCAAGGCACGATCTGTATGTATCATTGGAGACCTACCTCAATCACTGTCTCGTTGGCAATGTCCGCTGAACGAAAAAGTTCCGTGGCTTTTAGCATGGGAACTTTGCCGGTATTCTCGACATCGCAGCATTGGAATAGTTCGCTATAGAAACGTGTTTCAGGCTCTGTCAGCGTTACCTCTTCCATAGCCGACAACTTGTTGCTGACTCCAGCGCCTCGTATTACTTATGGTATAAGTTAGCCACACCCGTTGTCTGTCTTGATGTCTGACTGTCTGACTGTTTGTTTATTTCCACACTTAACTAAACAAACTGATGGCTCAGACCGTGCTCCTCCCCTCGCTTGTCGATTGCCGCTGCACTGCTTTTATCGTTGTCGTCGACTCGTCGTTGTCGTTGCCTCAGCGTAGCAGGAAAAATGTCCAATGAGAGACAAAACGAAGGAAACTCCAAATACCAGCTGTCTTGACAACGTTTTCCACACACAACACAGGCACCAGGCGCCAGCTAATTTAACACGCACACTAATGCATGACTTGGCACAGGCAGCGCACTTGTTAAATTCCAATTTGCACTTTCTTTCACACCACAATTTGTAAATCAATAGCAACTTTTTTTTACACAATTTTTCGCAAACTGTTGTGCACTGTGGATGGCATTAGCATCGATAACAATCTATTGGCAGTGATGATCGATAGTCGTGAATTCGCGAATTATCTACTGTCACGATTAATTTACCTGACGCGAATAATGTTGAAGCTGTGCACAGCTGTGGTAACCGGCCATAAATTATTAGGTAAAGGTCTAGAAGCAGTAGCCAGTCTCAAAAAAAAAACGCACACACACACAGAAAGAGGGCGATTTATAATGAATTTAGGTGAAACAATTTTTAGGGGGTCTTTTCTAGTTTTTTTTTATTGAATTTTGAAATTTCGATATTTTGAATGCAAAATGAGCTTTCGCATATTAAAATTAAAATTTCAATAATCAATAAAAAAAAACTAGCAAAGACCCCCTAAAAATTGTTTCCCCTAAATTCATTATAAATCGCCCATTGTTACCAATTATTATAACCACCTATTAAACCTTTATTTTTGATTGACAATTATTGTTGACTAATTAAAATAAATTAATCGGTGTATATAGTTTTGCGTGCCAAAGCTGTATTTATTTTCCAGCCAGTTGATCGATGTTTGAAATGTTATCGCTCACCTTTAGTTTCGATAGCTGAGAATTTTGTTATTGTCTAGCTCTTTGTGAAGTGAAACGCAATTTATGGTATAATTTGCGAACAAAACGATTTCTAGTGCCTAAACATTAGTCATAGACTTAAGGATATTACCGTAAATTAGTGAAAAATGTTCTCTCGCAAAAAACCAGAGCCTCCAAAGCGTCGACAACATGATTTGTCCCAGGTAAATAAAGTAAAACTGTCTGACAACAATATCTATTTATTGTTATGAGTCATGCTTTCCCTTTCTATTAAACACACAAAGTTTGGTTTAACGGAAATACCAGATGACTTTGATCCCAGCGCCGGATATGGGGATGACGATGCTGGAGATAGCGATCTGGAAGCTGAGCTAGCTGCCATTGCCAGTGGCGGTGGACCAAAGCCCAAGGCGAAGCCGAAGCCGAAACTGTTGCCCAGCAGCGATTTGGATAAAATGATTGCGGATAGCATGCGTGATGTCAGCGATGATGACGACGACGATGCCCTTGAGAACGACAGCGATTTGCTGGGCGAACTGCACGGCATTACAGGGGGCGTGGAGGAGGAGGAAGAGGAAGAGCAGCCAGCTGCAGCTGTTGATCCAGAGCCAGTTCAGACTTTTCTGCCCACAACCACAGTGGATACGTTGAGCATAATCGGACAGCGCTTGGAAATGTATAAACAGGCTGAGGCCCATGCCAAGGCTGCTGGTGAATCGGCCAAGGCGCGACGTTTTGCCCGCGGTCTAAAGACGCTGCAGGATCTGCACAAGCAGTCGGCAGCCGGCAAAAGCATCAACGTCGACGACATTCCGCCCGAGGTCAGTGTGAAGCCAGCAGGCGAGGCGGCACCCGAAACTGCACCAGAACCACAACCAATGCAACCCAGGCGTGCCGCGCCAGCGCCACCCACACCAACAGAAGCAGCTCCAGCAGCAGTAACTCCGCCAGCTGCAGCAACGCCTACGCAGGTCGAGGCAGAGGCGCCTGCCAGTCCCTTGGTGTCCCAAATGCGCCGACGACAAGGTGAATATAAGGCAGCCGCGGTGCAGGCCAAAAGAAACGGGGATACGGCAACCGCCTTGCAGTTCCTTCGCATTGTGAAGCAGTTCGATGTGGTGGTCAAGATGTGCGAGGATGGCCAGGAGGTGGACCTCAGCGATATGCCGCCTCCACCTGCTGAATTTCTGGCATTTATGGCCAAAATGCAGAATGGCGCAGCCGAAACAGCTCCAGATCCAGCTCCAACTCCAGCAGTACCAGCTCCAGCGCCATCGGCAGCTATTGCTACTTCAGCGACGCCGTCTTCCATGCTTGAAGCGCTGCAGCAGCGCCTGGATAAATACAAATCCGTGGAGGAGGCTGCCAAGGCGGAAAATAATACCAGCAAGGCACGTCGTTTTGGACGAATTGTCAAGCAGTACGAAGATGCCATCAAACAATATAAGGCGGGCAGACCTGTTGCCTACGACGAGCTACCGGTGCCGCCAGGTTTTGGACCGCTGCCCACAACAGATGCAGCACCAGCAGCTAATCCTCCTGCAACCACACCACCAATGTCACCAACATCACCGCCTGCCACTGCAAGCACATCGGCCGGAGGCACACCTTCGAGCTCTGGCACAGTCACGCCGACTGTCGTACGCAAAGCTCCATCACCATCACAGCCCAAGGATTTAACGACACGCACCTCTGGCAATCAGCAGAAGAGCAATCTGGCAGAGCAACAAATGAAGCTGCTGCTCGAGCGTCAAAAGGAGTTTAAGGTGGCTGCCATAGCAGCTAAAAAGGCGGGTGAAATTGATCAGGCCAAGGAATATCTAAAGATCTACAAAGGCTTTGAATCGCTGCTGAATGCAGCCAGCAGCGGATTGCCTGTGGATCTCAATACGGTACGTAAAGTTAAGACTAGTGGACGGTGCTACAGTCGAGCATACTCGACTGTCGGAGACTCCGTACTTACTGTGGAAAAGCAGACACCGCTTAAAATAAAATTATATGAAAGCTATTGGTTCAGATTTCTCAAACAACAAAAAAAGTTTTCCATACTAAGACTTGATTTTCGACTGATTTTTCCTATGCCAGCTTTACGATACAGTGATCCGATCCAAAATGTAAAACAAAATCGATCTGCGTGTAATATAGACGAACCTACATATAAAGTTTGGAATCTCAAGCTTTTATAGTCTCTGAGATCTAGTCTCGTCTGGTGATGCTGATCAAGAATATATATACTGTATGGGGTCTGCCACTCCTCCTTCTGCCTGTTACGCACATTTTTTTTTGTGACAAAGTTAATAGACCCCTGTACTTATTTTTAAGTACGGGGTCTAAAAAGCAAATATTAGGATAAGAAATTTAAATTCGAATAAAGTATCAATAAATTTATATTTTTTGTTTTTAGCTGCCTGTGCCGCCTTCTCAGCGGGATAATTTAGAGTCATCGTTTGCCATGGTGTCGGCAGAGGAATGTGATCCAGATGATGACATTTGCGAGATTGGTGTGCGCATTGAGGAGCAGCTGGCCAAGCAGCTAATGATGTGCAAAAATACCCGTGATCATCACAAGGCCATGGGCGATGTGGCCGGCATGAATCGTTTTGAGAATCTGGCATTAACCGTGCAAAAGGATTTGGATCTAGTGCGTTATTCCAAACGCAAGAATCAAACACTGCCCAAATTTCACTATGAAAAGCGTTCCTTTAATATTGTTCATTGCAACACGGATTTGACGGACAATGAGCTCGAAATTGTTGTTGTGCGTGGCATCAACTACAGCGTGGCCAATCCCAAGGATGTGGACACCTATGTGCGCATTGAATATCCGCTTCTGAATGTGAGTTGCCAACGAATAATATTAGAGTTTGTTTATTCACTTCTATCTATTTTTATAGGATGAGTTTTTCAAGGCAAAAACAAATGTGATTAAGGACACAGACAGTCCTGACTATGATGAACGCTTCAAGGTGGATATACAGCGCAATAATCGTCAGTTTAATCGCATCATCAAACGGCATGGCGTCAAATTCGAAATCTACTCACGAGGGTGAGTCCTACGCATTAAATATGATATAATTATTAATCAATAACTAGCACTTCAATAACTAAATTAACTCGTACTAATGCCTACCGCATATACATATCAATTAACCTAGGTAAAACGGAAGAACCAAGTAGAACTCATTGAACTATGTCAAAATAACTGCGCAAAAAAGGTTCTCTAATATTTCATACTCTCGAGCTCATTAAACCACAAAATCTCGCCTGAAAGCTATAGTAGATCACTTGTGATAAACTATATTAAATAATCTTGGTTATTTGGACCTTTCAAGCAGCTATTTTAAAGTTGTAATTAAATTAAATCGATATTTACTTTTAGTAGACACTTTTGAAGTCACATATTAAAAAGTTGAAATTAAAATAAAGATTAACTTTAAAGTTTTGCATGCCTGCATTCAAAACGTCAAATGAGACATTCATGCCCAACTGAATTGAATGAGTTCGTCTGCGTCTTCCAATGAATTGAATGAATGAATCAAAACCGAAAACTTCACATTCAAAAAAGGCAGACTGAATTGAATGACGAAATAACTAAAAAAAAGCAAGTTTTAATTTAAAGTGAAAATCTAGTCACGAAAACATTTCTATGCCCCAAAATGTTTGATATCCAATTTTGTGAATATTATTAAATTATTATTAAATAAAAAAGAGAGTTGAATTTATTACACTCAGAGAACTGAATGAGTCCAACGAGACGCTCAAGTTTGAATGCAGCCGTGAAGACCTCTAATTTACTTTTAGTAGAACCATATAAAAGATTTTAAAACTATATGTTAATTGATAGTTTATGATTAAGGAACATTTTAATTTGCATTTTGGATTTGCATTTTAGTTGTTTTGAGATTGATTTTAGCATTTGTTAAAAAGTTGAATTTGTATACATATTTTGGTTTAAAGTAGAAAAGTTGACAAATATGTAATGTTAGATTTTTTCTTTTTTTAATTTTATTATTATTGTATTATTCAATGTAAAGCTTGGCCAAATTTTGAGTTTAGAGCTTCGCTGCTTCTCCACAACATTTCCATTGATGCAAACATTGAACCAAAAATTCAGATATTTTAATAAATTTGTTTTACCAACTTTTACGCCACAAATCCCAACAAAATACATTTCAAAACGCGCTCAATGCTACGCAAAAAATTGCTAAAAAAAAAAAAACGATACTAAATAAACAATAATCAGCTGCAAAATTGATTGTTGTGGACTAAGTCGTAAACTGCCCATATGTTGTTTCAGAGGATTCTTAAGATCCGACACGCTAATTGGCACCATTAATGTCAAACTGGCGCAGCTGGAAACAAAATGTGAGATACACGATACCTACGATGTGAGTGTGAATCCATAAACCCTATTTCACAACTATAATAATTATATTTCACAATTACAGCTGATGGAAGGGCGCAAGCAAGTGGGTGGCAAACTGGAGATCAAGGTGCGTGTCCGGAATCCCATATTGACCAAACAAATTGAGCACATCAATGAGAAGTGGCTGGTGCTGGATGCCGAGGGTTAAACACCACAATCACCCAGAATCTTCTTTTATAATTTATAGTAAACTGTTTATGTTAATCCCAACAAAATTTCAAGTTTTTATTGCTCTGTACGCTTTGGGCCATCGCTTAAAAATGGCATTAATAATGTATTACACACATACACATACGTTATTAACTATGTATATTTATATATAAATATTTATGTATATGAGATACTTTTACTGTTGACAAGGCGCAGCGCTGTTCTGAAGATTTGTGCCCCATTTTAAATTCAGTTGCATTCCAAAAGTTGAAGAGTATAGAGAGGGAGATATTTTTGGAGGAACAGCCAACGCCTTGCGACCAATTAAAGCCTGATTATGTTGCATCCAATATGTGACCGATATGTGAATAACCAGTACAATATGATTTGATGTTTTGATAAACTTGTTAAATTTACAACTCGAGATATTCGACTATTTGCGAGAAGGCGCTGCTCTCATTGAATACATCCACGCCGCGCACCTTATAGAAACCTGCCAAAAAATAAGTTTATATGGAATTAAAAGAATTAATCTTTTGGTAATTATATTTTCTATGCGGATCAACTCAAAAAAAATATATATATTACAATGAGGCTTATTTATGATGAATTTAGGTGAAACAATTATTTCCGGGAATCCAGTATTTTTTTTTTAAATAAATTTAAAAATTGAATGAAAAATTATCTTTATTTTCCAAACTCTATGGCCCATATAGAGTATACATAGTAAATGAAGATGCTCATGTAATCCTGGTTAGTAATATGAGATTAACTAAAAATAAATAAATAATATTCGCTGGCGCGATTTGATTTAAAAAAAAAAATGTAAAGATTATTCCAATTTTTTCCAATTTTCCAATTGAAAAACAAGCCAAATTTTACAAGTGAAAAAGTAGTGTTGTAAAACACGAAGCAACCATGATAAATAAAAAAAAAAATACAAAAAGTTAATTGTTAAATCAATTTTCAAAATGTTGTAAAAAAATAAATAGTGGATTCCCGGAAATAATTCTTAGACCACGTACTTTGAAAAAGTACAGTGGTCTATTAACTTTGTTTCATCTAAATTCATCATTAATAGGCCTTTTTTTTAATAATATATATATATATTTTTTTTGAGGTACTCCGCATAGATAAGATATTTAAAATTTGTTTAATGGTCATAGTACTTACCATTAACGCTACCATTGAGACCGGGTGCATATTGAAACGACGGATAGGGCAGATGCCAGCCTTGGGATATTTGCAGCCAGTCGGAGCCGGCACGTTCCCTGAACCAAACCTCGTAGCTTTTCAGGCACTGCGTGGATCGCGGCTGTTCGCTCCAGCTGATGAACACCTCGCGTTGTGTCACCGCCACAATCTCCAGCTGCTGTGGCCGCTTCAATTTGGGCCACGCTGCCGAACAGACCCGCAATAGCATCACCCAAGGCAACGGCAAGCTGGCGGAGTTCACAACCAACTCGCTATTGTATTGCCAAATGGGTCCTGTCTCATATAATCTCGGTGTCTGTGCGCTTCGCATGGCCTCCCTCAAGGTGGCATTCGGATAGGCTGGACTGCCAGCCTGCTGCCAGACATGCACCGGATCCGTGCTGTGCGGCACCAGCAGCTCCGTGATGAACGCCGATTCGTTCGCAATGGACATGTTCAGCGTATACTTGTGATGGTAGGCGGTCAGCTGTGGTCCCGCCTGCTCTGGGCTCAGAAAGATGGTGGCCATATATTGGGCCACCCCATTGCCGGAGATGCTCCTCATAACCTGCACACTATGACTGCTATCCATATTGACCAGCTCCAGGTCCGCGGCACGCGTGCCCAGCTTGGCCAACATGCCCAGGGCGGCATAGACAGGTTTCTGGATGAACTGCGAATGCGGCGGTTGTGTCTCATTCATGCGGAAGTGCGCCAGCAGGGTGCTAGGGGATTAAAGAAGAATTGTTAAAGCATTGCATCACAGTTTTTCAGCTTATGGATAAATGTCCACTCTATTTGAGATACACTCTTTCAACATTTTTTAAATAAAAACTTCTAACGGCTCAAGTCAAAAAAAAATTCAAAATTAATAGCAGAAGATTAAGTTCACGTTCTAGAACTGAATTAAGATCGATACGAAAAACGAACTTGTTCAAAAGCACAAAGCTCGTAGCCGGACTCAAGGTGTGTTTATTAAGGTGACGTCTTCGCCACAACTGCTCTCTTTCGAGGGGACAAATATGCCCCCTAAACAAGGTGTATTTCTTAATAATAAATACATCTTGCCTGTAAACGTTGTCGAAGTATGTTGTGTTTTTTTTTGTCTTTACAAATAAACTCGTAGACAGAAAACAATTATTGAAACCTGCAATTATTAGTCCCACGTGACGAAAACAGAAGGGAGCTCCGGTCAAGAAGCACAGGCGTTCAATTTTCGAGTTCAAGTAAAATTTGTGCCAGTTTTTCTCTCTGACTTCTACTATGTGTCCGAAAATGCAACAAAACGGAGAAGAATTATGCCAACTGCTGTGCCCCAAAAGCCAGGAGCAAAGCAAGTGTATACATTTCAAATGCCATATTTCCTCATGCATTAGGTCCCCGGGCATATCGCCATTTGATCAAGGGGTTTAAAATATTGTAAATCTTTTTGAATTATTTCGTTTTATTTATTTAAATTAAGTATTTGCTTTTTTGTCAGCTCGCTCTGAGACTCATTTTGACAGATTCGCCCCGAGAGAGAGCGACCAAGGACAATCGACAATTTGACAGCGTGACCTATCAACATTCATAAGCTGGTTCATGGTCAAATTATAAATTAAGTGTCTCAATAATTCAAGGCAGATTCTTTCTTATGTTGATCAGTAAGTAAGAAGCAAAGCTCGTGGAGCGAAGAGTATAGAATTACCGAAGAAAATAATAATCGTGGTATAACGAGTACCTTATCACTCCATAAAAATGGCTATAAAAATCAAATAACAACCCTGCACCTATTAAAATTAAACTGGGAAAATAGCACGTCATCTTTTAATTAATTTCATCATAGCCCTGGAATCCTCAGCCTTGATTCCATTGCCCAGAGTTGAAAGAAACATTTTAATCGAAAACTGTAATTGTAATCGATAACAAACATTGATCAGCTTTTTCCTGCAGATCTCAAGGATGCCTCGTTTCTTAAATGAATATAGTAACTTCTTTTGCTGCTTACCGCTGATTGAACTCGTGCGGATGATAGCTGAAGAAGGCATTGTCATGGCTAATGGACTCCAGTTGATCCATGACGCCGCCAGCGAGCTTGGCATGCCAATGGAGCATCACCGTGGACATCAACGTGGCCGCATAACGCACATCCGCCTGGAAATCGCGTGGTGTACTCCAGCCGGCAATGGGATCCGCTTCACTAAGAGTATAACAAAACAGTTACAATTGGATTCATAAGGATTGCAACTACCACTTACTCATTGGCCACCGGCAGCTGTTGCAGCTGCGGATAATCATGGTAAACCTTTGAGAGCAACGCGAGGGATCCGTTTAGTATCTCAGTGGCCGTGCCGTCGTGTCCCTTGCGATGGTAGGTCAGTATATCGATGGGACACTTGGCCAGCTGCTGCTGGCACACCTCCAGCAGCTGCCAGCACAGTGGATGACGCTCCTCCGCCTTGAACAGCCCGGCGGGACCACGAAGTGCACGATATAGTTGCTGCTGTCGCTTGGACTTGCGTCGACTTCCAGCCTTGCTCAGCCCACGACGCACTGCTTGCACGTACTCCAGGTAGGAGGCGGCTGTAAAGTTGATTCTATTGTAGCTACGCAGGTCCGGTTCGTTCCAGGTCTCAAAGCGCCAGCTGGACAAACGAGCGGCTCCATGTCGAGCTGCAAGAGGGGGGAAAATTTGTATTTGACTACACTGATAAAAAACAGGATCTAAAATCACTATTTTGGTCTCAGAACTAAGAAGTGTGGTGAAAATCTTGAACTAATAAAACACATTTTAATTCTAAGAACATTTCAATTAAGACCAAGTTCTTAATTTTAAGATCATAAAATCTTATATTTTCAAGACCACAAATCTTAGTATAAGAATAAAAATTATTATTTTTTTAAGATTATATGTTCTTATTTATAGACCAAAAAGTTTTGAATACTCAAGTCAAAAAATCTCAAATAAAGATTAAGCTCCTTAACATTTTAAGAATAATGAAGTAATTCTTAGTTAACTTGAGATCTAGTAATGTCGATATGACACTAAACAACAAAAGACGGAAGGAGCATGTTTCAATCTCTATCATCAGTACCGTTGTGCTGACTTGAGCAGCGGTCCAAGTCTAATGTCATCTTTGAAGCGCCAGAACCAGTTGTGAATTCTAAGTCCCACAAAGCCACAAAATTTCAGATTTTTGTTCTTATTTTAAGAGATAAATATCTAAAAATCCAATATTTTTATTCTTATATTAAGAACATAAGAATTTTTAGAATTATATTCTTAGTTTTAGTAATTTGGTCTTAAAATGGTCTTATATAAAGAATAAAATATTTAAATTTGAGAATTTTATTCTTATATTAAGAACTTACGATTTTCAAGATTAATATTGTTAGTTTTAGTAATTTGGTCTTAAAATATTCTTATTTCAAGAACAAAATATTAAAATAAATGTGGTCTTTTTTTCAGTGTAGGAGCAACTAATTCAACTCTCTTCACACTTACCCAACTGATGATTGATGAGGCTCTTGACCAAGTGCTCCCAGAGAAACCAGTTGCGTTCGGGATTGGCCGTAAACACGTGCCCGGGATTGCCCATAAATTCGAGCACCGGCGACAGTTGCAATTCCTGCAGTAAATCGACAAATTTGTCAAACTTCTCATAGTCATAGAGCGGCACACCATCCGTGCTGTACTCGAGGAACTGCACCAGCTCCAGCAGCCAATGGATGCGTATGTGTGTAATCGCTCCAACGGGCAGTGCTGCTATCTGGCGAAGATTCAACTGCATTGCCGGCGATTCCAATGATTCGCTAATGCCATTGTGATTGATTTCGCCAGCGGGACAGAAACCGACGCCCGTCCAGAAATGGGGCAGTGCATGGTAGACGACATCGCCACTCGTGTAGTGGGCGTGGCCAATCCACGGCAGCAGCAGCACTAGAAACTGCCTCAGCCACATGATTAATGGCGAAAAATTAACAATGTCAATTTAATGACTTTTCGAATTTTATAATACAAGCTTTTTTGTTTTTATTTTTTTTTTAATATGTATTTATTTGTTAAATATTGTTATTGCGCGTTGATTTGGCTGCTGCTGATGATGAGGATGATAAGAGCGCTCTGTTGTGTCTGTATCTGTTGCCGTTGGCCGTTGACCACGGCCTTGTCGTGACGTCACAGCAGCCGAGGGAGACAGCAACAACAACAGCAGCAACAACAACAACAACAACTGTAAAGCAACAGCGTGCCAGTTTTCTCCCCAACAAACAGCAAAAAAAAAAATAATAGGGAAAAAGAAAAGTTTTGCCGGCGCGACACATTGATTGAGAATTGAGTTGAGAATTGCAAGCCCTCATTAGGGGTGGAAAAGTTGGCCACGAGGCAGGTATCTATATCGCATCCACATCTTGGCTCTCCCGCAATCAGTGTTGCCAGATTAGCTTATTTCAGACTAGATCTAGCCTATTTTAAAATGACTTAGCTTACAAACTTTGCAAATCGCTTATACCATATTTTGAAGTTCATATAGTAATAAATGTATTCGAGACATTAACGAAATATTTTACAATTTCTTTTGTGAAATCAAAAGAAAGCAAAGCTTGCAAAAATGTAGAAAAAGTTTATGATATTAGGCAGCATGCGAAATCCAAAAAACATTTATTATCAATGGGCTCAATAGTTCAATCACAAAAATATGTTGGTCTTATTGAAAAAAAAAACGATCAATATTTAGGTGAGGAAGATAATAATGAAATCGATGATATTTTAACTAATTTAACTTAAAAAAAACTTAATGATTTTTTACGTTTTCTTGAATTTTCTTTACATTTTTATTTTTAGCTAATTTTTCATTAAAATCTAGCTTATACGGACGCTGAATACCTGGCAACACTGCCCGCAACAAATCCCACTCTCTGTGGGGGAGTGAAAGGTGTGACAAATATTCCATCTTTATGCTTGCGGGCGATAATACGACGTACATAACAATTACATGCCACATTTAAGGGGTAGGTATTACAAAAAAACACACGCTACCACACAAATTGTTGTTGTACATGTACATAACAACCATGAAAGCTTATTCAAAAGCTTATCTCACATCTTAACGCCTAATCGTTTTGTCATGCCTTCTAGACCAGCTGCTCCAAGTCCTTTTATGGGCCATGAATTTTCAATTTATTACACAAGCTATTCCATTTTCATTTCTTTACTCACACCCTGTTAACTCGGTTAATATCCAAACGATTTGTATCGCATTTGAGGTCGACATTTGAGCTCTTAATAATATGATGATTACTCATTATTAAATTCTGCATTCTAATTTTAATAAAATTTTTTATTTTTTCTTACTGCATCGTATGTAAAGACTCTATTTTAGTTTAAATCAGCGGTGGGCACGAAATCTGAATTCGTTAGCAGCCGCTGGCTCCCGGAGCCATTGCATGCCCACCGCTGGTTTAAATTTATATGATTATAATACATATGGGCATTTCACGAAAATGTTCCACCTCGCCAAAAAGCGTTAAGTTGATCAAAAAATCACATCTTGCGAAATTTTCTTTCAAAAATGTATTCAAGTTGTTTATTTAAGCAATATACTCTTCAAGAAACTCAATCGGATGAACATATAGATTTTACATTGAAATAAGTTCACTTTTTCTATATTTTTGCCCATTTTTTTTAAAATTTACTTCCAAATTGGACCGTTTGTATTCTGACGATTACAGTAAGATTGTAACATATACCATTTTAATACAAAAAAAATATATATTGAATGTTTAATTTAAAACAAGTTTTACAAGCTGATTTCGGCATATCAAATACAATTTGATGATAAATAAAACTTGAAAATGATATAAAATGATAGTAACATATCAAAATTATTTCTAAAATAGAAAACTACAATATTTTATTATGATTTAAGAGTATTTTCTTCCAAATTACTCTCCACATTTCGCAGACTTTCGCATTTGTCAAGATAAAGTCAAACATGACTTCCATTTTTAGTGGCGTTCGCGATGCATTGTTTTCTACAATTAATTCAAATGTTGCGTTCTCGATTCTGGAAATACCCATACTTAAAAAAAAACCTAGAGAACTTTTGTTACGACTGGAGTATCTTAAAGGTTGGATCAAATATGATAAAAATTTTCTAAAAGAAAATTTTAATTTGAGCTCTAAAATCAAATAATGTGTACATTAATTAATTGAAGGGGTCGCAAATGTTGACTCAAAAAAGGTTGTGTAAAAAAAACGGCTATTTTTGGATACATCAATAAACTGAAAGAAATTGTGCTTCCTTAGTCTTTTATCATTGTTCTAGCAAAAGCTATTTTATTACTATTTTTTCTTGACCCGTTTATTTCATGATATATTTATATATCAATATATTTAAAATTATTTGTGATTTTATCAGGAAGGTTTTAAATTAAGAATAACCATATAAAAATGACTTTAGAATTATAAAAAAAAATCGAGTCAAAAATTGAAATTATAAAAATATTTAATTGGAAAATGTAATAGCTAATATGACTAACTAATTTAATTGTGATTTTAAAAAAAGTACATGTAAAATTATTAACTCAAGACTTTCGTATTCCACTTTATCATAAATAACACTTTTGAGGTGTTTCTGAGGTGATAAGAAGCTTTGAATATGTGTTTACTGTTTTTGGGCCTCTACTGTTTTCTTAGCTCTAAATTTCTAGAAAGCTGATAGCTCATTTATGTGATGGCAGAAAAGTTTTTTCACTAAATTGACATTCATTTACGCTAATGATATCATTTGCTGGTAATGGGAACACCAAATGCTGCCCACTTGAGCAGAGAAAAGTTTTGGTAACCAGACAAGAAACATTCGATTTTCGTAGTCTGAACTTATTCGATCACACGATGAAAATCCTGAGTGATATATTAATTGTGGCGATGTCGACACAGCTGTGTGCGCTGTTGCCTTTCTTCAGTGGCGATCAGTTGCAAAACTTCCAGATCAGCGCTGGCGGAAAGTTCTATGGACTCGCTGTGGCATTGGTTGTTCTGGTCAGCGGAGTGATCTTCAGCGAGGACGTGCTGTTCGTCTCGAATGAGTATAAGTTGATGACGCATCTGAAGGGCGACACGGATGATATTAATCGGACCATTGAGACGCTCTTCTGCATTTGCAGCTACACGGTGATTGTGGTGTCCTGTGTCCTCAATGCATCCAAGCATTATCGCACCATCAGGGATCTCGGCAAATTGGATGAGTATCTAGAGGCCCATGGATATGTCGGTAGCTACAGTTGCCGCTATCTGGGCACAGTATTGGTTCTTGCCTCGGCGAGTGTTGTCCTCGTCGCCTTCTATTATATCCACTTCCAAAGCAACGTCGATCCGAAGCGAGAGTGCATCCTCCTGGTGGTCTACAGCCTGCAGATGATCTACTCCAGTCTCTTTGCTCTCTACTTGCGCACTATTCTCAAGTGTCTGGCCCAACGGATTGAGTTCCTCAATGCTCGACTCGACGAGTTCACACGGCAGGAGAAGCAGCTTTACTCCAAAGAGGATTGGCTGGAGCTGAGCAATCTCATCGAGATCTTCTGCAAGTTTCGATACATAAACGAAAACATGAACTCGATAGCTGGCGTCGGATTGCTCTTCCTGTTTGGCTTCTCCTTCTACACGGTCACCAATCAGAGCTACCTGGCATTCTCCACTCTCACCACGCCCATCCAACTGCGCAAGAAATATGATACCATTGGATTATCCTGTGCCTGGGTCCTGGCGGAGACTATCATTATGGCTGTCATCTGCAGCTCCTTCGATTGCCTCGCCTCAGAGGTGAGTAAATTTAGAAACATTTAAATGTAGTCATGAGTGAATTCATATTCAAAGATGAATGTATTCATGAGTGTATTCATATTCATAAATGAGTGTATTCATGAGTGTATTCCTATTCTTAAATGAGTGTATTCATGAATATATTCATGAGTGTATTCATATTCATAAATCAATGTATTCTTGGCTGTTATCGTCAGTGCATTGATATTCATAGGATGGAAATGAAGCTTTTATTAAATATTGAATGTATTCACGAGTGGAATTGTGAATACGTACATTCATATTCATTCAAAAAGTACATTTATAATCTTAAATAAAATTGAGATTGTTGAGTGTATTCATATTCATAAGTGAAATTACGAGCTTGTACAAAATTTAGTTCACGAGTGAATTCGTGAGTGAATTCAATGACTAGACTTTTTCAAACGTTCACACGTCTTAACAACTGAACACCTCTTGTGAATTTTTACAAATTTGTGAATGAATTTGAGAGTGCAGTCGCGTACGAATGATTTCATGAGTATATTCATTGTAACACTCAGATTAATGGCAGAGTGCTGCACGATTGTGCTTCTAAATACATTCATGAATACACTCACAAGTATTCGCGGGTATTTTTAAAATATGTAATTAATTAAACGTTGGATTTACATGAGTTTCTTTTGTTTTAAAAGCATTCACATGAGTGCATTGCTTGTTGTTGTTATTGTTATCGGATTTACTCAGGCAATAAGCCGACATTTAAATTAATTATTTTAATGGAACCTGTCGCCTGTCCTCGATAAGAATGCCCCATGGCGCCCAGTCTGCGGGATCAGAGATAAGGACGAGTGCGTTTGAATCGTTTTTCCGCCGCACTCGCTCATAAATTCAACATCTAGTTAGTGAAATCCTGTCGTTAGTGTCCTGTCGGCAATGAGTCCAAACACTTGGATCGTTGAAATGGCTTCGCACAAGTCGCATTCACATTCGCATCCACGCTCACATCCACATTCCCAACGGAATCCTCAATCCAGGCAAGTCTCGAATGATGCATTCGCACGGAGAGCAACGTCAGTCGAGAGTCCCGTCTTCGAGGACATCGGCACCATCTTGACCGTGCTAAAGGCATGTGGCTTATTGCCATTCTACGAGCAAATCTCCAGCTATGAGGTGGGTCCACCCACCAAGACCAACGAGTTCTATTCGTTTTTTGTGCGGGGCGTGGTCCATGCCCTGACCGTATTCAACATCTACAGCCTGCTCACGCCCAATGCGGATCAGTTGTTCTTCTCCTTGCGGGAGACGGACAATGTGAATCAATGGATTGAACTTCTGCTCTGCATTTTCACCTACACACTGAGTGAGTTGCCCACTGATGATCCTCCTATTCCATTCGAGCAATCTCTGACCTTACCAATAATAATACTTGTACTACCACTAACTACTACTACTAATACTTTTTGATCTAGTTAATTGGGTTTTTTTGGGATTCCCCCAATCCTTGAAACAAATTTTGGATTATTTCACAGTTTTAATTTTATTTCGTTAAAAGGAGTAAAACCGAAACGCATATCGGTTACGGTTTCTGTTAATTTCGCATTTACGTTTTCGCTTATCGGTTACGCAAAATCTTTGAATAAAGGTTTCGTAACGGTAAACCGGTTTTTGTATGTTTCGGTTTTGAAATAGCGGTATGGTTTCGGTTCACAAAATAATTTTTTTTTTTTTAAATTAAAAAGGCATTACTTTCTTAATGTTTCATTCAAACATTTATTTCACATGTTCTTCTGTTTGATGTAGTTTGAATAATTTTAATATTTAATGTAACCAATTTATTTTCTTTGCGCTTATTCAGTGCTATGAAAATTTGATCACGAATATCACAAATAAAAATTAAAATTAAAAAACTAAATTCAAAATCTTTTTTTCTCCGATGTATGAAAAAACGGAATTAACCCTTATAAATGAAACGGTTACCAAACGGTTAGATCGGTTAACAGAGTTTCGGCTTTAAGGTTTCGGTCAAATGAAAATATTTTTTCGGTTACGGTTTCATTTACGGTTCTAAATTTCAATCGGCTCTTACCGGTTAAAGGTTACGATTTCGGCTAGGGTTTTAATCCCTGGTATTTATATATAATTAAAAACAAGTGGGAAAGGCTGTAGTCGAGCACCCGACTATAGGATACCCGGTACTTATTTTAATAAATTTTTAAATATTTTTTATTACATGCTTTTTGGCACTTATATTTTTTAAAAACTTTAATTAGCCATTACCACCTTTCTATCTGTCCGCTCTTGTTACGATTTAGTAGGATGATAGGTAACAATCGCAGTCAACGATAATTAGTAAAAAAATTCCTAATATCTTGAAAACTGTGACTGTAGTGGTTTTTTGCGATTTACGGAGGCGGAAAGGGGCTTGGCGAAAATTTGAAACAAACTTGAACTGCGTGGGGTCTATAGAAGTCTGTGTGCCAAATTTGGTTACTCTAGCTCTTATAATCTCTGAGATCTAGGCGCTCACACAGACGGACATGGCTATATCGACACGGCTGTTGATGCTGATCAAGAATATATATACTTTATACGGTCGGAGATGTTTCCTTTTCCCTGATACATACATTGCAACGAATGTAAAATCCCCTTTTACTTATTTTTACAAGTAATAGGGTTTTTACACTGAGGCCCGTAAGCAAAAAGCCGTAGCTAACGGCGAAAGTCGTTTACACTGGTAGGCCGGTAAAAAAAACCGATATTTTGACGTCTAGTGTCAAACTGTGAAATTTTTTGTAAACAAAGGCGAAAAAATTAAAAACACACAATATGGATCCAAATGCTATTGCCGCAGTGACAATTATGTTTATGCGAATAAACCAAGGCATGAACCACGCATTGGCGGCTTGTGAGGGATCCAAGGTGCAGATTAATTCATTAAATCTTGCATTAGAGCAGACGTCTAAATCAGTTTGGGCGCACGTAAGTAAAAAGTGCATTTGTAGACAAGAACGGTAATTTTTCACACTTTTTATAGGAACGTAACGGCGTATTCTGGGAGAGAGACGTGCCAACATGTCCAAAGGAGTGTTTTTAGGATGGAGCGCGCCGCTTTCGATGTTGATGCAGGCACTATCAGTAATGGCCAAGAAGGACATCAACTTAAGAAATTGTACCCCATTATAAAAGCGAGTAGCAATTGCTGCTTTTTTTTTATTTTATATGGTTAACCAAAAATCCAGAACTGAAGGAATAAGATCTGTTTTGGCGAACTACTTTTGTTTGCAAGAAATTCAATAAAAATTCTGATAATTCATTTATTTCGCTTTTAAACCTTTTTGTTAGTGGACTTAGCGATTACAAATTTTTTACAATGCTGTCCATGGCTGTAGACCTAACTGCAGCTTCGTCGGACTTCACTACTGCCTCTGCTACTGAGCTGCTTGTTTCTTGCATCTGTTGCGCTTCCTCGTGTTGTCTTTTTCCTCGTTATCAATTAGAAATTATTCTAAGTGGGATATACAAGAAATTACAATTTTTATACTTGCCGCGCTCATTATTTTGAATTCAATTGTAATTTTTTTGTGTGGTGGCAAATCGATTAATTATCAATTTTGACCAGAGCTGCCACTTTATTTTGTCAAAAATAGGCCGGTATTGACGCCGGTATCAAATACCGGCACGCCGTAGAGCAGTGATGGGCACAGTCTTGCACGCGTGCGAATCAGCTGTTCGATTCACTAATACACATATGAAACCCGAGCGCAGCGAACAGAGTGAAGTCAGTCGCAGCTAGGACGTCGAACGGAGAGGCTATGCGCGCTTGGCTCATTTTATGTACTGAAAGAAATGGCTGGGCAACTCTATTTGATATTCAAAAACTTTTTTTGCTAGAATTTTTATTGCAAACCACAATTATTGGTTTGTGGCAACGTTTTTTGCATGCTATATAGAGTCTTAAGTTAAGAGGCATAATTTTTGGTGTCATTTGGAGTACGAAAATACCGACCGCAATCTGCCACATTGCAATGTCGCAGAAGTTTAACTTTTTCTTTCAGTGCAATGCAAAGACAACTTGAGAAATCAAGCGACGGCAGATGTGCTCTCGCTGAAGGCAAGCTGTGCACTGATTCAAATCGAGCGTTCGCATCAGCTTTCGGAAAATGTCGGCTCGTGTCTGTGTGAGCAACCGATAACGATTCGATAAACGTGCCCATCACTGCCGTAGAGCCTTTATATTTGAACCAAACTGTCAAATTTTGTATGGTAAAGGCCTACTTACGGGCCGTATACCGGCTTTTTTTCGTTACGGCGTCATACGGGCCTCAGTGTAAAAACCCTATAACGGGTATAATAATTTAACATCAAATTAAATTACTTAATTTTATTTTTTTTATTTGCGCACTTTTTGATCTGAATGGGGTTTTTTCTGGGGATTCCCCATGCAACTAATGTTTTGCACTTTTGGATTTTTAATTTCTTTTTTATGCTTTGAGTTTAAACTTAAACTAATTTATAAATAATTTAAAATAATTTAATATACTTATTCATTTTGCTTAACTGCTCTTAGTTCACTTTAAATAAATAAGTAATTAAGGCTCATATCCCGTTTTTTTTTTTCAACTAGCTGTCCTTGTTTGCGCTCGCAATACGAAGAGCATGCTGGAGATCATGAACGAGATCCTCCAGCTGGACAGGGAGGTGCGTCGTCAGTTTGACGTTGTCCTTGGCAACAGTTGCAACTTCTCGGTCAAGTTTCTGGTGGTGATCGTCTGCTGCCAGGCATACATCATGATATTGCGCATCTACACCGTCAAGGGCGCCATCACGCCCACCTCCTACATTCTGATTGCCTTCTATGCCATCCAAAACGGTCTGACCGCCACTTACATTGTCTTTGCCTCGGCCCTGTTGCGGATCGTGTGCATCCGTTTCCAGTTTGTCAATCAACTGCTCAATGCCTTCACCTATGTCCAACAGCAGAAGCTGTCCAAGAGTCGACGCCAGCTGGTCTCGGCCATGGAGAATTTTCCAGAGGATTCGCTTTTTATTTATCGCACCCACAACAAATTGTTGCGCATTTACAAGAGCATCAACGAATGCTGCAGCCTGATTATAGTCTGCTTTCTGGGCTATTCCTTCTATACGGTGACCACCAATTGGTATAATCTCTTTGTCCAGATCACCAACAACAAGGGCACCATCTCGGCTCACATACTCCAGTGGTGTCTCGCCTGGCTTTGTTTGCACACCTCCCTCTTGGCCCTTCTATCGCGTAGTTGTGGTGCCACCACCTACGAGGTGTGTGTGTGTGTATGGTGTTGATTGTGGTCTCCAACTCCTAATGAATTCCGCCTTCTTTTTTCAGGCCAACACCACATCTCAGATATTGGCACGTGTTTATGGCAAGAGCAAGGAGTTCCAAAATATCGTAAGTTTCGAATATCGTAAATTCCTACAAGCAAGACCATAAACCACGCAAATTACGGAGCAGGATCGAATCTCTTGGTTCAATTGGAATACAAAAAGATTATTTTATTTTATCAATTGCTTTATTTTTAATTTTTTAAAATCAATCTAAAGATTATGATTTTTTTATCAACTTCTTTCAAAAGTTTATCAAAAATTACACAAGGCAGCTTTCAAATAAATTTTATCCATTCTTCGAATTCAATTTTTAAATATAGCAATTTAAAGCATTTTTTAGAAAAGAATTTGAATTTTTGAACTTTTTGATGTGTTATTTTAAAGTGTTTTTTGATTCTGCGACAACTCCAAAAAAATTTAG
This sequence comes from Drosophila quinaria, assembly GCA_035047525.1. Taxonomy (NCBI): domain Eukaryota; kingdom Metazoa; phylum Arthropoda; class Insecta; order Diptera; family Drosophilidae; genus Drosophila; species Drosophila quinaria. The sequence continues at coordinate 695,504 of JAWNPO010000334.1, read as the reverse complement.
TTAGCTCCGAATTTATAAATTGCATTAATTAACTTCGATTTAGAACCAGTTTGCAGTCTTGCTTACAAGTACCTTATATATGAAATGCCATCTGCTGATCCTCCTGGTGATTCAAAATCTCCTCCAACAGATTGACAAATTTCTTACCAAAAGCATTAAACAGGAGGTTCAATTTACAGCCTATGGTTTCTTTGCCATTGACAACTCAACGCTTTTTAAGGTAAGTTTTTTATTTAATATTAAAAAAAAAACTTTGATTATAATTGAATTCATATTTTCTAGATATTTTCGGCTGTTACCACATATTTGGTGATATTGATACAGTTCAAACAACTCGAGGATTCAAAACTAGAGGAACAAGTACAAAATGAAATCTAAATATAAATATAATTATATATATTATATTTATCGTTTAATGTATCAATTTATTAACTATATTTATTACCATTACAAACCTTAGGTCAATTTTACTAATTGCATGTATTGATTTTTATATATTACTCACAAGGTCGAAAATCAAAATGCACACACTTTCAATTACATAAATGAACTCAAGACAAATTAATTACTTGCATTAATTTCTTTTGATTAAATTGATTATTTAAATATTTAAGAAACCGTCGCCGAAAACCACAAACTTTTAATACGCATTGCAGCAGAGACAAAACAGAAAATTTGCAAACTTATTAATTTATGAAAATCATACATTCAGGAATATTCAAAACAGATTGTTGCTGCTATGTCTAAGTCGTGTTGTGGTTGTTGTTATTTAAGTTATAGTTAGCTTTACAGTTCTAACAGTTTAGGACTTTGGACTTGCGACGCGTCTCCCCAAACAGGAATGAACAAATACGATCCAACGCAAAGGCTCCAACGATATCCACAATCAGCACAGTTAGCAATGTCATGCGGAACTGCAAAATTGAAATTGGTTTTTCAGAATAAGATAAAACACCAATAGACAATGTTAACTCACATTCGCTGGAAAGTCGACGATCTCAAAGAATTGCGTCAGACCGGGCACAGCGCCTGTGGTCAGGAACAGGACCAAAGCGGCCGAGGCGCCAATGGCGCACATCAACATACGATTGGCGCGCAGGCTCTCCATAAAGGGATGCCCCTGTGAGATACAAAACCAGTCAAATAATTACTAATTAAATGAAATTGATCAATCATTTCGAACTGACCTTGTAGTTAACTGCAATGGTGGCCACCTGCAGCGATATGCAAATGATATAGACCGTGCTGCTGACTATATTCGGATCATACTTGGTTTTCTCCTCAGTATCCATGTCAATATACAGCTTCACCTTGCCCACTCTGGGAAATTAAGAGCAAATAACAAAATGACACCAAAAGAATTAAATTTCAGCACACTTAATATTAAGTATTTGTTTAACAAAATCAAGAAGAAGATTTGATGCCCATGCAATTCTCATACCTATCCTTAAATATTAACCTATCGTTGTTGTGGCAGATACATTCATAATTAAAAGGATAAGTGATTTGTTCCAATTTGCACAGTTTATTTAAATTTTAAAAATTTATTAAAAGTAAAAATAATGAAAAAGCAAAAATAAATTGGTTTACTAAACTAGGAATCGAACCCACGAACCCTTGCGCGTATCTCTACCATTAGACTGACAATTCAAATAAATGAAAAATGTTAATAATTAAAAGTCATTTGCATCGACAGGACCGATATTCGAACTAGAGATGGGCACGGGCCTCATTTTTTACGCCCGGCCCGACCAGAGCCCGAAATTCCTAATGGAAAAAAGGCCCAAGCCCGCCCGATATTTTTGCTGTGAGGCCCGGCCCGAAAAATTAAAAAAAAAAAAGATTGAACGAATATTCGGTCATTTGTGAACATTATTGTTCATTTCGCTCAGTTGGTTGAGTTTTCATAAGCGAAATGAGCTTATGAGCTTGCTCGGAAATTGAATAAAAAAAATGAAGGAATATAACGGAATATTTTGTAGTGTGACCAAATTCGGGTAGCAAAATAATGCAATAGATTTGGCGTGTTCCGGGCTTTGAAGTTAGGCCCGAGCCCGGCCCGACCCGACCCGAAATGACATTTTTCGGCCCGAACCCGAAAATTTTGTAAAAGGCCCATGGGACCCGAGGCCCGACCCGGCCCGTGCCCATCTCTAATTCGAACCTAGAACTCCCGTTTCGCTTGCCGAGCACTTATCACTTCCACCACATTGAAGCTGACAAACTTGATTTAAATTCTCGATGTACATTCTGGCAGAGAAAATGTAAAATGAATTAATTGACCATTAATTCTATTCTTTTTATAGAATTGCCATTAAAATACCTTGGACAAAATCGTTAATATCTTCTCTATTTATGGCCTTATCGGGATGAAAGTTATTGATTACATTATAAGCATGTTCTTACACACGTTGGTAAAAAGAAAATTTTAACTTGAGACCCAGAATTAAAGATGTAGTTAGTTTTTTTATGAATTACACCCCCACAGTAGTTGTGGCAAAATTTAAAAATAAACTTGTTCTGCCTGACATAATTGGGAGTGTTCATTCCAAATTTGGTGGCCCTAACTATTACCATCTCTGAGATCCTTTCGCTTATACGGACCGACGGACAGAGAGACATGGCTATTTCGATTTGGCTGTTGATCCTGATCAAGAATATATATACTTCTCCCTGTTACATACTTTTGAACAAACTTAATATACCAACAGGGTATAAAAATATTAAATGGATGAATGAGAAAATAACAGATGAACTAGTTTTGGAGGAGTTATCCTGGAGCACAATGTACTTAATTAATAAAATAATATGATATTACAATTAAATTTAAATTCTCAATAAGCTGTTATCTAAAATTTGTAATTTAAAAACCAAAACTCAAAATGTTTATACAAATAATAAAAATATAAATTCAAATAAAATGCAAATAAAATGCAAATACTTTGAAAAAATGAATTCATTTTTTATGCACCTATTATTAGAGCAAAAATACAAGTTATGATTTTAATGTTCTGCCTCTTGCATGTTTATAGATATGAATATATTTTGTAATTTATTTACCTGGGCGGCGCCAGCGCCGATGCTTCACTGGTCAAATAGTAAAGTGCGCCAAAATGCACGGCGAATTGTGTGAGAATCGTGGAAATTGTGTATAAATTGAATATGTTTGGCAGTGGTGCCACCTTGGAAAGCGTTTTTAGTGGCTGCAATCAATTATTCAATTTCATTACTCCATATACAACAAATTTGATAATTTCAAGCTCACCTTGGAGCGCGTGATGAACAGAAAACAGGCGGCAACAAAGATGCCCTGCATGGTGGCCTGAGTGTCACTGAATTTGACACCATCGATATAGAGCACGGACTGGCAGTAAGCCTGAATTAGCGCATTTAAAGCCAGGATCTTGAACATCTGCAGTGTGGTTACCAGAGTGCAGCGACCCTGTTTGATAATGTGGTTCACTGTGGAAGATTATTAGTCAATGTTGATAAGATTGGTTAAGGTAACTCAAGAAACATGAACATTTTTCATAGTGAACTGATTTTAACAAGAGTATGTTTCGGATGTGTGTGATAATATTTACAGAACAATCTGTGAGTTTGGCTAAGGTATCTCAAGAATAAGAAGAACAGATGGACATGTCTATATCAACTCAAGGATATATATTAGAGTGCATTGAAAAAATCCTAACCCATTTTCATAATCTATGGTGATTTCTAAGATGTTTTCCTGGTCCACGCTTTTTGAGTTGAAAAATTTATTTCTATTTGAAAATTCATATCTTGGGTGTTTTTGGTCCGATCCTGACAAACTAGGTGTCAATCCTGTTGTTAGGACAAGGACATTTAAAATTCCACCAAAGGATGAAATGTCCTTTAAATATAATGTTTATCCTTGGAACGACAATTACGCGATTCGTTTCCATCTTAAAAAATTAGTCAGATTTAAAGCTATTGTTTGGTCCAAACATTTTTTTTCTTGAATTTGTATTTTTTATTAACAGAAAACGTAAAACATATTTTATTAAAATTGTACTAAAATTGAATTAAAATATGTTTTACATTTTATGCAAATAACAAATAATTGAAGGAAAAAAAATTCGTTTTGCCAAAAAAAGCTTTAATTATGGCTAATTTTTTTACATAGAAACTGATCGCGAAGCCATCGTTCCAATGATGAAAATTATGTTTCAATTATGTTAAATTATTTCGTCCTTTGGTTCTGTGGAAGTTTAAAAGTCCTGGTCTTAACAAGAGGATTGACACCTAGTTTTTAACAATCGGTCAATTAACACCTAAGATATAAATGTTCAAAAGGAAATAAATATTTCAACTCAAAGGGCATGACCAGGAATTCATTTTAGAACTATGGTTTCTTGGTGAAAACATCTTAAAACTGACCATAGATTATGGAAATGGGTTACCATTTTTTCATACAAATCGATGCTCTCTAATATATATACTTTATAGGGTCTGCCACGTTATAGGGTCTAATGCGTTACACATTTCGTGACAGGGGTATAAAAATATTGTTGCACACACCGCACATAATTGATGATAATTTGCTGGTGAATGGCGCCGCAATGGATGCATCGCCCAGCTTGACCATTGTCTGCTCCTCCATGTCACGTATGGCATTCTGAAGACGCGCCTGCGTTTGATTGATATGCTCCTGGCGTCGACGCAAGGCACGTTCCCGTGGCGATAGTTGTTGATTGGCTGCCGTTGCCGCTGCTGCAGCAGCTGTGGCAGCTGCATTGATTTGCTGCAGCTCCTCCTCGGTACGCTTACGCTTTACGGGAGCGCTGGTCAACAGGGAAACGCCCACATGGGCATGCTTCAAGGCACCCACATCGTTGGTGCCGTCGCCGCACATTAACGTATAATAACCGAGTTGCTTCAGTGTCGTTATGATGTATTCCTTCTGTTTGGGCGCAAAGCGAGCACAGACTGTGACCTGGGGCAGCACCAGTAGCATGTATTGGTAGTGTGAATGCTTCAAATACTGTAATCCCTCGCCGGTGATGCACAAATCGTGTGTGGAAAGCAGCATGGCAATGTTCTTGCTACTCTTGGTATCGTCCAGTGGATAAGTGCGATCACCATCCACAGTCGTCCAGCTCCAGTCTTCGGTGCGTCCCTCTTGCGGAGGCGTTAAAATCACCAATTTCTTATTCGTAAATCGTAGTTCCCTTGCCACATGGCAGGCGGTCAACGGACTGTCGCCCGTGATCATAAGCACCTTGTGCGAGGACTGAACGAGCTCCTTGACAACCGACTTGGAGTCTGGCTTCATGGGACACGAGATGATGACGAAGCCCGCAAACGTCAGATCACATTCGACTTCCTCGCGTTTCAGTTCACGTATCCGTTGACCGCCAAGCGTGCCAAACTCCTTGATGCCCAGTGCCATGACACGGGCACCACGGCGCGCGTACTCCAAATATATCTGCAAATTAAATTGATTAAGTCCGGGTCGCAAAATAATAGTTTTAAAACAATTTTTGTAACAATTTCACTCTTAAATAAAATATATGGGTATTTCCAGGATCGAAATCAACGTTGAGCACGAAATCTGAACTCGTTATTACCCGCTGGCTCCCAGAGCCATTGCGTGCCCACCACTGCTTTAAATGAAAAAAAAAAAATGTCTAAAGTTGAGATTTTCAAAAATGTTTCCTCACGTGATTAATGCATTTTATCAGCACTATTTTTATTATAACAAACAATCTTTGAAGAATTGTCATTTTCGAATTAATTATAAAAAACAATGCATCGCGAACGCGACGAAAAATGGAACTCGTGTTTTACTTCATCTTGACAAATGCGAAAGTCTGCGAAATGTGGAGAGTAATTTGGAAGAAAATACTCTTAAAACATAATAAAATAATGTAGTTTTCAATTTAAGAAGTAATTTTGATATGTTAATATCATTTTATTTATTTTACAAGTTTTATTAGTAATTTGTAGCGCGACATCGCGAACGTGACAAGATTTTCACCTAGTTTGTTCCAAGAAATTGTTCATCCAATTTTATTTGATATACCGAAATCAGCTTGTAAAACTTGTTTTAAATTAAACATTCAATATATTTTTATGTATTAAAATGGTTTATGTAACAATCTTACTTAGTGTAATCGTCAGAATACAAACGGTCTATTTTGGAAGTTATTTTTTAAGTAAATGGGCAAAAATATAGAAAAAGTTAATTTATTCCAATGTAGAATCTACATGTTCAGTCAATTGACCTCCTTCTAGCGTATATTGCTTAAAGAATACATTTTTGAAAGAAAATTTCGCAAGATGTGGTTTTTTGGCGGGGTGGAACATTTTCTGGAAATGCCCATATACACTCATGGACAAAATAATAGGTGCCCTCTTTCGTTTTTCTAACAGCTATTGTAGTCAAGTCTTCAAATTTAAGAAATACATTTGGAAAGGTTATCTAAATTCCGTTTGAATGATGCATAACTTTCCTTAACCCATTAAGTACCCATTGAAATATTCGAATTTTAAAAAAAGTAAATTTTCAAAACATTTTTCCTCGATATTTTCCAAAAAATGTTGGGATGCAAAAACGTTTTTCAAACAATTTTAGGAGTGACTGCAAAAAAAATTTTGAAATATCTCTTCGCTAGAATTTTTTATAATTTTTTGAAAACTGCAAAAAAGCCACTTTTTCCTCATTTTCATGCAAAAAGTGCCTTTTTCGCCATTTTCAAAACATTGTAAAAAATACTAGCGAAGAGATATTTGAAAAAATTTTTTGCAGTTACTATTTAAATTGTTTGAGGAAACTTTTTGCATCAAAACAGTTTTTTATTTGAGACCCAGGAAAGAAGTCAAAAAAAATTGACTTTTACAAAAACTTAAAATTATCAATGCGTACTTAATGGGTTAAGGAAATATTTATATCATTTGAAAGGAATTCAAAAGACTTTTTCATTGATACCAAACTTTACATGAAGTTCAAATTACGAGTATATTTAACTTTAAGTGTTGTGTAAATACTTTTGATCACCCCTGTATATATAAATATTTGTATTGCAATTGAAAATAAAAATTAAAAATTAGTATTATTTGCAAAGCATTATAATAAAAACTGGAAATGAGTTATCAGGTCAAAACTTATCGTTTTACGGCATCTGAATGAAAATGATCCAAGTTATACTAAGGAAGTTGACTCACCTTCTCATAATCGCTGGGCACGGTCTTCAACATGCCCATGATGACCTCGGGAGCACCTTTAACAGCGCCAATGTAGTTGATGTCATTAGAGAACGGAACCAGGTAACCGGCCAGGACAGACATGCGCTTCAGAGCCGAAGAGAAATAATAACGTTGGACAATGCGCAGCGGCTTGAGTTTGCCACGCTTGGGAATGACACTGTCCGATTTGGTGAGGTTCCAATCAACGGCAGCCAGAGCAGCCTTCTCCAGAGGATCACCCACCAGGCCATCGTCGAGCAGGGCCAACGAATGACAGCAGGCAAGCACCTGGACAGTGCTGTCCTGTGCCTCATCAATGGGTACACATTTGCCATTGGGCGTGAGACCCGCTATGCCCTCCACCATCAGATTATCTGTGGTAAGTGTGCCAGTTTTGTCAAAGCAACAGATTTGCACTTTGCCAGCGAATGGAATGCGAAAAGGTTCCGTGCAGAACACGAATAATTTGGTTAACTGAATGAGCGACGTATTTACGGCTAGTGTCAGCTCAATGGGCAGATCCGGCGGTATAATTGAGGTCAGGATCAGTGCACACTCCAGGAACAATTTATAGCGATTGCGTTCCAGATCCTCGCTACCCTTGACCCACACATAGGATGCGGCGGCAACGGCAAATACCATGAGAAAGGCAATAAATGCAAAGGTCTCCGAATTGTTCTCCGTGGCGCGATTCGCACCAAAGAGAATGGTACGCAACAGTTTGCCCTGGGAGGTGTTGAAGCCAGTGCGGATGACGTAGCCAATGCAGCCACCGTCGGGTGCCCGCATCGATTCCTTGCTGGGTGCCGTGTGTTGTACCACCTTGGTGCCGCCATAGAGTACCATGAGTTTGCCATCGCCCTCCACATCCAATTCGGTGTTGAGCTGCTGCAATGACTCCAGGGATTCCTTCATTTGTGGCACTGACTCGCCAGTGAGCATGCTCTCATCCACAATGCAGCTGCCACGCAAGATTACCACATCGCAGGGCACAATGTTGTCGTTCTGGGAGCGCGTTATAGACACCAGATCGCCAGGCAACAGCTCATCGCTGCCAATGTGACGCCATTTCTTCTGGCGCAGAGCGTATATCAAATATGGTTTGTTGCCCATTTTCCGAATCTCGGACATGTTGCGCAGCTGCTGCTTAACAATCGTGCACTCGAATGCAATCAGCATGAAGAGCGTGAAGAGGGAATAATACCAGAAATCATCCATGCACCACAATCCAACGGAGAACACTTGGAACACAAAGAATGGCGCGGTGGCTCGCTCAATGAACAGCTCATGGAATTCGGGTACCACCATGTCCATTTCATTGTTGCCATAAGTCTGACTGGCCGTCTTAATTGCCTGCTCCGTCTCCAGGCCATAGGAATTGGCATAGGAGCTCAACAGTTTATTGACTGGGAATTCAACAGCCCGGAATGTCGCCTTATCCTCATCCCACACATATTTGGTCTTCTGGAATACTAAATAGTACTGTTGTGTGCCATCCTCCAGCTTCAGACTGCGTATGGGCACGATCTTTGAGTTGCCATTGTTCTCCGTGGGCACAACTTTGGCCAAAACGCCGGGCGCCGGTTTCTTGACCCGCCGACAAGTGAGAAACGCCAACACATGCACGCTCCAATAGCAGAAGAGCAGCGTGAGCACATGCAGAAATGCTATGGCCACCACAGCAATAAATCCAATATCATTCCAGGCTGCTCCCTCGCTGTTACCAGCTGGAAGAGCAGGCGCCGTTGTCTCTGACTCATTGTCGTGGCCCTTGTACACGTAGATCCACAGATAAAATGCAGTCAAATAGAGCGGAACAAAGGGCAGTATCACACCGCTGAGTGGCGTTGGTTTGCGCACGTGTAATGTGACATATTGCACCAGATCGTCCAGAGCGCTTGATTTTAATTTCGAGTACCTTTTGTTGTTGTTGTCGCCGGCAGCGCCGCTCGTTGTAGCTGCCACGCTCATCGGTGCCGCTTTGTTTTCCGCAGGCACTCCTTGCTCCTAGGACTCGTGTGACTGCCGCGTGTACGTTTCGTATTTTTATATTTACAATTTTATTGCAAAAACTCAAAGTTCGTCAGAAATTTTGGGGGAAAAACGCAACGTTGTCGCACAGCTGCTTGCGTCCGCAGTGTGTGCAAATGAGAAAAAAATTGCTTGTGCACACTGTCACTGCCGATAAGTTATCGCCGGTGCAATGTAAGCGATGCTTATCGATATATTACATCCCTGGCTCAATGCTGCCAAGTTAGTTAAATCGAGAGTTTGTGCACACTCGTCACAAATTTCATTTACGACTGCGAATTAATCAAATTTAGTTATTACCAATAATCAGCGCAATTAATTGATGCATAAGTAATAATTAGCACAAAGAGAAGAAGTAGAATGTGAAAATGCTAAAGTACATCAAAAGGCAGACGAGTAAGTGAGAGAAAAGAAATCAACCGTGTTTGTGTTTACGTTTTTACTGGTGTTAATTCTTCTTTATTCTTTCTACGTGCACATAAACAGGCCGACGTCGCAGCTCTCACGACACGGATGCCAATGATGATGATGTGGTTGATTGTTCGGCTGCGGCGCAAAAGCGTAATTCGCTGCGCTCGACAACAAGTTTCTGTGATGAGGTCTTCATGGAGGAAGAGACGGAGGCGGCCGCGGTCGCTCTAACAACGTCCGATGCAGTCAGCTTGGGCAATAACAGTATGCTAAATTTCGTGGGCGCAGCCGCTGATGATGGTAAATGGCATTTGTAAAACACTAAAGAAAGGTTAACTTTGGTACGCCGCACATTTGATACCCTTGCATAGCCAATGTATTCAAATTTCAACTGATCATTGCCTTTATATTACTCTGACTTTAGCCCAATTTGGACGGATTGCACCATACACACAACTGTAGGATTGGTTAAAATACAGTAGCGGACAAAGAAAACCGGACACCATAAAAGAGTTTTTTAAAGTGTTTATTTATTCATCCATTTTCATACAAAAAGTGGCTTTTTTTTAATAGCTTTCAAAAAAGAGATTTTTGAAATTTGGTTTTTTTGCAGTCACTATTAGAATTGTTTGAAGGATTTTTTTTGCATCCAAAAATTTTTTTGTTTTAGCTCGAGGAAAAAAGTTTAAAAAGTAGACCAGTGCTGCCATAAATCGATAACAAAAACAGGCCAGAAAAAGTGACAAAAAAGGTGACAAAATTTCGTGACAGATATTTAAATAAAATTCATTCAAAAGTACATGCATAATTATGTTTTATGTATTAGTATTTTATAATTATAATTAATTATTTATTATTATTATTTTTTTTATTATTATTCTACAATATAATAATTGAATTGCATCGTCATCGTTTTTATAAGCTATTTCAATAATTTTCAAGAATTCTTCGGGAACTTTGTTCCTTTCAGGCGATACATTTATGACTTTTTTTTGCATGCGCTTGAAGCTTGTCTACTTTTGCTATTATGCTTGTTTTGCATAATTTGCAGTATGCCTTACTGGAGTCGTGAGCATCGCGGTCAATCCAATCCTTAAAATCAGGCTTGTTTATCCACGACTCGCGGAATTTTTGCTTATATAAATTGTTGACAATTTTATTTCTGGCTCTCAATGACATAAATTTTAAAGCAATTGAAAAGGTGATAGATTTGGTGATAGGGGCTTTTTCTAAAATTTTGCTGACAAACCTATCGAAAAAGTGATAGATCTATCACTAAAAGGGCTGTTATGGCAGCACTGAAGTAGACTACAAAATTCCGAAACTTTCAATGGGAACTTAATGGGTTAAGGAAAAATTTTGTATCATTCAAACGGTTCCTAGACATCGTACGTTTTTCCTAAGGCCGAATAAATAAACACTTTAAAAACACTCTAAAAACCGCTATGTTATGGTGTCCGGTTTTCTTTGTCCGCTACTGTATATCAGGAAAAAAAGACAATCAGACCTGTTCCGAATTTCCAACGTTTTCAAAAAGTAAAAACGAAATGAAAACCAACGTTTCTCTACTTGCTGTTCCCAATTCCGATGGAAATGGTTTTTGTTTTTTACTATTCGAGCTCGATTTCGAAAACGTTTCGAAAATTCTCTTTGAGTATTTCAAGTTGAATTTAGCTGATAGAAGGTAAATTTGACTTCGTTGTTAAATGATTTCGATTGCGAGAGTTGGTATCGATAACAAAAACTTAAGTTGAATTCAGAACAAAATATTTTATAGATGCTTTTAAAAAAAATCTTTTCAAAAATTCTTAAACTGTTTAACTTGAAGTTGTGGTTTTTATCTATTCTACAAATTTTCAACATTATTATTATTGTTTCAGTTTATAATTTTAGATATTTATTTCAATGCTTTAAATGGCATTTATTTTCAAATCCGACGGTTTGACAATTATTGTCGATTTTCGGAATTCGGAATTGCAATTAACTCGTTTTGTGGCACTTCGACTCGTTTTCGAAATTCGGAACAGGTCCGAATGTTTTTCATACTAATAATTTAATATACCAAGTTAATCTTGCTTAGTTTTATGAAGAGTCGTTACTATGTTTTTTATGGGATTTGCCAGGCCTTCTTTAATGTGTTACACATTTCGTGATCAAATTATAATACCCACTGAAAGGGTATAAAAATGTGCATGTGGTGTGTGACTTTGTTACTTTGCTGTGGCAATTTCCGGCACTCTACAATAATAAGCATTAATAAATTGCGCACTCAAATGTCTTATCACGTTTTGACGCTTTTTGTTGCAGATATATTCAAATACAGTTCCCGTCTCTCCATGACGTTGGCGGCAATTGTGAGCGAACCCGATTGCCTGAGCTACTTTGTACAATATTTGGAGACACAGAATGCGCTGCCGCTAATTAAATTCTATTTGGGCATAGAGAACTTTAAGCGGGCGGCATTAACTGAACTACAATCGGAGCGGGCAACAGACGTACCCAATAATGTGACTGAAGCTGATGAGGAGCAACCCGAGGAACCAGTTGCTCCTCTGTCCGTTGTGGTGGTGGATGAGGAAAACGATGTACCTGAACTCAAAACACTGTGCGACTTGTCGATGCGCAAACCGCTAACCGACGATGAAAAGAGTCGCATCTATGCGGAGACAAATAAACAGATTCACAATAAACCAGCGACAACTGTACCAACGTGTCGCCCTAAGGGCAATTCAGAACCGGGATCGATAAGTGCAGCGAGCATTAATGATGCCATTGCCATTTATCAAAAGTATCTGATTGTAAATGCGCCTCAAATGGTTGATCTGCCCATTGTCATCCTGGCACATATATCGCTGCTGTTGTGTGGCAAGGATAGCAACAAGTCACCCCACCAAGCGATTCCCGCCAGCTGTTTCGATGAGGCACGCGAATATGTGCTGCAACAGCTGGAGCGAGATCATTTACAGGGATTCCTGCAGAGCAGCTACTACTGCAAGTACTGTGTGGAGTTAATCGAAGGCAATGCGACGACACTGACCATCTACGATGTGCTCTACGATGAGCTGGCACTTTTCTACTTGACCGAGTACCTGGAACAGCATCAGGAGCGCGAGTGTCTCGAGTTCTGGATAACAGCCATCAATTTTCGCAAGAGCTATGATGATCAACGTGCCGCACAGTCCGATGCGATGATCATTTATGATCGTTACTTTTCACTGCAGGCCGAGTGTCGACTTTGGATGTCCCAAAAGCTGCGCATGCGCGTCGAGCAGGCAATTTGTGCTCCCGACCAGCTGGCGCAGGCATTTGATCTCGCGCTGCGTGTCACTGCCAAGTATTTGGAGCAAAAGCATTTTGCCAACTTTCTTAAATCAAACATCTTTGACAATTATGTGAATGAGCTGAAGGCCAAGATGTGTCCACAACAACCAGCGGATATTCCTGATAGTTCAAGTTTGCAGCACAAACTGAGCCTGCGACGTGCAAACAAATTAAGCAGTCAACAGCGTCATCGGAAAACCATGTCCATGTCAGACTGCACGCACATATCGCAGCACAATACACTACTGGCTGGACTGGATGCGGGCCACAAACCGGTCAAGACACAACAAAGCACAACGACAGCGAACATGAATATTGATGCAAGGCAACTGACAAATCCACAGTTGCTTTGGCAACGTCCGGTAAGCGCACTCAAATTCGGACACGTCAACTCTCTAGGCAGATATGAGAGAGATTTTGAGGCGGTGGATGCAGTGACGGCATCCAAGACGCCAGCCTGGTCGCTGAGCGTTAAGAACGCGATGCGAAAGCTCGTTAATCTGCCGGAGGATAATGTACAGGAAGAGATCGCCTGGCAAGTGGCCGAGATGATTGTCAAGGATGTGACGAGTGTCACATTGCAGCGCAAAAATTGAATCGAATATCACAAATGCTAAATTGCAATATTTATTTAGTTGTACGAGTATACTGTTTTCATTATTATTAATATTGTTTTGCGCTCAAATAATTGATGAATCTCTTCGAGTGCACACAGTAAACAAAAAAAGTCTCTCTTAAATGCAACAAATGCTCTCTATTTTCCCCATAAACTACACAATTGTACAAAACTACTGAACAAATCCCGCTTTTAGTTTGTAATTATTCAACTAATTAAAGATGCTAAATTATTATAAAACCAATTCATTTAAACGTGAACATATGAAACTACTTTCTGTTCAACCCTCGCTCATTCGTTATATAAAGCACATGAAACAAAGTTTCCTTGATTTGGTACCTAAATATACGCATATGTACTTATGTATATATATCTCATATTATGTTCCAGATACTTGTAACGAATATTTACTTCATTCCGCATTTTGTTTGATATAGAATAACACATAAATATTTTTGCATAACAAATCGAATTGTTACAAAATAATAAACTTTTTTCTATAATGACCGTACAATCTCTGTGGGTGTTTTTTTTTATGCATGAAGTAAATTCTGAAACTGGATTGATTTTAAATTTGTTTAAAATAGTTGGTTGCTGATATTTATCAATAAAAAAATTTTAAAAAAAAAAAAAATAAAACTGGAAACAAATTTAAATTTTATTATGTTTAATATGGAATTATTTTATTTACATCAAAAATAAGAGTTAAAATTAATGTTTTTCCAAAAAAATTAAAAATACAAAACTATCCTTTTTGGATACCCCAAGCAAAAAATATATCTGGAAGTTTCCCACTCATCCAGATAATTTTTTTCGGGTTTGCCTTTTTTTTAATTTCCGAACTTTTGTTCTCGATCCGTAATGATTTTGAATTTGTTGTAAATAGTTGGTTGTTGATATTTATCAATAAATTATTAAATAAATATTTATATGAAGGAAATATTTAAAATTTTAAATAGAAATGAAAAATATTTTATAATCAAAATTTAAAATCTTATTATTAAATATGGAATCAATTTATTTAGATCAAAAATAAGAGTTAAAATTAATGTTGTTCCGAAAAACGTAAAATACAAAACTATCCTTTTTGGATACCCCAAGCAAAAAATATATCTGGGAGTTTCCCACTCATCCAGATAAATTTTAAATATAAATAAGGGAAAAATGAAAAATATTTTATAAACAAAACTTAAAATCTTATTAAATATGGAATCAATTTATTTAGATCAAAAATAAGAGTTAAAATTAATGTTGTTCCAAACAATGTAAAATACAAAACTATCCTTTTTGGATACTTTTCTTTAATCTCCGAACTCTTATTCACGATCCCTGATTTAAAGTTATAATTACAAGACTAATAACCTCTGTTGTTGCTGGCGAAGAGTTGGAGGTCTGGGCGTTAATCATCCTCAGGCAGACTGTTTGTTTCGCTGAACCAGCGCAGGATGCGCAACATCGTCTTGGCGGAGTACAAGCAGAAGGGATACTCATCGTAGCATCTCTCGGTGCTGCCACGCAATGCCAGGCCACGACTGAAGGCACGTCCGATTTTGGCTGGCGCCAATTCAAGGGACGACTCCAGAAAGTTCATTAGCAGCTCGGCTTCGTTGGAATGTGCTTCGGCGCCAGACATCAGCTGGCAGATGAGCGACTGCAGGCACTCGAAGGGATCGCGGGCCAGTATGCGTTTCCAGTCAATGCCTGATGCAGATGGATGCAGTGCATCCGCATTCGCATCCTTTTTGCCATGCACCCAGCCCAGTTGCCGCCTCAACGTCTCACGTTTACCACGCTGCAATGCACCCAACGCAGCACTCGCCTGTCCGGCCAGGCTGGGCAATCTCTGCAGATTCAAAGCGGAACTGGCCTGTCCAGCCAAATTGGTTATGCCTTGTATGGGCCGGATGCGAGTCCAATCCTGTGCCAGCAGATGCATCATATACATGGCACCCAGACCCATGACGGCCATAATAACAAGACTGTACAATAACCACAATAATGACCAACTGCTTGAGAGGATTCACACGACTACAACTCACCGAAATCCCATTGTAATTTGCAAAATTTGAAAACACGTCCGTTTAGCTCCGTTGCCAACACTTCAATGTGCAGGCTTTTGGCTCAGTTTGGCGGTTTAGGCCGCTTAGTTTGTGGCCAGGCTAACAACGAGCCACAATTGTTTTTGGTCATGGCATGACATAATGGACAACATCCACATCCACAGCCAGGCTTCAAATTTTGTTTTGGCCGCCAAACGGGTTCGTTAAGTTTTTCTTCTGGCCATTTTCTTGATCATGGCCCGCAACTAGTTTTCCCAACCCAAAACCATTTGATTGCCAATTGTTATTGTTTTTGGCCAAGTTTTCCGTTTTTTCCGCTTTTTTTGTTTATTTTTTGCGCCAGTTTCAATGTTGCGGTCAAATAAATGAATAAATGAACTTTAGACAAAATGACCATGGCAGTGGGTCACATCGCTTTTCACCGCTTTTCCGACACAGCTTTGCTTGGAAAATCCTCTGACACCGGTTGGAAAACTCACATTTTTTCGGTGGTGGCTACTTTTACTTATTATCAGATGTGATTCGTCAACTTCAAGGCAACAACTCAACTGTAAAATAAGGAAATTGAAACTGATGCAAAAATTGAATGTTTATGCATTAAAACTCGACTACAAAATACCCTGTTTATAAAAAATTGTGCATTTCAAAAATTATACACATAAAAGCGATTCCTATGACAGTTGAAAACTTGTTTTTTTTTGAAGCTATCTTAAACAATAACCCAAATTTCTAAACACGATATTAAAATTTAATAATGTGTACTACCGGTGGGCGCGAAATCTGAATTTGTTAGCAGCCGCTGGCTCCCGGAGTCATTGCGTGCCCACCGCTGATGTATAGATTAGAGTGGGTCAATTTGTATGGACTGAAAAATATTCACCAAGCGGTTGTTTAAATCCTGGTCTACGAAGAATTATGAGATAGTTTGCCCATGAAAGTATGGGTCTAAAATCAAATTTAAACTTCCGATTTCTTTTCGTTTTTTTTTATCATTTTAAACACTCTTAGATACCCAAGGGAGTAAAAAAAAGAATTTTTTTATTAAATTTAAAAATTTTTAAAGATGTAAAAATACAATTTTATTTTGAAAAATTTTTTTTAAATTTTAAAAAATGTTTGAAAAAATATAATTTCAAAAATTGCATTTGACCGTTAATTTACGCCCTTTTAAGTGCTACGCCCACTCTTATTTTTCTTTCAAAAAATGCTTTGAAGTATTGAGAAAATGTATATAGTTTAGCCGATGTTAGTGTCAAAAATGTATATAGGAGAATACAAGAAAGAAAAAATGTGAATAAAGAAGAATAAAGGAGTATAATGCAGAATAAAGGAGAATATAGAAGAATCAAGGAGTATAAAGGAGAATAAAGAGGAAATAAAGGAGAATAATGGAGTATAAAGGAGAATAAAGAAAGAAAAAATGAGAATTTCACTTTCGATAAAATTTGTCGGAATTAAATTTCTTTAACGTGTTTTAATACTTTGTGTTGATGAGTTTAAGTCCGATTAAGCGAAATACGATCATTTTCACACACTTAGTTTAAATTCCAGGTGAATAAATTAGCGGTGGGCACGCAATGGCTCCGGGAGCCAGCGGCTGCTAACGAATTCAGATTTCGTGCCCACCGCTGGAATAAATGCTAAAACGTAAAACATGAAAACCGGAACAGTCCTTAATATATTCTGCCAACCCATTAAAAAAATTAGGATGATATGATAAAAATGAGGAAATTTAAAAACTAGGTCATTTGAAGATGGAAGTTATTCAAAGCTTAGCTTAAAGAGCTCTATTGAATCTGTGGTATTGGTTACTCATTTAGCTTTAAGCTGTGTCCAGTTAACGAAACGAAAAACTCTGAATCAAATAAAATCCAGTTGAGAGAAAAGCTTTTCAAAGCGCCTATAAATTTGAGCAGCTACCAAGGCGGCGACTTTAGTCGCCATCAGGAACTTCGACGACGCGTCACGAGGTGCAAAGATCTGTGTCGAGGAGAAATAGACAACGGCCAGTGGAATTGAAGAAAACAAGAGTTTTGCTTGCTTTGTAGATTACGCAATAGGCCAAAGCAAAGTGAAAGCCATTTGAAGTGGATGCAACGGATGTTGCATCACAACTTGCCACTTGGTTGCTGCAGCACCCACAAAAACCAACAACAAAACAACGAAAACAGCAACAACAACAACACAAAATGTATTACGCCGTGATCTTCTTTATCACCATTGTGATGCTCTTTCTATTCAGCGGGGTTCGAAAGCCGGAAAAGTTTCCGCCAGGTAAGTGGAGTAATCAATTAAGAGTTATCCCGATAGATAAGCAGTTTTTTATTTTAACATTTTTTATGTTTAACAAAATGAAGAAAATGGATTTCAAATTTGGAAGTGAACAAACTTTACAATACACCTGTATGTGTATAAGTATGTAGTCCTCTCCAAAAGCTGCATTTACCAATACATATTAAAAAAACACAAAAAACAAAAAAAAAAAAAAAAACTTTTTTTTAAAAATAAAAGAAAAAATAAAAAAAATTTAAAAAAAAAAAAAAAAAAAAAAAAAAAAAAAAAAAAAAAAAAAAAAAAATTAAAAAAAAACAAAAAAAAAATTTTTAAAAAAAAAAAAAAAAAAAAAAAAAAAAAAAAAAAAAAAAATTTTTTTAAAAAAAAAAAAAAAACATTAATATTATATCACAAATAAAATCATATTATGAAATCAAAATTAGTTTAAATTACTTCTGATTTAAATTTACAATTTTCATTATATAAGGAACCCAATTAAAAATATGTTAATATACCATTTTTGCAAGTGCATATGGTGAAAAGACAGGAGGGCAAAACAAAAAGGAATATTTTAAAAGGCCGGTTTCAAGAGTTTTAATACTTGCAAAAAAAAAAAGGGAACAATGAAGTAAATATGTGAAAAAGTTTTAGCATCGGTTTGGTCACCTTGATTGATTGATTGCTTCGGTTAGCACTATTTGCGACTGTCAATAAAAAATGAGAGACTATGAGAAGTAGATAAAAGGGAAACTACTCGAACATATTTGGTGCAACATTTTAAATAGAAAAGTTTCATTTTTGAACTAACTCAAAACCAGTCTTACAATAAAAACTCTTGTGTATTACCTAAAAAAGTATACCTATCAAAATATAAAGGAATGTTAGGTTACATAGTAGTCGACTTGACAGGTATTCATCACAACATAATGATCAAATAAAGAGACCAGTATTAAACCAGTTTGCAAAGGATGTTGAACTGGTTACCTTTACATACTTACCAAACAGGATAGTTGTCACTTGTTCCAAACTAACCCTTTTGAACCAGAACCCAGATTCGAACAATGTTAAAACTATTGGACGGTGCAATAGTCGAGCATACTTAACTGTCGGAGACCCCGTTCTTACTATAGAAAAGCAAACAGTGCTTAAAATAAAATAATAAAAATAGCTACACAGAAAAAAAAGGCATTCTAAAATCAAGTTTAGAATACTTATTTTAAGCATGCATTTTTTAAGTACGTATTCAGGATTAAAAAAAAAATTTTAAAAAACCAAAAAAGTTGAAACAAAAAAATATTTCAATAATAAAAGTTTTTAGCCTGAATTACACAATTTCAGGATTGAATTCGAGAGTGCCACGAGTGCTCGACTGTAAGATACCTCGGCACACCGATAGCTTAATACTTATTTGCACGCCATCTGTCTAATGTCTCCGAAGGTTTGATGATGCCGCATTAAATTTTCGACTAATTATTTGTATTATATCTGTATGTTATAGTGAACCGATTCAAACTGAATTCGATCAAAATAAAAGTCATAGAATATTCCCCATCTATGAGTTCGGTTGAGATACCAAATGAATTCAATTTGAATGCAGAACGAGAATTTGTTGGCCGAATCATGATCACATCTTTGGTTTTACAAGTCGACATTTGTGTTTATTTTGGCATGATTTTTTACAACAAAATGAACCGTCATAGAATCAAAACGCTTTTTTTTAACAAGTGCACTAAAAAAATTTTGTGATAATCGAACTTTTATACTCGATTTAAAAAAAAAATAAATTGATGCAAAAGAATCTTCAAACAATTCTAAGAGTGACTGCAGAAAAAACCGTCTCAGAATCAAGATTAAAGTGTTGTTTAATTATGACTTCAATATGTATAAGAAGTTGATTAAAAGTTAAGACTTGAGGTTTAAAACGTTGAATTTTTAAAAAACGCTACTGGAAATCGTAATCTTTTTTACTCCACTCGTAACTGTTTGGACAAATGTCGAAAATAATTACTCGGAATACGAAAATTCGGAAAAAAATTAGGAATCCAAAACTAGGAATCGAATAATTAGGAATCTAAAATTACGAATCCGAAATTAGGAATACAAATTTTAGGACTCCAAAATTAGGAAGACAAAAATTAGGAATGCAAAAATCGGAAAAACAAAAAATAGGAAAAAGGCGATCTTTAATAAAATATTTTTGATTTCGACTTTTTTCTATTGGCAAAAAGACAACATTTGTCGAACCATTTATTTCAAAATTAGGACATCGATTGCCATTTATTTATTTCAAAATCAATAGGGTCTACATGAATGTATATGTTGTGTGCCACCTTATATCAATATTCAATAATTTTTTCATTTTTCTGTAGATCGTATTATTGTTAATATTAGAAGGTTGCTTGTTGCTTATAAATTTTTCCTTTTTTTTTCAACAAAAACAACCGACTATTGTGGCACAGAGCTATTTGAATAGTGAATATTCAAATAAAAGTAGGACCAAAGATATTTTATCCACTTTTTTTCCGACTTTTTGTACTCTGAATATTTTTTATAGTTGAAATTCCTACTTTATGATTCCTAATTTTTTCTTCCCCACTTTGGATTCCTAAAGTTTTATTGGTTGTTGTTGTTTTGGTTGTTTTTTCTTCTCTTTTAAAATTCCTCATATAAGGTACCACTAGATCGTGCTTACATGTTCAAATAGTAGTTATCTCATCAGTAATCCTGATTCTGCACTCTATTCTCAACCAGGTCCCCGCTGGTATCCGATTGTGGGCAGCGCTCTGCAAATCTCGCAGCTGCGCATGCGCCTGGGAATGTTCTGCAAGGTGATTGATGAGCTGTCCCGGCGTTACATGAATTCTTATGGCTTCTATGGGCTGAAGATTGGCAAGGACAAGGTGGTGATAGCGTATACCAACGAGGCCATCAGTGAGATGATGACGAATGAGGACATTGACGGTCGTCCCGATGGCATCTTCTATCGCCTGCGCACCTTCAACTCTCGGCTGGGCGTCCTCCTTACCGATGGCGAGATGTGGGTGGAGCAGCGTCGTTTTATATTGCGGCACCTAAAGAATTTTGGATTCGCCCGCAGCGGCATGATGGACATTGTGCACAATGAGGCAAGCTGCCTGTTGCAAGATCTGAGGACACGCATAAGCGCCGCTGGTGGCAAGCAGGCGAGGATTGAGATGCACGATCTGACCAGCGTCTATGTGTTGAACACACTGTGGTGCATGCTGAGCGGACAACGCTACGAGCCGGGCTCACCAGAGATAACCGAGCTGCTGGAGACTTTCTTCGAGCTGTTCAAGAACATCGACATGGTGGGTGCACTCTTCAGTCACTTTCCCCTGCTCCGTTTCATTGCGCCCGACTACTCCGGCTACAATGGATTCGTGGAGAGCCATCGGGCACTCTACGCTTTTATGGGCAAGGAGATTGAGTTGCACCGGAGCACATATCGGAATTACGATGAGCCACGCGATCTGATGGACAGCTATTTGAGGGCCCAGGAGAGCAGCGATAGTGCAATGTTCAGCGATGAAAGTCTGTTGGCCATATGCCTGGACATGTTCCTGGCCGGCTCCGAGACGACCAACAAAAGTCTGGGCTTCTGTTTCATGCACTTGGTGCGACAGCCAGAGATTCAGGAGCGCGCACATGCTGAGATCAAAGAGGTGGTGGGTCTGGAGCGCATTCCCCAATGGTCGGATCGTGCCAAGCTGCCGTATTGCGAGGCAATCACCATGGAGGCGGTGCGCATGTTCATGCTGCACACCTTTGGCATTCCCCATCGGGCCGTGTGCGACACTCGCCTGTCTGGCTATGATATTCCCAAGGATACCATGGTAATTGCCTGCTTCCGCGGCATGCTCATTAATCCCGTGCACTTCCCCGAACCGGAAACATTCGATCCGACACGGTATCTAATCGATGGACAAATCAAATTGCCAGAAGCCTTCAACCCATTTGGTTTCGGGCGACATCGCTGCATGGGCGATTTGTTGGGACGCCAGAATTTGTTCATGTTTACCACAACGTTGTTGCAGCACTTCAAGTTGGTTGCCATTCCGGGCCAGATGCCCGAGGAGGTGCCACTGGAGGGAGCCACGGCAGCAGTCAAGCCATATGACGCACTCTTGGTGTCCAGATTAACATAGAAGGTGTAACGGCTCCCAGTTGTTTAATTCAAAATGCAACCGATCAAAATATTGATGTATCGATATAGTCTTGTATATCGATATATGACCGACTATGATATTTTTAAAAATGTTCACATCTCTATCAGTTAGTTATCGATAACTAAGCAACTGCCGCCACAAAATTGTAATTTCAAATGGTGTTGAAAAATAATAAATAAAGAAAACTTTTTCTTTTGTTCAGGTTTTTCGCCTAACATTTAAATCAAATAAATATTGTTCACTTGTGAAACGAACATGGTAAACAGTATATAAAATTTATCCACTAATCCCATTTGTTTAATTATTCAATACGAATCGAATAGCTAACACAATTCAGTTACATTCGCTAAGTATGTTTTTATAGTATAACTATAATTATTATTGTTCATTCTTGTTGGTATTGTTTTTAAGTAGTCTACAAAATTGTCATTTAGTTGATTTGATTTTTCGGTAATTTTTTTTTTGCTTGTTTTAGATTAATCATTCAAAATTCAATATTCAAATTGGCCTCTGATATTTCGCACGTTCTCAGCAAACAACAAAAGCATTTCATATGTGCATACAAATTACAAAAATTAACTTTAAGCACTAAAAATTACGAATACAAATACGAATACCGTTACAAATATATGAAAATTGAATTTTCAGCTGTGTACAAACATTGACACAAAATGAATAAATTCAAAATGTATTAAGAATGCGTATTTACTCGTTAACAATACATTTGTATTTCACATCTTGCCATTTCGAAACACAAATATTTTCGTGTTTGTTATTGTTATTTAAAGCTATTTGTTTATATGCATAGAAATTGAGATTTATGCTTGGAAAACAATTGTTGCACGTTCAAAATCTTTCGATCCGATCAGTTTATATATATAAGTTTTTGAATTATTCATTTTTCTTTTTCTTTTCATTTAAAAAATTTAAGTTTACATTTCTTTTTGTGTTGATATTCTCACTCTTGAGCCTGCTGCTAGACACTGGGCTTACATGATCTATATAAATGGATACATTTACATATATATGTATTGTATATGTTTTATATATATAATGGGTGTATATATGTGAATGAGTGTGTGTAAAAAAACGCTAACAATTGTTGTACATAAAAAGCAAAGCCAGCGTTATTGATTCATAACTTAGTTGCACATTTTAAGCATCTCTCTAAAGTAACTTTAACTTTATAATTCATATGTATGTATGTAGATTGATATATATGTATATATATTTATATATATATCTAGGCCATTTAATGATTTCAATATTGTTGCACACGCCGACGCTATAACGATCTTGGTCCAATATTCCAACGCGCGAGAGGAAGAGTACGTTTTATATATATTAAAACTATAGGTTTCGTTTAGATTAAAGTTCAGGTGAAATAAATAAAAATGTGAGTTAATCGAGCTCAGGCAGGAAAATGCAGTCGTTCGCCTGTCTGTGCAGTGAGCTTTTGTTTTGGGGGATATGTTCAGTTCTATGATTAGAAATAGAGTTCGATTTAGTTGTAGCTTTAGCTTTAGTAATTGTAGCTGTAGTTTTAGAGACTAGGAGACTAGCAAAGCATTCAACATTCAACATTTGTGCAACTGCTAACTTGAGACAATAAAATACAAATACAATACATTATTCATTACCACATTCACTAAAGTCAATCAAATAAACATATAAAACTAATGAAATTCCCTAAAAATGTTGCAAAAGTTTAAGACGATGCCATCTCCATGTACATACATATATGTATATCTATATATCTAGTGCTTCCGTGAGACAAACGTGGGCAGCTGCTGGGCACAGCAACAGGCAATGATGTAAAGTATGCCAAAGAAGAAGTTCAGCTTGGCAGTCTGCTTGGGCACCACATGCATTGTCTGCTCGTCCCGAAAACGCTTCTCGATTTGGAATGCCTGCGGCAGCGTTATTAACGGCAGCAGGAACCACAAAGAGTATTTCAGACCAAAGATGAAGAACAATGAGTATGGTGTGAAGAGCAGCATTGCGTACAGCACATGCGAGGCAGTGCGTCCAATGAGTATGGCCAGTGTTACGATGCCCGCCTTGCCATCGCTTTCCGCATCGCGTGTGTTATTGCTGTGCAGTATCGCCTCCGTGTTCAGGGCCAACGGTATGGCATATCCCATCGTTGTCCAGTCGACGTGTCCCGTTTGCGACATGAACGCAAACAGAACCGAAATGGGTCCAAACAGTATCAATATGACCAGATCGCCCAGCGCAATGTATTTGAAACCAATGCCGCCAGTGTAAAGGAAGCTCGATGATAGACCGCCGAAGTAAATCAGCGCCAAGTGTTCCATTTTGGCTGGACTAAGCACGGCCAGCAGGACAAAGCCACCACAGCCAGCCAAATATAGAATAGCGCCCAGTGAAACCACCTAAAATGATTGGAACCAATGTTGACAATGATCTCATCAAGAAAGTTATGCATTCACGGTTGGTCAAGTATTTGATTTGACGAAATAAAAGAAACATGTTTTTTTTTTTTTTTTTGCAAATTAAATTCGTTTACAGAGACTGCAAATAAGAGTTATGAAAATTAAGTAAAATGGTATACACCAAAAATTCCTATTTTAGTCGGATCTATCGATATCAGCCAATTCTTAATTTTCAATTTCAATAAATCGAATTTAATTATTATTTTTAATTTTTATTTTAAAAGTCAAAAATAATCATTAATATTTAATATTTAGTTAAAAGTTGTAAGATAACACCAATTTGTGTTTTTTTTTTTTAAATAATTCTTATTTTTTATTTTATTTTTAAAGTTTCAAATAAGAGTTATTCCGTAACTTTTATTAAAAAAATCAAAAAATCGTGGTATTCCTATGAATTATAGTATATTTTTGGTATTTTGAGTATCATTTGGAATTTTGTTTGCCAATAATTACTTATATTATATTTAATTAAAGAAGAAAATATTAAATATAATAGAACAAGTCAGTTATAAAAGGTCTCAAATCCCAGATTTTTAAATTTTGGCAATACACCCCTTGGTGTATTTTTTATTTTAATTAAAAAAATCAGAAATAAGTGTAATTTCAAAACTTTTTATTCAAAATTGAAATTTAATTATTTTTTGTTTTACTTTTTAAACAAAACTTCTTTCGTAACTTTAAAATATAAATTTGAAAATAATTGTTAAATTGTAATTTTTATTTTAGGCAGTTGAGATCTATGATCTTTTAATTTTCCCTTTTGTCAAAACAATTACTAGACTAGCTGCATACGTGCTTACCTCATCCTTGGTGAGTATATGATCGACCAGTGTGCGATCGTCAGCCTTTTGTTTGTCGATGCCTTTGATGAAATCGAAATACGTGTTGACCACATTGCCAGCACAGTGGACTGTGACCACCGTAAACGCGGTGAGAAAGAAGGTGAGCATGGAGAAATCGGCCGTCCATTGCGAACGGTATGCCAATGCCGAGCCGAGCAGTGTCGGCACCAGGCTGGCAGACAGCGACCAAGGACGCAAGGCCAGCAAATAGGTTTTAAGTTTCATAAATGTGCCGGAACTATAGTCATTGGCGTTAATTGCTGGAGCTGTTTTACCATTTAACGCCGTCGACTCGTGACCAGTGCCGCCATTTGAATGCCGCTGTCTTAACAGCTGTGTTGCTGACGTTGTTGCTGGTGCTGCTGGTGTTGCCGGTGCAACAACTTCCTGCTGCTCGCCGCATTCGCTTAGACTTGTTGCCATTGCACGCACTGTATGGAAACTGACACTTGTAATCTTTGCATTCACCAGCTGGCCGCTGGCTGCTATAGAATAATTAGTGGTGACCTCAAATAAAATCGCTTGGCGCTTTTTGTTTTTGTTTAGTTTTGCTTTGTTTACAAAAGCATTAATATCCCTAACGCAGTCTGTGTTCCTCCAAAATTCTCGCTAATATTGTATACACAGCATCTTGCGTGAGTTTGTGTCTGTCTGTGTGTGTGTGTGTGTGTGTGCGTGTGTTATGGTGTGGGCAGAAGAGGTGGCGGTTGCTGCTCTGCACCACAAACAACAAAAATTTCACCAAACAGCCTGCGTGGTCCAAATCCACACTCTCGCCGCTGCCCTATTTAAGCCTCCAACTGTGCCACGCCAAGCAAGTTGCATGTATGCTGCAATTGCAATTGCACTGCTCACGCCAATTGATTAATATATATACAATTGAATTTCACTTGTACTTTTTATTTATTTTGCAAGCGATAAATAATCAGGCAGTGCTGCTAATCAAACAAACCAACTAGAGTTCACGTCGTTCAGAATAAGTTCATATGAGCTAGTCACCATAGTGAAAGAACGAACTAAGTCCCAAATGTTTGTTCGTTCCGCTTGTTCATTTAAGTCATCACAGCGTGAAGCAATAAGTATTAGGAGGACTATCGATCGGCACTATTCGGTTACTATCGATGGTGAAGTACTATCGAGTGCGGTGCAATTCGATAGCAGACGTTACACTTTACCTCGCATAGATGATCAGATAGTTTTTTATGGACTGCTCAATTTGTCGACAGATAGCTCTTTATTCTTATTCCTTCATGATCTACAGCACTGATTAAATTAATTAATGCTAATGGTATAGATATAAACTATGAAAATTTAAATTAATAATGGTATTTCGGGAACAGTTTTAGATTTGGTTATCTGTAATTTTGCTCTTATTTTGACTCGAGGTCCGAGAACATGATCGAGTAGTCTGAACAACCAGTTTCAGATAGTGGAACGATATTAGTTATTACAAAGCTAATGCGATAACTATTGATAGTTGATATCGAATGGTGTGTTATATTATAAATTTTATAATACCTAAATTCCAAATGCCAACTTTGAAATTGTCATTTAGAATTTAGGTATTATAAAAGTAATAAATAAATACAATTCGTTGTCAACAATAGATATTTCTCGATTAGCTATTGTAATAGTCAATATCGTTCCACAATCGAAAACTGTGTGTTCAGTCTATCTGATCATGCGCTCGGACTCGACTAAAATGGCGGGCACACAAGTATAAGAAATATCGTAAAACAGTAAGGTATTTGTCCATTTATTCTTCAGTGCCGTGCAATTCGGTGCTCTCTTTTCCTTATCCATACGCATTGAAAATCAGATAGTTAATGGACTGCTTATTAAACGACAATAACTCTAAATTCAGATGCCAACAGGATCTGCGGCACTTTCTGTAGACGAATTGAGCGTAATAAAGAACTATCGACCACTATCGATAGTGTAAGTCTGCTATCGATGGCGCCTCGATAGTGCTTCACCATCGATAGTGCCGATAGTGCCATCGATAGTTCTCCACCTCTAATTTTGACTTGTCAGCATACCAGTCTTAGATGTTATTTTCATTTTGCTCTGTTCAATGCAACCCTGGACAATGGACAACAGCTGTGAGACGATTTAAAATGTTTACCTTTAAATAACATAGAAAAATATAGTAAATATGGACTTTAATGTCCACAAAATATGTCGGGTCTGTCTGGAGGAGGGCGCACCAAGTCCACTAACTTCCATCTACAGCACTGAGTTTGCCATGATGCCCTCACAAATGATAATGATGTGCTCAAAGATTCGGGTAAAATCTTTCCAACAAGTAAATACATTGTATTTACATAGATTGCATTTGCAGGTCTACAAGACGGACAGTTTACCCGCTGGCATTTGTAATAACTGCCTATATCGCCTGGGGGTAGCGTATCACTTTCAGCAGGAGTGTGAAAATAGCGATTTGCGTTTGCGTCAATATTTGGGCCTGCACGAGTCCTGGCGACATGATGCTGCCACAAATACCGAGTTTGTGGCTAGTGAAGTCAAGCCCTTGCCCCAGACCAATCAACTGAACTCTAGCGATGAAGAGGATGGCCAAACGGATGCAATGAAGCGCAGTAAACGTCGCTCGCGTTACCAGCGAAAGCCGCCTGAAAGCCATAAGAAACGAGGACCAAAGCCTGTACCGAAACTCCCGCACACTTGCTATGTGGCCACGTGCCACAAGAGCTTCAAATGTGCCGCCCAGCTCACACAGCACATTCGGACGCACACCGGGGAGAAGCCATATGCTTGTAGCTATTGTGCCCAGCGTTTTGCCCAGAAGTATAATCTGAAAGTGCACGAGCGTACGCACACGGGCAATAAGCCATTTCAGTGTGAAATATGCTCCAAGCAGTTCTCAGCGTTGGGCAACTTTCAGGCCCATCAGAAGATTCATAGCGGTGTGCGGGATCAAATCTGTTCCCTGTGTCAGAAAGCTTTCTACACAGCTGGCGATCTGTCCAAGCACATGATCACGCATACGGGAATTAAGAATCATCACTGTGATGTTTGTGGCAAGTCGTTTAGCAGGCGTCGTGATATGCGTGCACATAAACTCAAGCTTCATCCGCTCGAGTCCAGCACAGAGCACGATATTGTGGATGATGACGATGATGAGCCGATAGACACTGATCCTGTTGGACTGGACACCCTCGATCATGCGCATTTCAAGTGTCCCGACTGCGATAAGGCCTACGATACGGCGGATAGCTTAAGTCTGCACTTCCGTACACACGCAGCGAACAATAATTTATTAAATTTACCATTGCCACCGCCGGCACCACCACCGATGTCCCATCACTATCATCACCATCACCCAGGAGCGGCACCACCAACCACAGCCATGCATCACCACGACGCGCTGCAACTGCATCATCTGGCGCCGCCAAATGCCGCCACACAGATGGGCATGGCTGCCATGGCTCACATGCTGGCACCACCGCCGCCCCCACCACCCACGCCCAGCGAAGGTCGCTACACCATGTTGCACCACACGGCTGCGCAACGTTTGCACTATTAGGAACTGAACCATATACACATTAGAGGTCTGCATGAACTCACTCAAAATTTGAGTTCAAATGAATTAATTCGAACGATATCGAATTGAGTGAGTGCGAGGCACTCTTTGAATTGAATTCGTTTGAGTGTGAGTGACATTGAGTTCTAAAAGGACAGTTCCTTATCGAATTGAGTGCGAATGAAGGAATGTGCTATGTGGAAATAATGAATTTGAAATGGCCTAATTCAGTCGAATAATTGGTAATTTTAATTGGACTTTGATTGTCTGGGTTAGTGGAATAAACAGAAAAGTATTTTTCCTCATGGCACTAAACAAGCTGCATATAAATATTTTGTGTTAATAATAGAGAAGCGTTGTACTATTGCCACCAACTCTGACAATGTCTTAGTTTCCAAACTCTGATTAATAATAATCGATTTTAAAAATAGTATTTATATTAAGCTGTATATTGGTCATTGTTTTCTTTCTTAAATTCATTACGCACACGAAAACAACCACAGAAAGTACACACGCAAAAAAGAAAATTAAATCGAGATTCGAAACAAACTCGAATTAACTCAAAACAAAGTAGCTTTTTCACTCACTCACTTCGTGTCACTCCGTATGAACGAAGTGCGACTAAATCTGTCACGAACGCACCAATTCAATCAAAATCGTTCGACTTCGCACTCGACTTCATTCAATTCCTTTTGAACATGAATACTTCGAACTTCATTTTAGCTCATTCATGCTTACTCTAATACATATGTATTTAAATTTAAATGCATTAATTTATTTAGATAATATGAACACTTTTATTTAAGCATTATTCTATTGTATGTATGTACATATAAAATGGAATTGTTTTTGTCATGTTTGCTTTGTATTCGTTTTGTACAATAAATATAAATTTGGCAAGCACAGCTTCTATAAGATCATTGCTAATGTCAGTTAATGTATGTATGTTTATATTTATCGTACTTAAATGCTCAACTAAAATCACTTAAAATTCATTAGATTGTAATTTAAACTGCATTACAATATATGTAAATATCGCAATTCAATTGTATAAATACTTGTAATTTCTTGATTTGTGTATAGAACAAAATTGTCATATTTCATATTATTTAGTTTGTTTGGTATTGGTATGTATCGTTATCGTTGGTATTTTGCTTATTCTCCATTCAAAATATGTATTTATGCTTGTACAGTAGGTCAAGAAATTGTTTTGGCAAAGAACCCAGATACTTGTTTCTTATTTTATTTTTTAGAAATTGATAAAATGGGAAAAAGAAAAAAAAATTAAAATTGTAAAGTTGGTTTTATGCCAAAACCATTACTTGATATGCTGTATGTGTGAAAAAAAACTACTTGTAAAATATTGCTTTTTGCCAGCGGTGGGCACGCATGGGCTCCGGGAGCTAGCAGCTGCTCCCAACTTTATATCTGCCCATTCGGTGCCATGAAGTCGCCAAAAGACTTGCGAGCAAATTAGGGAGATTCTAAAAGGGTTGTTGTTGTAGTGTTTTTTTTTAGTGCTCCCGAGTTTAGCTTTCGTGCCCACCGCTGCTTTATACCTCACTTCGGTTTTTGTGGAATCCATTTTGAATCTACTTGAGTTTCTCCCTTAGCCACTCTTCGGTCAATTCGTCCAGCTCGCGTATCTCGTAGACTCGGGTTAGGTCCACCTCTCTCTGGAGAGCACTTTTCGTGCAGGCGTACATCATTTGCAGGCCAATTTGACTGTCGCGCGGCGTGTAAAATATGAAGCACATTGGATACGAAATTCGTTGATCATCGTGGACCATTTTGTATGTATAGATTACATAGCGTGGCTGATGACCTGGCAGTGAATCTTGTAGCTCCTCAACGGATATGTCATCAATAAATTCGTCAAGCACCACCAACTGCTTCTCCCTGTCGACTTTTACTAGGAACGAGAAAGAAAGTCATCAATCAAAATTATTGTTGCCATGGCAACTCTTTCATGTTATGCGCAATATAAGGTGACGTCTTCGGTGAGAAAGCAAACATTTGCATTTTCTGCACTCTTCTGTTGTTTCTGTTTTAGCTGTCGGAAAACATAACGTCAAAATAGCTATGTACCTCACAGATGGCAGCAGTATTGTAGACGTCACCTTATTAATATAACTACATCTTGGTTAGGCATATACAATGTACATATATAATAATATATCATATTTACATATTAGTGCAGAATTGGTTTTGCTCTTGCGAAAGCGAAATTTCTTCAGTTCCTCAAGAACCTCATTGCTAATGTCGCATATTTTGTTATCACCCTGCAATGCATTTGAACGTAATTAGTTAATGTGTAAAACATACACCGCCCTTATCGCGTATCAAAAAACAATCACAAACAACAACCATTAGTCATTGGTCAGTAAATTGTAAATTTATGTTTTAAGGCTTTCATTTTACCATGAAGATAGAGTTGTACTTAGCAATTAACACTGAAAGGGAGATTTCTTTTAGGGAATTAAAAGGTTTTAATATATAAGTTTTTAGCAACACGCTTGCCACTTAAAATGTCTGATTGAGCTAAAATTAAACAAATAATGAGCCAAATTGACGAAAAAAGAGCCAAGCATTTGTCCTCTCTCTCTCACACAATTGTTAGAGTTGTGTCGTTTCGTTCTGAAAAAGTTCAAATGAACGGGTCATTAAAATGAACGAATTAACTTATTCAGTCAATCATGAACTAAATCGGTCATTTCGCAGTTGGTCAATAACTTCTTTAAAAAAATTTTAAATTTTTTAGAGAAATACAATACACTGAGTTCCGTAATTGAATCAAATTTCTTCTTTATTTACATGTAAAATGGTTTCAATTTCATATATTTTTAAGTTTTTAACAATGTGAAAGGTTACTTAAGCCCAAAATAAAACACCAATTTACTCTTTCTTCACATTTTCAATAATCCAGGGTACAAGTATAAAATAATCCGGAATCTATTTGGCAGTTTACGCATTTTACATTCCACTAACAAGAAACAGTTGTAGCCTATTCACATCGTTTATCGTTCATAAACAACTGACCAACTGATCAGAATGACCTATTCATCGTTCATCGTTTATGACATTCTCATTTCGCTCCTTATCATCTTTACTATTATGTAATATATATTATCTATATATAATTGCTTTTTCCTCTATTGAGTAATAAGAGATTATACCTTTCATTCCGATACCTCGGGCGGATAACCCGCAATACCAGTCACATTCACCCTCTCACCTCTATATGAATATTTATCCGTCTATTTTATATTTTATTATCTGTCCTCCCCCGTGATCCCCCGCATCCCTACTACATCTCATTCCCCACCCCTCGCTCCCGTCCCGCCCCCTCCTGTGTTATTCCATACGCTGGCTCCCGGTGCATATGTGGATAGTATTATATGATTTTAGTATTATAATATTATATTCCCATAAAGTCATATACACCCATATTGACCCATCCTATGCCCCACCCGCCCCGCACCCCGCCCCGCTCGCGGTCTCCCCACACGCGCTCCCCCTACATTCGTCATCACAGCTCCATATTCCTCCCGACACACTCCCCATCCGGAGGGCGTTGTTGTGCGTTTATATATAGTAGCATTTGCTGTACGCCTGCCCTCTCTCTCTCTCTTATCTTATATACTGCCATCTTCGCCGTTCTCCGCGCTCGCGTCCTCGTTATTTGTTGAATAATCATCCGTCGCTCCCCGTGCTGGTGATGTCCCGTCGGGTGCTTGGTTTATATATCCGGGGCGTATGTCTTTTTCCGCCTCTCTTTCTTATTCTCGTTGTGTCATCATAATAGCCCTGCTTCACGTTCCGTGCACTCGGTTCTATTTGCTCCGCCCTCCCTGCATTCCCCGCTGCCACCCCCTCCCTCTGCGCCGCCCCTCCCCGTCCACCATGCTTAGTTATTCATTTTTTTTTATTCTGTTTTTTATTTTTTTCTTTTTTTTTTTCTTTCTCTATTCTGATTTATTTATATTATTCAACTTCACTAATACTACTTAATACTATTATTTTCATTCTTAATACCAAATATATATAATATAATTATAATATTATTTTATAATAAATATATAATAAATATTAAATCATACATTATTTAATAAATAAACAATATCATAGATTTAAATATATCATTTCTTTATTATATATAATAATTGTTTTTTATAATAGATTTTATATCATATACCACATATAAACTAAAAAATAAAAAATAAAAATAAAAAATAATAAATAATAAAAACTATTATTCAAGATAGTTTACCGGTTCCATCCCCCGCCACGCCTTACCTCACTCCTTTCCTCTGCGTCCGCCCCCGCGCCCCCCTCTTTGCACGTCTCCCCCCTCGTTCATCACGTGCTGCCAATATATATTTAAAACTCAATCCCTCCCCCCCCATGTCCTTACTATGTACTCGCATATTTTTAATAATTACCCCTACCCCCCCCCCCCCATCTCCCCCCTCCCCACTACTCCCCCCCCCATGCCCCCGTCCCCCTTTTACCTCCCCCCCATGTAATTTTATTATAAACATACATCCCCTGCCTGCATCAATCGCACTTACAAAAACTATTAAACCACCCCCCCCCCCCCCCCCCCCCCCCCCTCCCCTCACCCACCGCACGCCCCTTTTTCCCCCCTATCCGTACTTCTTTCATCATTATAACGCCCGCCGCCGTGTTTGAGCTTACTCATACTATCCCCCCCCCCCCCCCCCCCCTCCCCCCCCCCCTCCCCTCCCCCCTCCCCCCGGCGTTACGTCTTCCCCCCACACACCCCCTCCCCCCCCCCCCGGCCTCTCGCTGTTCGCGCGCGCTTCGCCCTGCCGTCCCCCCTCTGGCTTTGGTGCAATTAATTAATTTTAAAATTTTATTTCTCTTCTCCCTTCCCCCCCCCCTCTCCTTTACCTCCCCCCCACCCCCCCCCCCCCCCCCTGCTTGGATTGTTCGTGGGCCGGCCGCCTCCCCCCCAACCGACTACTTTTATATTGTGAGTAAGGCCTCTCGTGCGCTGTCCCCCCCCCCCCCCCCCCCTCGCTCACTTGTTTTTTTCTTTTCTTTTTCTCTTTCCCCCCTGTCAGCCGGCCCCTTTCATCAATTTAATTTTTTTCTCTTCCCCCCGTGTTTTTGTATAGTCACCTAAAAAGGAAAATCAATACCTGTCCCCCGACCCATTCGTTTTTCGTTGCTAAAGAACCGTTGCTATCTTGACGCACATTCGTTTATGACCAACTGAAAGAAACCATCTCGTAATAGTTCATCAACTGAATAGAAACCTTTCATCGTTCATAGTTCTTCAACTGACCAAATGACCAACTGAACTAAATGAATGATTTAGTTCACGACTGAAAAATGAACGATTGAACTTATTCAGCAAATTGAACTAAAATGCCCAACTCTAACAATTGTCATTGCACAAAAACAAACGCACGCAAGGGCCCGGCGGCCATCATTAAACACCAAATAGCTAGCCGCACCAGTCACTCCAGTGTGCTGCAAAGCGCGCTATCTCGCTCCCGCTTCACGCTAAACGTTTTCTGATCAGCTGATCGATCAGCTGCAAAAACGGCACACATTGTTCTGAAATTTTTGAGAACAATTTTTTGTGGCCGAAAAAGTCAACTTTTTAAATTTTTTAGCTAGAATTTTTGTTGGACTTTTCTAGAATTTACAATTTTCTTACTTTTTTTTTTTTGAGACGCGAAGAGCTAACGGCACCAAACCAATTTTAGACTGAACGTAAATTATTTACAAAATTTTGGATTTTCTTCTTTTTTTCAAATTGTTTTTTTGTAATTTTTAATTGATTTTTGAAAATTGCAAATTTTCACTTCAAATTTGGCGCGCACAAAAACGCCAAAATGTTTCTAACATGCATATAACATAGGAGAAGTGCCCAACAGTGCCAGCACAGGTACGCGTTAACAGTGCAACGTTGGCAGCACTGACACAGCTGAGTGCAATTATGTTAGTAACAGTGATGGCGTGCTTACAAAATAGCTGAATTCAGTCTGAGACTGATGAAAAAAGGGGCCAGATCGAAAAATAAGTGCCATTGCGCCAACAGCATTAGAAAGAGCCAGTTTTGGCGCAAAAACGCCAATTGTGGCAACCGTGCTTAGCAATTAACACTGAAAGGGAGATTTCTTTTAGGGAATTAAAAGGTTTTAAAAAGCTATATAAAAACACTCGCTCTTTTCCGGCTGACTTCTTTTTCTATAATAACAACTAGAGTTGTAGTTATTACCAGTGCTGCCAACTATTCAGGGCCTAAAAAGGCTAGAGATCAGCATTTAAGTTTTAAAACGAGGCTAAATAGTTTTAGAAAAAAGAAGCGAAGAGCTTCTTTGATTTGACACGTAATTTATCAATTTTATTTTACATTTGACTGTAATATATTTTCCTTGTTTGGCATTTGTAAAACCCCATGCATGGCGGGAAATTGCTAAATTGGCAGACCTACAAACGGTATGGCAACCAGGGCATCCAGATAACGGGTGGCAACTATCTAGCCTCAGAAAAGGAACGATAGATAGTCAATGGATTTTTTTTAAACTATGCTCACGAAGCAATAACAGAAGGAGGTCTCGTCGGCAAAAAGCTCGCCCTTGACTATCTGACAATCAATGCGAGGGAAAGGGATGGAGAGCACCGAATTGCACCGCACTGAAGCATCAAGGGAGAAAAATCGAACGATTTGACAGCCGACGAGACCTCCTTCTATTATTGCTTCGTGACTATGCTTGGTATATTCTTTTATTTCGAGACTAGAGAATTTTTAAAAATGCTATTGAATTTTTATTATTTTTTTGTCCAATTTCAGTTTAAAAAACGACAAGATAATTTCTTTGTCCGGCAACTTGTTGTGGCGCAAATCATGCCGCCCAAATTCACCAGGGATGCATAATTTACCGTTATTGAAACGCAATTATTTTCAGTAGTAATTGAAATGAACATAAAACGTACAAATAATTAGTATGTTATGGCGCTGAAAGAAATAGTAAGTAGGTCGATAGAGTGTAATAACATGTTGGCGACATGCTGGCTTGCCGGACAACGCAAATACGCAAATGCACATTTTGTAAAGTTGCTTGACTGTCATCAAATTAATTCCGTGGACGTTATTGACTGCTGGTAAGATGTTTAACTTTTTGAACAGCAAAACATTAAGTTTTCATTTCACTGACAGCAAAAGAATACACGAAATAATTGACGGCAACCAGGCCAAGAGCCTGGCAATATGCAATGGACACAACGATCACAACCACAGATTTGTGGCCTTCAAGGACATTGCGCGTCTCACATTTGGCGTAAGCTACATTTACAGGCAACAGGTGTCCACATTGCTGGGTAAGCAGCTACAGTATCCCAGCAAACATTTGGGCGATTGTACAATCGCCCATCGCGGAAAAGAGTCTTCTGCGAGTCGCGCAAGAGATTAATAGAAGATTGAATCTTTCAGTAGATTTTTTAGTGATAGAAAGCTGTCAATTGAAGGAATGAGAGAGAATAAAAGGAGAGCTCTCACAAAATCAAATTGGTTTCTTAGCTCACTAGGTTTTATCTTGGGGATAAGCTTGCCTTAAGCTCAGCTGTAAGCTCCGCTTTCAGCTCCCAGTGTGCGCGCAGCCTTAGAGAGAAGACTCACAAAAGTGTCTTTCCGAAGTTGCGTGGAAGTGGCTCACTCTCTTACAAAAGGAGATCAAAATGCGATGTTGCCTGAAACTTCTAGGCGAGTCGCCTGAGACTCTCGCGCTATAGAAAATGTTTGCTGGGGTGTCAAGCAATCATTTGACCATTATACATTTCGCTGAGACAACCATTAATAGGCTTTTCTATTTAATTTGCTATTTTATTAGCTATTAACCATTTACTAAAAATAAATAATAAATATGCGAATGTTATTATTTTGTTTCAACAATTAATTTTAAGCTCAACTTAAGGTTTGTTATTTGTAATTTTAACTAGATGACACTAAACGTTTGCTGGATCAAATAAAGGGCACCAACTTCAAATTCGATGTCGTGCCGGTCCAAGTTAATCGTAAACGGAAGAAACTTGTCTCTACAACCACGGTACGTGTTTCCAAGCGCCCCAGAACCATGAGCCCGCAACTATTGGACGAGCAACATGTGGATTACTATAGGAACATGTTAACTGAGTCTCAGCTGTGGAGCAAAGACAATGAAATTCTCAACATTAAGGAGGCAAGCCAAGCACAGTCCTATGTATAATCAATAGTACAAGTTCTAACATATCTTTTACTATATATCTTTCTGCCAGTCTCAGACCATTTGCACATCGGAGCATTTCATAAACATCACACAGGAAGTGATATTAACTGAGATGGATCAAAATCTGATGTGGAATGACGGATTTGGTGAAGCCAATCAAATGGAACAGGCAGCTCTTGAAGATTTTCTACCAATTAGAACTTCTTGTATGACAGCAACATTCAATTTTATTGTTATTTTTAATTAAAAAATAATTATGCACATTTATTGCAGTGAAGCGCAAGTCTCCCGATTCAACGTCAACACGAAATGTGTGCTGGAAAGCGCCAAGATTATCAACAGATGGATCCAATGCACATTGCAATGCTATTGAATCGATTGGCAATATTGATCTACAACACCTCGACCTTCCCGAAGAGATTGAGAGCCTTGTAGTGCCTCATCCGGTGCCTCTTCCTCGTCCTTCACCACCACCTGTTGTTATAGCCGTTCAGTCCAAGAAATTGAAAGACCGAATCCGACGTAAGAGTAAATTGAAAATTGATAAGTGCATAAAATATACCCGTGAAACTCTCAACAAGAATCGTCAACACTATTTTAAAAGATTGGGGAATAAGCTGAATGTAAATCCTCAGAAAGTTGTACAATATGAAGCCACACTGAACAGCTTTAAGCAAAGGTATTTATTCAAATTACATACGAGCATTTCCGCAGAAATGTCAACCGAGCCCAAAAACAAAAAAATGATCAAAAACTCACATCTTGTGTGATTTAAAAAATCGAAAAATTGAATTTTTAAACTCAAAAGCGCGGACTAGGAAATCATTTTAGAACTGTTTTCTTGGTGAAAACATCTTAGAATTCACCATAGATCACGAAAATGGGCTACCATTTTTTGTGAAAAAAATCGATGCACTCTAATGAACATACATATGTATATGTTCTACATTGGAATAAATTCACTTTTTCTATATTTTTGCCCATTTTTATAAAAATAGATTTCGATTACATTAAGTAATATAGTAAGATTGTAGCATAAACCATATTATTACATATTTAAAGTTAAATTTAAAACTAGTTTTATATATATATATTGTATATTTAATTTAAAAAAAGAGAGACAGAAACAACATAAATATATTGTGGAACAAAATGTAGCGTGCGGCAGTGATTCAAATCAAATTAAAAATAAAACTACTTAATATTTTTTAGATAAATTATTACATTACATTTTGAAATTAATTGCATCAAAATATTCGTTCACGTTTTGGCGAAATCAGTGTTAAAGCCGAAAAAGCTACTTCTGTTTGAGTCGCGTGCGATATATATTTATTTAAATTATCTTGAATACGAACAATCGCCCAAAATTAACCTTAGCTCCAGTTATAGTACTAATTAAGACCTACAAGTTTTACCTTTTTTCAAAATAAAATAAAGTCATGGCACGTATTTTATTTCACTTTGAATGAATACGAATGTAACATTCGTCATTGGAGAATTACCCATATCTATCTATATATATAAAACTCTTTGTCCTGACTCACTGACTCACTGAGAATCAACGTGCAGCCCAAACGGTAAAAGATAGAAAGCTGAAATTTTCACACAACATAGGTGAGATAATTTCATCGTGCAATAAGACGGCTTGCGAAATTCGACCTGTAAGTGGGTCAAAATCAAGGTCAAAGGTCACAGAATTGCTTAGTATGAAAAACTATTTGTTTCTCAAGATATCTAAACCGTTTGTATGTTTTGGACTGTCCTTTACATTCTGACCAAATTTGGTCAATGTCGGATGACTATATCATATAGCTGCCATAGGAACAATCGGATGCAAAATAACCTTTAGTAAGAAAAACTTTTTTGATTCTTAAGTAATCTCAACCAAACTCACAGATTCTATGTTTGGGGCTGTCTCTAACTTTCTGGCCAAATTTGGTCAAAGTCGGGTTACTATATCATATAGCTGTCATAGGAACAATCGGATGAAAATAACCTTTAGTATAAAAAACTTTTTTGCTTTTCAAGATATCTAAACCAAACTTACAGATTAAATGTTTGGGACTGTCTCTTACATTCTGACCAAATGTTGTCAAAATCGGATGACTTTATCATATAGCTGCCATAGGAACAATCGGATGCAAATTAACTTTTAGAACCAAAAACTCTGTTGTTGTATGAGATATCCTAACAAAACTCATAGATTAGCTCTTCTTGCTAAATTTTGACATTTTCCCCAAATTTAGCTTTTTTTGCCAAATTTAGCTTTTTCCCGACAAATTTAGCCTTTTCTCGCTAAATCTGGATTTTTTCAGCTGAATCGATAAATCTGTCTTTAACCTAAGTCCAATTACCGGGGAAAAACATTAAAATACTAAAGTTAAATATTTGCGTTTTTCGTCAAAAAATGCTATATTATATAAATTTGTTTAACCGGACTACTAAAGATGTTCTTTTTAATTTTGCGAGCGCAGCGAGCGGGGGTTGGCGAGCGAAGCGAGCAGTATTAATTTGTTAAACCGGACAACAAAAGAAATTCTTTTCAATTTTGCGATCGAAGCGAGCGGGGGTTGGCGAGCGAAGCGAACAGGGGGCGGAGCCCCCTAGTTCATTATATAATTCCAATAA
Organism: Drosophila quinaria; assembly: GCA_035047525.1. Lineage (NCBI taxonomy): Eukaryota > Metazoa > Arthropoda > Insecta > Diptera > Drosophilidae > Drosophila > Drosophila quinaria. The sequence continues at coordinate 655,688 of JAWNPO010000334.1, read as the reverse complement.
TGTCGTTTGGTGCACAGTCACCTTTTTCCAGATCGCCTAAAAAGCCATACAACTTTGACCAAGGAGCAAATGGAAGTGGACTGCGAATACACAATTCGAGCCATATTCGATGTTAATTACAGCGATGCCTTGGCGAGTGATATTTTGAAAAATGTCGAAGTAATTGCCCAGCAGATAAACTGCTTAGAAGAATTGGCCGAACCCGTAATACCAACAACAACCAACTCCCCGGAGAATCCTGCTCCGGAACTGCAACCGTGCAGCAACAATAACAATAATAACAATGCAGTCGAGCACATCCAAAGTTATATGAACAAACAGTTTGGTAGATAAACTCCCAGTTTAAGTTATTGCCATATTCTTATTTCTACTTTTTGTTAAAGATTCATACAACATTATGATGGATTTGCTCAACATTTGGCAAAAGGATCCCAACAGAAAGTCAATTGATGCGAACCAGTTTATCAAATCGTTTCCAAATCGTTTTACAGCCGCCTTGGCTTTTAGCCATTTGTTGTGTAAGAACGATATTTTTTATCAGTATACTAATCAAATTTTTATCTTATCAAAATTTATGCTCCTCTATATATAACAGCCCTTTCTCGCGACGGCTTTATACAACTCTTCACAAAATTGGAATCTCTCGAAATTGATGCAATTACCTTGGGCCCAGAGTCCGTTAGACTAATTGAAAATATTTCTGAATTTAATCAAATCTAATTGTTCACTCTAGTTTTTTTTATGTTGAGTTGGAATCTTTTGACATCAAACTGCTTTTGCTGGTTTTTCTTTTGCTTTTATAAAAATGTCCATAATTTTGAATTTTTTAAAATTATTGTTAAGTCCATTAAACTGTTCGTTAAATTCCAGAATTCAAGCAAACATTTAAACAGTACATAAGTCAATGTATTTGATTGTGTGAAAGGTCTTTCCAAGATTGGAATTGAAAACTGGCTTAGAAGTTTGGTTATTTTTGTTTGTGTAAAAAGTCGATCTATTGTTATCATAACTATAATTCATTAACATTTTTGTAATTGTCTAAACTTTAAAATTATTATTAAGTCCATTAAACTGTTTGTAAAATTCCAGAATTTAAGCAAATTTAAATAGTGCATAAGTCAGTGATTTTGATTGTGTAGAAGGTCTGTCCAAGATTGGAATTTGCAGAAACTGAAGAAATTTCTCATGGCTTAGAGTTTAAGAAAATGTAATTTTTGGTTATTTTTGTTTTGCGTAAAAAGTCGATCTTTGTTATCGTTATCATAACTATAATTCATTAACATTTTTGTAATTCTCTAAACTTTTTTTTGTGGCTGTCTAAACGTTACAAATTGTGTACAATAAACCCATGACAACCGAAATATATGAAACAATAGAAGTAGAGTTCAATTAAATGCCAATTTGTTGGGCGAGGCCTGCATAAATGTTCAGCGAGCAGAAGCCGATGATGGATGCCACTAGCGCCTTGAATGCAATCGCTGACCAGGGTCCGATGCTGAGGATATGCAGTAGACCCTCCAACCAGACGCCCTTGAAGATGGTGACGGCCAACAGAATGGAGACCAGGGGTTTCAATGCCTTGTTGAGATCGTGACGCGTGAACAACCAAATCAGTGTGGCAGTGCTTAGATGCTGCACGAGCAGAACATTGGATTCCAGACACTTTTGAATGTAAATCCAGCTGAACTCGGTGCCACGGGCGCCAACCCAGAGCATAATACCTCGTGACAAAATCACCTCAGCCGTGGCCCCTAAAAATATTGTAATTGGAATGTACTCCACACCCTGTTTGGTAAAAGTCTAGGAGCGGCAACTCTCTCAAAAAATAAATAAATAAAAATAATAATAAAAAAGAGGGCGATTTATGATGAATTTTGGTGAAAAAATTTTGAGGGGTCCCCCCTTTTTTTAATTGACTAGAAATTTTTAATTCAAAATAAGCTGTTGCTTTGTGCATATTGCATCAAAAGTTTCAAATGTCAAAATTAAATTTAAAAAAACAAGTGGGAAGGCTATAGTCGAGCGCCCGACTATAGGATACCCGTTACTTATTTTAATGCATTTTTAAATATTTTTTATTGCATGCTTTTAGGCACTTATATTTTTTAAAAACTTTAATTAGCCATTACCACCTTTCTATTTGTCCGCTCTTGTTACGATTTAGTAGTATGATAGGTAATAACAGTAGCTAACGATCATTAGTAAAAAAATGTAATATCTTGAAAACTGTGCGTGTGGTGGTTTTTTGCGATTTACAGAGGCGGAAAATGGCGAGGCAAAAATTTGAAACAAACTTGAACTGCGTGGGGTCTATACAAGTCTGTGTGCCAAATTTGGTTGCTCTAGCTCTAATAGTCTTTGAGATCTAGGCGCTCACACAGACTGACAGACGGTCATGGCTACATCGACTCGGCTTTTGATGCTGATCAAGAATATATATACTTTATAGGGTCGGAGATGCTTCCTTCTCCCTGTTACATATTATATATAATTTCCCCTTTTACTTATTTTTATAAGTAACGGGTATAACTAGCAGAGACCCCCTAAAAATTTGTTTACCAAAATTCATCATAAATCGCCCTTTTTGTAATAATTATTTTTGAGAGTAGTGCCGCTCCTAGAGGGATTCCCCCTTTTTTTTGTTCCTTGGCTTCGATTACTTACAACCTAGTCCAGCGGTAATAAGTTTCGAATGACCCTTGCCTGGTATGCGGCTGAGGATTAGAGCAAAGCCCAGCAGATCAGCCATGTCGACGCTGCAACGGAGAATCTCCTGTGTAGAAATTTAGATTCATTATAAGTAATGAGGTTTTATATAGGTTAATAACATTAACTTACCGCAAAGAAATTAAACTCCCCACTGTTGGATGAGTTATCCGAGTAAAAGAACGTGGCCAAAACGAGCATTTTACAGAGCTGTGTAAATATGTAAATACATCCCGCCTGTACGCACTTCCAGAATGCACCATATTCAGACCTGAAATAGGGGTAAATGTTTATTGATTGACACAATTTTATTAGATGGCCCAATTCTTGGACTTTTACTTACAGGCCCGAGTATTTGTAGGTAAAGTAATATGGCATAAGCAGTGCAACACAGTTTCCAAAGTGATAGAGCGTCATTTTATTTTATAATTCTCGACTCTTTCAGTTAATCAAGTTAAAACATTAATTAATTTTACAATTGGCACACGAGACGTCAATGGAAAAAAAAAACAGTAGACCGCAGAAGAAGAAGAAGTACAGGAATATAAGCAGCTGTCAGTGAAGCCGGTGGTGCTGCCAAGCTGTGGCAATTTGGTATTTAAATACTAACAACAAAAGTTAATTAGATTTTAAATAAAATTTGATTAAATGATTTTGCCTAATTTTGAAATTTAGTATTATAAAAACTTAGTGAGATAATATTAATTTTAATATTTCTTCTTTCATTCACCTAACATTTTTGTAATTAATTGAAATACTTGATATTTTATTAAATACGTTGGCAGCACGAAGCGCCAGCAACACGTCATCTGTCATCTGGGATGGTTTTGCAGTGTGTGTGTGCGTGAGTTTTCTTTTTGGCTAAATATTTAGTATTTTATATTTAAATCGCCAAGTTCCACTGAAAATGTTCAAGAAATATTAATACAAAAACCAAATACATTTAGCGTAAACACGAATCAAAGCTACAAGCTCATAATAACACATGAACGGAGTTTCGCAAGATCAACACAACAAAAACAACAGTTAAAGAAAAATCACCATTTGTGCATGACGAAGGCGAAAGAAGCAACGTCAACAACAACAAATACGATAACAATAAGAGCAGAAGCAGCAGATCAAGGCAACAAGCAACTTGACTTGCAATGAGATGCAAACTCGACGTCGTCATCAACAAACGGACCAGGAATACACCAGCAATTTCAGTGTTGCCCATTCCCATCCATTGGAGCAGCAGCAGCAGCAACAGCATCAGACGTTAATTCAAACGGGGCAACAGCCATTGTTGTACGTAGCCCAGCAGCAGCAGCAGCCGACGCTTGAGGCTGCCATTAACATTGGAGAAGCGCAGTCTGTCGCAGACGCGGATGACAAGTACGACAAAGCGGCCCGCCAGTGGAATCTGTTCAGTGGAATCTCATCGCGATCTGGACAGGCGCTGCGCACATTCATCCAGCAGCCACTGAGCGCAGCTGCCGCCGTCGTAACCGGCAATCATCCAGACAATAATAACAGCAACTATAACTACAATTTTGGGTTAACACAAACGCAGTCGGAACGCGAGGATCTTGACTTGGAACCGGAGCAGGAAATTTTCATAATGGCAGCACGAGATCGCACGGGCGAATTCGCCAATGCGATACGTTCGCTCCAGTCACGGAACATCACACGGGCGGTGAACATACGGGATCCCCGCAAGGCCAAACAGGTGCAGAGCTATTCCGAGTTCATGATGGCGGCCCGTTTCATAGGCAAGAACATTGCTAGCACATATGCCAAGCTGGAAAAGCTGACCATGTGTAAGTACTGTTTTAAAGTTCATGTTCTTCACATATAATATTTGCCATTTTGATTTGCAGTGGCCAAAAAGAAGAGTCTATTTGATGACAGACCACAGGAGATACAGGAACTGACGTACATCATCAAAGGTGATTTGAATGCATTGAATCAACAGATTGCCCGACTGCAGGACATCTCCAAGGATCAGCGTCGCACCACTAACGGCAAGCACCTGGTATCACATTCCTCCAATATGGTTCTGGCTCTCCAATCCAAACTGGCCAGCATGAGCACGGACTTTAAGCAGATTCTCGAAGTGCGCACCGAAAATCTCAAACACCAGAAGACGCGACGCGACCATTTCAGCCAAGGACCCGGCCCCCTTGCCGCCCACACAGTTTCACCGTCGACTGCCAAACAAGGATCTTTGTTGCTTAGCGAGGAGAACCAGGCGGTTAGCATAGACATGGGGGGCAGTGATACGACGCCGCTTCTTGGACCGCCGGCGCGTCTCCAGCAGCAACAGCAGATGGCCATTTACGACGAGTCCGACACATATGTGCAGCAACGGGCCGAGACAATGCAAAACATTGAGTCGACTATTGTGGAACTGGGCGGAATATTCCAGCAGCTGGCGCATATGGTCAAGGAGCAGGAGGAGATTGTCGAACGCATCGACACGAATGTGGCGGATGCAGAGTTAAATATTGAGGCGGCCCATGGAGAGATTCTCAAATACTTTCAATCCGTTTCAAAGAATCGTTGGCTTATGATTAAGATTTTCGGTGTTTTGATATTTTTCTTCCTTTTCTTTGTTGTTTTTATGTCATAATTAATGCTAAATAACCCATTTCCCAGCCCCATCTTCACAGTCCCGCCACGCACGATTCAATTATAAATTACTGTGAATACATTTGCTAATATACAATACAAATACATATATTTATTTTTATGAAAATGGAGTTTGGTTCAAAATCAAAGATCTTATTGTTGATTCCAAACTCAAATCCGATGCGAGTAACAACAAACTGTAAAATAAAATAAAATATCAAAAACTTAGTAATTACATTTATCTTACTCAATCGCTTGATAAGAGAACACTCTAATCTTTACGACTAGCAGACTATGTACTTACATAGATATGCCGGTCTTAATCAAAAATTTCGCTCTCCTTGAAACTAAATGGTCGGGGAAATAAAAAAGAATTTTATGTTACGTTTAATATGTTTTTACTTTATTTTTTAGGCCTTCACTATCAAATGCAAATCAATAAAAAATAATAATTATAATAAAAACGTTACAAGTCTCCAACAGTACACAAAAAAATATAGATGTCTTTGTAATGGATCGCATTATGAATTATTTTGGAGTTCGATTTGTTGGACTGAATCTATAACCGATCGATCTCTGTGTATGGGACACATGCGAAGACAACTTTTACAGCGATGTAGATGTAGATGCGCTGGTGCCAACAATGAGATCCCCAGGCAGCTGCCTTCGTTACCCTCTATGTTGAGATGAGCGAATAAACCATGCTAAAATTAGCCAATAATAATAATATATGTCAGAGACAAGAACAGCACTGGTATGTTTTATAAGCATAATTACCCGTAGATGTAATAGAAGAAACTGATTAAATATACAGCTAATTTAATCCAACCCTCACGCATGTTGCGGGACAATGTGTCCGTTTTCAGCACCGTTGTGGGATCATATAAACCCGCACCAGACATCACTGGGCGATTATGGTATCTGCAAGCAATCAATTTTAATTTTATTTAAATTACATATTTTAAAATATTTCCAACATTTTTTTTATATATTAAATATTTTTTCTCAAATTTATTTAAGTTTTAAAAATAGGATTTCTGAAATTTTAAATAATTCGACTTACCGCCAAGCATGATAAGCTATAAGGGGTATGTTGACGCACAGGGAGAACCATTCTTCGCAGAATAGAAATAGCAAATTAATGGCAAAGTGCAATGAATATTCCGGTACAACCATCTGGAATAATAATTGTACATTGCATTAGGCGTGTCAAAATGTCAACTTTAAGGGGCAAGTGCTTACCGCATTTAGAGTTCTGCATTGGTCAATTGGGTTTTTATAATCCGTTTTTAGCTCATCGAACGCAATGACATGAAATATTGCGAAAAATATTAAAAATGCATCGCCGATAAGCGCCACAATATAGGTGAGTGCGGTAAAGCTGAAGGCCATTGTTGTAGCGAGCGTTGACTTGAATACTGCTAGCACGTTTTATATAACTATACAAATTAATTATTTCGATTTTAACTTTTATTACAAATTGTAACAAAAAACGCACTTGTCTTCTTGTCGTGGTGTCGTTTTGTTCTGAAAAAGATCAGATGAACGAGTCATTAAGATGAACGAATGAACTTATTAGTCAATCATGAACTATATCGTTTATTTCGCAGCTGGTCCTACTTCTCTTTAAATTTAAATTTAATTTGAAATCTTTTTTCATTTTAAAACAAACTACTTTTTTTTAGATATTTTATTTTAATTTATTATTGTTTTGGTTTATTGAAATTGCCTTTATTTGATTTGTTATTGAATTTTGAAATAGTTTGAAATAGTGGAACTAATTCGAAACCAGCTTATAAGTAAATGAACGAGTACATCGCTCAAATGAGTCGTGCGGAATGAATACAGCTGTGACCCAGGGATGTAACATTTTTAAATATATTATCGCTTAGTGCGATATCTTTTATCGATAACAAAGTTAGCATACACGATCAGATCAATTGACCTACGAGTTAAATAATTGTTTTATGCGTTAACTGTGTATTTTGCCGGCTTAAGCTTTACATACAGTTATATATTTGGACTGTGAGAGTTAGGGATCATTGCGTTTTTAATAGCTGGATGTTGTTGAAGTTGAACATATTTGCAATTCGATTGTGTAGCCCTGGAAGAGTTTACGGCGCGATTTTTCATATCGCGGCATTTCCAAACCGCCATTGCAATTTTCACAGCACACAAAACTGGTTGAAATAATAACTACGCTTGTGCAATCAATTTGAGAAATTGTGTTTCAAAAATATATATGAAAAACTGACTGGATAACTGAAAAATGTCTCAATTTAACTTTGTAAGCGATCTACAAAATGCCTTAATTATGGACGGCGACACGCGTGGTCCTGCGCCCCGCTGGAAGAAGAAGCTGGAAGCGTCCATGAATGGAAGCGCAAATACAACACGATCCGTACTTTCCGTATCGTACAACACAAGCTTCTCTGGCGTCCAGCCGTCGAATAAAACGCCGGGCAAGAGTGCCGAGGCCAAAGCGAAAAAGTCGATGACAACGCCAACAAAGACACCTGGAGGAGGAGATCGTTTCATACCGAGCCGTGCAGCAACAAACTTTGAGTTGGCACACTATTTGGTAAATAAAAAAGGACTTTTAATGGAGTATTAGTCATTGATTAAATTGATTGTGCAGGTCAACAAAGAGGCGAACGACAAGTCGGACGAGGAGAACGAACAGCAGCCGGCGACAAGCAACATCAATAATATTAACAACACTAATGTGCAGGCATCGAACCGCAAAGGCGAACGCCAGAATCTCATTGCCGAGGTGGCTCAAGTGGGCGACAGTGTGAAGAATGGACGTATTCTGTGCTACCAGAACAAGGCACCCGCTGCACCGGAATCTCACACGAATCCCCTAAAGGTTGTCTACTCCCTAAAGACGCCGATATCGACAAAGAGCGGTACACGCTTTATACCAACCACCTCGGAGCGTATTCTCGATGCCCCCGACTTTATCAATGACTATTGTAAGTTCTATTCCCTATTTAAACATATCAAGATTCACATGGCATCTTTTATTATGATTTAGATCTTAATCTGATGGACTGGAGCGCTGATAATATCGTTGCTGTTGCTTTGGGTAAATGTGTTTATCTGTGGAATGCGGCCAACGGCAACATTGAGCAATTGACGGAATACGAGGAGGGCGATTACGCTTGCTCCCTCTCCTGGATACAAGAGGGTCATATTTTGGCCATTGGCAACAGCACTGGCGTCGTTGAGCTCTGGGACTGCTCCAAGGTGAAGCGACTGCGTGTGATGGACGGACATAGTGCACGTGTTGGATCTTTGACATGGAATTCATATCTGGTTTCATCGGGCAGTCGCGATGGCACCATTATACACCATGATGTGCGCTCAAGGGAACACAAGGTATCCTCGCTAAATGGCCATACCCAGGAGGTGTGCGGTCTCAAGTGGTCCACAGACTTCAAGTACTTGGCCAGTGGCGGCAATGATAACCTGGTGAATGTGTGGTCCCTTGGTAGTGGTGGTGTCGGCACCGAATTGGAGCCGCTTCACAAGCTAACCAAGCATCAGGCGGCTGTGCGCGCCTTGGCCTGGTGTCCCTGGGAGTCACACACTCTGGCCTCGGGCGGCGGCACTGCGGATCGTTGCATTAAATTCTGGAATGTCAATACCGGCTCACTAACTAAATCTGTGGACTCGAATTCCCAGGTTTGCTCTTTGCTTTTCTCACGCCATTACAAGGAGTTAATATCGGCGCACGGATTCGTCAACAATCAGCTGACCATTTGGAAGTATCCGTCGATGGTTAAACAAGCTGATCTAACCGGACACACATCGCGAGTTCTTCAAATGGCCATGTCTCCAAATGGCGAGACTGTGATAAGTGCCGGTGCCGACGAAACGTTGCGTCTGTGGAATTGCTTTGAGCCAGATCCATTGGCGGCCAAGAAGGCATCCAATGTGAATAGCAATGCCAAGAAGAGCGTGTTTCGTCAGAGCATACGTTAACCACTTGTTGACCATATAGAAGACTTGATATTTTTAACTAGCTGACAATTGATGTAATTTAATGTTTAAGAACTTTTTGTAAACGCCAATTGATGTTTGATGTATTTTCTATTTTTATTAATTTTTAAGATTTGACTTGTCTCATTATGTATTCGTAAATTAAAGATGATATTCGTATGTATGTTATATGTATAAATAAAATGCTTGCCAGACTGCAATCTTTATACGCTTTATTCTGCATCGCAATGATTGGATAGAGCTTACATGGTAAACATGGTTGACATATATATAAATGTATATTTATTGAATTCGGGGTTGTATTTTCTTAGATAATCGTTCATCTTCGTCTGAAGCGTGTGTCAAAATATCGCAAATGGAATTATACGAATACAACTGTCAACGGATTGCCGCCACTGAAGCTAACAAAGTAACGTGGATCACCAAAGCGATCGTACATCTGCAAGAACAAAATAAAGATTGTGATCAACGAAATCGAGCATTGTTTAAGGACAACAACAACAACAAATTCAGGCAAAGAAAAACACAAAAAACACCAACAAAATAAACAAACAAAATAAACATGCATTTTAAACACACACTACATACTTACATAGTACTCTCTGGTTATTATTTGTTTTCAACTTTCGGCTAATCAAAGAATTTCAAATTGGATTTTAGAATAAAATGTTTTATTTTTGCAACATAATTCATTCAGTCAGAACATTTAAACATCAATTAGATTTAACTAACTTAATTAACTAGCGCATATTTAGTATGTATATATTGTTCAAGTTTCTTTTCATTTCCCTTAACGCTTCTCTGTTTTTGTTTTCTTTTTTTTTCAATATTTTGTGTTAAGTTGTTAAGAGTTAGAAGCCAACATGTTTTTCTGACTGCTAAAGTCGTCAACTTTTATACATAGTTCTAGTTCTATTTTTAAATTTATATGTATATTTTACACTCACGCACACAGATACACAACACACACACAATTATACACAAGAAACACAGTCACACACATAATTGTACAATGAGTAGAGTAGAGACAGCGATATCATTGGGGAAAGAGAGCGTGAAAGAGATAGAGAGCGCAACAAACAACATAAGTTACATAGACAGCTTAAATTAAACAACAGAAATGGAGGAAGTTACATCTTATAAGAGCATAAATATTTTCAAGTACAGATACAGATACCGATACAGTTACAGATGATGGGTATGTATGAATTTATGTATGTATATTGCATTTTGTTCGTTATTTTGTTGGTGGATTCTTACAGTGGACAACTTTTAGCTTTAATTCGATGCTCTACTAAAACATAGAACATCATTAATTTGCCAACATTGTTTACTTATTATATTTGCTGCTATACTCTTTTTATTTGATTGTTTGTTTTGTTTAATGCTTCTCTTTTGTTTTGGATTTTTTGGTTGGTTTAACAATACATAAATGTTACAATATATAATTTTACTGTTTTTCATTTTTCATCAACTGAATACCAGTTCAGCGATTTTTCTTCTCTTTTCTTGTGGCTTTTCATTTTACAGCTCTACAACTCTGCTTTCATTTATCTTGAACGTTTTGGAAGTTTTTTGGATGTCTCCGAATGATATTCTATGGGTGCTATTTCTTTTGTTGATTGGTTTTGATTTTGTTTTTGATTTTTTAGTTTTCTTTTCTTTGTTTAGGCTGTGACGCTCACCTTCGTATCGTCAAGATCTTCAATATCGCTACTGTCATAATCACTATCGGGCGGTGTTAGGGTCTCGGCACCCCGATTCTTGAGCATGTTCAGCATACGCGACTTATTCAATACGCTAGCCACCTGATATGCCGTTAGTCCGGCATATGTGGCCGTTTCGAGGTTTAGTTTCTCGCATTCATCTAGCAAAAAGTTGGCCAAATCCTCGTTGCAGCACTCGATAGCAATGTGCAGTGGTGTGCGTCCACCTTTGCCCTCCTAAAATAAACCAGACCATAATTATAATCATTTTTATGAATTTGCAATTGTATATCAACTTACCCTGGCATTAATGTCGGCTCCATGTGATACTAAAATGCGCAAGATGTCAATATGACCTCCTTCAGCGGCCAAATGTACACAACGTTCACCTGCAAAAATCAAAAAAATAAATGTACATTTAATAATTTGCTTCGTTAAAAAGTCATTTCATTCCACTGTACGATATTTAAGCTCCATTTATGAATGAAATACGATCCCTTCTAAAGCGTTTCACGAAAAAGCTCTACTGCTTTTGTGCTGTTATTGTTGTTGTTGTTGCTCAGCAAGTTGCGTTTAAAAATTACAAAAACAACACGAGAGCTTTGATTACGACAACAGCAGCAGCAGCAGCATTGTGTGAGAGAGACGGACATACGTGGGGGGCAACTGTGCAAACGCTTATGCCATATGGAGACAATGTATATATGTATGTATGTACGTTTATCTGTTGATATCTGTTTGTGTGACTTGTGCATCGGTGTGCGTTGAAAAACCCAAGAAATTCCCACAATAAAACAGCAGCAATAACAGCTACAACAACAAAGTCAAAAAAACCAGCAGTGGCATTAAAAGCAACAACAATGCCAAAAAAAAAAAAAAAAAGTTAACAAACCAAAAAAAAAAACAAGCTAAATTTGTTGGACCGGCCAACAAGTTTGCTCAAGTTCAAATTGGTTTAAATTTTAAGAGAAAAAATGTTTGCACATAATTTGCACATACCGAATGAAAAGTCAAAATAAACCAAAATAAAGTTCTGCAATAATTCAACTGACATTTGGCGAGTTGTATGTACACTCACTTACATACATACATACATAGTTGTACACTCAAGCGTAGCTTTTGTAAAAATACAATTCTCAATTTGGAGCTTTGCTGCCTGATCGTGCATACAGATTAACCAACAACAACATTTCAGCTTTAGTATTTGTTGTTGTTTTATTAAAGCTACACGTGTTGCTGATTGACTTTCACACACTGTTATTTTAGTTATTCGTTTTCATCTCGAACTTCCGCGAGAACTTTCAAAACGTGTTTATAATTGCTGTTGCCAACTACAAATCTGTCAGCTTAAAACGATAATTATCCTAATTACAATTGGTTGCGGTTACGCATGCGTATGTGTTGCCAACTACTGAGCACGCTCGATAGATGTGCGATAATTGCACATTAAAATTAATCGTCTTTTTGAACGATAACTATTGTAATTACAATTTTTATGGTTTACGCATTGCCAGCTACTACCAGTGGTGCTAGATTCGTTTTTCCCGTCAAATCTGGATTTTACCAAAAGGCATTTGCTAGAAAAAATTGCAAAATGCAGGAACTCTAGCTTTGTTTTTTTGTTGAAATGCCCAAATATAGGGCAAATTAAAAGCCAATATGAATAAATTCCCTTCGTGAAATGGCAAAATAATGACAGCACTACAACATTTTGGATTGAAGTCGATTCCTATAAGGATTCTGGGGCCAACAATACTTTTATAGACCTGGCTAAGGAATTAATAAATGGAAAACCAGTTTTTTATGGAGTTTTTTTTATTAATTATTTAGCTTTATGCATCGTTACTCCCGTCAAAAACAGCTATTTTTCAAACAAAAGTTAGCAACACTGACTACTACAGAACATGCTCAAAAATTGTTCGATAACTGCGCATTGGAATTTATCGTTTCATCCGCTAGAAACATTTAATTAATCACCCTGATATTTTTTAAAGCTGACTCAAAGGTATTTACGCGTATTATTTAATACAATGACTGTAGGCAAATTGAGCATGAATCAATTTTGCTAGATTTGTATATACACTAAGTATGCTTAGTGGAAGATGATACAGTGAAAGAAAGCAGAAATCTGGCAAGAAAGTTTAAGCCGGGTCTATCTCTAGTCTCTTGTCTTCTCAGTCCAGTTCGGTTAAAGGCTTATAAAGCAATAACAACAATTGTGTCACAAGTTTTAAATATAAACGATGACAACATTTTTTTTTTTTTTTGTTTCGCCCAATAAGCCAAGCCAAACGGAGCGAGTCGCCAGAGACTGAACCAAGACAAAGCCAGCATCTCAGTGGTTACTATGGGTTAAGAGCCGAGATTATAATAAGCTCGATAGTAAAAGCCAAGCACAGTTCCATTGTTGGCCAAACGGGAACTTGTGTGTGCCAATCGTTAGCATACGATTAAAGACTTATAAACATGTACATACATAAATGTTATGTGATGATGTTATATACAAACATATACATACATACATTTATAATTGTATATACATATATTAAATATATTAAATATGAAGTATTAAACACAAAAGTTTGTTTCAAACTTGGGGAATTCCCAAGCGAAGCTGCGTCACGCGCCTTCGATTTCAAATACGTATCCGTTCCAGCAACCTGAAACGCCTCAGGTGGGTAGATGGGTTATTAGTCGTTTCTAAAACTCTATCTTGGCGGCTGCCAACAAGTCTGAGCGCTAAAACCTGAGAGATCTCATAAAAAAAAATAAAAAAACAAAAACAAAATGCAGAAAATGAAAAAATAAATAAAAGCAGTTAAACTTGAAATCAGATAATAAAATAGTAATAATAACGCTAATCGAATGTGAGCTCGAACAATAATAAATAAGCGTTGCGAAAAAGCTTTCAGCATTGCTCTGAAAAACCGTATTGAGCAATTGTTCTCTTATCTCCACTTCACTTCACTTCCCTTCATTCTTGATCCATTCTAGAGCCGCGACCCTAAGCTGAAAAACCCACGGCGCAGTTGAAAGTATTTCCATAATTCGCAAAGTTCACAAATTTATTGACAGCACGGTTTTGTTTTTGTTTCTTTCCCCGTTGTTGTTATTGTCTTTGCTTAATTTTAATTAATTGTCTTTATTGTTACTGTAAAGAGTTTATTTTTTATAATCAAATAATAATTTTTTCAGCCTTTTTTTTGTTTGGTATTTGACAACTTGTTTATTTTCCTGCCCAGTTCGTTGGTTGTTTGTCCTTCAGCAAAGTGGCAATTGAACAGTTCATTGATTCATAATTAAATCATAAATTCGCATTGTTTATATGAAATTTAATATCTACTTTTAATATTATACGCATTGATATTTTGAACAAGATTCATCCATTAGTAAACAACCCAGCAACGATTGCTTTACACATCGATAGCTGTCAGATGTGTGTCACCACTGTCATTGCTTGGTAATTTTCAGTTTTATTTATCGGTTTTAAGATGTTTTTAAAAAAAATTTATGTGTGTCATCACTGTCATTACTTGGTAATTTTCTGTTTAATTTATGTCATTACTTGGTAATTTTCTGTTTAATTTATCGAAATCTAATATTTAAAAAAAATTATGTTGTGCTTACATATTTAAATCATTAAATGAAAAAATCTAGAATTTTTAATGAGCCTCTCTTGCTATTAGGTCATGATGTAGTACGCTTATAAAACCTTATCAATTACAAAAATTTACGTAAGATTGTCGACTCTGTTGTCACTTTCAGTTACAAATGGGAAATACATTTTTTTAGATTTCGAAACATTCTGGAGGCGTATAAAAGTTACATCGGGAAATCACAAAATTGGTTTCTATCCATTTTTTTTTTTAAAGAACAGTTTTTGATTACAAATGGGCAATGAACGCCCTTGGGAGCGATAGCAAGTAATGAACTCCCTCGAGAGCTTAAATTTAAATACCATAAAGTTGTGACATTGAATTTCTTTATGCTAAGAGCACTATCAACAATATAAAGATGTATGCATGTTTTTGGTAGCAATACAAAGAACCAGGCCACTAGGGGAATGGGAATTACCTAGTAGACTAATGCGCCATATGCCCAAGACATTCGACTCATTCAAAAAAAAAAAAAAAAAAAAAAACAACTGTTTTAACAAAAAGCCGTTTTCGCAGATAAAGCGAACAATGTACCGTTAATGGGTATTTGTTTAATGACTTCTGGCGCCACAACATTTGTGTCATTCTGTGACTGAAAACTTCAGTGTGGAAATTAAGTGAAAATCCCAAATGATATTGTAATTGCTCAGAAAACCCAAGATGCCGTCGCAATCGCAGCCTTTGCCAAATGAATAATGAAATGACAATTTAACACTATTAAATGCTGCTGGATTTTCCAATACCAATACCAATTCCAATTCCAATTCCATTGTTGTTGTCTTCGTTTGCCCACTTGGCAATGAAAGTCTTGTATTTGGCAAACCAAATTTGGTAGCTGGCTAAGACGATGACAGCCAAAGTTATGTCATTAAACCGTTTGTTGACTTTCTTTTAAGCGAAATGCAAATACAAATTTTTACAAGTCTCACATAGGAAGCAAGATCGTGATTTTGATCGTGCCTCGTGTTGCCAGGTACTCCATGTCCATGTCCATGTCTGTCTGTCTGTTTGTAAATGCTTTGGAAAACCCCGTCAAGAGGTCGGACACTGTAAAATGCTGGCTCCAAATAACGCTATTGTCAAGTGGCCATTGCCTGATAATGCGGGGAGTGTCGATAAAGACCGGTAAAAGTTGTTGACAATTGACAACAAGGGTTTTACCCAATCACGCATATCATGTGTTTAACTCTCAATGTATGTCAAAACTTTAAGGTGAAAATTGCAATTGAAATTAAGATTCAATTGTTTGTCCATATAAGTAATGGCGGCATTATTATGATTTTCAACTTCCGCTATGACTGGATCTTAGCCAGTTAACAACATGAGCTCATAATACCTATTTACGAGTAGTATACCCATAAATATACTATAGAGATACATATAAGTAGATATCAATCGGAGCGGACCGGGAGAGTAGTGACCTTGCCTGGAGACGCTGACTCGCAAATGACTAACAATATTCCACTTGTTGTTGTAATGTAAATGTCATTGTCAGCCAATAAAGCATTTCCATAATGTCAGTAAGTAATATTTATATATTACTGACGTTAACTATAGTGGGTTAAACCTGTTTTGTTAACGTGACAGTCAGTCCGTCATTAGATTAGATGAAATCAAATACGAGTATTCAAAGTAAATAATAAGATATTACTTCCTTTGCATTAGGAAAAATATTACAAGTATTTACCAAACCTAAATTAATAAGTTTATATCCAAATATTGTTGAAGAATCTATTAGTAATTTGTGTTAACTTGCTTATTGCATTAGATATTATGCAACTTGTTTATTTCCAGTTTGCTTAAGTTTCTTACATTCAATACGAGTATATAACATTCTAATGATCAATCCATAGTTGGACGGCATTCCCCACTCAATTACGTACTATCTAAGTCAATATATGCGAGTCTGATTCCCATTACCATTACCATTAAAAGTGACAAGCTACAGAAACGTTTGCAAGTCATTCTGATATCGTTAGAATGTTCAAAAACACGCGTTGCCCTCGAAATAGAGAAAATGAAGATAAATTCCAAATACTTATCAATTACTAAGGGCATTCACTACACCAAAATGTGATAAAGTAGTTCTATACCCTTTTATTTCTAAACTGTAGAAAAGAGTAGTGTATGAAGTATAACCGTTATGGTAAAACCAGTGATAGTAGTTATCATATAGATAGCCTTATAGTCAATAATAGACGACAACAAATAGGGTTTTTCTGGATGGTATGTACTATATATTCGATAAGGTTCAGGCTAGGCTCATCATGAGATTACGTTTATCGCAGTTACCAAGGGGATTCTACGTTCTAAACGACATGATTCAAATTATTTACTATATTATATTTTTATTGGTTTAATCAACTTTCTTCTTACTTAATCTTTCAGAGGTGGCATTTTTTCTAGGATTTTACTTTCTCAGGGGAATTTCTTTTCTTGTTTTTTCATTTACATGAACTTTCGGCATGTGTTCGACGATTTCACGAGTGTCATACTTTCTGTTAATCGATCTGAACTTCCCCCTTGAGATTTAAGAGTGTGGCGACGTCAAAGCGATAAGATTGTTTTGTATTAGCAGCCCAAAAAAATAATGCATTAGAGGAAGAAACCAAGTGGAATTGTTAAGCAAGCGAAAAGTATCTTCACTTGAATGGGATATATTTATATGTATTAAGGTTTCTATGTATTGCTGATAAAAGTCGAGGCAATGTAAATATTAATAACAATTATCATACTTCCGACTACAGTCACGGAATGTATTCAATCGATTTGCTTTGCTTACGGCCCAAAAGAGCATTAAACATATTCCGATATTCTATTTATAATTAATCCCTTGCGTGCACTTATTTATATATATTCCTTGAAGCTAAGCAAAACTCTCGTTTGCGTGTTGAAAACCGTGAATGGAGCAAAAGTCGAGGCATAATAAATATAAATGACCTCCACTGTAATATTCGACGCAAGAAATAGCTGGGAATTTCCAGAACACAAAATATTTAGAACGTTCATTGCAAGCTTTGTGTGTAGTATACGACTGAGCCATACCCTGTAGTCAGGCTGAAATAACCTTAACTTATAAAAAAGACAAGCAAACTATATCGCTGTACTCGGTATTTACTGTGCCCTGTATTTTTCAATGTTTACAGGGAATTTAGAAACGCAGCATTTAACACATAGCAACAATAAAAATGAATAATTAATAATCATGACCACAATTTGTGGATTCGGAATTTGTTCTTCGTTATTTCTAAAAATGCTGATAAGGACTATACATGGATTTAACCTTATATTTGAGATTAACAGAAACATCATTTTTGAATTTTTTTCAAGTTTTGAACATATTTACTTTGTAAGTATTTTAAGTCTTGGCTTTCGGCCAACTTTAAAGGAAAACGATGACTATTTTCGTAACATTTTCCACATTTTCCGCGCACATTATTGTTGTTGAGAATGATTTGCATTTCATTTAAGAGCACAAAAATGCAAGACAAAAAGGGCACATTAACTTTAGACAAATTTCATAGCTATTAATAAAGTAGCTAATACATATGATTATTATCATAAAGCTAACTAACAGTGGGTACAATGAATTTCAAAGAAACTTCGCCTAAATGCGTCACAAATTATTTGTAAACACATTTGTTTATATTGTTTACATACAACGCAAAACTTGTTGTTTAATGTTTTCAACAGAAGTTCAAAAATTTCATATTAAATGTTTCTGATACTGCTAATCTTTGCCGAATTAAAGAAGCGTCATATTTGAAGGATAACAATGAAATGTACTGAGTAACTTTCTGAGCTGATAACTTTCTGACCACTGAACTTTCGAATAGGTTCAAGTTGTTTAAATCGGGAAAACCCAAAAATATTTGTTCAAAAAATTACATTGCTTAATCTGTTTTTCAAATATTTTTGTCCGCTGATAGGGAATAGGAATGCCAAAGTATCTGCTAATTGTTTTTGTATTCAACCAATTTCTTTTAAATACCTCGTTCTGTATTAAAAACAAAAATTTTATTTGCGCATTTTTTTAATTTAAGGTATTTAATTTTTGACAAAAAATATGCGTTTTTAAAAAAAACATACTCTTTGTTTAGATCTATAGTTTTGTGTAAGTAAATAACTGTGACCTTTTATGAAGTGCATCTAAAAGTCGTTATCTTTATTTTTTTTTTTCATTGTTTCAGCCAACTTTGTCTGCATTGAACCAGCCAATAGTTATATAGATATATACATATACATAAACCAATTCCGCATGTTATGTGCAATGTCCGCTGGTTTATATATAGACCATTTGTACATGAATATATACACACCCAAGGGTGTCTGTGTGTGAATGTGCGGGTTCAGTCAGCAGCTGTTTGCCCCAGTGTATAAGAAAGAGAGAGAGAGAGAGAGAGAGACATAGACGGGGAATTAACCGGTTTTGTCTAGTTGTAAGCAGCTGCCAAATGTTTGTTCACCACATGTTTGGGAATGCAATAACAACAATAACAACAAAAACAAAAAGATGATGGCCAAATGAATTGGTTGTTTTGCTGTTGTTGTATTTTTTAGCAAGGTTAAACATGGTACAAAAGCTAAAATCGATTAAACAAACGAAAGGTTAAGTAAATAGTCTCATGAGATGTGTGTGTGTGAGTGTATATGGCTATAAAATTGAAACCCCCCTCTGTCAAGTTTATTAACCTTTTTTGTGTTTGTAGACAGTTGCACAAGCTTCAACTTTTGTATGAACAACAACAATAAAAACGACGACTTTTACTTTCTTCCGGCTTAGTTTCAATTTGCCTTCGTCTCCACTTCCCCCGCTTCCCCACTCTTCTCTTTTGTCTTCCTCTTTAAGCGAATGGGAAACTTTTAAAACACAATAGGGAAACTATAACTAACTATAAACACTCCTCTGAAAAGCCCTTGTGTCTCGCACACCTCTGGATAAGCCCAACCACGACACCTGTTGAAAATCAATAATTGAATGTATTTTCGTATACAACATCAACAATAACAAAGTTAATCAATATCAAAAACAAAAAAAAAACAAATAAGGAAATAAGGCCGCGCCTGCAAACTCAACGTATTTCATTTATTCGCAAATCGTTTTCTGAATTTCAGTTTATGTTCATGAGCTGAAAATCAAATTGAATTTCTATTTTGCACTAACAAAAATATACATCTGTATCTACTTATAAACAATGCCGACACATTTGCTGACGTCAAACAGAAAAATCATGTCTGTAGAAAATCAATAAGGCAAACGAAAACACATTTTCTCGCGAAAATTGTGGCAACTGAGGCCAATGTATTTTTGGCATCTGTTCAGAACTCAGGCATTCATATAGATCACATGTATATGCAGCATATATAAAATTGTTATATCTCAAAATATATATATATATTAGGTAGAGAGCAGACTAATGTCTCGCACTGTGGCTAGCCGATGGCGGGACAGCTAAAATATAGAACTATAATATACATTTTTTTGTTGGCAACAAATCAAAATATTCTAAAAACTGACTGCCAAAAACTATAATATTATACATAGTATAGAGTAGACTTATAAATATATCATCAAATTTATATATACATATTAAAGTGCATTCAGTGCTGCAATTCCAGTATAGTTTTCTTCTCTTTTAGCTAAGTAGATTTATACTTGAAGCTACAAAATATTTGAGCAGCTATGAAAGATGCTAGAAGTCTGATAAATCCAGACAAAATGATTGGAAATGTGAAGTGTACTCATAAAGTAATAAAACTCTTGTAGAAATTCAAGATCCTTAGATTATGATTATTATAATTAATAAAAGGTTATATTATAAATATATAATCCTATTTTTTTTTGGCCAATTTGTAATGTGGGTATTTCCATTTAATGAATTATATCAACTCTATTTTTATTATAAAAGACCATCTTGAAAGACTTGTAGTTTTCGAAATATTTATAGAAAACAATGCATCGCGAACGTGATGAAAAATTTAATTCATGTTTGACTTTACCTTGACAAATGCGAAAGTCTGCGAAATGTGGCGAGTAATTTGGAAGATAATACTCTTAAATCATAACAAAATAATTTAGTTTGTGACTTTAGAAATAATTTTGATATGTCACAATCATTTTATTTATTTTACAAGTTTTATTAGTAATTTGTAACGCGACATGGCGAACGTTACAAGATTTTCACCTTATTTGTTCCAAGAATTTGTTCATCAAATTTTATTTGTTATACCGAAAACAGCTTGTAAAACTTGTTTTAAATCAAACGTTCAATATATTTCTATGTACTAAAATGGTTCATGCTACAATCTTACTATTTTAGTTAGTGTAATCGTCAGAATACAAACGGTCTATTTTGGAAGTTAATTTTTAAGTAAATGGGCAAAAATATAGAAAAAGTTAATTTATTCCAATGTAGAATCTACATGTTCAGCCTATTGAATTCCTTCTAGAGTATATTGCTTAAATAAATACCTTCAAACATTTTTAGAAGAAAATTTCACAAGATGTGAATTTTTGATCAATTTTACGTTTTTGGACCTTTTTTCTGGAAATGCGCATACATATGTGTCTGATATTTTTTATTTCTGTACCATACCCAGTATTTCTATCGCTTGGTTTGCTGATATATTATACGAGATTTGTCAAGTGTACTCACCATCATAGTTGCGTATCTCCAGATCTGCAGGCAGGCGGGCATAGCTCAGTGAACTGAAGGTCTTGTCATTCGAGCGATGTCCATACTGACGATGTGCCTCATGAATTTCCGAGGCACCAAATTTAACGGTTAGAGCATGAACACATTGCTTCTCTCCGGCTATGCAGGACAAATGTAGAGCCGTATTACCATGACGATCACGTACTGTAGGCTATAAATTTAATATAGATTGATGGATTATCATTAGTTTTATTTGCGTCGATTAAAAATGAGAAATTTTTATTTGAAACTCACCTCAGCGCCGGCCAAAAGAAGCATGCGGATAATTGTGGGCTGTGCGGTAAGTGCAGCTAAATGAAGTGGAGTCTGTGCCACATCGTTCTGGATATTTAAGAGGCAAGGATGTGGTGCCATCCGTATCAGGGCAGCCACAACATCCACATAGCCCGATATGCAGGCCAAATGCAGTGGACTGTGATAGAGACAGAAAAAGGTAAGTAAGAAAGTTGGCAATTTAAGAAAAAGGCAACTGACTGATGAACGTTTTTACCTGTTCATTACCCACTTGTTGTTTGATCGTAAAAACCCATAAATTGGCACTGAGCAAAAACCTGTTTTATGTGTGCTCACAGGTAAATTACAACCCCGACAACATACCAGGAAAACCCCTGACTGCCTGACTAACATGTGTCGTCGACGTCTTTGTTGTTTTTTTCGTTCTTTCTTTCTTTCTTTTTGATTGTGATTCATAAAAGTCTCCCCCTCAGTTGGTGGTCAAGTCAAATATTTTTCTGCTTAAAAACACCCTGAAGTCACCCAGACAATTTCAAATAAACTGACTAAATACTTTTCAAATATCAATAAATATATATTTATATTTCCCCAATTAGTGCTGGGTAAATCCTAGTTCATCATCTTAACGGAAGTGACTTGTTTACTCACGTGTCTCCATCGTCATTTTGCTGATAGAATTGCTCCCAGGCGTTCATAATGTTAATGTTGGGTTTGGGCACATCTGCTGTTGTTGTTGTTGTTTGTTGTCTCTTTTTGTCTGTGGAAGTGGCAGTTGGTGTTGCAATTGTTTTAGATGAATCGAGATTGTTGGTATTAACACTGCTGCCGCTGGTCCATTCCTCACCCGGCAGCTCGACAATGTGTGGTACGTGCATTTGTTTGGCGTCCGGCTGCTCGCCGTCAGCTTCAGCTTCAGCCTCCTCCTCCTCCCCAACTACAATTTCTGCAGAAATAAGTCCCGAATCGCAAAGCGTCGCTTGTTGTTGTTTTTCTTGTTGTTGTTTTTGTTGCTTTTGTTCCTGTTCCTTTAGCTCTTGTTGTGGGTCGTCGATATCTGCGGTTATTTCCCCGCTAAAGAATTGCGTTGATTGCGGGCCAGAGATGAAACCAGAATCACTTGTTTCGCTTTGTGCTGCAAATTCTTTTTGCTTATTAATGGCGGCGTCGTTGCTACTTTGTTGCTGTTGTTGTTGCTTCTCGCTACTTGGACCGCCAAATGTAGTTGTTGGTGTTGCTGATTTCGATTGTTTACTGTTAGCTTCAATTACTGACTTTTTCGGGTTGCTAACACTGGCAGAGCTGTCGATGCTGGCAACACTGCCACCCGCACAGCTACAATCTTCCACTGTTTCCTTTTCCTTCTTATTATCACTTGTTGCTGCTGTTGCCGTTTGTTGCCACATTTTGAACTTGTTGCCTGCTTTGGCCTTTAGTTTTCGATTGAGTTACTCTTCTTCTTCTTCTTGTTGCGTGACTGTCACACAATATTTTTGTTTCTTTGTTATGCTTCCGCCTGTTTATTTTTATTTTTTTGTTGATTCTGCAAAATTTGTTTTACATATGAGTAAATCGAAGTTAACACGCTGAACTTTGCTTTAAAGCTTTTCTCAACATACGCATTCACACAAACACATACATGCACAAATATTTATATACAAAAAAATAATGGTAGCTCGCGTAACTGCGCTTTAAGCGTCTCTCTGAAATTCGCTGGCGCTACTATAGGTGGAAGTGGGACGAACGTAGTGTGCGCACACAAGTGAAAACGCAATAACAGCAAACGACGAGATTATCGTATGTATGTAAATATGTATATATGTATGTACGTACGTATTCCAGAGTTAAGATTAGCAACAACAGAAATTAACATTTCAATTGCTCATTGGGGAGTTGCTTGGAGTAATATACATATTTTGATACATAAGAATTTTACATTTATTTGTTTTGGTGCCTTTCCTTTTCAGCTACAAACTTATGTACACCTGTTTTTCGTTTCTCACACACAACGTTTCTCCTATACAAACACACACAATCACTCGAACACACTCAGCCGAACAGCTTCAATGCACATAAATTTACTCTGTGCTGCTGCTTTTGTTTTATCTCTTTTATTTTTATGTTTTGCTTTTCGCTCTTAGCCTTAAAATGGCAGCTTGTTTTTGACAACTTATAAATATTTTCCTTTATCACACACCTTTTGGACTTCTCTATTAATGTAATTCGATTTGCATTCTATTCCACATTTAAATACGCGTTTCGCTTTATTTTGAAGTTAATTAACACTCCGCTTTTTAACTCACACGTCTCGTCTGCTTCACGTTGAAAACACCACTAATTCACGTTTAGTAAAACCGCCTTTGTCGTCACATTATTATTTACATAAGAGCTTTAATCGTGGTGCTGCCAGACTTTTTAATGACGTATTAAAGTATACGATAGTAATTGAAAACAAACGGCGCGCAAATAAATTTAAAAAGTTCTCAATTGAACAATAATTAATTATAATTTATTGCACACTTATGTTATGTTATTCTTCCTTAAAAAATATTGTAGAACTGTCACAACAAAAACAACAACAACAGCAAGAAAACTGCAAAGACACCAGAATAAAATACAATAAATGTTTCTCTACCATATGCTTTTTCAGGGACGACGTGATCCGCAACGCTCTGTGTACAAAACTGCAATGAAGAATGGATGAAAAAGTCGCAGAAATAAACACGAATTCTAAGGTCATTAAACTGGTGATTTTGAATGGAAACGGTAAGGACCCAGCTCAAATTATTAATAGGGAAACCCTTGAGTTTGTCTTTTGTCTGTTTATAAATCAGCAAAATTGGGATTTTACTCGGGGAGATAACAAAATTCCATTTTCGTTCGAACTCTGAACCCTGAGTCCGAAAGAGGTATTTTAATAAAAAAAAATCGGAAATCTAATATATTATATGAATGAATATTCTGTTTAGCTTTTAAAAAAATTTGTAGTGCGGGATTCCCTAAGTCTTTCAGCACAGATGCAAGCGTAAGCAGGCGTCAATCTTGAGAGGGTTTTTATACTCACAAAATAAATGTTGGGTAGAATTGAAGCTGATGCTGACGGAAATTTGTATTTAATTTTTTTTTTATTGGATTTTTATAACCTTAGGGTATATTAAGTTCAAAAGTACATTGTACAGTGAACCACTAATGTCTTCATACACCATAAATTTCTCAAATTTGCGTATAAGAAAGATGTTTTGACGCGGTTTTTTTATTTAAATCTTTTATTCACTTAAACTCCGTTCGAATGATACAAAAATTTCTTTAACCCATCGTCGATTTTTCAACTTTTTTTTGTCGATTTAAAAAAAAAATATTTTGATGCAGAAATATTCTTCAAATAATTCTAAGAGTGACAGCGCAAAAAATTTTTCAAAAATATTTTTGCTAGCATATTTTATAATTTTTTGAAAATCCTAAAAATTACTATTTTAACCCCTTTTTCCTACTTTTCACACAAAAAGTGGTTTTTTAGCAAATTTTAAAAAAATCATAAAAAATACTAGCAAAAATATTTTTGAAAATTTTTTTGTTTGAAGAATAGTTGAGCATCAAAATATTTTTTTAAAAAACCGACGAAAAAAGTTGAAAAATCGAATTTTTTTAAATTCAAAATTTTCGATGGGTCCTTAATGGGTTAAAGAAAGTTTTGTATCATTCGAACGGAGTTTAAGTGAATAAAAGATTAAAATAAAAAAACCGCGTCAAAACATCTATCTTATACGCAATTTTGAGAAGTTGATGGTGTATGAAGACATTAGTGGTTCACTGTATGTGAACCCATGATTCCAACGATTATTTCTGTTTATAGATTTTGTAGTAGTGCTTTCAATTATAAATTCTATGACTACGCCTGAATGGGAATTTAATTTTTAACCAAAGTTCTTATTTTTGTGCTTTTTATTTAGGCCGGAAATATAATTTAAAGCTGTATGGGGTAATTTCATTGGCAATGCATACAAAGTCATGATAATCTACATACATTTTCCCATATCTAAGTGAATTGAAATTTTTTAGATATTGTAGTTGTAAGTTTATTTTTAAGTTAAATGTGTATTGAGACAAAGGAAGCATTAAAACTTAATCACCGAGATAATTTCCAAATTAAATTTATTATTTCTTAGAAATGATAATAGTTTACTATGCCAACGCTTGAATACAAATTTAAAATTAGATCATATATGGGTAATTCTCTAATGTCGAATTTTGTAATGACAAACAGGGAAAGTTTTTGGTCTTGATTAGCACTACAATTAGTGCTAAGTTTGACTTTGGGAAATTGTTCGTATTCAAGATAATTTAAAAAAACCAAAAAATTCACAAGCGATTCAAACATAAGTGGTTTTTTCGGCGAATAGTTCTAACACTGACTTCGCCAAATTGTGGACGAATATTTTGATGCAATTAATTTTAAAATGTAATGATTTAAAAATATTAAGTAGTTTTTTTTTTAATTTGATTTGAATCACTGTTGCAGGCGACATGTCGAACGCGACATTTTTTCCACACTTTATTTCAATTATTTCTGTCTCTCGTTTTTTAAATTATATATCGAAACAGCTCGAAAAACTGGATTTAAATTAAACTTTCAATATATTTCTATGTATTAAAATGGTTTATGGTACAATCTTACTATCATACTTAGTGTAATCAATGGAATACAAACGGTGCATTTTGAAAATCAATTTTTGGGATAATGGGAAAAAATATAGAAAAAGTGAATTCATTCCAATGTAGAATCAAAATGTTTGTCTTATTGAATTTCATTTAACGTATATTGCTTAAATAAAAAAGTTGAGTACATTTTTGGAAGAAAACTTCACAAGATGTGAGCTTTTGATCAATTTTACGTATTAAACCTCGGTTGACATTTCTGTGGAAATACCCATATGTAGAAATTAAAAAAAAAAATGTCTTAATACTATATTATATAAATAGGTAAAAAATAAGTACACTAGCGATATAATTAAAATGGTCAAACAATTAATTAAATCGCAATTCTTATTAAAAACTATTTTATAGCTTTTATTTGTTTCTTTTATAATAAAAAATTAAAACAAAAAGATATTCACGATAACTTTAATTGAAGTACAAATTAATTATAATTTACTATATTCAATTTTACTTATTTACTCTATAAAAATAACAAATATTCACGATAATTACTAGAAAAATTTTAATTTGAATACAAATTGAATATAATTACAAAATGTGTAACAGTTGCTGTTCCTAATTCACTCAATTATATCATTCGATTTGTACTTCTAATTTTGGTAAAATTCTCGCAATTGGGACGCCAGGCAAAGTCCAATATGACATCGGTGTGACCTACAAAGGAGCAAATTGGATCCGTTTGCTTGCTGTTGCTCCAAAGCAATAAACTGTTCTCGCCACGCCCTAAATGCGGCACCACAATGCTGACCAAGCCGTTGCCAATGGGCTGCAAAGTAAAGAGCTTGAGTAGGGGAAGAAAATAAGAAATGGCAGTTAATGGACTTACGGTGTAACGTGCCCGCCAGACGGGCGATAATGTGGTTATGGTTTTCTCAGCTCGTCTGGGATTACAGACATCGAAGTATTTAACTGTGCCATCCATGGCCAAGCATGTCTCACGCGGCATCTTTGGATTTAAGTATGGGATGGTAAGGGCAACATAAGCTGTTAAACTTCATTAATTTTACTAACTAAACACACAAAAGTAAGCGAACTGATAAGAGAAGAGGCGCCATCGATAGCAGACGTGCACTATCGATAGTGGTCGATACTTTTTTATGACGCTCAACTCGTCACAGAAAGGCTTGCATTTGGAATCTGCATTTAAGTTTTGTGTTTAATAAATATATACATTAATGAAATGGATAAGAACGAAACGGAACTAAAATTACTACATATTTTTATGTTTTAGTATCTATTTATGTGTGACCGCCATTTCAGTCGAGTCCGAGCGCATGATCAGTAGACATAACAAAATATAATACCTAAATTAATGCCAATTTCAAATTTTTGTTTGAATTTTGTATAAAAATTTTTAATTTAATACACTATCGAAAACTATCGATAGTTATCGATGGTTTGAAAAATAATATCGTTGACTATCGATGGTTCCGACTATCGATAGTTCTCCACCTCTACCAGGGACACCGAGCACAAATTCGAAACTAGTCATTCTTATCGATCAAGAACATTGCGAACAACTGTCATCAGTTGCTAAAAGAACACACCTTTTTTGTTTGATACAAATAACTATATCCTTTAAAGTTTAAACATTTATCGAAATGAATGGGCTAAACGACGACGGTCAATTACTTGTAATAAAGTATTTAAAACTTAAACTGTTTAATACCCTACAAATTTCCAAAAATGTTGTCAGTGAAGTACTCACTGGAAAGGAACGAAACTCGGTGCAATAGAAATCGTTTCATAAAATTAGTTGCAGAGCTCTTTCCAGGACTGGAAAAAATTAAGCCCTATGATTTAATGGATTACATCTACTTGAAAAACTTCACGAATTTGCGTATACTGGACTTGATCGAATGTGGGATGCGTTGGCCCTATCAAAAATA
Source organism: Drosophila quinaria (assembly GCA_035047525.1). Taxonomy (NCBI): domain Eukaryota; kingdom Metazoa; phylum Arthropoda; class Insecta; order Diptera; family Drosophilidae; genus Drosophila; species Drosophila quinaria. The sequence goes on along the minus strand of JAWNPO010000334.1, from coordinate 627,453 downwards.
CAATTCCAACGGAATTGGCGAGTTAAAGAATCTGAAAGAGCTGATAATTCCATGTAATATCTTCGGAGATGACATTTATAAAGTGATCATGCCTTTGCCGAAGCTTCGATCTTTGACCTCTTGTGTGGACGGGGAGCGGTTTGTTGAAACACTGTCTGATAAAGGCATTGAAGAACTTACTTTTTGTATGACTTTTTGTAGGGTCACTAATAAAACCTTTGAAGGATTGACAAACTTGCGCAAACTGACCATAATAAATGCAATAGACTACACTGAAGAATATCTTTGTCAAGATGTTTGGAATTTACCACGACTGGAGCAACTTCATATTGTCAGTTCTCCACAACTTTTCTATGAATTTGACCTTTGGAATATGGTCGCCTGTTGTCCATCTCTGAAAATCTTATACATATCGAGAACGCTTATAAGGTATGAATCTTTGATATGGAAAAAGGTTTTGGATAAGCGGTCAACCCCATTGACTCTACTTATTCATGACACTGACTATGCCGACCAGGTGAGTAGGGACCCTCCTTCTAATCTTTTCCGTAAATAATGACTTTCTTACTTGCAGATTCGTTTGGATTTCAAGCATCCAAATTTAAATGTTCCGAATGAGTGCATAGAAAAGAACCTCACTGATTGGACGAGTCTTGATTATCTATATTTCTGTACAATTAAGTTTTCTGCTCCTGACAATAAATAGGAGAATGGTTAAGGAGTTTTTGTAATGCTATAAAAATAAAATAATATGATAAATTAATGAGCTTTAAAATCACAAATCTATGCCACAGATCGAAGCACAGTATATTAGAGAGCATCGATTTAGAGGGGCCCGAAAAAATGGAAAAATGGTAAAATTTTCATAATTGATGGTTAATTCTAGGATGTTTTCACCAAGAAATTATAGTTCTAAAATGAATTCCTAGTTCCTGCTTTTGAGTTGAAAAATTCATTTATTTGAACATTTATGTCTTGGGTGTTTATTGACCGATCTTGGTGTCCAATACTCTTGTTAGGACCAGGACTTTTAAAATTGTACAGAACCAAAGGACCAAATGTCCTTTAAACATAATTTTCATCAAGATATGTCTTAAAAAATTAGTCAGAATTTAATATAATTTTGGCCCAAAAACATTTTTATCGTCCTTGAAGTTGTATTTTTATTTGCAGAAAATGTAAAAAATATTTTAATAAAATTTTCATACAATATTAATAAAATATGTTTTAAATTTTCGGAAAATAAAAAATTCAGTTTCAGGCGCAGTGCACTATTATAAACTTAATGTTTTTGGTGTGATTAAGCAAGTATTAAAATTGATTGAAAATTAAACATGTCTGCATTATTTATTTATTTTGGTTATTTTTCCATATTCATATTAAGAAACATTATTTTGTTCACTATATCAGCGCTTCCTGCAATGGATCTTCTTTTTTCGCAAATGAGGTTCCTAGCTTGCGAACACCCTTTCTCAAGAAGCTAGGGATACTTGGATGCAATTGCACCAAGAAAAGGAACACCTGTATATGCCTATGAAACATACAAAGACGAACAAAGTGAACATATATAAGTATTCAACTAGACAAATATAATATAACCAGATAAATCTTTAGAACCAATGCTCGAATTATTTTGAGAAAAAAAATTTTTCTAATGCCTGCTTGATTCACACATTTTTTTTTTTTTTTTTAATTTGACGGTTTAGTAGAGAAGCGTTTCATTCTTTAAGAATTTAAAAACACTTTTAGGACAACATTGACTGAGAAAAACAAAAATCTCCCAAAAAGAAAGTCGACCTCTCCAATGCAAAGGGTGCCAGGAGAACAGAGCTCATCCGTTAGAGCTGCCTCATGAAATTCGTAGGTCCAGAGCAGCAAGTCAAGGTCGTTTTGGTGGAAGAGTTCTCCGAGGAAGTTGGTCCAGAAATACCCTCTTTAATCTTCTTCGCTTTGGATTTTCCTCATCAAATGTGAGGGCATTGGCATGAGTGTTGATAAGCCTGGCGTGTCTCTCATTTTGGCGAGCAGCGGAGGAACTTATAATTTGAATAGCGGGTGTTATTTTCAGGTCTCTCATCAAATCTGTTACAAGATTTAGTGTGAGCTCATGTAGGGCTCTAATTTGAATTGACCGCTTTAACGGCATAGGTGCTGGAAAATGCAACAGCCAATTTTACAAACGTTGCCCAACACTGTATTGCAGAAACAATTCTAAAGATTGCCATTTATAAAATAGAATAGAATTTGAGTTAATTTTTATGTTACGCTGTGTGGGCAGTCTCAGAAAAATGGCCAGTTTTAGTGGACAGAAACTAGATCAAGTGGTTAAGCAGCTGGAGAGCTTTGCGCCCACGTCCCTGGCCGAGAAGTGGGACAACGTGGGATTGCTGATCGAGCCGCACAACGATGTACACTGCAAAATTATCTACATATGCATATTCCTTATCTAATGTAAATTAACTTAACAGATACTGGTTGAGAGGATACTGCTGACCAACGATCTAACAGAGCCCGTGATGAGCGAAGCCATTGAGAAGAAGGTGGACATGATTATCAGCTATCATCCGCCAATTTTCAAGCCTCTCACCCGCATCACGAGGGCCAACTGGAAGGAGCGCGTTGTGGCCGCCTGTCTGGTGAACTCCATTGCGTTGTACTCACCCCACACGGCCTGGGATAAGGTGATTGGTGGAGTCAACGATTGGTTGGCCAAGGCCATTGTTGATGTGCAGGGCATAAAGCCTCTGGTGCCGGAAGCAGACGCTGAGCCAGGCACTGGCTCGGGTCGTCTGGTGGAAACCAATATGCCCATATCCCAGCTTGTACATGCGCTGCAGGAGCACATTGAGAATAGCGTCCATGTGGCATTTGCTGTGGGTCATCATGCCAAGACCTTTGTGCATACTGTGGGCATCTGTGCCGGATCGGGCGGATCACTGTTGCGTGGTCTGCAAGTGGATCTGGTCATCACTGGTGAAATGTCGCATCACGAGCTCTTGGACTTTAATCACAATGGTACAACGGTGCTGCTGTGCAATCACAGTAACTCGGAACGCGGATATCTGCGTGAATTTCTGCCAAAACTGGATGAGCGCCTACAGGGTGCCTGTGAGCTATTGATATCGGAAAAAGACAAGGATCCCTTGCACACAGTGATTAGAGGCAGCGCACAGACCGCACAGCTGGTTCAACAATAGTCGTGTTCTTGTTAACAATGCATTTAATTAAATACAATTAATGAAGAGCTATTTCTAGACTTGATCCAGCTTAAACTTGCCGCCCTTGCTGATCGCATCGTTGCGATGCAGCTGGTAAAGCAAACGCTGCTCCAAGTGCTTCACTGCATCCACAGTCAGCACCAAGGTGTCGTGCTTGAGCATGGAATAGACGTTGAGTCCAAAGGCGGGCATTAGATTCACATAGCCAAGTTGGTCGGTAGCATAGCATATGTTCTCCGGAAAGATATCTTGCCTGAAATAGAGCAATATTCAAATTAAATATCACTAATGAATTGGTTAGTGTTGGGTAAACATTGCTCATTTGGGTGAACATGTTCACTTGTTCTTTTTTTTTTAGGTGAGTCAACTCACTCAGTTGCTCACTTGTTCAGTTACTCACCTGTTCAGTTGCTCACTCATATTGCTCATTATCTCAGTTATTCACTAAGCTATTCACTAAGCCCCTCAACCAACTAATAGAAAATATCCTACGTTACATTTAACTTAAATCTGATGGTTGCTCAGGTTGATCTGTAATCAACAGGTCAATAAACATTTACAATACTTGCATTTAGCTTGCTGACTTCCAACATCTTCGAAATGGCTCCATATTTTGCTACACTTTTTGATAAGCGACATTTTGAATTCTTTATATGAGTATTTAGATTTGACACTAATCCAACAATGTGTATTTTCAAAGATCTACACAAAATGCTCTAAGAGGTCTTAGAGAACAGAGAAAATTCGAGCAAAGTGCGCAATAGGAACAACTGAGCAATAATAAGCAAAACAGAGCAACTGAACAAGACTGAGCAACTGAGCAAAACAGCAATTTAGAAGGAACATATTCACTTGCTCACTTCAGGGAGCAATTTTTTTTTCGCTCACTCATGAGCAACCCAACACTACTAATAAATTGGTACTAACTACTTACTTGTCAATTATCAGCACTGATGGTCCCCAATTGCGCTCCTGTATCAGATCCTTTATGAACTGTGCATCGCGCGTGGGTATCTCCACATTCTCAATTATATGCAGATCATCCTGTGCCAGTTTAACACTGAGGGTCGATGTCAGACCCAGCACGCGTTTGTAGAAGGGCAGCATATAGAAGTGAGTCGTGGGCGAGCGGGGACCATGACTTATGCCACCGCCTTTGAACAATGGGGAGCGTATGGAGCCATGGCGGGCACGTCCGCCGCCCTTTTGCGGCCAGGGCTTGCGACCTCCGCCACGCACCTCGGCGCGTGTCTTAGTATGCGCCATGCTTACATAACGATACTTGCGCTGCCACTCGATGTTCTCCTGAATGATATCGACTCGCGGCTGGGCGGCAAATACATCCGGATGCAATTCAATAAGGCCAACTTTGCGCTCCCTTATCGCATCCGTATTCTCGATCCATGCTTGCCTTGCGCTGTTCCTGTTCACCGGCGCGTACTCTGCATAATTCTGTGGCAAAATTAGCGCCGGCTTTGCAACAACTGTTTCATTGCTTGCCGCTGCTGTGGATTCGATGCTCGCATTGCTTTGTCGGGCTGTGATAGTGTTTGATAAACTGCGAACACCTGGATATAGCAATTGTCGCGATTTATTTAAAAAACTTAACATTTTGCAATGCGGCTCAATTGTTGATGTTGTCGACGTTATCGATAGGCTCCAATCGCACGACCGCCACAACCTATCGAAGGCTGTATTAGGAATCGCAATCGCAATCAATCGCTCAGTTTATAGAATTTTTAAAAGCAACTCTGTGAAAACCGAATTAAAAAATAATCAACAAATTAAAAATTTGTACTTACAAATTCAAAAAACCAAAAAAATGCTAATAGTCTAGTAGCAGTAACCAGTATGGAAAAAAAAACTCACAGAAAGAGGGCGATTTATGATGTATTTAGGTAAAAAAAACTTTTTCTGCTTTTTTTTATTGAATTTTAAAATTTTGAAATTTTTAATGCAAAATGAGCTTTTGCATCGTTGTTTTTTGCGTATTATCACTAATATGTTTATTTTTCATTAAAATTTCAATATATAATAAAAAAAAATAGTTGAGACACCCCCTAAAAATTGGTTCACCTAAATTCATCATAAATCTCCCTATTTAATTTTTATTTTTATTTTTTTTTTTTACTAGACTGTTATCAAGTTTAGTAAGAAATTCTAAATAAAATCTTAAAAATTCGAAAAAGAATTTAACAAATTTTAGAAAATCTAGCTTTAAAATTAAGCAAGTTAAAAATTTAACTAAATTTTTTAAATTTGGCTGTTTTTTTTTATTTTTTTCTCAATATAATTTTTTTAAGTGTCAACCGTGAATCCATCTGCGCAAGGTCAAATAAATTACGCATTTTATTAATTTGCTTATCATATTAAATGGTTAAAATTGTGTCCAATATTGATTTGGCCAGAATCAAACGTGTTTAATTTATGTATGCACAGATAAATTTTATTTATTTATTTATGTAATTTGGGACAGGTAAATTTTATTTAAACATTGAAAAAAAATGATTCGGTCTTTCATGAGGTAAATTCACTTTTTCGCGTCTGTTAGTATTGGCATCAGTGTTATGGGTGTGTCCGTTTCGGTACTTGCAAAATTTATAGCTCGAATCGTAGAGTATTTTTACTTCGTCATCATCACACGCACAGCACTCTGGAGAAGCATCAGCTGGATTGTAGCTCGAGTAGTAGAATACCTTAACTTCGTCGTCACACTCACAGTACTCTTGAGAACTATCAACTTGTTCGAATTCAGATCCCTGCAGTTTTCCTTTTTCATTCTCTTCACGCGATGACTTTTTCTTCGGTTGGTCCTCTTGTTCCTCGGAACGCTTTAGTTCAGGATAATCTGACGGATCGTTTAAACGTTGTTTCGTTCTTCTTTTGTTCCTATTAAAACAAGGAAAGAGACCTGGCGACTTTTCTTTGGGATTCTGTTTTTGATTACGATCTTCAGAAGTTTTCTCTTGTGGACTATTTGCCTTGTTTGTTATATTCGATGAATTTTCTTTCGGTTTCTCATCTCTCTCAATATCCTCAAACCCTTTCGACTCTGCTTTTTTAAGACTTTCTTTTTTTTCCTTATTTGATTTCTTAAAACAAGGAAACAGATTCGACGCTTTTGGCTTTGGTTTTTGAACGTTTTTAATATCCTCGGACTGCTTGGGTTGAGGATCCTCTAGTTTTTCTTTCTTTTCCTTGTTTGTTCTAATAAAACAAGGGAATAGCTTGGATGATTTTCGGCTTGGTTTCTGTTCTTTTTCAAAATCCTCTGCCTTTTTAGCAATTTCTTTCTTTCCCTGTTTTCCTTTAAAAGGTTTCTCCTCTATTCCGGGATCCTCAGAAGGCTTCGGGCTTGGCTTTTTAGATTTTTCGATCGTTTTTTCAATCGAATTTTGTTTAGGAATATGCCCAACTTCAACATCCCCGGACGGTTTTGAATTTGTCTTTTTAAATCTGTCTTTACTTTCGTGCCTCGTTATGTAAGGTTTTTCCTCTTTTTCCAGACTCTCTGAAAGTTTTGGGTCTGGCTCTTTAGACTTTTCATACTTTTCCATATTTGGTTTATTGAAACAAGGAAAGAGACTAGACGATTTGGGTTTAGGCTTATCATCTTTTTCAAGATTTTTGGATGGATTCAGTTCTGCCTTTTTAGGGCTTGCCCTCATTTCCAGCTTTGCTCCATTGGGTTTCTTGTCCTTTTTCAGATCTTTGAAAGGTTCAGGCTCTGGACTTTTAAGCTTTTCCTTAGTTTCCTGGCTTGAGTCTTCGGAGCGCTTTGATTCTGAATTCTTTAGATGCAATAAATTTTGTTTCTTTTTGTCTATTTTCTGAAGAGCTTTGGAAGGTTTTGATGCTGGGAATGTGGAAAGGTCTGTCTTTGTTTTAGTTGCTTTTTTGAAACAGGAAAAGATACTTGGTTTTCGTTTCGGTTTCTGCTTATTGTTGATAGATACTGGATGCTTTAAGCGTAAATCCCTTGGAGTTTCAGCTTCGGTCCAATTATATATTTTATGAGAGTACTTCGTAAGCTCTGGCTCATTTGTATCAGGCTTTAATTCTGAGACTCCTTTGACACTATTATTTTCGCCGGATGCACATAAACATTTATTTCTGTAAAGTTTATTTTCTCTTTCATTACGTTCTCTATGGAAATTCTTTTCTGGATGTCGACGTGAACCTTTGTCTATTCCTTGACAGTTGACTAACCTGGAATCACAACTATCACTTGAATAATTTGGGTAGCATCTGTATAGATTAGATCGCCTAGTTTGTTGTCGAAGCCGCTTGTCTTTCCTTTTGCGTCTTTTATAAATGTCCTCATCATAATCACATTCACATTGATTAAAGTGTTTTTTGGATGAATCGATTTGTTTTTCGTCACGTCCTCTACAGAAAGCCAACCCACAAGCAGAACTATCACTAGGGAAATCTGAGCAGCTTGTAGATAGATCTGTTTGTTCAGATTGTTCTCTCTGTCGACGTGAATCTTTGAGTTTCTTGCGTTTCTTATAGAAAATGTCCGTCTGTCTTCTGCTTAGTTCTTTAGTTTCCAATGGATCTTCAAGTTGACATGGGCAGTTTTCCACATCCTCTGAAGATTCTTCGTCATTTTCACATGGACAACGTACTTTACATTTTATATTTGTCTTGGTTTCCTCGCAATCTGCTTTTTGTTTCACAAAACCCTTTAAAATATTCCTTTCATAGCTAGTGGGACCTTTTGGTGTATCTAAATATTTTGAATTTTTATTTTCCACATATTCGTATTGTTCTCGGGAGTTTAAACATTGTTCGTTGTACAGATTTTGTGATTTGCGATTAGGAAACTTGCAGCTTAATACATTATTCCTTATAGATTGTCGATTCTTCTGCATAACTAAAGCCAAATCAAAGAGATGCAGAAACGATTTTGTTGGCTTGAAATGCTCAAGTGTTTTGCGCTTAAATTCGGAATATGTGAGACTCGCACATTTTTTAGTGTCATCATCAAAGGGATAGGAACTACCACTGCGCTTACGATTCTTTGATTTTTTAAACCAGACTCCTGGATCATTATTATTTTTTGGTGGACAGCATTCTTTGTCACAATTATATCCATCATCAAAGTTCCTATTATTAGTTTCTTGCTCGTTAGCCTCGGGATAATCTGTAACTATACGAACATTAGCCGATTTTCCATTACTACGATTCGACTCGTTTGTATAATTTCGAAACTGATGAAAAAAAGTATCTTAAATCAAGATTTTGGTCTCAGAACTAAGAACTTTGGTTTAAAAAATGGGTCGATAACATGAAAATCTTGAAGTAAGAAAACACATCTAGATTCTAATTCTAATTCTAATTTTTAAGATCATAAATTCATATATTTTCAAGACCACAAATCTCAGTATAAGAATAAAACATATTATTTTTTTAAGATTATATGTTCTTACTTATAGGCCAAAAAGTTTTGAATACTCAAGACAAAAAATCTCAAATAAATATTAAACATCAATCTTATTAACATTTTAATTTCATCTTTGAGACGCCAGAACCAGTTGTGAATTCTAAGTCTCAAAAAGTGTGTTGTTGTTCGATAACAATTTTGTTTTTATTTTCTGTGTTTTGTCAGTAACAAGGAAATACACCCAGACCAACATTTATTCGTACACCCTTTTTTTTACTGTAACAGCTATGTAAGTCAAATCTTCACACGTAAAAAAAAATATATTTGGAAAGGTCGTTTAAATTCCGTTCGAATGATACAAAAATGTTTTTAGCCCATTGAGTATTTTGAATCTAATAAAAGTCGATTTTTTAACTTTTTTCCTAGACTTTTTACCAGAAATATTTTGATGCAGAAAAATTCTTTTCGCAAGTATCTTTTATAAATTATAATATTTTGAAAATCCTAAAATGACTGTTTTAACCCTTTTTTCCTACTTTTCACACAAAAAGTGGCTTTTTAGCAATTTTCAAGAATTACTCTGAAGACTTGACTTACATAGCAGCATACACAGTAAAAAAAAGGGTGTACGAATAAATTGTTGGTCTGAGTGTATGTACATACATAACATACAATATTTACTTATGCATATTTGCTTAAATGTTAAGATTTTTTTCTTATTTTAAGAGATAAAGATCTAAGATCTAAGATTTTTATTCTTATATTAAGAACTTAATTAAATAAAAAAAAACAAAACTCAAATATAATTATTAAGAACTTAGTTTTTTTAGAATCATATTCTTAGTGTTAGTAATTTGGTCTTAAAATATTCGTATTTCAAGAACATAATATTTAAGATGATTTTAGAAAATGGCCTTTTATCAGTGTGTTACCTTTATTATTGTTCTGATTCCGTTGAGGACTTTGTTGTTCCTGTTCTTGGGCAACTTGTTTGTTGAATGAACCATATGGACAGGTTTGGTTATTACAACTATTCAGGATCTCTTGCTGTCTATCACTTTTTGGCTTTAAATCGGTTAATTTGCCATTTGAATTGTTGTCGTTCTCATTGGAATTCCATTTCATATTCTTGAGGGTTGAATTCCCAGCAGCTGCTTGACTCAATAGTTTCTTTTGTTGCTCCAATCCGGCGACAGTCTCGTGCAATATCTCAATTATCTGATTCACATTGCATTTTTCATCTATGACCATATTGACCATTACATCGCCCGCGTTCGTTTTAGCCGGAGTTATCGTACACTGACCGCAGATATTTTTGGTACATGTTTCGTTGTTGCAGAAACCCACAACTTCTGGCGACATTTCTGAATCTCTAGGCTTAGAATCAGCTGGAAGAGATAATGACTGAGGTGGCATTTCACTTTTAACTGATTCCCTCTGTTTTTTAACTTTAGCCATCGGTTCTTCTCTAGCTTGTCCAGTTTTATTTATTGGATTCTTACTAGAATTTTCAACCTTGGTGTTTGGAACTTTCTTTGAATTTACAGTCTTAGTTTTTGGATCTTTTTGAGTGCTTTCAGGCTTTAGTCTTTGGTTTTTCTTTGGGCGTCTTTGGCATTGACGAAGATCTTTTTGGTGCTTCCAGGGCTGCAGGTTTTCTTTGACTCCCTGGCTTAGTTGCACTGGGATTCTCATCTTTCTCGGGAAACTCATTCAGTAGAACTCCGCAGTGCGGACAATTGCAGGAGCATTGAATCTCCTTGTTTGTTGTCTGAATATTCCTTTCAGACTCTTTGTCCATATCTATAGAAATTGCTTCTCCAGACTCTTGCTTTGTAATAAGTGCTGATTCAGATTCTGCGTCTGATTCCAATTCTGAACTCGAATTGGAAGATGAAGTGGAGCAGGCACAATATGAAGGTGGCTCATCCGAACTTTGATTCGCTTCCTGACATGTTTCACATTGTAAATCACAATCCTCATCGCTGCAGACATCCGGAATCAACGGCGGGGACATGAAATCACTTTGTGAAGTTTGTGTTGTTGCCGGAGAACATTTACAGACAAACTGAACGGAAGAATCGCGTTTTTTGGAACTACCATTAATGTGTTTTTCCGCAATACTTTGATAATTATACTGAATATCTCTGTGGATTGCGGCTTTGGTGCAACCAGGACGATTGCATTGACAGTATCCGAAATTCGGCCAAGGTGGATTTCGATTCCAGTCGAAATAATCATTTACTTGAGCTCCTTGATAACTAGGATATGGACAATTGCAGCAAATCGGTCTAGATTCCCTTGCGTAATTTCTTGAATTCAAATTCATGGTGATATTTTTTGCATTATCAGCTGAATTTGATTTTTTATCATATCTGGGATTCTTATCAGAAGTTGTCTTTCTACTTGAACTCATATCAGTATCTCGGGGAGTATCTCCATTGGATGATTTTTTAATTGACTTTTTACTTGAACTCTTATCGGCAATTCTTGGAATATTCGCTGAAAATGAGTTTCTACTTGAACTCCTGGCATTACTTTGTGAATAAGTTGAGCTCATGCCTTGATTTCCGGATCTTGAACTCTTTAAAGTCTGAGCTCTGAATTGTGCGCAAACTGGACAATTACACAGGCAGATTGTGTTTCCCTCATCCTTGGGTCTTCCACTTTTAATTGCGGTTTCTGTGGCTCTCTTCATGCATCCAGGACAGTCGCATTCACAGGTGCTTCTCTGCGCTTCCGATTCACCTTGGAATTTTGAGTTATCTGGAGAGTATGACTTTCTATTTAAAGTCTTGTCTCTTACTCTACTTGAGCTCAAGTCTTCAGTTTTAGGCATCGTTGTTGAGGGTCTGGAGATTTTATAAGTCTGACTTCTTTGTCTTTGGCATCCAGGACATTTGCAACTGCAGACTGTGTTCGATTGATTCTTCTGTCTTTTGCCGTTTTCTGGAGTTTCTGTTGATCTCTTCATGCAATTCGGACAATCGCAGTCGCAGATTTCCTCCATTTCCTCCATGTTCTTGGAGTTATTGTTGCTTGTCTGGGGAGAACTGTTTCTCTCCCGACTTCTGTGCATTTCTGTGGTGCCATGCCTCAAGGTTTGCGTATCGACATTTACACATTTACAAGGCTTCGATTGATATGTTTTCCTGGCATCGCCTTGGTCATCATTTCTTGAATTCAAATCTTCGTTTTTAGGCCTCTTTGAGTCTGAGTTCGATGTGCTTTGCATACTGGACAATTGCACCTGCATTCCGAGTTTATTTGATGCTTTTGTCTTCTATTTTCCCTTGGGTTTTCCGTTGATCTCTTCATGCAGCCCGGACAATCACAATCACAGCTTTCCTCTCTGGACTCCGAATCACTTAATGAAGCTGCTATAAACTTTTTAGTAATGTCCACTGCGTCCCTTTTTTGGGTTTGGGCATCGGCACTTCCACATTTGCAAGGTCTTTTTTTGGCTTTGCTTTGGTCGTCCACATTATTTGAGGTTTGCTTTGAGCTTTGTTTCTCCCGGAAACCGACATTTCTTTTCCTTAAATTCTTCTCTGGCTTGTCACAACGACAAATCAATTCAATATCCTCTGTGGAAGGCAACTCCCGCTGATAAATCCGCCTATTCCCCTCTTGACCCAGTTGACCGACACTGGAGCTTTGGCCATTTGCTGGCTCCATTTCTTGGAGTTCATTTGGTTCGTTTAGACCATTCCTTTGGCCACAAACTTGTGGACAATGATTAACATCTTCCGACAATTGGTATGACTCGATCTCTTGCTGCGATGCCAAGTGCAATCTCCAGTTGCCATTTGGTGACTCCGATCTTGGACTTCTGTTTTTACTGCTCTTGATCGTGCAAACAGTTCCCGACGGTGGCGAGCTTAGTTTCTCAATTCTGTTGAATCTTTCTAACACATCTGAGGGCTTATCCTCCTCGCAGCTTGTCTCTGATGGGCTATAACCACCATAGTTTTTAGCGTTCTTGGATTTGTAGGGACATGTCTCTTTATTGCACTGGCTTCCACTCGTCTTTTGATGGGAAATCTTCTTACACAGACACACCAAACTGGATTGGGTTACCGTCTCGCCGCCACTGTAGACTCTACGCCCTTGAACTTCCTCCTTCGATCTGCTGCAGCAATTTGACCCACTGCAACTATGAGTTATATGTAGATCCGGGTCACCAAGCGGCTTATTCATTGTCCCAATAGGTGACTTTTCCACTGGCCCTGTTTGGGTTTGGGCCACACAGCAAACTTTTGGTGCCAGAATCTTGTTTCGTTGTTTCTTATGTACTTTAATTTTACACTGGACGCTGGTATCTGTCGATTTGGGACGTGGTGCCTTGAATTGTTGTAGGATTTCCAATTCGTGGTCCTCATTCGGGTAATCCCTGTCAAGTCCGTTTTCCTCCTTGGGTATTTCGTAGTTCCAACTGGATGGGTAGCCTATCGAACTAGCTCTGGAACGGTCACTACGCCCCTTGACACTCTGATCGGATAACATTGCTACAAACAAAGATATGAAAATAAGTTAAAGTCAGAGGAAAAGCTTTCTAGGTCTTGCCGTTTGGCCTGCTACTCTGCCTGATCGCTCTCGTCGCTTGCTCGACCGTCTTTGGGGGCACTTCGTACTGCGGCCTATCGTGAACTCTGCTCGCGATTACACGAGAGGTTCGCCTGCTCCGGTTGGTCCTGTTCGATCGGATGCTGTTCGGGGGACTGCTCTGCATGATGTGCACGAGTTGCGAGTCCCTGGCGATCGATGGCAGCACCGTGATGCCGGCTCGAGGCTCGTGCACATCGTACAGCGTCGACCCACCCAGAACTGGCGGTTTCACTCGACCCATTCGACTGACGGCGCGTCTCAGTAGCAGCGGATTTCCCGTCGCTCTCTTTTTGCGCGGTCCCGCCATGATTTTCAACAGTTACCAGTTGCCAGCTCCCTGTTCCCAGTTTCCAGTCAGTCAATATTAGGGTTTCTATAATTTATGAAATTTCCTCATTTTGAAAGTATTTTATGTGGGTTCAGAATTTTTGACTTTATTTGAGTTATTACAAAACAAATTTGTATATTATCTGATTTTGTGTCCAAATCAGAATATATTTTAGTACCAGGGATAGCATGAATTGCAGGAGGAACAACAGGATCTGTTGCAGCAACAGTGCCTGCAAATATTCGGCTTCGGTTCTATTACAAACGGTGGATTCGCGAATCGATCAAAAACCGATCGAGGCTTTCTCTTTTTTTTCCTTTTCTTGTTCGCCATATTCGCCAGATAACAATAGCAATTCTCATTCGGTATTAGACTCGCCAGCGTCTTTTCCAATTCTCCCATTTCGCAAGTACAATCGGCAGTATCTGTCCCACTTAGGATTGTAAAAGGTACATCCTCATTATCGAATTGATCATCCCGTGTGCAGGTACAACAGTCACAGCTCTGCTTACGATCTTGCCCAGAATCAGATCTATTTTTAAAGAATTTTAAAAAAGAAGAAAAAAGAACCAAGAATAACTTGTTAGGAATTCAAAAAAAAAAGATAAAACCAAGAATAACATGTTAGGAATTCAAAAACGGAAAGAAAAAATTGGGAATTTCAACTAAGAAAAATGTCTATATTGCTAATCGGAAAATATTCTTTTAACTGAATAAGAAAAAACTCGCGATTTTAAATAAAATATTTTTGACTTCGGCTTTCCCCAATTTTTGTCTTCCCAATTCTTGTCTTCCTAATTTTGGATTCCTAATAACTGCATTTCTTATTTCGGATTCGTAATTTTAGATTACGAATTATTCGATTCCCAGTTTTGGATCCCTAACTTATTTTTCCAAATTTTCGTATTCTAAGTAATATTTTTCGACATTTGTATATAGAATTCCTTTACAACCTTTTACGAAAAAAAGCAACTTTAACGTATCTTACCCTTCTCGGTTTTCCGGTTCACTGGTGGTAACGTTGGCACTAGAAAAGTTAATTTAATCTATTGATTTATGGGATTAACTAAGCTTTGACTCACCCACTTGATGAGATCTGGTTTTGGTCATTATCGCTGTGAAATGAATTAACGAAATTAATGTCATTAATAGTGAACAAAGAAGGACGAATCTCTGACTTGTAGTGCATAAATCTAGGCGCAAGCCTTGCTTAAAAACTGAAGTCAGTTAGGACTATCGTTATAGTTAAGGGATTCTAATACTTTATTTATTTTAACATTCGGTAAGGTTCGGTACTGAAATTTGCATTATATGTTGAAAAGTGTTAATTCGATTTGCGAGGGCGCTCTATAGTAAAAAAAACCCGATATTTTGGCAAAAATTCTAAATATAAATATAGAGACTTGAAATTTTTGAATATGAACCACGCCAAGTGAAAAAAAATGTATATAAAATCTACATATATATTTAGAGGCTTAAAATTTGACACGAAAAATATATGATTTAAGACTGTTTGATTTAAGTATAATTTGTATTAATTAATGAAAATCTACAAAATAACTTCGTCTAAGTTGTTAATAAATTATTTATTTTTATATATGTACTAATTTCTAAGCATTCCTAACGCTACAGCTTTTCTGCTTTAACATTGACGCGAAATTACCATTAAGTTTATTTTTTAATTTCCCCATGTTGTCAACTTGCTCCCCATCTGAATCTGAGAAAAATCAGATTTTTCAGCCAAAATTCACACCTACAACATGTAATTTTGCACGAAAAGGAAAAAAATGGAACAAAAAAGAGTATAAACATCTGATTCTAGATGGTTTAGTTTACAGCCTTTAGGCAAAACTCTCGTGTTATCTTGTATTCTACTAATATAAAGCTTAACTGAACAGGAACACCTCTGATAGTTTATAGCTAAACATACACATAAACAACCCATTGGACAATTGCACAATAAAACACAAATACTAAAAATCTCTACTACTACCGTTTTTTAAATACCTTTATCAACTTTGTCCATATTTGCACTTTTTTATAATAGTGGGATTCCAGTAAACGTTTTTGATTTGGTTAAAATTTGATTTTGATTTCGCAATCAGCTGTTCACAGCTGCTCCGTACAACATTTTCAGTGTGCCCTAGACCAAATATTCAGGGAAATGTGGTCTTACTAATTGATTTCGTTAAATCAGCTCTGAGACTGATTTTTTTTTTCATTTTGATTTGGTTTCAAACAGCTGTGTGACAGTTGGTGTTTGTTTACATTGGAAATCTTGGAATATTCAATAAAGACATATTCGATGAGAAAACTTTCGTTCAATACCTTTATAAATTTCCTTTTCTGGAATTTTGGGCCAGTGTGCAAAAAGGGTCGTTCCGTCAACTGATTTAGATTTGGTTAAAAATAATCTAAACCCACTAATGTTTACATAACACACACAATTCTCTAGCTTAAAATATTAAGGGTAGTCCCGAAAAATCGAAATAAA
Organism: Drosophila quinaria; assembly: GCA_035047525.1. NCBI lineage: Eukaryota > Metazoa > Arthropoda > Insecta > Diptera > Drosophilidae > Drosophila > Drosophila quinaria. Next base: position 611,416 of record JAWNPO010000334.1, on the reverse strand, counting down.
AAAAAATATTTTTGTTTCTTTGGAGTTTTTTGATCCAGGAAATAAAAAAATTTGATACTGAACAAAAAAAAAAATTTGAAATAATACAAAAATATCGGTCTTTTTTACCATTGTGGGGTGTGAAAAAATTGTGGAACGCAGTTTGCTAAATTTGGTGACTCTAGCTCTTCTAATCGCTGAGATTCAACGTATACAATAAGTACTATAGTTGAAGAAAGTTGACATTTTTGAACTTACTAATCATTGTTTTTAGCTTGACTATTTTCATTGTTGATCATTCTGAAAGAGCGGAACGATAATGAAGTCTGGAGATGGTTTACGTTGTGTGCGTACCCGTTAGGAGGACTTCCGTCTGTTGCATCGTTGTAGCTGTTGTAGCCTCCTTCCTGATAGCCACCAATTGGATAGTTAGCTGTAGGATTATAAGCGCCATTCTGATAACCCCCTACAGGATAACCTCCTCCAAATGTTGCTGGATAATTGACAGTGGTATTACCATTGCCAGGTTTGCTAGCAAAGTTCCAAAATAGAACTCAATTTGTGCTGTACTCCAAATATGATAATTTTGTTATCGCTGCGGAAAATGCAGTGCTGGAAAACGTTCCATTTTATCGAAGGCAACCATGAAAAACTTAATTTTGCATTAACAGTTTTTAAATTCAATTAAAAACAAATTAGAAAAGACACCCTATAAATTCTTTCACCTAAATTCATTATACCAAATGTCCACTTTTTACTTTTTCTTTAACAGTTTGCGCAGCGATAAGAAATCTACCCAAATATCCACTTACTTGACCACTATGACCAAGATGGTTGGTCTCTGCTGTTGTTCCAGAATGGGTCTGCCATAGCTTCTGGGTTGAGATACATTTGCATTTTGATATGGAAGTGGCCCATTCACTGGCCAAGCAGAAGGTGACTGAGGCAACTGGACTGGAGATTCGGTTGTTGCCCGTTGTGACTTGCCTTTGAGTTGGACATCTTCCAGATTCCCCTCACAAGATACTCGAGAGTTCGTATTCCTGGACCTGCTCCTGCTCTTGTGGAGTACTTCGTCTCCACTTCGTTTTGTGCACCATCAGCATACATCTTGGCTAGTGTTAAGTTTTCAATCCATCTCCCCCCGGTCAATACTTTTCCCAAATGTGACAAATTGACAGCTTTGACTAATCCCCCATGGATAGCTGTGACCAGCCGCTGGGATAAGTTGGCAGCATTTCGGCATTTCTATCGCATCCTCCCTGGCAGCGAAAGTGTCGACTACAAGTGCATCTCAAAGGACGGAAATCAAAGTCCTCCGCCTCGATTGAACAGCGACGTCGTGGCGGATCGGGAGTTGATTCGCTCATGGACTTGAGCACACGGAATTTGGACAAGGATGGTCGAGATGCGGAAGGTTCTGTCTGATTTGTTTTTGTTGCTAACTCCTCTTTGGGATTGCTGAACTTGTTCCTGCTTTTGTTGACCTTGGACACGTCCTTGCCTTGGAATCTCACCTTGTTCTCGGCTTTGCTTGGATTCTTTTTCGACCTCGACTTCGACTTCAACGTGGAGCATTTGTAGATGCGCACAATCTTGACGGGTTGCCGCTCATCGCCGCTGGTGTTCACCGCCTTGTCCGTGGTGGCTACGAAGCGCTGCGACGTCTGGGACTCCGTGTCCTTGTCCGTGTACTCGCTGCTCGTGGTATCGTAGGAATCCGTTTGCAGCAACTTGTCGCTGGTGGTTTTGGTTTTAGAGTGAATTGCTCGGCTGGGTTTCCAGCTCATCGAGATCGTGGGCTGGATGTTCATACCAATCATCTTCTTCCTGTGAGTCTGCTTCCATCTCGGCCTCAGCCTCCGCCTCCTCCTCTTTCTCCTGGTTGTGAAGGTCGTAAGTCTGCTGTTGATTTTTCATGCCGCCCGAGGAACGCATGATGTTCTTGGCGGAGCAGTAAGTGGAGTTATTGGGGGAAGAAGTAGGCGAGCAGGTGCGGGAGGGACTGGAAGAAGGAGTATGGGGTGTAGCATGGAAAGGACTAAGGAAAGAAGTGTGGGATGTAGCCTGCGAAGGACTAAGGAATGTAGCTTGGGAGGGACTAAGAGAAGAAGTATGGGATGTAGCATGGGCAGGACTCAGGAATGTAGCTTGGGAGGGACTAAGGGAAGCTGTAAAGTTTGTAGCTTGGGAAGGACTATGGGATGGAGTAAGGCCAGGTGAGCAGTAACCACCATGAAGGGGTATCGAGGACAGGGACTGCGTGAATGACTTGAACTCTCTTCCCCCAGAGGCATTCACACCACAAAAGCATTGACAGCACCTACTAGGACACCACATGGTTGTGCCCGAATCGCGTTTCGTCTCCTTTGGAGCTGCAGTTTCTGGAGCGGCACGTCGCTTTCGCGGACGCATGCGATATCTCTCCGGCCTGTAGGGTGCAGGAGCAGGTGGAGGAGCAGGGGGAGGAGCAGGAGCGGGAGCAGGTTGTGGTGCTGGCGGTGGCATGATGACCAATGGCTGCACCGGCATCACCCTGACAGTGCGTCTAGCTCGTCCCTTGGGCGGTTGTTGTTGCTGCATCGGCTTAAACGGATCCATACAGGGTGCCACATTCACTGGCACCTGGCAGCCTGGCAACAGATAGGGCTTCAAATTATACTGATTGCCCTGCAGTTCCGCCTGCAGCGCCATGTAATTGTCCAGCTTGAACAAGGTCTGTCTCACCAGATGCGTCAGTGTGTTCAGCTGCTGATTTCCGGCCATATCTGGACAGTTATCCTGGCAAGCGTAGTGTGCTCCCTGTCCGGGTCCATCATCAGCAAAGGTTACACCGCTTCTCCTGCTGCCTCCTCTGTCTGTGGAATTGCGGGAAGTGGTGTCTGTGGAGTAGAGGGATTCATCAAGACCTGCACCACTTCCCAACCCGTCTCCTCTGTCCGTGGAGTAGAGGGATCCTTGTCCCTCGGATCTGTTGCACTCGAGTGTTCTAATCACGGACTTGAGTGCATTTATCGTGTCCTGGGATGCACCATTGTTCTCACACGTTAGGTCCGATACCTCAGATACCCTGTACAAATTGGTATCGAAATTCTGTTTGATCGGAATCTCCTGTGTGCTCAGACCATAAACCAGATTGGTCGCCCCCATGTGCTGATCCATTTGCTCAAATTTGTGCTCTTGGGGAGCACAAGTATCCTGGATAATATAGACTGCCTAATGGCATATAGCCACAACATCTTCTGTTACCATTCGCCTCAATGTTTACAGATACCCGACGCATGCATCGAATTTTTGTTGGTATTGCGACTGGAGTGTTTTGGGTTTTCTTTAGAAACCGCGAATTGAAACGTTCCATAATTGCCGATCTTGTTCCCTATCCATTAGTTCAATTGCCCACAAGTAAGCGAAATTATAGTTTAGGTTTTAGGTTTCTAATTTATACGAAAATTTTGAAATTTGATTCATGGCTGTCAAGATTGAGACTCCATTAATCAAAAGAACTCGGGATAATTATTTTCAAGGGTTTATTGAGGCTTGTAATTATAATGTTAAATTTTATGAAGGTGCTTTTAAGTGAAGTTTATTTTTATTTGTTCACTTTTTGCTTTAGCGAATTTCAGAGTAAAGAAATAAATTGCAACTTTAATTCCACATGTATAATGACATTTAGTTACTAGACATTTACGCATTTAACAATCCCAAACGATATCAGTCATCAACCTGTGAACACAGAAGCTATGAAGAATTGAAATAATTCAGCTCGCTTCGCGTGCAAAATTGAAAAGAAAGTCTATAGTTTCCCAAATTAACAAATTTAAATATTAAATTTTTTGTAAAAAAACGGAAATATTTAAGTTTCTTCCATGCAATTGATCTTTGGCTAAAAGTCAGATTTACTGATTTGACGGGAAAAATCTAGATTTTGCGGGAAAAAAGCTAAGTTTGGCGGGAAAAGCTAATTTTGGTGAGAAAGTCAAAATTTAGCAAGAAGATTTAATCTGTAAGTTTTGTTAGGATATCTCGTAGAGTTTTTGAATTTAAAGGCTAATTTGCATCCGATTATTCCTATGGCAGCTATATGATATAGTCATCAGATTTTGATATTTGGCAAGTATGTAAAAGTCGGTGTCAAACATATAATCTGTGAGTTTGGTTGAGATATTCTAAGAAACAAACAGTTTCTTCAAACTAAGCAATTTCCTGAACTTTGACCTCGAGATTGACCCACTTACAGGTAGAATTTCGCAAACCCCAATTTATTGCACGATAAATTATCTCATCTATGTTGTGTGAAAACTTCAGCTTTCTATCCTTAACCGTTTGGGCTACACGTTCATGTGTCAATCAGTCAGTGAGTCAGGACAAAGAGTTTGGACTTTAATTTATTTATTTAGTTGAAATAGCAATCAAGAGTAATGTTAAGCTTTATTTGCTTTATGATACTATTAACTGGGGCTAAGAAAGGTCTTTTGAAATGTATTAAAAGTACAATACATTTATATTCTTGATGAGCATCACGACGAGTCTATATAGCTGGGTCATAATTATTTGCCCGTATGATCGAACAGATTCCAGAGATGTTAAGAGCAAGAAGCACCAAATTTAGCACGTAGATCGAAAATATTATATAAATTTTATATTATAAGATCGAGTTTAAAGCTATAGCGTATGTAAAGCTATGCATAAAAGCTGTGGGATTTAATCAGTTGAGTTCAGTATCTTAATTGCAATATCGCGCTCTTAGCTGGAGTGCTTAAATTTGTTTATAGATCAAAAAGCTACGCATAAAAGCTGTTGGTTTTAATCAGTTGAGTTCAGTACGCTTAGGTCGATGTGGAGCGTGATTTGAAGTTTATTCTGTGAGCGGTTGGTTAGCAAAATTCGCAAAATGTGGTGGACATACCTTGAAATCTTGTTTGTGTGCTTCCTTCTGGCTTATCGCTGGGCCACAGCCAACTACAATTTCTTCAGAGACCGGGGAATTGATCATCACAAACCATATCCCTTTCTGGGGAGCATGTGGAAAATGATTCTGCTTCAAAAATCAATGTTTGATCTTGTCATTGAATTGTACAACAAAAGTGATAGCAAGTGAGTACAATAGTATTATTTCAAAGGATAATCCCACTTAATAAATATTGCGAATAAAAATTGCAAATTAACAATTATTTTCAAATTTTTATTTTAAAGTTACGAAATAATAGTATATTTTTAATTTTTATTTAAAAAGTCAAAAATAATCGTTAAGATTCAATTTTTTAATAAAAGTTGTGTTATAACATATTAATTTTAACTAATATTATTTTATTTATTTTTTCTTTAACGTCCATGTGACTTATTCTGTTGGTTTTTCTCAAATTTAAAACTAAATTAACCCTCTAATGCCCAACCCTGTCCTTTAGGCGGGGTAAAAAAAATTCTCAATTAAAACTTTTAAAATCAATAAAATTAAATTATATTTATAATTTGAAGTTTATTGCTACAAAACTTAATGAAAAACTAAATATTCTATCAGCCTGTTTTTCTTTTACTGCTCTACGATGTGATTTACTACGGATTTTCTATGTCTGAAAATTAGTGATTGCTAATATTTTTTGTTTTGCGTGGGCATTAGAGGGTTAAGTTGCCCAAAGGTAACAGAAAACCTTTTAAAAAAAATTACAAAATAAAAGTTACGGAATAACTCTTATTTCTAAACTTTAACATAACAATTTAAAATAACTCTAACTTTTATTGTACTGTGGGGGTATATTAACCCCCACACCTTTTTTTTATTTTATATATAGGTTTATTTTTTTTTTTTTTTTTTTTTTTTGGTTTTATATTATACAACAACAAAAACAAAAAAATTAATATTTAATTTTATTTTGTGGTGTAGGGAATAGTGTTGTTTTTTGTTTTTGTCCCTCACCCCCCCCCACCCGGTGTGTGTGTGTGGGTGGGTGTGGTAATTTTTCTTTTTCGCTTGTCCGTTGGTCCGTCGTCGCATCATCGCTGGTTGGTTGGTTGTCCACACTGCCTAATCAGTAGTAGGGTAGTAGCTGGGCTCCCCTCCCCAAAAAAAAAAAATTTTATTACCCGCCGCCCCGCCGGGGGGGGCGGCTCCCCCCCCCCCCCCCCTATAAAAAAAAAATAAAACAGACAGAAAGAAGGAGTGTGAACCCTGTAAAAAAAATATTTTTTTTGATAAAAAAAAAAAAAAAATAAAGGTGTTTTTTTTTTTTTTTTTTTTTTTTTTTTTTTCCCTCCAATCCATTTAAAGGATAAAGAATTTTAATATAAAATAATAGGACTTTTCTTAACCAGTCAAATTGACTGGCTGTGGTATAAATAGGTATGCAAATTTCTTGGTAAATCTAGTGTTAATTGTATTCAAAAGTATGTAACAGGGAGAAGGAAGCATTTTTAACCTTATAAAGTGTAAATATTCTAGAACAGCATCAACAGCCGAATCGATATAGCCATGTCCGTATGAACAAATGGATGTCAGAGATAGTAAGAGCTAGGACCACCAAATTTGGAATGACGACTCATTATAATTTCAGGCAATATTAGTTTATATTAAAATTTTGCCAAGCCCACTATAGGGGGCGTAATTCATAAAAAACTTACATCACCTTTAATTCAGGGAGTTAAGTTAAAATTTTCTACTGTATTTTGCACCAACGTAGAAATTCTCTCTTGCAATTCTATAAATAGAATAGAATTAATGGTCAATTAATGAATTTTACATTTACTCTGCCAGAATGTACAACGAGAATGTTAATCGAGTTTGCCAGCATAAGTGTTAGTTGAGCAATGGTGGAGGTGATAGGAGCTCGGCAAGAGAAGCGGCAGATCGAATCTCGGACTTGTCGATGCAGATGATTTTTAATTATTATTTTTATTTTATTAATTTCATTTTTAAAATTGGTTCAAATCATCTATGAGAATTTCATGGGCATCCAATCTTCGACTTGCTAGGCCCAGGGTATATTAATGTCGAGTGCACTCGACTGATCCCCTTGTTTTTACTTAAAACTGTGTGATTAATTATGAACTTATTCACAGAGTTTATGGCATCTTTGAGCAACGATCACCGCTGCTGATGATTCGAGATCCTGAATTGATCAAGCAAATAACAATCAAGGACTTTGATAGTTTCGTGAATCATTGGAATATTTTTGGCGGCGATGATGACGATCCGCACTATATGGACAATGTGTTTGGCAGCTCGCTGTTCTCCATGCGGGACTCACGTTGGAGGGACATGCGGAGCACCCTGAATCCTGCCTTCACGGGCAGCAAGCTGCGCAAGATGTTCCATCTAATAGATCAAGTCGCAAATGATTCGGTGCAATTATTAAGACACAATCAGTCTTCGAAGGATGGGTTCGAGTTGGACTTGATGGATTACTGTACGCGGTTCACCAACGATGTGATTGCCTTCACGGCCTTTGGCCTGCAAGTGAACTCGTTCAAAGATCGAAATAATACCATCTATATGCTCGGTAAGAAATTGACAGAGCTAACGACTTGGCAGAATTTCAAGTTTTTCTTGTTCACCAGATCGAAGAAACTTTATAGGGTAAGAAATAACTTTTTTAAGGGATTAAAACCGAAACGAATATCGATTGCAGTTTTGGTTTCGGTTATGTTTAGTATTTTCGGTTATCGGTAAAACACAAAAACTTTGAATAAAGGTTTTGTAACGGTGATCCGGGTTTTGTATGTTTCGGTTTTAAAATACCGGTTCACAGAATCTTTTTTTTCTGGAAAAAATATAATTATATTGATAATAATAATAATGATTAAAAAGGCATTACTTTTTATACCCATTACTTAAAAAAATAAGTAAAAGGGGATATTGTATTCGTTATATGTACATACATTGCATGTAACAGGGAGAAGGAAGCATCTCCAACCCTAAACAGTATATATATTCTTGACCAGCATCAACAGCCGAGTTGATATAGCCATGTCCGTCTGTCCGTCTGTGTGAGCGCCTAGATCTCAGAGACCCCACGCAGGTCAAGTTTGTTTCAAATTTTTGCCACGCCATTTTCCGCCTCTGTAAATCGCAAAAAACCACCACACGCACAGTTTTCAAGATATTAGGTTTTTTTACTAATTATCGTTAACTACTATTATTACCTATCATCCTTCTAAATCGTAACAAGAGCGGACAAATAGAAAGGTGGTAATGGCTAATTAAAGTTTTTAAAAAATATAAGTGCCTAAAAGCATGCAATAAAAAATATTTAAAAATTCATTAAAATAAGTAACGGGTATCCTAGAGTCGGGCGCTCGACTATAGCCTTTCCCACTTGTTTAATTCAAACATTTATTTCACATATTCTTCAGTTTGATGTAGTTTAGTTAAACAACAATTTTAACAATTTTAATACATATTTCATTTAACAAATTTATTTTATTTCACAAATAATACGAGGGTGGGCTGATAAATAGTCGGCCTACCAAAGAAAACACGGTTTTTTTTTATTTTTCTTTTTTATTTTTCAACATAATCTCCTTTTAGACGTATGCACTTAGTCCAACGGTCCTCCAATTTTTTTATACCTTTCATAAAATATGACTCGTCCAGGTCCTCAAAATAGGCGTTTGTTTCACAGATCACCTGTTCCTTCGACTGAAATTTCTTTTCACCAAGCCATTTCTTTAAGTTTGGAAATAGATAATAGTCACATGGTGCTAAATCTGGAGAATAGGGGGGATGTGGAAGAATTTCATAGTGTACTTCACACAATTTCATCATGGCAACAACGCTCTTGTGAGCCGGAGCGTTGTCCTGGTGAAACAGAACTTTTTTCTTCGCCATGTGCGGCCTTTTTTTCTTTAGTTCTGAATCGAACTGTCCCAAAAGAATATTAATTGTTTTGCCTTTTTCTAGATAATCCACATGAATTACGCCTCGGGCATCCCAGAAAACCGTTGCCATTACCTTGTTGGCCGACAAACCAATCTCTGCCTTTTTCGGCGCAGTTTCTCCGGTTGAAATCCACTGCTTTGACTGTTCCTTGCTTTCTGGTGTATGGTGATGTATCCAAGTTTCGTCGACAGTCACAAAACGACGCAAAAATTCATTCTTATTTGCGTTTAACAATGCCAAACTCTCCTTCGCAATGACCAAGCGGTTGCGTTTGTGTTCCGCTGTGAGCAATCGCAGCACCCACCTTAAGAAAAACGCCTAAAACTTTTTCAGCAATCAGCCGATAGAAAACACTAATCGAATAAAATATTTATGGGTTGTTTAAGATGTTTTTTTTTGGTAAGGCCGATTACTTATCAGCCCGCCCTCGTAATTCAAAATTGAACATTAGAAAATCAAAGCCAAAAATCAAAATAATAAATGAAAAATATTTTTTTTATGTATGAAAAACCGAAATTTACCTTTAAAAATGAAACGGTTACTAAACGGCTATTTCGGTTTACAGAGTTTCGGTGAAATGAAAATTTTTTTTTCGGTTAGGGTTTTAAATTTCAATCGGTTCTTACCGGTTAAAGGTTGCGGTTTCGGTTAGAGTTTTAATCCCTGCTTTTTTCCATTATTCAACTCTGCCGACTGATTTGTTATCTCTCTCTTTTGACCGTTAGCAATTGCTTGGGTTAACGCTCTTTGATAGGAAGAGCACAGACTACTTTGCGCGTATTGTCCTGGATGCGATGAAGTATCGTCGGGAGCACAACATTGTGCGGCCAGACATGATCAACCTGCTGATGGAGGCCAGTGGCATGATTCACACAGATAAGACCAGATCCGCAACAATTCGCGATTGGAGTGATCGTGATATTGTGGCTCAATGCTTGGTCTTTTTCTTTGCCGGATTTGAGACAGCGTCGCTGCTTATGTGCTTTACGGCTCACGAGCTCATGGAGAACGAGGATGTGCAGAGCAGGCTCTACGAGGAGGTGGCCCAGGTGAACCGCGACTTGGAGGGCGGTCAGCTGACATACGAGGCTCTCATGGGAATGAAGTACATGGATCAGGTTGTTTCGGAGACACTCCGCAAATGGCCGCCAGTAGTTGCCATTGATCGTGAGTGCAACAAGGACATCACTTATGTGATTGATGGCCAACATGTTGAGATCAGGAAAGGCGACGCTGTTTGGCTGCCTGTTTGTGGCTTTCATCGTGATCCCAAATACTTTGAGAGCCCCGACAAGTTTGATCCCGAACGTTTTAACGAGCAGAACAAGGACAAAATCCAGCCATTTACATATTATCCCTTTGGCTTCGGTCAACGCCAATGCATAGGTGAGTGCAGCAATTTGTGGCATGTGGCAAACATCTCTAGCCTAGTTCTTCCTTAACTTTGCTGCAGGTTTTCGATTTGCTTTGCTCGAGGCAAAGGCCGTCATCTACTATTTGCTGCGCGATTTCCGATTCGCAGCTTCTAAGAAGAGCACGAGTCCCATGATCCTTAGCGCCAACGGCTTTCAGATTAAGCCGATAAACGGCTTTTGGATAAAACTCATATCACGCAATTAAAACAAGAAGTTATTATATCAGGGGTGCCACAGAAATCGCAAGCGAAATAGAATTTCGCAGAAAGCAATTCCGCACGGAAAATTCTGAAGTGCCACAGAACTTCGAGAGATTTAATTTTTTTAGCATTTTCACCCATTTTTTTTAAAAAAAAAAAAAAAAAAAAAAAAAAATTCAAAGAGCCCTCCCATCTCTAATTTTCACCAACCTTTTCGAACTAGGCTGCTAAGGGTTGACACCTTTTCAGATAAAATTACCCAAAGGTTTGATTAGCAACTTCAAAAAAGCAGCACGAAGGGCGCCTAACAATATATACGGGAAGAATGGAACATTTACTATGACTACCGATCGAAAGGTATCAATTTAACTAACAAATGTGCATACTATGACTTTTGGAAACTCACCTGGCTCGTGAGATAAACAGGTGTTAGTGGGAGGGTCAAATTTTAAACAATTGGAGCTCGAAATTATTTTTAAATTTTATTTAAAAAAAAAAAAAAAAAACAAAAAAAAAAAAAAAAAAAAAAAAAAAAAAAAAAAAAAAAATAAACAGAATAAACTTAATATATTAATTAATTAATTAATTTATTTTTATTTTATTAATTATAATCAAAATACGCGTCGCATGACAACTTGATCACCAATATCCGACCACTGGATTAATTTTAAAATTATTAGTTGCCTTCCAAAAATGAGATGAAAAGTTAGTTTGTCTGTTTGTTTCTTTGTATCAAACTAGTTTGAACGAGGATTTATTTCCAATCAAAAATCTAGAAACCTTGTGCTCTACGACTTTTTCGAAAAATCGCTAATTTTAGCGGGAAATCTCTAAAAACCGCTAAATTTGAAACCCCCACAGTATGCAAACAATAAAAGCTACAGATATGATCTATATATCATTGGAAAGGTGTTTTGAAGGGCCCTTAGAAACAACTTTAAACTTAAAAATTTTGTCACTCGGCAAATGAAGAATTTAGCGAAATGTACTGAGTGACAAACATGTTTTTTATTTATAATTTATATGTATAAACTTAATATTATTCGTCACAAAATAAAATAGAACACAATTATTTAAAAATAAAAAACATCAGACTCCTTATCAGACCTCAATCACGAAAACTGCAAACAAATTATAACATGAAAGTTAATGTAATTTAGACTAATTTATTTTAATGTACACTCGTTAATGTGGCCGAAAGCCTCTGCAAGCTATCGCTATATTTTTTAGTACCCCTTGTTAGTTGTAGTTTTTAGGCTTAACTATCAATGTTAACAAATAAATAAATAAATTTGTCACAAAATTGGATATAAGAAATTTGGGATTTGAAAATGTTTTCGTCACTAGACTTTTAGCTCGTGAAGTGTTTTTTTTTTAAAGATATGTACTATAACTTGTATCAGCAATGACCAATGAAATCAAGCACAATTACACCACCCATACATTGAAAAAAAAGCAAACATTTTAAACTTTGCTAGTCCGATAATACTAGAGTAACTCTAGTTTATTTTTAAAATGAAATATTTTTCTTTACATGTAACAGTTGAACTTTTTATTTTGTTTCATTTTTTATAACACGCATATCATCATATTCATAACTAACAAATCTTTGCACTAAGTTGTAATTTCTTTCAATTATAATTGATTCAATATTTGTATTTTGTTTACTTTGAAAGTGTTCCTGAGGTCTCATGGCGATTTTATAGGTACCGTATTGTAGACGCTGGTTTTGCTAACTTGATTCGATCAAAGATTGTAGATTAGCAGATAAGGTTTGTTTAAATTTTATTAAATAAAATATGTAGTATTTAACAATGAGCCCAAACGATCGATGTTCACTTCTTAGCGCTAGCTTATCCTTGAATTTTCTCCTTCTTGGATTTTTAGTTTGTTTTTGGCTCCTAAAATTGGACTTTAACAAAAGTAAAGCACACGAATAATAAAATATAATATCAAAAAGAATTTGTTAAATTTTTTATTGCTGATCCTCCGGAGCGGGCAGCTTCTCCCAGGTGGGTTCAACGCCCCAAATGTCGCGTGCGTATTCGGCAATTGTGCGATCCGATGAGAACTTGCCGCTGGATGCAATGTTATTGATGGACATCTCCAGCCATTTGGCTTGATTCTATAAATGAGGAATAGTTATACGATAATTAGCAATAGTTCTCTATGGAAAGTTAATGTCTGAAATTTACCTGATAGGTCTTGGAGACCTCATCCTGGGCCTTGATGTAGGCATCGAAATCGGCCAGCAAATAGTAGTGATCGTATTTGAGAAGAATGTCCGCAATGTTCTTGAACTCATTGGGATTGCCGGGGCTGAAGAAACCGCCCTGGATCTGATCGATGACCTGCTTGACCTCGGCATTGGCATTGTAGTAATCGTAGGCATTGTAACCCTTCTTCTTCAGGGCCTCCACCTCATCGACGGTCATGCCGAAAATGAAAATGTTATCGTTACCCATTTCCTCGGCCATTTCCACATTGGCGCCGTCCAGAGTGCCGATGGTCAAAGCACCGTTCAGCTGGAACTTCATGTTGCCAGTGCCGGAGGCTTCGGTACCAGCTGTCGAGATCTGCTCGGACAAATCGGCGGCGGGCATTATCTTTTCGGCCAGGGTAACGCGATAGTTCTCGAGGAAGATGACCTTCAGCTTGTCACCAACAATGGGATCATTGTTGACCACATTGCCAACGGCACAGATCAGTTTAATGATCTGCTTGGCCACATAATAACCAGGAGCAGCCTTGCCACCGATCATAATGGTGCGTGGTGTGAAATTGGCGGTGGGATCCTTCTTGATCCGATTGTACAGTGTGATGATGTGCAGGCAGTTGAGCAGCTGACGCTTGTACTCATGGATGCGCTTCACCTGGATATCAAACATGGAGGCGGGATTCACCTTGACACCGTAATCCTTCTCCAGAATGGCAGCCAACTTCAGTTTGTTCTCCTGCTTGACGCGAGCGACATTGCGCTGGAAGTTGGGATCCTTGGCCCATTTCTTGAGGGCAACCAGCTGATCCAAATGCACGGGCCACTCGTCACCGATCTTCTCGGCAATGAGATCGGACAGGCCCGGATTGCAGAGGAGCAACCAACGGCGTGGCGTAATGCCGTTCGTCTTGTTCTGGAACTTCTTGGGGTCCATTTCATAAAAGTCACGGAACAGCGTATCCTTGAGGATCTGCGAATGGATCGCGGCCACACCGTTGACGGCATGCGAGCCCACAATCGACAGATGGGCCATGTTAATGCGCTTATCGCCATCCTCCTCGACGAGCGACATGCGACGCATGCGATCGAGATCCTCGGGGAACTTCTTCTTCACATTCTCCATGTGCAGGAAATTGATGTGATAGATGATCTGCAAGTGGCGTGGCAAGATCGACTCCAACAACGAGACGGGCCAGCGTTCCAGAGCCTCGGGCAACACCGTGTGGTTGGTGTAGGCACAAGCACGGACTGTTATGTCCCAGGCCTCCTCCCACTTCAGATGCTCCTCATCGACCAGGATGCGCATCAGCTCGGGAATGGCCAGCGATGGATGCGTATCGTTCAACTGGATGGCCACCTTATCAGGGAAATGTTCGAAAGTGTTACGAACCGCCTCGCGGGATCCAAACTTGGAGGCCTTGAAGCGACGGATGATGTCCTGGAGGGTGGCGGCGCACATGAAGTACTCCTGCTTCAGACGCAGCTCCTTGCCCTCAAAGAAGTTATCGTTGGGATACAGCACTCGCGAGATGTTCTCGGCCAGATTACGATCCAACACGGCCTGAATGTAGTCACCATCGTTGACTGCAAGCAACAGAAAATATTTATAAGTAAAGCAACTAGAATTCTTTAAAGTTTAAACTTCTTTAAATTTAAAGAAAAGAAAAAAAGAAAGATCACTAAGGATCGCATAACTGGGAAATTTAGAAATACAAACAAATTTAATGAAAAACTTAAATCTTAAATATTTTAATTAAAATCAAGCCATTTAAAATTTTTGATTTCGGTTTTTGTACATTTCCAAATAAATAATCATCAAAGAAACAAGAATTTTGTACCGTTCTACTATATATTTAAAACCATTCAGATTTTAGAATCAATTGATTATGTATTATGTAGTATTTTTTAAACGAAATCGTAATCTTTAACCGGTAAGAACCGATTGAAATTAAAAACCGTAACTGAAATCGTAACCGAACAAACGAAATTGTATTTTACTGAAATCATTAAGCCGAAACTCTGTAAACCGAAATAACCGTTTAGTAACGTTTTTCATACATAAAAAATATATATTTTTCAATTTTAATTTCAATTATATTTTTCTCATGTTTAATTTTGAATTTTTATTTGTGATATTCATGATCGAATTTTCATAGCAGTAAATAAGCGCAAACAAAATAAATTTGATAAATGAAATATTAAAATTTTTAAAATTTAAATAATATACATCAAACTGAAGAATATGTCAAATAAATGTGTGAATACAAGCATTGGAAAAAATAAGGCCTTTTTAATTATTATATTATATTATTAATATAATTATATTTTTGCAAACAAAATTTTGTTTTGTGAACCGAAACCATACAGGTATTTTTAAACCGAAACAAACAAAAACCGGTTAAAGATTTTGCGTAACCGATAACATAAAACCTCAATGCGAACATAACCGAAACCGTAATTGCAACCGATATTCGTTAGGGTTTTAATTCCTGATGACAAAATAAATTCGCATGAAGAAAAGATAATTTTGTTATTACTCTTTACAAAGATGTTACAATCTGTGTCTGAAAATAACCTAATTTTACTATTTTGTATTTCCTAGTCTTTGCTTATATTATTTTCATCCATATTTGGGTTTCATTAAATTGTATTCTTAGCCAAAATAAATAATTTAAATATTCGCATGATTACTTACAGAACTTGAGGTTAAAGTCGATGGGGGACTTGGCGGACCAGAGACGCAAAGTGTTCACATGGTTGTTACCGAAGCCGGGAATGGGATTGTCATAGGGCATGGCATAGACCCTCTGGGTGTCCACCCACTTCTTGCCCTCGGGTGTATCGATCACACGGCCATAAAAGTGAACGGGCAGCATGAATTCGGGACGTGCCTTCTCCCAGGGATTGCCAAAACGCAACCAATCATCGGGCTCCTCCACCTGCTCGCCGTTCTTGATCTTCTGAGCAAAGATGCCATATTCATAGCGGATGCCATAACCGTAGGCAGCCAGGCCAAGAGTGGCCATCGAGTCGAGGAAACAGGCAGCCAAGCGACCGAGTCCACCATTACCCAGACCGGCATCCTCCTCCATCTCCTCGAGATTCTCAATGTCCAGACCCAGCTGGTACATGGCCTCCTCGCACTCGCTCTGGATGCCCAGGTTGATCATTGTGTTGGTCAACGATCTGCCCATGTAGTACTCCAGCGACAGGTAGTAGACGCGCTGCAAATAGCCAGATCGAAAGAAAACGTTTAAATATATTCGTATGTGGCAACTCTGGCAACAAAGCCAAAGATACAGATGCAAATCGGGATAGAAAGGGAATGTCTATAACTTAGATATGAAATAGTTAGTCGCAATCTTGATCTAGCATCAAGTCTATGGTAAAATAGAAACCATTGAATTACTTGGCAACTCTGTTCTTAACTACCGTTAGACATACAGATAGATTTAAGAGTATGGATTCGAAATTAAGAGAGGAAAATATGTATTGTATATAGACTTGATTTAACGTGGGAATTAAGTTTAATGTTAATCTAAGACTAAATGAAAGCCATTGAAATATGTGGCAACTCTGGTTATTCTGACTACATTTTGTAATATAGACAAAAGTGGAGTTTCGATCAATTTTAAAGTAAAAATTAATTGGCATAGTCTTGACCTTAAGCATTTTCGACTGTGCTCGACTTGAAGATACCCTGTAACCAGGTTTGAACAACTTATATAAGCTGTGAAAAAAGTAGCATTTAGTTAATGCAATTTACACTGGTTTTAGCTAACCCTAAACCTTAAGTATGTAATGCACTTTAAGTATGTAATTGACTCGAAGATACCCTGTAAACAGAATTATGCTAGAGAAACTTAAGATTATGTTATAAAACCTAAGAGAAAAGTAGCATTAATTGTTTTCAATTACAAAACTGTCGTTTTTAGGTATGATTAACTTGAAGATACCCTTTAATTAGGTTTATGATTAGGAAACTTGCTTGAATGGGACTAATATCTATATATTATACTAGCACTTTTGTTCAATTTATTACAAAAATTAGCATGCTGGACATGTGATTGCATTAAAGATACCCTGTACCGAGGCTTAATTAACAGGAAAGTCACATTTACAAGTAACACACTTTATACATGGGTCATTGAATGAGAGCATGATCAATAGGCAAAGTAATAGCTCTTTACTCAATTACAAGCAGCTGTTTCAAGCTAATTCTAGAGGCAGCTGTACATTGGAATTGATTCGGAATGAGATTAGCTGTTCTATTTACTTAGTTATGGTAAGATTCGTCATATGTCAGTCAGGGCTTTATTTAGAAGGTCACCCATGGACGTCTTATCACTCGGTTGCTAATTTGAGGTAGCTTTACTTGAGTGCTATTTATAGATGCCAATTACTTTGTCCGGTTCGAAGCGGTTCGATTTCAATCGATCGGTCAATTGATCAATCTGCCTGATAGACATCATATTTTGAGGGCAAACTTTGTTCTAGAGATTTCACAATTCCATGCACTTTGCAGTCGACTATGGAATGCACATAGCTTATCTTTATCTGCTGCATCTCTGTTTTGTTTTGACGACAGCATCGAATTATTATTAGTTCCAAGTGCCCTTTGATAAGGATGTACATAGGGTTCACATAGCTATGTTATTCCAAATCTAATTATTGTAATGTGCGCAAAAAGTATACTGTGTTTCCTGTTGTTTCTATCAACATATATAGACATTACATTCATTATTAATATCCTTTCCGATAACCCAATTGATTGCATCTCTTAATTACTTTTCATCTAGCTCACAAAACCTTTCGTTCTGGCCATAATATTTATCGGGCTAAAAGCTAGAGAAATGAACATATGTTTTTGCGGTCGAAACGTTGATAACAAATATTGTTTGTTTGTTTGCACTTCTGTAATCGAAGCCAGTTCTATATAAGTATTAACGGTCATATGCCAAGTAATATTATTATTTATTAGCCCATATAACATCTGAATGCACATATGTGAGAGTACATTAGCTAATTAGAATCTGGCAGCTGTTAATATATAATTATATAATATATAATTTATTTAGTGTTCAAAAAGTTCATGTAATGTATTTAAAAGTAGTGAGTTCCAGTATGATTATTAATTATCAATTTTCAATTTATTTAAAAATTGATGTAGTCAAGTTTATAATATTTAAACTATAATCTAATCTTGGTACTAGCATTTGAATTTTTTATATAAATTGTTAATTTAATAACCCTGTACTTAGAATCCTCACATATCCAATCGTTCTACAATTCCGTTTGCAAGTATTCTAAGAAATATCTATGTTTTAATTTGAAAGCACTTGTTCTTGAGTTTAAATAGAGTTCGATTACCCCTATTGACCTCTCTCTTAAATTGGTTAAAGAACTAACCCTTCAATTGAATGAAATGGTCAAATAAAATCATTGAAGAATCGCACTCAATTAGTTTTAAGTGTTACTAGTTTCAACTCGCATAGCGAGCAAAAACAGCTGTTAAATGTATCTGAGGTATCTATGAGATACAATAGTTTATTGCGGCTCGTTGCGTGCCCTAATTGCATGTAAGGCTCTAATGAAAGTGTAACAAAACATAAACCCTATGGAAATATTCATTGATGTCGCATTTTTATAGATACGCTACAACACCCATAGATACACACGCACACACACCCACAACACATACATAAGAAACTAGAACACAGCCGAAAAAGAACAAAAATAAAATAAATAAATGAAAATTTTCCTGCTGGCGACAATGGCGCCGACGAGCGAACTATCGTTTTTGTTAATAACCTTTGATTGACCTTGAAAATATGTATCTATGTTTGTATCTGCCGGGCCTTCTACACATTTCGTATATATTTTCTTATTTTCATATACAAGTATTCCTGCAATTGTTATAGTATTGCAGTTTGTGTAAATTAAGTTAAATTGACAAAAGATATTTATTATTCTATATTGCTATGCAAATGTATCTTATAGATACATAGCTACATAATTGTGTATATGATGGAAGACAAAATTGAAAGTGATTTAACAACGAACGCAACTTTTACCCACTGACATTCAGGCAAGGACAAATTTTCAAACCCCTCAGCTCTCCTTTTCTCCATTTAATATTTCGCGAAATTCGCACGCCTGTCGCACGTGATTTATTCTGTCTGTGTGTGTGTGTGCATGTGTGTGTATGTGTGTATTTTAAGCGCCCTGAACGTGTGTATCTTATAGGTAGACATGTCTCAGTTGCGACTCGAGCGTATTTAAAAACGCTCAACTTGTTTTAAAGTCAGCTGAGCTGCTTACAAGTTGTAGTTGCAAGTCTTGTCTGCCATATCAACTAGTAGATACCCTGTAATGTAGCTTTTTAATGTTGTTATGAAAAAGAAAAGTTATACATTAATTGTAAAACAATTAGTTTAGAAATAAATATTCTATCCGCTGACTATATATAATCAGGGGTGCCACAGAAATCGCTTTAACTTGAATTTCACTTAAAGTTGTATGAATTTGTATGCAATTGAAGTGAAATTCAAACTACAACGATTTCTGTGGCACCCCTCAATATTCCTTAACTGAATCATATATAATTCTAATATTTTGCTGCTTAACTATCAAAATATGAAAATAACATATTATAATAATTTTTCTAAAATTTTTATACAAAAAATTTAAAGGCTACTTCAACATATACGAGATTGATAAGAATTTTCAAACATTCTCTCAAGTTTTTTAATTTTTTAAAGAGTATCCAAATTTGAGTCTATAGGAATTACTTGTCTAATAAGAATTTTGAAAATGTTTTGCACTTTTATGAGGAACTATGTAAATTGTAGGGTATTTAGGCAAATATTGAATTCATATTTAAAGTGTTGCTCAGTTTGTGAATGTGTGTGTGTGTGTGTGTGTGTGTGTGTGTGTGTGTGTGTGTGTGTATTTGAGACAGCTGGTGATTGCCAACATAGAGATATTAATATTTGGTTGTTTTTTCTTTTGGGTAGCTAGTAACTGGGAGCGGAGAGAGAGAGAGAGACAGAGAGAGGGGGTCTAGTCATCTGGCTATGGGGAGTACAGAATTGAGACCACCGGCTTTTTAGCATGATGTCTCAATAGAGCATTTTGAAAATGTCGGTCCACCCTAAGTGAAATGTTGCAGTGAAAGTTGATGAAGCGTTGTCCCCTTCACACGTTCTTGGCACTTGTCCCACTGCACTTCAACCAAATTGCAGGCAATTAGGCAAAATCCGAAAGAATAGAATGAAGGAGACAACAAAAATGCAACCAAAATAAAAATGAACAGATGATAATGAATGTGCAACGATAATAAAAATAAAAGAGAAGTTAATGAAACATAAAATTAAAAAAAAAATTATTTCTTTTGCCAATATAGACAGAGAGCGAGAACGCAAAGAATTTAAATTGAAAGCGCAGAGCGCATTCAAAATGTCGTAATAGCCAAAAAAAAAAAAAAGAAATCAAGAATAAAATCAAAATCTGCAGCCTTTTGGAACAGACACACCAAGAATTTTACTTAAAGTTGGGTTAGGTATTTTTTTCATTTCATGAAAATTGCCAACAAAAAAAAAATAATCAATAAACAGAAGTAGAGGGTGTGGAAGGAGAGGGGGCGGGGGTTAACTGGCTCACCTTGGGATCCTTCTCATAGTAATGCTGCTGTGTGCGAATCCAGCGTCCGACCATGTTGTCCTTGACAGTGTTGGCCAACGCAAAATAGTAATCACGCAGCGTTGCAACATTGCGATCCTTGACCAAAGTGTAATGCAAATGACGATTGAAGTTCTTCTTCACCTCGGTTACGTTGCCCACCTCAGCGATGCCGCGCACCGAAATTTGCTTCCTGCGATCCGCGTCCGATTGTGGCTTCGACATTGTGCCTTTGACTCTCTGCTGCTAACTGAGCTAGATGCTACAGTGGTTCTATATGTCAATCGTTCTGCTTCTGCTGCTGCGTGGGTGCGTGTTTTAATTCCTTCCCCTGCCTCTCAATATTTATATGGAGAGAGAGAGAAAATTTAATACGAATTAAACGCGAACAGCGAAATACAACGTAAGACGATGCGCGACCAAAAAACGACAACCGTTCTCTGCTAAATCCGGAGCACTTCTCAGACGGCGTGCACTTTTCGCATGCGTTATTACTCACGAGAGCTTTTCGTGTGCTGGCCTTACACTGCCATTGGGTATATCGGTTGCCCACAAAAGCTCAAAGTTAACTTTATTAATTTAAACATTCTTAAGCTCTTTAATTAATCTCTTAACTGATATTCTGTCATTCGTTCGTTTCACAATTTAAATTAATTTTCTGCTACTTGTTCACATACACATGTGTACTGTGATCAATGTTTGCAGGGTATTTGACCGCCACTACAAACAGTTCATTTCCTCGCTCCCGCTCTCGCTTGCTTGCAAAGCTTTTTCTCTTTCTCTTTGGCGCTCTTGTAAACAACTGAGTTTAACGCAATCTTTGCGTTAATTGTCTTATCAGCGCGTCGAATTCTCCGTTGCTTCGTCAGCGTCATTGTGCAGTTGCCAATACACAAATTAAGTTAATGTTAATGCATTTCATACCTTGTGTTCTCTTTGGCTCTCTCTCTCTCTCTCACTCGCCCTCTCTCTTACGCTCTATCATTATAACGCGCGCAGTGTGTCCCAGTCACCTTGTACGAAGGTCATACATGCGTATTGTTTATTATTTTTTTCGACAGAGTGTGCTTTTTATTTTTTTTTTGTGGTCGCCGTACAAGTGTCCCTCTAGCGTTAAGCTTTGTAAATAGCAACAGCCCAAGGAAAGCTATTTGGCACAGTTCACCTTTTAGACAACAACTGATTCGTGTACGCTGACTAAAGCTGTTTGATTTGACGCGGCAAATTGAAATGAAGTGCAAGCAACATATTTTTATATTAGTTTATTTTTATTGAAATTTTTACGATCATATCAACTGTTTGATCTTCTCTTTTAAATGTAATAAGTAAGAACATTGTTGTCGCTGTCTATCATATAGCAAACTTACTGCACATTTATGTGATATATCTGTGTAAATGAAGATCTTTTCATCTTGTCTCGTATCTTAACTCTTTGCACTTACACAAAGAAAATATCCAAAATTTCGTTAGCCTTTCTCATTTATGATGAATTTTAAGTTTTTCTTTTGTTTTCACTTACATATTACATACATATATAGAAATATCGTTTTAAAGTGTTACATAATATGCAAAAATATCTATTGTTATTATACGGGAGAATAAACGACGCGTCGCCTAAAAAATTTATCAGTTTTCCTCACAATCTTTTCTGCTTAGTAGCTGCACTTGACTTTGGATGTAAAAACGTTTTACTTTGAAAGCAACTCAAACATAAATCTTTCACTTTCAAGTTTTCATTTTTTTTCTGTTATAACAATGAGCAACAAATGGTTACAATAAAAACATTTAAGCTACAATATATGCATATGATTTAATGATTATGATTTTAAAACGTTGGCAAAAACTCAACTTGCTGTGCTGCAAAAAATTTACATTAAATATTTGATTTAAGTTCTTGTTTTTTTTTATATTATTTTGTTTTTTCTTTCTTTTTGTTTGTAATGTAAAATGCTTATAAATTAATTGTACATAAGTAAATGTTTGTGAAACAAGGCGAAGCTGTGTATTTTTTTATTTTTAATTTATTTATGTTAAATACGATTTTCAATGAATTTCAATCTCCCAAATAATGTGTGCAACTCGAATCCTTAGCTCTAAAACACCGCTCAGTTGGTCCAATCTTGAGTCGAGTTGCCCCTGATCTTTGGGCCAAAGACGAACGCGTTTTATGGAACAGCCTAATTTTGATACACTTGCTAAAATAAAAATGTAAATAATATAGAAAACAGTAAATCAAAATTCTTTATGCTTATAATATTTTACTTCATTTGTTTTTATTTGATTTTTTATATAAAAATCAACAAAATTATAATTAGAACTAAAGCAAAGAGTTTAATTAGAAAAAAGTTGCTAATAAAAATGGGTGTACAATTTGTTGTTTTTGTTGTTTTCAAAGGCCTATTATTTGACTAAATGATAAAATTATAAAATGTTTTTTTTTTTAATAGTTTGGGTTTTGTCGCTAAGAATCTCTCTCGTTTAAGCAAAGAAAAGAAATCATATTGGAACCGAGGAAACTTTAATTGCATTGCTGTGGCTGTGTGTTTTTTTTTCTATCTTTTTAGTTCTTTTTTGTTTACTTTTCGTTCGTTTAAAAACTTAAAGACACTTGGACAATGTTTAAACTTCTACGATGTGTTGATATTTGAATAATTTCTTTTCGATATTGTTTTGTTTTGTTTTCTTTTGTTTTAGATTTTAGTTAAGGGTTTACATTGCAAGTTGTTGTTTGTATAATTGTAATTATACAATAAAATATATGTATTTATTTGTTATGCCCCGGATGAATATTAAATCATTCAAATAATGCTTAATAAATATATAAACATGTTGTTGCTGTTGTTGTTGCTGCTTGTTGTTGTTGTTGTTAGTTGTTTAGTTGTTTGCTTTCTATTTGTCCTTGTCAGACTCAGTAGCAGCAGCCACAGGCTTCTTATTGCCAATGGGAATAGCCACCCGGATTCTAAAAGAAAATAAACACAATTAGATACTTGAATCTTTTGGATTCATCCTTCACTCACTTGTCGGTGATCTCTGTCAACTTGGTGCGCACCAGATCCAAGTAAGTATCGATCGATGCCTTGTTGTTCTCATACACCTTGGGCAAGGTGAACAGCGAGACAAAGGCTATAAAATTAATGAAAAGATTTTAATTAGTAAATTAATAAATAAATCAAGTTTATATATAACTCACCCAGAATGACCAGAGTCATGCCATTGAACCAGGCGCCAATGTAGGTGAATACCCACAGAATGACACCAAATTTAATCGAATCGATCATATCCTCGACGAGAAACAGACGCCTCAGTTCCGCAGTGAAGCCATTAAGATGTGCAACAGCCACGCCGGCAATATGTTGCACCTTCTCCTGTGAGAGCGTCAGATCCAGTTCCAGATACTCTCTAAAGATACATTAAATATGCATAGATCTTAATATTTATTTAATATCAATGTGAACTCTGCACTTACTTGAAGGGATGTCCATCGTTTGTCTTTTGTACGGCCTGTGTCACCGATTTGTAGATTCTAAAGGCGACGGTACCGACGAGCGCCAACAGCGACAAATATGCAAACACACTGATCACGGAGAAGCAGGAGATGGCCACCAGTGTGACCAGACCGGCGCCAAACACAATGCCGGACTTTTTCACATCACGCCAGTAGATGAGGGATTCCACTGTAAAAGAGAAGAAGAGAAAAATGTGCATGTAAATATATTGTAAAATGAAAAAAGAAAGACAAGCAGTCTAAAACCTGCCTTAAAGTGAGAGAGCAAACAGTTTGAATTCCTTAAAATCAACAATAAGTTACAGTTTGAGAGTCATTTGCTACATTGCTTTAAAAAGCAGTTCAAATTCTATAGATTTCATTTTCATTATTTGTCAACAGTTCAAAAGCCACTGAAAAATACCAAAATATACAAAAGCACACACACGCACACACACACAGATCATTAGACAGCTGTCTATATGTATGTATCTTTTTGCGTGAACAATTATGCAATCTTTGAGATTCAACACACATGCACACTTTAGCATTTGGTAGCATAAATTGTGTTGCAGCCGCTGCACTTGCAACCAGGTAATTATTGTTGCTACCACTATATGTTACATATTTTACACATATATAATTTATATATATATTTTGCTCTTTTCCTCCATCTCTTCCCCTTGGTCATCTGCTCGCCCCCACACTCACAGATTCTGCTCGACATTTTTATTCGTGGTTTCGTGGTTCGCGCGCCGTGCGTTCGATCGTTGCCAAGTTTTATACTAGACAAAATATTATTTGGCGTCTGTGCGCTTTACGGGATTGCCACAAATGTTGTCCGGACCCCGGAAAAGAGCAAAAGCGCAAAAGACAGAGAGCAAAAGAACAAAAGAGAGCGAGAGAGAGAGAGAGACGGTAAGAGATCAAGGAACGGATATGAATTGAAACGCTTAAGCAACGATCTGTTTAAAAATGTATCTTATGGATACGCATCAGTCTCGTTATCCATATTCAAGTGTTAACCCCTCTCAGCCTCTCTGCCTTCTCTTTTCCCTCCATTTATCGATAAGCAGTCAATGCACCCGCTCATTGCGATCAGCGAAAGCGAATTTACCTTATAGAAAACAAAATGGATTTCAATTGCTTCGACCTATAAATAGTTAAACTCATTAAGCAATAAACAATTCGCTGACGGGTCATTGAAATGCGATTAATTTAACAGATTTTTATATGTTTCTGGTTTTTTTCTGCCTATTTTTCTATTTTTAAAGACCTTTTTCAAAGGCATTTTAATTATTTCATTTGATATACCCTGTAAATAGCATTATTTGATGGGATTGCTGGCCAGATAACAAACACAAAATAAATTTATATTTGTCATTAAGGTTCCCTAAAAATCCATATCTTAGAAAAAGAAATAATTTGAATGAAGTGAATTAAATTTGTTGTCTTTTATTATTATCAATATTTTTTTTTAACTCTAAATAACTGTGCTAGGTCTAAACACAGGATGTCTTGCTAGTCGAGCTCACTTTACTTGATTTCCACTATTGCTGAATGGGAAAATATCATGACTCGCCTCTGAGGCATCCCATGGGAGCACAGCTGGTCGGAAAATGCACTAGAAAATCCTACACAATATTGTTTAAAAGAGCTTTAAAGCTACAAGATCACTAAGAACTATTTCCCAAAACTCTTTCATCTTGTCAATGAATAAACTTGCCAAAAATCAACTTAAATTGCGGATATACTATAGTTAATAAAGATACAGATACAACAGCTAAACAAATATCTGCATCGTGTTATAATAGTTGAATAAAATTCAACTCACAAATATCGTCGGTCTAAACCCGTTTCGGGATAGGGGGGTGGGGGGAGGCACGTTTAGGCCAAGATTGTTGCCAAGCAGCGGCAACTGAAGCTTTAGCGGTTATGTAAATCGACAGCAAATTAGAAAGGAGACAATGATGAGAGGGCCACAAATTGAAACTGGGTTAAGACATAAAGCATATGCGAGTATGTAGCATACATAAGAGATACAAACACAACACATATAGTACATACATAAATACATATATACATATTGTTGCTGTCTTGCTGAATTATAAAGAAAGCGCGGCGAGAGAAAGTTTTTCATACATCGCATCATTTCATCAATTGAAAAGAGACTTTGTTCCAATTAAGCGTATTGTAGGTTGATAAATGCATCGCCCAGAAATATTGGAATGACACTGGAAGGGAAAGGAATTGTGCAGGGGCAGAACTGAAAGACTGACAACAGGTTTTCAAGTCAAACAAGTTTGTGCTGAAAGTGAAGTGGAGACTCGCTCTTAAAGAAGAAGCGCATCAAATTAAATAGATAAGAGTGTAAGTGTGTGTGTTTTCATTTAGAGATGTGCGTAATAGAATTAAGCAATTAATAAGCTACTTATTTATTTGTGAAATGTTGCAAGTGTAGAGTTGTAAGATTTCTTTCTAAGCTTCAAAAAAGAACATCATGAATTAGATACGTGGTGTAAAGTTCAAGTTAAATAGAAAAAAGAAACTCTAGTTAATAAATAAATCATAAATAGATAAAAATGTTGTATAAAATATGAATGATCTTCTTTCTCTACATTTTATCTTCGCAAAAAGTAAATAAGTAAAGTTCATCGTGTAAACTCTGAACTGCAATAAGCACTTTATTCCATGCAATTCCTTAAGTTGACACTCCTGAGCTTAAGCTCGCTCTCTCTCTCTCTAGTTTGCTCTCACGTGCTCTCTGATCTGTTGCCTTCCAATGTCAGAGCTTTTCTGCTGGGCAAATGTTTTGTATATGGGCATTTCCAGAAAAAGGTCCACCTCGCCCAAAAACGTAGAATTGATCAAAAATTCACATCTTGTGAAATTTTCTTCCAAAAATGTATTCAGGTTATTTATTTATAAAATTTGAAAAATAAATAAAATTATAATAACATACAAAAATTATTTCTAAAATGGAAAACTACATTATTTTATTATGGTTTAAGAGTGTTTTCTTCCAAATTACTCGCCACATTTTTCGTCGCGTTCGCGATTCGTTATTTTCTGTAAATAATTCGAAAACGACAAGTCTTCAAAGCTTGTCTTTTATAATAAAAATAGTGTTGATAGAATGCATTAAACACTTTTGCCATTTGTTTTTTCATTTAAAGACGTACAATTATCGCGTTCTCGATCCTGGAAATACCCATATGCATAAGCATGATCGAAATTATTAAGTTTCGTGCGTGATTGTCAGTGTTCTAATTATCACGTGCGCATCTCAAAATGTGTGTGAGTAGTTAGCACGCGGCATTGATAACCTTGAATTAGACAAGACACACAAATTGATAGCCTGGAAATTGGAAATGCAAGCATTTAATTGTGGAATATGCAGGAAAAATGCTGAATTCACTATCTTTCCAGTCGTAAAGTTCATTGGCTCTGCACCTTTCCAACGTTATTCGACGTGGCAATCAAAATTCAAAAGCTGATCGTTCAACGCAGCCGAAAAACCTCAAATTATGCAAAAACTTTATGCTGTCGTGGTTGCTGCTGTTGTTGTTGTTGTTGTTAGTGCTGTCAATTTTGGCTTTTGGGCACAAAGCATGCAGCGATTCAATGGCCACGTTGGCGTCGCTGCTGACGTTGGCAATCGGCAAATAGAAGCAAAAGCAGAAGAGCATAGATAACGCATAGCGCTAAATCAGAGTGGACAGGTGATAAGCTATATACTAGTATATGCTCTTGCTTTCAATGTTGTTGTTGTTGTTGTTGGTATTTACCTGGGCCACGTTCGGGCAATGGCTGAAAGTTGCCGTTTGAGTTGTTGCGTGAATAACGTTTGCTGCCACCGGCCATTTTAACGGTTTCTTTAGTTTAGTGGGTGTGGGGGAGGAAGGGGCTGAACAGGTTGGCGCCAAAATGTATGCAAAAAGAAATTGGCGTGTCTAGTGCTAATTAAAGTTGGCTAATGCACACACACACAAACACGTTCGCACACACACACACAAAAACACAATTATAAAATTGACACGAAAACTCTTGAAGGCGACACTGCGGACCGCCGTCTGCTCTGAACGCAGCAAAAGAACTGGAAGAAGTTCAAACACAAAACACAAAACAAACCAATAAGTCGCAGTCGTTGCTGCTGCTGCTGCGGCTGCGACTGCGCTGCCACTGCTTGTCCATTGGAGCTCAGTGCGAAAGAGCGAGAAGGAAGGCGGGAGCAAGAGCGAGCGCAGGCATGGCAAACAAGTTTTCTGGAATGGAGCAACTTTTTGCTGAGAGCGTGAGAGAGGGAATCAGTGTTGCCGAAATTGCAAGGGATAAAATAGCTTATTTTTATTGAAAATAGCTAGAGTTTTACACAGTAATAACATACTGCTAACTTTTTTTTTTGTATATACAATGACACAAAAGTATTGGCACAGCAAGAATTTTGAGGTTTATTTGCGCCGTTATCGTTAACATATTGGCATCAATGGAAAGGTCAAAATTTTTCAAATATCTATTTGCTAGTATTTTTTATAATTTTTTGAAAATTGCTTAAAAGGCAAAAACAAATCAAAATTTTAATTTTATATGCTAATAAAAATTATACATATTTTTAATTTCCCCAGATTTTTTATTTTATTTAATTATTAATTCGTTTATTCATTTTTTATTCTTTTAGTTAAATCTAAAGTTGTTTATAATTCCTATCACTGCGGTCGGCAGTCCAAGCTAGTGACGAAAGCAGCATAATACATTATACATTACATTATTAGTAATATATTACTTAATTTTATTTTAATTTTTATAAATTCATTTGGTCAACTAAATTTAGATGACATTAAATAAATAAAAAAACTAAAATAAAATTTTATTTTTGCTATGTACTTTTTTTATTGTTGTACCTTAATTATATTTATTTAAGTATTTTAAAAGTTTCTGATCATCTGTAAAAGTAATCGGTTTCATTTTGAAAATATCTAGGTGTCTAGACATTAGCATTTCGTTTAATTTTCTAGCTACTTAATAGCTAAAGTGGCAACACTGGAGGAAATACAATGAGAGAGAGTGCGATCCCACAGCGTATGAAAGTAAAAAGATAACGCGCAATTGCAACAACAACAACAACCACAACAACAGACAGCATGTCAAACTTGACTACGTAGGCGCATTGAAACCGCTCGCTGCGTTGCGTCGTAAGAATGTTAGCAACGTGTCAAGCACACGACGATGACTCGGGAAACAACCACGAAGTGGATTTAGTACGTTCGTGTTACGTTCTTACTCAACGTAGTGGGTGCGGTTGCGTTTGGCGTTCGATTTGGACTTTTATGAATCATAATTCAAGTCGGAGCTCCCAACATGACTAAATGTACTTGAAGCATGACGAGTAATGCCCAAAACTAAAGGTGTTGGTGTGTGTCCGTGTGTTTGTGAGTTTACTCTGCAAAGTGCATGTTGTACCAATGACTCTTAATTAAATGCAAACAAAATGCATTGTGTTGAGTGTGGTCAATGCACTGCTTGCTACAGTTTGACATGCACTGCTTGTTTCGGTCTGGAAAGCTGCGCAGTTTAACGTATTTACGAATAGTTCAATGAACATTTCACTGCAACGCAGAATCAAAACAAATTACGTATGTACATACATATACTTGTAAATGATGATAGTGACATCATACAACCCCCTTTTCAAATGGCAACGCAAATTTATGTATTTGTCGTTTTTTTTTTGGCGCGACGCCGTTGAGAGTGAGTAAGCTTTGCTTTAAATGATATCATGCCGCCTAAAATCAAACCGAGAGACAGACAGAGAGGTGTAGACCGAATTAGAAAGAGTTGGAGCATACGCGTATATGCTGACATAATTCTTAAATCGGTGTCTGGGTAAATAAATAAATAATAAATGAATAAAAAAAACTGCACCTGACATTGTCAAAATGTCTGAAAAGCGGCTGCGAAATTGCATAAGCAGAAATGCAATAAAAAGCATGAAATAATAAATGAAATAATAAAATTAATATAAGAAATGCAAAAGCAAGAAGAGCAACAGCAGTGAGCAACAATCACATGAAAGACACAGACAAAACCACTAATAAAAGAATGCCTACATTTACATGAGAGTGTAAACGACTAGGAAATACCCTGTAACTGTGTTCATGTTCTTTATGTTTAAGCAGTTAAAATCTCTGTCTCTCTCTCTCTTGTCAAATCTTGTCGAATTCTTCCATACAAAGTTATAGAATCAATATTTTATAAATGTAACTCGTAATCTTCTGCAAATATTACCAGCAATAGATTACACGAATCCACAATGAACGGAAATAAATAAATTTTGAATCGAAACGTAAATTGTAGATAATAGAAAACACAATCACTTGTCAAGTACAAATGACTGGGAAATTTTAAGAAATCTTGAACTGCAGATAACGAAATAAGAACAAGTATATATCTATAAATAAATATACTTCATTGATTAACAAATACATATCTGTACGACCGAACAAAGAATTAACATACCAAAAAAAATAAAAATCGAAAATTTTCATAAATTTTGTCACATTTCTCGCGCCAAGAAAAAACTACAAAAAGAAAAAAATGTTTATAAATAAATCAGAGCTGCAATTGGAAACAACGTGAAAAGACGCGATGGCTAAAGATGTCTGGTGAGAGGTTAAAGGATTATCTACAAAATGTATTACAATCAAAAAACATCAAATGTTGTAACCAATTGTGGGAAATACTTACAAGATTCCCGATTATATGGCAGCTCTTTGATTTCATTCAATGTTTGCAGTAGCGCCTGTAGCGTTTCTAAAGCGGCAGCCATTATTTATATATATATATATTTATATTGGGATTATATATAGGTATATATGTAGATATATCTATAGTATATCTAGAACTAAACAACTGCAACGAAATGAAACGGAATTAGGAAGTTACACACGCGATTTTGCCAACGGGCCGGCATTAACATTAACCGTTAACTGAAACGAGGCAATCGACCGAACGAACGATCAGCGAACTCACGGATAGCCAAGAGAACCCTGTCTATAGAGAGAGAGGGACCCAGCGACCCAGCCAGGCGACAACAATGAATTCTTCGACGAGTGACTTGACGAAAATTCTCAAAAAGAAAAACCGAAAAAAAAACGTAGCTCGTTTTCGCAACTGATATGAAAATAGACGAAGCGACAACGCATCGGCCAACTGCATGATAGATAAGTGCCACAATACACTCAGCGAAAAAGTCGATTACACAATTATTTATACACATTTTCAATTGCAATACAAATTGTATTTTTTTGTCATAGTTGTTTTAAATTTAATTTATTATGTTTTATTTAATTTCAGCTTTTAACAGCTTCTGTAATTGTAAATTTAAAAAGTACTATGCAAATGCAACTGTTCATTATTTGTTTATAGGTTTATTTAATGTATTCGCCTTTAGCTACTCAAATCAAAAGTACACTGAGCAAAATAGTAGAGCACCAAGCACATTTAAAAATATGCCCAGAGTATATCAAATATTTTTTGTACTATTTTTATTATTCTTATTTTGTTTTACATTTATGTAAATTAATATGTTAACTGTTATCGCATTTTCTATTTGCTGGTTATTAGTTTTTCGACAAGTGTATTCGCAGGCAAATTCGAAAAGCGCGCCTAAATTGATTTAAACAATTATGAAATATTCTCAGCGACAAAATTATATAATTCAAGTGCAATGTACAAATCTGAGATAAATATATGTGCACACATATAAATACAATAGGTATTTCCCTTGTTGAGATATCCGCGAAATTGAAAATGTTAATGTAAATGCCAAAGAAAACGGCCGCGGAATCGAAAGTATTTATGTATCTGTCTTGTTGTCGGCTGGCTGAGTCTGAGGTCAACGCTAAGGGTTCAACAGCTGACGGCGCACAAGCTGCAAGTATCTTACAGATGAAAGAAAACACGACTCGACGGAGAACTCGAAACTCGATGAACAACACTCGATGTTGTGTGTGACGTTGACAAAGGCCGTACATCAACTAAACTAAACTACAATTAATTTCAGATGCGCTTCAGCCACAGGGCGAGCATTGCTTTAGGTAATATACAATATAATAGGTATACACACATACACTCATATATATACACATTGTATATATCATATTAATGTGAGGCATAGGTATAGGAGATATAGGTTCACCCTCTGGCTATGGCAAATTCCATATAGAACATTCGAGCGACTCAGAGAGCGGCAGAGAGAGCGCGAGAGAGTAGAGAGAGAGAGAGAGAGAGTCGCTCCCACGGGAGAGGGTAAGATACGCATTTCTAGCTGCAAATATTGTCGCTTGTATCTGTATCTGCATCGGTATTTGTATATGTATCTGTATTCATTGCACTTAGGTAGCGATCCCTCAGACTGAACATGTCGCTGCATGCAACAGTCGAGCAGGTAAGCAGCCTCTTTTCACAGGCAGGTAAACTCAAGAGACCAAAAGTATCGTTGAGATAAATGCCCAAAATGATTTGTTCGATTTGTAGTTCTGATAATCAGCTGTGCTGTTTTTTAAAATCTGTGCAAAAGCTCTCTCTCTCTTCTTGGCAGCCCTTACAAAAAGCTCGCTCTCTGCTCTCTTCGTTTAGCGATCTCTAATTGTAAAGCAGTTGCAGTCCATGTATTAATCTCTAAATCCAAATGCTAAAGCAACAACAGCAGTAAAATAGCTGAAACAGCTAAAAAGCTAAAATTAGCAGACAAATACGACGCCGGCCGGGCAGGGCAGAGCAGACATCAGCGAAAGCAAGACAGAGAGAGAGAGTGAAATAGAGAGTGACAGACAGTTGTGGAGAATGCTTCTAAACAATAACAACAATATTACGCTATTCAACTGGCTCTCTCTCTATCGCTTTTTCACACATTCTCCCCTCGCCTGCTTGCTTGCATTTTCAAGGTTACTTTCTGCTAGGGCGGCGTTGCACTGCTTGCTAGCGCGCAACTTTAGAGCTTTTCACTGCTTGTCAAATTGACGCGCCAAACTGTGTTGATAAAGCATTTTGAATCATTGTAGTTGTTATTTCTTGAAAACATTTTGATATCGTATATTTGTGTGACGTCACAGTTAATTCACCCACAGACGTAGGTTGCTTTCTTACTGTATTAATGCGGCACATGACTGAATACAGCGTTATCAGAGGCGTTGCTCAGACTATAATTTCACTTTCATACTACGCTGCAGTTAGAGATAAGAATAGTATATTACTAGTAGATAGTGCGAGTGCAAGTTAAGAACCCTGTACGAGAATAAATAGTCAGCATTTCTAATTTCATTACTGTTAAGGATGCAAAAAATTTTATATTCAAAATTAGTTTTTAGAAAAATATTAAACCTGCTCCATATTCGCTTCAATATAGAAGTGATTTAAGTAGCACAAAACATGCTTAAATTAAAGAAAGCATATTAAAAAGCAGGGATTAAAACCGTAAGCAAACCCGTAACCTGTAAACGGTTTCAACCGATTAAAACTGGTAACCGTAACTGAAATACAATTTATACAATTTGTGCCGAAACCCAAGTACCGAAATTATTCAAACCGAAATAACCGCTTAGTAACCTATTTAAGTATAACAGTTAGGGTGTATTTACACTAGTTGACACAGGGTCAATTTTCAAAAACTAAGCTTTGTTTTAACCAAGTCAACACACTTTTGCGTAGAGATGACCACCGTTTAAACTAAAAATGAACATGTTGCTCTCAAAGTTTTTAGCCTGCTGACATTAAATTGAGTGGTTTATCAACTGACTAATTCGTATTTTTATTATTTTTAAAATAAAAAAAAAATGTTGTTTTGTGAACCGGAATATACCGGTATTTCAAAACCAAAACCGGTATTTCAAAAAACCGATAACCGTTTGGAAGCCGATATACTATAGAATTGATATGTTATTTTTATTGAATTAGGGTATTTTTCAGTCGTTTCTATTAATTTCAAACATTTTGATCTTTATCTATTTGCTTAACTTATCAGTTGGTGAAATCTGTTTCGCACATAAATGCAAATTTGTATATATTTTGCAATAGGAAAAAAAGCCTGCAAAAATTGCGATGATCTAATGCGTCGTTTCGTTCGCTTTGCTGGAATTAAATAGTATATATTAAATACACATATTTTGTATATATAATCAATGCTCGATATAGACACGTAGCTTGCTCCACTACGTAAGGCACGTAAGCATTTCCTTTGTCTTGCTTTCTGATTCTATTTCTGGCCATTTACGAACCATAACAAAAGCCGGCCGGCTGATGAAAGCCGGTTGGACTAAAGTCTAGACTAAACCATGGACTTGAGTTCTTAGTCAGTAGGTGTAGGTACTTGAATGCAGTCATGACCAAAATTGGACTACCCTCTGTGCATATTTCTGTCATTAATCATAGCATTTCTACCAGTTATACGGGTATATTTGTCAGATTTGTTTCCAAACACACGACAAACTTGAAATTCTTGTTAACTATTATAACTTTGCATTAAAAGAAATATGTTTTACAATTATGTGTTATTAAGGTAATTCTAAAATTTAATATCTTTTTAAACAGTATTCCAAATTTTGGAACAAAATCTATAAGCGAATTATACCCTTCTCTTAATTTAAATTAATCCCAATCCCAATATTTATTTTAAACTCCATGTCATATATACTTAATTTTTTTCTATTCAATCGCTACCCTCTTTATTTATTCTAGCACATTGTCAACATCTATTTTATAATTTTGCGTCGAGATTCTTTCTTTTAATTTCCGTTCCATCGATTCTATAATTTTTTTGAAGATCTCTTAAATAAAAAATCTATGAGCCCACAGTTTTTTCAATTCTAGCAAAGAGAGTATTTTATGGTCAGGCTTGAACAGCTTAGAAGTTCAGACACGTTATGGTCAAGACCAGTTGCCCAAGAATTGTTTGGGTTGAGTGACTCACAAACCGTTTGCCCATGAAGCGTTGAGTGGTCACAGTGGGCAGTCTGGGTTGTCGGAGGGTTGGCAGCTTTTAATTGTCAAGTGGCGGTTACCAAATTGGGCATAAGTGCACATAAAATCGAGAAATTGCTTTTCTGTGCCAAGCGGGTGGCATCAAACGTGCCGCAGGTGACATGATTTCACCGAGAATATGCAACAGAGAATGGGATGTACTTCAAGATGAAAAGAAAGCAATTAATGGTAAATTTAAAATAGTTAACATAGCTATAACAGATGGTTAACATAGCTCTGAAGTTAAAAGAGAGTCTTAATTGTTGATTTTATTTTAGATTGGAAGTTCCTTGAGGTGAATAAGGAATTAAATTTAGAATGCAAGTAGATTAACATGTCTATAACAGCAGATTAACATGTCTTTAACAGCAGCTTAACATAGAGCGTTGCTTATACTTCACATTTAACGTTTGTTCTATTTGTTTTGTATTTCTCTGGGAATTTGATAGTTTATATAAATACCCTATTTCCAATTCCCACAACGATTGTTGCGCAGCTCAAATTTTAAGTCCAAGTACAAAAAATTAACGTACAGCTCAGTGCCAGACGTGATTAAATATTATGTGCATATTCATTTATGTGTATATAGGGGTTTTATACTATTTGCAGTTACAGTTGAGTGCAAAGCTCAGACGACGTTAGTTAATCGTAATAGTTTGCTTTCATAAGCTGATGAAATACGTTTTAACTACCTGCCCTATCTGGACCTGTATATACATACGTCTCATTTATTTATGTATAAATGCATATATGCCCAACTGGCGTCTATTGCATGCCAGTCTCGTCTGAAAGGGGGTTGCCAATCTCACTCCCCACCCTTACCCCCCTTTTGCCAACCCCTTGCACATATCAGCTTGCGTTTGGTTGCAGTGAAAACTTTTTCATTTATATGGCCAACTGACGGTTGAGCTGCATGAAAGCGCTTAGCATGCGATCCGATTACGGTTTTGACGCTTCAGTGCCAATAACGACAACAACAACAACGCAATCTAAGGTAACTGAACTGCAGTCCTACTAATTACGGGGGCGTGGCATATATTTAAAACAAAAAAGCGTACATATATTTTGTATAGTGCGCTTTTAGGCGTAGTCCAGCTTCAATTTCTGAATAGAAACCAATAAGAACAATAATAAAAAGACACGGTGATATACAATTAGTCAAGTAATTTTATGGACAAAGAGAAAAATCAATTCATGTTTTTCTCTATTTCTATTCGTAATTTTAATAAACAATTACAAGATATTATATGAAATTTTTTATCTTTGTCAGCACAATTACTTGTTCAACTGTATGAATACGCTAAATGGAGCATACATTCAGGGTTATAAAGCTGAGCACCATTTCAAGAGACACAAACAATGAGATTAAGAATAAAGCATGGCATACTTTTAGGCTTAATAGGAGTACACAACATTACGGTGGACGGGAGGGGACGTGGGCGTGGTCGGGGGCGCTACAATGACATCATTATAGCAATGCTCACAAATATATTCCATATTGACAGTTGTACAGTTACACAGCTACACTTGACAGTCGAGAGTTGGCAAGCAGTGCATTTAATGCTCGCACAGTTTAAGAGCCACTGGGTAAGTAGACTTACCTTGCGGGTGCAAACGTTCGGGCTTGAACCAGGCATCTGCAAATAGGCGGATTGATATATTGATTTTCGTTAGTTAGCGTTTAGTTTGTTGTGCAAGGCAGACAAAATAGATATAGAGTGAGAGAGCTTGTAAAAGAGAGAGTAAGAGAGCGAGTTAAGAGTGCATTAGGCGGTGTTAAATGAAAGCGCGCTTTCAGGCGCACAATAAAGACAAAATTACATTATAAATACATGCAACCAAACCAAATTTAAATATTTAAAATCAAGCAGTTTACTTTAGCCACTATAGTCACGTACTACTTTAGACACATTTCCACACCATTGACAGAGGTTAGTTTTGTTTTTGCACTTAAGTACACTTAATAAGTGTGTGAGTGTGTATGTTTTTAGATGTATGTAGAACTTACTGGGATCCAAAATGGAGCAAATCAATGGGCGCTGCTTGCAGACGCCATTTTGTCCGGTTTCGCCGATAGTACACATTTTGTTTAAAACTTTCACACAATTTCAATTGATGCACTTGATAGTAAAAATTAAACGGTACTTTTTTACCGTTTTCTTATATATATAAATATATATTTCTGTATTTTCTCTTGTGGAGGGGCAACAAACAAAAGCACAACGCACAAAGCGAGAACGAGAGAGAGGGAGAGAGAAATTACGACGTACCGTTTAAAAAGTTGTACAAAATATTTGCAGATGCTAACAAAGAATTATTTCGAACTTGTAGGCACACGACGCGTTCACAGACTGAGCGTAGGCTGAAAGCTTAAAGCCTGTCACAAACTATAAGGACCAGCAGAAAGTACACTTAACGACGGCGCAGTGAGAGCACAACCAAAGAGAGAGTGCGAGCAAAGAGAGAGCGATTAAAAAAAATCAATTAGCTATAGGTTGAGCAACCGCGCTTAGCCCTGAACCCCATGCACAGAGAAAAAAGCTCAAGCTCAAGCTCAGTGCAAGAGTTAACTGTTTATCGATTGACAATTGCAGCTGACCAGAGTGTAGAGCTTTGGAGAGTGGAGACTTTCTTAGGGTTGAGAATACGCATGCGTCAATCTTCAGTCGGTGCTTTGTTTTTGTGTGGCAACTGAGGGGCGGCTTTAACTCTCTAATGCCCAACTGGCTGATGCAACATTTAGTTATTCATTAAGTTTTGTAGCAATATACCTTAAATAATAATTTTAATATTTTTATATTAGCTTTTAATGTTTTAACTGAGCTTTTTTACAACGTCTAAAGACAGGGTTAGGCATTAGAGGGTTAAGGGCTAGGCATGAGGCCCGGAAATTACCGGACGGCGGCTTCGTTTTTGTTTTTGGGTGCGGTGCAATTACTGCAGTTACCAACCCGAGGGTGGGTTGAGCGGGTTCTTGGCATGCGGTGTGAAATTTATATATGAAATCAATGAGCTGACAACGCGTCTGCCTGCAACCTTTGGGGAGGGAAGTGTAGTCAATAGATTCTCAAAGTTTTACAAGTTTTTCATATTATTTTCAGTCTTGCTGGTCAGCTATAAATCAATTAATAGTTTGCTCTTTTAGCATAGTTTCCATTGAAAGCAAATCGATTTGATGAAAAAGAAGTCAAATGACTTATGGGCGTTATGAAAGTAGACGAAAAGTTGTGCAACTCAACTCAAAGTTCATTCCCATAGTGCAATTAACCTAGAATACTTTCAAAGAGTCGTTTACAAATTTGCTCTCTCTTAAATGTGCGTCATTAAGTGATTTACTTACTGTTCAACTTATTTCCAAGTTGACCTCATTCTGTCAGCTAAATTTCATATTTTGATGTGATACATTTGGATACATGTTTGAATTTAGATAGTGTATAAACACAAAATAGATTTGTGACCTATTTAGCTGCTGAAACATTTGCTTTTAAATTCGCTTTACTCTTCATTTAAGAGAAATGCGTCAAGTGAAAATTTTATCCTAAGAGATGGAATAGAGATCGCACCTGCTGCCTGAGTTAGGACTACTTTAAGTCACGAGAATCAGAAGAGATGAGCAACAATGAAATTGCTTGTTTCTTTCTCGCATAGAATCCAATGTGGATCACAGTCGAATTAAAATGCAGTCCACATGTGGCCTGTGTAAACAGCATCCAATGCAAGCCAGTAATATCGATCACGACAGGGTGGCGGAACTAAAAAAACAAAAAACAACCACATACTAAAGACATACATATTCACACTTTGTTTACACCGTTCACACCGTGTCGCGCTTGGAGCTTTCACAATTTCGTTACGCCTGGTAAATACTCTCAATTTAGAGCAGTTTTTATAGCACTTTTGTACTCGTTTGTTTGTAATTAACTTCTTGACGATATCCAGTCTATATTTATGTACAAGTATGTACTTGATTGCCATTTGATAGACATGTGGGCACTGCGTTGCCAGTGAACTACAGCAATAAAAGGAGCGATAAATGTAAAACAGAGGCGCTGATAAGTGCCAGCTTAGTCAGAGCTAAGCGATGAAACGAAAGAGTAAAAGAGAGAGAAAGGGAAGCCAAAGCACATGCTGGCTGCATACCAGTGTTGCCAGTTTATACTTTTTGCGGACAGATCTGTCCGATTTGAATCTGTGAATTCCGGAATAATTTTAAAACATCCCCTATCCGGAACTAATCCTTTTTTTAAATTTATTTTATTTTATCCATTATAAATCCTTTTTTAATTGTGTTAAGTCATATTATAGAATATGTCAAAAACAACTATGTGTCATTTAATATATTCATTTTCGAACCGCCGAATAACTTTGAAATTTAAAAAAAAATTGGTGCATTTCCTGTGAAAAAGCAAATTTGAGTTGTTTTTAAAGCTATGATATTATTAAATAAATTATTATTATATGTATTAATAAGGCAACATTGTAGTCCAGATTTTTTGTCCTTTTAAAGAAATCTGTCCGTTTTCTGTCTTTTTTTGGGTTTAACCTGCCTTTTTTTGTATAGAGGCGTTGACAACACTGCTGTTCTACACGCACACACACAAGCATACACATGTGCATAGGACATGAGTGCCAAAAAGCAACTAGTAAAAGAAACAAAATCAGCATTTTTATCGAAGTGATGCCTCCAACTGGGACGACGACAAGTGCAAAGCAAAAGCAAAAGCAGCAGGCGATGCAAAGTCAATGCCAATTGGAACAATTGGAAAATGAGAAGCAGACGGACAAATACTTAGCATCTACTTGTAATAAAAATAGCAAAAAGACAAAGCAACGCGGCGACTGCATTACTAATTGGAAAATTTTGCCCGCAGGCGGTGAAAATGGAGGCGCAGATTGCAGGCTGATGGAAATAGGAAAAAAAAAAAAAATGAAATATTAAAATGATTGTGCGCAGTGAAGCGGCACCCCATCCAGACAATTGGATTATGCAGGCAAAGGCTTAAATTAGTGGAGGGCACCACAAATAGTAGTAGAAAGAGTAGCACTACTTTCAATTCTGTCTGACTAAAAGAGAAAAATCGAATAAAGCAAATGAAACAAATATGAATTATGAATGCTGTGCGCACGTCAATGAACGCAATAAAAGCAGCAAATAAAAAACAACAGAGAAGCTGATTCATAAGATGAAAATACTTGTGAAACTAGACGGCAATTCACATTAAATTTATACAATTATATACTAGATATAAAAATAAGTTTATATTATTGACTAATTCGTTAATAATGCGATTGTCGTGACTCACGCAGCAATCGATGACGATCATTGGTCCAACTACGATGACGATTGCTGATCGGTTAAAAGCTCTATCGAGCGTGGGAGAGGGAGTGGGAGAATAAAGAGAATACGGAGAGAGAGAGTCTGTCTGTTTGTGTCTCATAATGGAAATATTTGAGCAAGTGAAATTCTGTTCTCGTTTTTGCTGCCAATAAATGTACTTAAATATTGTTGAATTATTATATTTTTGCACATAAACAGCAAAAAAACTTGACGCCGATGAC
The DNA here is from genome assembly GCA_035047525.1 of Drosophila quinaria. Taxonomy (NCBI): domain Eukaryota; kingdom Metazoa; phylum Arthropoda; class Insecta; order Diptera; family Drosophilidae; genus Drosophila; species Drosophila quinaria. The sequence goes on along the minus strand of JAWNPO010000334.1, from coordinate 570,990 downwards.
ATCATGAGGCGGCAAAACTCACGCAAAGCATACGAAAGACATGAAGGCCAAAGAGAAAGAAGAGAGCGAGTAAGCGGCAACAATAACAACAACAACGAAAAGGTGACTAAGTAACAAAACGACAAGAACAACAACAACAGTAGTAAAAGCTAAGCTCAGTGTTAGAGTGACCAGAGCAGCTGATAATATTTACACAAGGTGCGGTCGCGAGGATACAAAACAAATAAACGACAAGAACAAAAAATATAATGATGACAACATGTCAGATACAAAACTAATTAGATACGAAATGATAAGACACACAATTATTTTTAATAAACTTTCAGTGGGTTGAATTTAAACATAATTCTGATTGGGCAAATGTATCTGCAAGATCATGGGTAAATTTCTTGTCTATGGCAGAGTTTTCCAATTAGAAAGCACGCAAAAAATTTACAAGTGGGAGAAATAGCAGTGTTACAAAACATAAAGCAATCATTATAATAAAAAAAACAATGCAAAAAGTTCATTGCTTTATGCAATTTTCAAAATTTTATATTAAAAAAACTATTGGATTTCCGCAACTAATTTCTTCACCTTTTTTTTCATTGAGGTGTTTCGCATAGACAAGAAATTTACCAGATTATGAATTGGATTTCAGACTTACCGAGTCCATACTTGTAGAAAATCTCCTCGACGGACACAATCTTTGGATGCTGTTGTTCTTGTTGTTGCTTTTGTGCTGGAGCCTTTGGCTTTGGTGGCTCCACTTTGGACACGGGCTTTACTGGCTCCACTTTTGGAATTGATGGCTTTATCTCCACCTCGTCATCATCCAAATCGGTTACCAGCGTAGTGGAAGCTGCAGCTGGAGCGGAAGTGGGAGGAGCGGCAGGAGCGACTGCCTTGCGTTCCTCTTTAAAGTCACTCAACAAATCCTCGGATGAAATGAATTTCTCATTGTCCTGCTCTTTGAGTGCATCGGTTATCGGTTTCTTGGCCGGCGACGGAGTATACGAGACGGACGGTGAATCGGTATCGGAATCCTTGTTGGCCACAATGGGCACGGAAGCAGTTGGAGTTGGCTTGCTCAGCAGCTCATCATCATCATCATCATAGTCATAGAAATGGGAATTGGCTGGCGCTGTTGGCTCAAATGGTTGCAGCGGCGCCGTTGTTAACGGTTTGCTGAAACTGCCCAACAAATCCGCCTCCTGATCCTGCTGCTCCTCATGCTTGGATGGAGCAGGCGCTGCAGCTGGAGCAGCAACTGGAGCTGGCAACTGGAGCAGCAACTGGTGCTGGAACTGGAGTTGGAACAGCAACTGGAGCTGGAGCTGGAGCTGGAGCAGCAGCTGGAGCTGGTGCATCGGCACCAAAGAGACCACGCTCCATGTTCATAAAGTCCGTGGTCATGTCGCTGATTGCCTGCTTGCCACTCTTGCCCGCCTGCGCTAGAAAATCCCCGAAATCATCCGTTTTCTGGGCAAACTTGGCGTCCAGCTGCTCCTGTGCCTCCTTGGCCCCGGCCGACATCCGTTGCACGAACGCCTGCGGGTCACCAAAGTCCACGTTCTTCTGCTCGTTGGCAAAATAATGCTCGGTATGCGCATTATCGTCCTGCGCGCCGCTGCTCACGTTGGCAGCGCTGCCGCTGCCACTGCCGACGCTGCCGTCGCCACCGAAATCGCCCAGCAAATCGTCATAGGCCTTTTTGGTGACTGCATTGTTGAAAACATCCTCAGCTGTGGCGGCAGCCTCCTTTTTCAGATCGGCGAAATTGTAATCCATTTTTATTAAAAAATATATGTATAAATTTGATGTTAATAGCAGCTGCCTGTGTATGGTATCCTTTTTCTGATTGGGATTTAATATGTGCTCATACACAGTCACACACACACACACATGCACACGCACACGACCGGCTGTTTGTTTTGTTGTCGCTTAAGTTCTTCGTGTTGCTTTTGATTTCGTTATTTTACTGGGAATAAAATATTGAAAAGCTTTTTTGTCAAAATTGATTTATTCGTTGCTACTCTGGCGGTTATACTAGAATTTTAATTTATTTTACAGTGCGATAGACGAGCGCCGCAACACTTTGCTGTTTGAAAATTGAAATGAGACTGCGCGATTGTGTGACCGCTAGTGTTGGGTTGCTCACGAGTCAGTGAACAAAATAGAGTTGCTCCCTGAAGTGAGCTAGTGAACATGTTCCTTCCAAATTGCTCACTTGCTCTTTTTTGTTCAGTTGTTCTGTTTTGCTCATTATTGCTGTTATTCCTATTGCGCACTTTGCTCGAATTTCCTCTGTGCTCTTAGACCTATTAGGGTACTTTTCTAGATTCTTTCTTTGAAAATACACATTGTTGGATTAGTGTCAAATCTAAATACTCATTTTAAGAATTCAAAATGTCGCTTATCAATTTCGAAATTAATCGAATCGAATAGGAAGTCAGCAAGCTAAATGCAAGTATTGTAAATGTTTTTTGAGCTGTTGATCACAGAGCAACCTAGGCAGCCATCAGATTTAAATTGAAATGCAACGCATGATATTTTCCCTCCCTCTCCCCTCGTTCTCATTCGTTTTTCGTTGTTCCGCCCCCCCCCCCTCCCGCGTCCGCCCCGGTTCCCGAAAATAATATTTTTATATTTATTTTTTTTTTTTTTTTTTTTATTTTTTAATTATTATATAAAATAAATAAATAAATTAATTATTTTAATTAATTTATATATATTATTATTTTTTTTTTTTTTTATTTTTTTTTTTTTTTATTTTTTTTTTTTTTTTGTTTTTTTTTTTTTCCCTCTCCCCCCCACCAAAAATCCTTCTTACCCACCCCCCCTATATTAATAATTCCCCTCTCCCCCCTCCTTATCCTTTTTTTTTCCTTCCCCTTTCCCCCTCCTTATTTCTTTTTTTTTTTTTTTTTTTTTTTTTTCTTCCCTTCTATAAATTTTTTTTAATTTTTTTTTTTTTTTTTCCTTTTTTTTTAATTATATAAGTAAGTCCTTTTTTTTTATTTTATTTTATTAATTTCCTTTTCTTTCCTCCTCCCCCCCCACCCCCCCCCCCCCCCCACTTCCGCCCCCCCAACCCCCCCCCACCTTTTTTAATAAACCCCAATTTTTTTTTCTCCCTCCCCAAAAAAAAACAATTCCTTTTCTTTTCCTTCGCCCTTTTTTTATTCTCCTTCGCTTACCATGGGTCATTCGGTGTCCCATGCTCTTTCGCATCGATTACCATGGTCGTCGGAGTCCCTGTGTTGTGTGTGCGCATGGCCAATCGCCACCTCCATTACTACAGGGTTACTACGGGGTTTCGATTAGTTGGGTGAGGTGAATAGCTCAGTGAATAACTGAGCTAATGAGCAATATGAGTGAACAACTGAGCAAGTGAGCAATCTAAGTGAGTTGACTCATCTAAAAATAAAGAACAAGTGAACTTGTTCACCTAAAAGAGCAATGTTTACCCAACACTAGTGACCGCAATTGAAAAACCTTTAGTACAATTCCCGTTCAGTTTAGAAAGCTGACAACTCTAAGCTGGTGCTTACCGATAATAAACATGCGATACATCGATCAAAATGTGCAATGTCTATCGTCTGGCTACCAGTGTCGCCAGATTAGCTTATTTCAGGCTTATAACTTAGTTGAATAGCTTTTAAAATTTGAAAAAATTTAAAAAAAAAAAAAAATGCACTTAAAAATGATCAATACAATATTTACCACAAGGTTTGCTCTTTTAAAACATTATTTTTTTTTTAACTTCACAGATTTGGAATGCGCCACAAAAATATGTTAGTCTTAATAAAAAAAAAAACAGAAAATGTGAACTAATTTAATTAGATTTTAAAACCAAATGATTTTGAATGTTTTCATATTTTTTATCTCTAGCTTATTTTTACTCAGAATCTACCTAATACGGGAGCTCAACACCTGCCAACCATTGATGGATACAAAGCTCGCCAGTTAAATTAAATATTAAAGTTTTTAACAATGTGTTAGTTTTGCAATAGGACTAAAATTAATAACATGACATTAACTAGAAATTATATAAAAAAAGGTGAACATTTTAAAAAATGTTTCGAGTTGGTCACCCTTCGAGGTAATGAATGCAAGGTGTCACCACTTTTATTGGAAATCAGGGTTGGGAAACGTATCAAAACTGTTTTGGTTGTTTGCGCAACATAAATACGTCAGCTATGGTTTTATTTTGAAAGTAGATTGTTAGCCGACATAAAATTTGTTATCTATTTTTTATTGTATTTATTAGACACTAAGTATTACTTAAATAATATATATTTGTGTAGCTCTACAACCAATTCAAGCAGTCCACTTAAGACAACGTGTGTCCTGATGGGTTTTTAGGCAGCGCACACGACAGTATCGAGTTCCACATGCGGTGCAGGAATATTGAGAGAAGTTTCCACAGACGGCACAGAAATGGCGCACAGGTTTCTTCGGCGGAGGCGCCGCTGCTGTCTCGTAGTTGGGCTTTTGCTTCTCCTCCTCGAGTAGTTGTTGAAAGTTCTTGCGATATTTGGCACGAAAGTATTCGGCGCCTTTGCGTTTGACCTTTTTCTCCTTGCCATTCTTGATGCTGTCCTGAAATTTGGGCAACTTCTTTGACATGACCAGATCCGCATGCGGATCATCTTGGAAATTGTCTTGTTCCAGTGCTTCTAGAGCCTTGCGTGCACGCCGTTGTCTTGCCGCCTCATCCAGGACACGTTTCTTCTCAGCATCTTTGATGCGATGCGATTCGCGTCCCGTCATGATTTTGGTTGTAGCGTTGTTTTATTTTTTATTTATGTGTGAGTGTGTTTGATTTATGCGTCTTTCTCGTGCAACGGAAAACTGATGCGATCCATTAACTCATCCACACGAGCTTGTAGCACTTCAACAATATCGGTTGAGATAAACAGATGATTCTCATCCAAGTCTTGTATGATAAATTTTCTACCCAACGCCAGCTTCTCATCCAAATGCAGCAAAAATTGTTTCATAGCCGGATCACTACCGAAACGTCAAGGAATTCGATTAAATCTGAGCAAACAACAATTTAACAAAGTAGTTACCATTCCACAAGCACTCCTTTCATAACATTTACCATGTTTTATGGCAATAAAAACATTTAAATTGCGCTGCGAAAATAAAAATCCAACGCTCTAACTTTTGTGACTTTTCGACAAGCCGATAACGATAACATAGCCGTTGCCATTCGCCGCGAATGATTGTTGTTCAAATAGCGATGCCACTTTGAGTATTCATCGTAATTGCATTGAATACAAGTTTATAGGGCGGCTAAACATGATTTAACCCCTTGAGCTGAGACTATTGAAATAATAATGGAATTCCTGAAAGCGTTTTAGATTTGCTCCATACAAAATTTTCAGTGTGCCCAGAGCAAATCAGGGAAATGTGGTCTTACTAATTGATTTCGTGAATTGGTTTCAAGCAGCCGTGTGACAGTTGGTGTTTGTTTACATTGAAAAATCTGCTAATTTTCAATAAAAACTTATTCGATGAGTAAACTTTCGTTTAATACCTTTATAAATTTCCATTTCTGGCGTTTAGTGCAATTACGCCCTTTTTTTGTATACTTTTTAGTTGTCAATCAGTTGTTCGCCAGGCTATCAGCTGTTCACGAAATCTAAAACTAATCAGTGTGCAAAAAAGGGTCGTTCCGTCAACGGATTTAGATTTGGTTAAAAATAATCTGTACCAAATCTAAAACGCTTTCAGTAATCCCATTAATAAAAAGACATTTCATGGGTTCCATAACAAAGGGTATTCATTTTGATTTCCATTTAGGGTTTTCTGTTGTTTTATTAAACTAAATATTAAACTGAGATAAAAAAATATTTTTTTTTAGATTACTTAAGAATTGCCGTATAAACTTGATTCAAGAGCGTTCTTCATTTTTTGCAATATAGTTTTAAGTTAACTAGTAATTTCGCTGATTTACTAAAATAATTAATACAACAACAGCAGAAGAAGAATTTTCAATTTCACACAAAATTAGTCGACCGGCAATCGTCTCGAATGCGCATAAACAAAAACAATCGATAACATACAGTCCGATAACTTGCAATAGTACTCTTCTAAGCGCAGCCAGTAACATAAAGAATATATAAATATTATTTATTTAGGTGCAATAATCGTGTAGCGTATACATAATGTTGGGCCATTTCACTGTCGTGCTGGCCGTTATTTCGATTTCTGCCACTTTGGTGGCCGGAAGATCAGATGCAGGCCTCCTTGACATTCTAATCGACCAGGTACAAAAGGCTAACAAAAATAATGAATACATTTAATTATGGTTTACCTGATTTTAACAGGATCTACAACCGCTTGTTGAGCAGCGTCCACTGTTGGCTGGCACAAAGATCTACATTAAACGTAAGTGCTGCAATTGCAACGTGACAAATTCGCTATAACTGAAAACTTTTCCACCCCCTCTCTCTCCCACTCGTTGTCCCGCATACGCACACACGCAAACACATGGATACAGTAGAGTGCACGTCGGATGATGAAGTGCCGCTAACCATCAACTTTAAGCTGACGAAGCATCCATGTCTCTTTGATGGTCGTTTTGTAAGCAAACACTGAAATCAGAAACCCTCTCTCTCTCTATCATTAACTATCAATATTTGTAGCTGAAACAACTCAACGATAATCCGAGTGCCCAGCAAAATGTCACGCTTAGCCAACTCATCCAAACGACGCAGACGAAAATCAATTGCACCCACCTGATTCTTCTGAGGGACAACACTGAAGGCGTTGTGACCACTCCAGAGGAGGCACCATCCGCGCCACACGGAAGGAATCCGTTTTCGGTAATTGACATTTCACAATTGTGTTTGTGTGTGTGACTCACAGATATTAGAATGAAAGGTTATCATCGGCAAGCCGAACTCATGATACCCTTACAGATGGCTGTATTTGAAATTATTTGAGATATACAAATGTAAAGAAGTAGAGACTAGTGTCAGGATTCTATATAAGAATGTCGCAAAATATTACTCAGAATACGAAAATTCGGAAAAAAAAATTAGGAATCCGAAATTACGAATCGAGAAATTAGTAATCCAAAATTACAAATCCGAAATTAGGAATCCAAAATTAGGAATACGAAATTTGGGAAAACAAAAATTAAGAAAACAAAAATTAGGAAAAGCAGAAATCAAAAATATTTTATTAAAAATCGCGTGGAGCATTTATTTCAAAAGCAATAGGGTCTACATGTACGTATATGCTGTGTGTCACCTTGTATAAAAATGTCAATAATTTTATCATTTTTATGTTAGTCGTATGCTTTGAGTAGCAATGTTAGACGGTTGCTTGTTGCTTATATATTATTTCAAATTCTTTCAATAAAACCAACCGACCGTTCTGGCACATAGCTATTTGAACAATGCATAAAACTATTCGAAAGAATTTAACCAATGGCAGGAAAATTAAAGATACTTTTCCCAATTATTTTTTTTCCTAATTTATGTACTCTGAATATTTTTCCTAATTGAAATTCCTAACTTATGATTCCTATTTTTTTCTTCCCAATTTTGGATTCGTAAAATTTTATTCTTGGTTTTTGTATAAAGTTAATTAGGACTTCCTTAATGCGTTGCACACTTTGTGACAAAGTTATAAGACCATCTGCAAGGGTATAACAACAAATTACAAGAAACATACCTAGAGCAAATATGTTTGCGTTATCAGTAACTTTAGTTATCGTACTTGCTTTTTGGTATTAATAGGAAGTGTAGTGGAAATGTTGATAAAAACAATATCTATATATTTAAATTTTGTTGTGAACTTACAGGCGACTTCGAAACCGATTGCCAGCATTACTGAGGATGGTATCTATGAGCTGGAATTGACTATTCTGACAACGCCAGTAGGTCAGAAGTTTCATGCCACGGTACACATTGGATTTTGGGGACCTCATGGCTATATTTCGGCCATTGATTGGCCATTTTTGCCGGTAAATTGAAAGCATACTCAAAGATCCACTCATTACTCATTAAATTTAAACATGTTTGCAGTTCTATTTGATTATGTGCGTTGTCTATGTGATATTTGGTATCATTTGGCTTGTTGTTTCCTTTGCCCAATGGCGCGATCTGTTGCGCATACAATTCTGGATCGGTGGCGTCATACTACTGGGCATGCTGGAGAAGGCCTTCTTCTATGCCGAGTACCAAACAGTGGCCAATACTGGCTATCCTGTTTATCATGCCGAAATCGTTGCGGAATTTGTATCTTGTGCGAAACGAACGCTAGCTCGCATGCTGGTCATCATTATGAGTCTGGGCTTTGGCATTGTCAAGTTGGTATATTAACTCTTTGGCTCAAAGAAAGATATTAATTGTATTATCCTGTTTATAGACCCCGACTGGGTCCCATGCTGCATCGCGTTGTGGGCGTGGGTGCACTATACTTTCTACTGGCTTGTGTAGAGAGCTATTTGCGCATTACCAAGATAAAGAACGATCGGAGTGATCTGCTGGTGGCAACAATACCATTGGCTGTCCTCGACACGGGCATTTGCTGGTGGATCTTTACGTCTTTGGTTCAAACCACAAGAACGCTGCGTCTGCGCAGGTAACTAGCTTCTTGATCCCCAAATAAATTTTATTAATCATGTCTGGTATTTCAGGAACATGGTTAAGCTATTGCTATACAGACACTTTACCAATACGCTGATATTTGCAGTTATTGCCTCAGTTATCTTCATGCTGTTTGCATTGCGTATGCATAGAACCGAAAGCTGCACACCTGTAAGTTGATTATCTCATCACCGGGAAACGATTTGCTAATGCTATTCACATTTTAGGGCTGGCGTGATATCTGGATAGATACGGGCTTCTGGCATATGCTTTTCTCTGTCCTTCTGCTGGTCATCATGATACTGTGGCGACCCACAAATAACAATCAACGTTATGCGTTTACGCCGCTGCTCGACAATCCCGAGGATGAAGACGAAGATGGTATATCTCAAAAGAATTTCATGTTTACTTAAACTCAAATTTTTTTTATTTATTTAATTATTAACTATTTCCTTGTAGCACTAGAAATACTTTTAAATTAGTGCACTAGTCACACTTGACAATCTCCAAAAATTATAATTAATAGTTTAACATTATTTGGCTTATCAATGTAACATCAATATATATGTATTGCAATTATATAAGTATTACAATTTTCATCATTATTATTAATATTATTATTATTATTACTGTCATTATTTATACTGCCATCATTATTACTTTTTTTATTACTGTCATTGTTATTATTATTACTACAAATGAAGTTGCAGGTGTGATTTTAGCCTATAGCTAAAAATTAATGTGCTTTAAATGGTCTTAATTTCAATTTCAAATTTCTTTTCATTCATTGCAGATGAAGAGGAACAGTTTGTGGCGGATGCGTATGGCGTTAAAATGCGTGGCACACATCAGAATGGCGGAAGTAGAACTCCAACGAATTCACGTGCAGCTACCACCACTGAGGAGGATGATTTGCGATGGGTGGAAGAGAACATACCATCGGCAATGGGGGATTCAGCTCTGCCAGTGCTCGATTCAGATGAGGAGATCATCAATACCAAATTTGAAGTTTCCAAAATGCAATAAGCTAACAGACAGTAGCTAACAGACTTTTGCATAAATGTTGCACATTTATTTTTAACTAAATATTTATAATGCACTAAAGTCGCTCGAAAAAAGAAGAGAATACGTTTGCTGGACAACTGGCAGTCTGACCACGATCGAGGCTGCTCCTCATCTTCTAACTGCGATGTCTGACCGCATCCTCTATCCTATCCTGCTGTCCATTCAAAACGATCACAATGCTGTTATTTTTCTGGCCGACCAGTCACAGGCTTTTGAGCAGTCCGTGTAAAATATTGTATGTAATCGTGAACCAATCATATTTCGACCTCCTAAATAAATCTTAATTTATTCGTAATTGTTAGTTTAAGTTGTAGATATCTAGTGTGACAAGTAACTCTATAAAATCGATTCTTCTATTGATAACTTTTATCATTCTAAACAAATATTTGCACGCACACACACAGCTGTTGCTATCAAATATGTGGCATTAATCTTTGTAAATAATTGATAACAAACGCCCAAGAAAAAATATTTATCTGTAATTTTGATAATGGAGAAAAAATTATAAGAAACAAAAAAAAAAATTTGAAACGAGAAACAGAAAAATGTTTCAATTTAATTTATAAACTACTACAAATAAATTTGTATTTATGTATTATATATAAGGTCCAAAATCGTATCTTATTTGAATACATTGTAACTTCTAGTGTAGTCTGCAATCTTTTCATAATATTAATAAACAAGCATAGCCATACCAATACCAATTACAGGCAACTAAATTACCCCGAAAATCATTTAAACATTTTAATTTTTATTATTTTACTTTTAAAGTTGTTTATGTTAGCTTCCTACTGAAATAATTAGTACTGATTGAAACACCTTTCGGATCAGGTTAAAGTTTTATTGGAAAACAATTTAAACTCAAACAAGGGAGCTAATCTATGGATATCAATAGTGTTGCTATGATGATAGTAACCATAGAAACCATCAATGGAATTCTCCTCATTTGCCATTAAAGTGTAAGTAAATTAAAAATGCGAATGCGTTTTCGCTGTTTGGTACGTAATGTGTATTTTTTACATAATACAGAGCGTTTTCAGTAAAAGTACATAATGTAAAATTTATGCTTCGAGCTTCTTATTGTTAGAATACACATACATACATAATTATTAATTATTTATAAACACATTATTTATACTCGAACGCAGCAAACGTTTCCAAGAAAAAAATGCAGAAAGCAAAATAAATCGATTTGAATCCATTCAAATCGTGCGTAAATGTTGCCTCAACTTTTCAGATACAAATTATGCATTATACAGATACAAATACTTAAAGATACTGTCTAAAGGGCGGTCGGAGTTGGCGCGTTGTTTGGCAAAAAACATTTAAATGTGGACTTCAAAGTGTTAAGATAAATTGCAACAAGGGGCGGGAAATGTGGGCAATCAATTTACATTAATACGTTACTCATTTAACAATTTTTTTTCTCATTACTCTCATATTTCATTAACAAATTTAATGCCTAGAAATGCGCATTGTTATTACTGCTCAATCATAGATATTGAATTACGCGGCCAAGTCGATAATTGTCCCTAGAATTGCCGTTAATGCCAAGGCGTCCACAGCTCAGTTCGATTCGGGTTTGACATTGCGTCTCAATATTGCAGCAGCCAGATCCTGTTTCATGGCCGCCTGATCACGCTGATCGGCGAGGGACTGTGTGCTGCGCAAACCGTTAACAATATCCTTGGTCTTGCCAAAGTAAATAGCATTGAGTGTATTGCGTATTTTGTTCTCCATCTCCTCAACCATTTTGCCAATGTTGGCAATATGCGGCGATGATTCGCTTACGTTCGCATCCTGCTCAGTTTGACGTGTCAATGAACCGCCCAGATTCATTGTGCCCGATCCCTGTTTGTTTGTCTGCAGCCAGAGCATTGCCGTTGACGTAAGCTTATAATGCGCCGTGCGTCCAGTCGTTTTCTCTTGCACCTCCACCACATGTATGGAGTCCCAGCAGCCGCGTATCATTTTACTGCCATCGCCAGCCTTTTTGATAAGTATCACAGCAGCGAAACCGTGATCCAAGTCCCACAGATACACGGATGAGACACCGCCCTCATAGTACATCTCACGATATTGATCGAATGCATAGTTTGCTTCAATTTCCAGCTTGCGCAAACGTTCCGATGGCATTTGGCCATCCTCCAGCGGTGGATAGTAAGTGTTTGACCAGGGCGAACGATACGAGTCACCATCACGATTATAATCGCACAGCAAATAATCCTTGCCATGCTCCTTGTCTTTGGCTATTTTCAGCGGCTGATCCACCGACGACAACAGATCCTCGCACAAATCCGGCGCCAGGTCAATTAAATCAATCAGATTCTTCTCAATCTGTTGAGGCGGCAATCGTCTCATCAGATCCAGTGCACAATCCATTTGCATTTCCGACTGTAAAACAAAAATCATTTACACATTGTTAATGTTTGTTTTGAGTCATTTCTACTGCCGATAAGTGACCCCATCCCCTTCACCCTCCTACCCCCCTTGTTAGTCTACCCGCTTCAGAGCCGGCACGCCACGACTACAACCATATATGGGCATAGTTTTAGGTCACAGGCCAATACACGCATTGTTGTGCCAATTTTGAAATATTTTCACCATATTTCCGTTCATTGGTTATTGGGTCTTTTTCTTTGGGGCGGTCACCGAAATTGAAACTTGTTTTTTTTTTTTTGGTGGATTTGTATTGATATCTTTGTATTACTCACCATTTTGTTGCGACTGTGACTGTTTTCCTTTTTTTTGTTCTTTTTCTTGATGTATCGTATGCAATTTGCTGTGCCTTTTTAAATCGACGTCGTTTTGCAATTTATTTAGACCTTAAAATATATCAATTTCCAGTTATTGACAAACTAAGACACCAAAAATTAATATTAATAATAACAATTTGCACTTACTCGATTCGTCAGCACGTAATACAATACAATGGCGTCTGACCATTCACAGGTTTCGTGCACAGCTAATCAGCTGTTTCAGAATCGGTGTGGCAGCACTGGGTTAATGGTGATGTATCGACATACAGGCTTCTCGATATCGATAAATACGTCAGAACGTTATTATTATCGAGATGTTTTTCAAATGGAGTTTTGCTGGAAATTCTAAAAATAAAACAACTGTGGTTTCTTTTTTTTTTTATTATATTTTAGCAACAAGTTTATTGAATTTAGATTTCTCGTTCATATACTTTTTATTCTCATTATCTGTTTCCCCATTTCCATGCTGTGTGAGTTTTTGTTACAATGACTTTTTTTCTATGAGTTTTTTTGTTTTGTTTTAGATAGCTTAGTTTTTATATTTTACACAAAAGTCTATGCCATAATCGTAAATATTTAATCCGAATTGTCATTAAAAATATATTTAAGCCGTTTACTTAAATTTCTCGCTTGCACATATTCCAGATACTGTATCGAAATCATACGCATGGAGTGAAAATACAGTTTAGTTTCTTTTCTTTTCCTTGCAATCCTTAAGTGTTTACACTCTTTTTTCCAATTTGGTTTTATATACATACATATATTCACATACGGTATATAGCCAATTACAAGTATATGTATGTCTGTGGGAGTGTGTTTGAGTGTGTCGTTCAATAATCATTAACTTAGTCAATTCATTAATATTTTTAATGTAGTTTTTCATATTTTTTTATTTGCTTGTTTCATATATTTTTAATAAGGTGTATACTTTGACCATATAAATGTAAAATCTCAGACTTTAATTTTTAACTAAAGTGCACTACATACAGAATGTTCTTTGGAGTGAAACATAAACTAAATTGAATGCTAGTTTATGAATATTAAGAGATATTGCAGAATGAAATAAAGTCTGGAAAATAATTTGCATTGACATTAATTATTTTCTAATCTTCAAATAATTTTACAAGTACATATTGTAATTATAATTATAATTTGTATTCTTTTGAAGTTAAATATTTCGGCTAATTAAGTAAATATTTATTTAGTTATGCAAATTTGCACATTTTATAAAAAAAATAAATTATAAATCATAAGCGGTTTAAGCATAAAAGTAATCTATTTCCATTTGAATTACTCATTTCGTATTTTTTTCGTATTTCAATCATTAATTATGCAACATTTTTTTGTTTATCAACGCATCGACAATCAAATGTAATCACAGTTTTATGTTTTCCTTCTTTATATAAACTCATTTTCATTTAGCTATTTATTTTACTATTTTGTCAGAGTGTGTGAGTGTCTGTGTATGTGTTTGTTTGTTGTTGTAGTTGTGCTGTGTTCTGGGTTGATTCTAACATAAAAAGTTTAAAAATAAGTATTTACTTGAATGTATCAAAAACTCACCATGCTCTCACCCATCCAAATCCCATGCCAAACTTCTCTTTTCTTTTCTTATGAACAATCTTCAATTATTATTTTTTCAGTTGATTAATACTATTACGTATTTAGAAAACTTTAAGAATATTGCACAACTTTTAAATTGTTGACTTGAGTGTCGTTTTCTTTGCTTGCTCTTTAAAAATATTTCATTTAATATTTAATACCTGAGTTGTTCATAATCCTTTAGCATGATTATAATATTTAATTAATGTTAATACATATCGAAAAATGTCGTTTTTATTTTTGTATTAAATGCATGTATACATCGTCGTGAGTCTTGATAATGCCCTGAGTTTGCTCCAAACGGATTTATATTCGTTATGTTAAAACTATTCTCATATTTTTATTTTTTTTTTTAAATTTTAACTTACATGTATGCATGTATGTACTACACATCATATAAGTAAGTATTCATAATGTGGACTGTCTTGCATATTTCTGCTCGTTCGTTAAAAATAAAAAATCTTTATTTAATTTCTTTTTTCCTTCAATGCATTAATTTTGCACACTTTGCAGTTCAGCACATAGTTTAAATTTTTCTGTGTGTTTAATTTTTTTCATTTTGCATGTGTAACTCAAGTTTTGTTGCAATATTTTTTTTTATTTTTGTCAAAAACTGAAAAGATTATAAAAATTAAAAGTTATTAAATAATTCCATTTCTTTTTGACAGCAACTAAATCATTCTAAAGTCACACCATTTGTCAAATATTTGACAAACGTATTCTAAATTTTTTTTTGTTTTCATTTATTATTTTTATTTATTTTTCATTTATATTTTATGCCGAAAAATTTGTACGTACTTTCATAATATATTTGTTAATTTAATTTAATTTAACTGCTAAATTTTGTATTTCCTGAAATTTTGTACTTGTCATTGTTCCAAAAGTTTTTGTAGAGCTTGTCTTAATTTTTTTGTTTTTAAACTTTCTATATTTTTATTTTATGTGTGACCTACATTTTAAGTAAATGAAACAAATAAACTTATAAAATATTTAATTTATTTTGTACTCGCTTCGATTTTCATTTAGACAAATTTACAACAACTTGATTTACACATTGGAGAAAGGGGTAAAGAGAAATATGTGGGACACCGATTTTACAAGGTATAAACCTAATAATGTATGCATATATGCATATATATCTACATATACATACTGCTGAACTGAACTGTAAAGTCGCTTAGGCCTAAACACATTTTGCATTACTCTGTTTGAATGTTAATTTCTTTTTGTATTTGTTCTAATATATTATATACACACTATTAGTATGTGCATATAGTGTTGTCCGTGTGCAAAAAAATAAACTGTAAACAAATAATTTAAATTGTTTTCAGAATTTTCTTTTATGTAGCCAATAAAAATTGCCAATTGTTTTTATTTTTTTTTTTTTTGGTTTTTAACATTTATTTAGTTGCATTAATTTAGCATTTACGTAAATATATATTTTTGTAATATATATATATATATATATATATATGTATATTGTGTGTTTCTGTGTGTATTATAAATTTAGCTTTTAAACATAAACATTAAAAATTAAAAGTGTAAACAAGCCAATTTTCGTGCTGATTAAACAAAATAAAATTGTACAACATAAAAGTTAATATTTAAAATAATATAATATATATTACATACATTTTCACTTAAATTAATTTCAATTTCAGTTTCATTTATTTTTCTTGATATTTCATTTTATAGTTATTTCAAATAACTTGGATATTTCGTGTATGAAAACTCTCGAAATTAAAACCACAGGAGGCATACGAAAAATACTTTTCGATGTCCTGAACTAGTTCAATTTTTATTTCTTTAATTTCTTGAGCAAATTAACAAAATAAGGAAAAATATGAAAATAAATTTATTTGTATGCCTGGTATAAGTACAATTGGCTTGTTGTTGTTGTAGATTTTTTCCACTTTCTGATATTTAACTAAATATTAATAGAATAGAAAACAAGTACTAACAAAAATATATAACAAAAATTACTTACAACGATCGCTATTTATGTGATTTATTTTTCATATTGTTCAGTTAATTTTATAGCATTTTTTTTTCAATTTCATTTGAATTACTTTTATATTATTTGCTTAATCATAGCTTTTTGTACCTGTGCACATTACACATATTCAAGCTTTACAATGTTTTCTTTTTGTTTAATATATTTCTTAGAAATTAATTTATACAACTGAAAATTATGAAATTTAAACCAATTATAAACACAAAATTACATATATGTTACATACACAACTCTTTTTTTTATCATTTTTCATTATTCAATTTCATAAGTTTTGTGTTTTTTAATCTGTACATTAAAAGTGTTTGCGTTTTGAAAATGTATTTAGTTTTTTTTCCCACCGATTGATTCACTTTCAATAAAACGAAACCTAACAGTTACTGTTAGGTCGCTGTTAAAACGATGTTATCAAATTTCAGTTTATCGAACCTTTCGTTCTAAGTGAATTTGGGATTTTTCTAACTTTTAACGCTCTAAATGCAAAATGGCGACATTTGTGTTTTGTTGTATTTAAATTTAATGTTGTTTTTTTTCCTTAAATTTTTTTAGCTGTGTGCAAACATATTTTACAAAGAAATTATTTTAGGCCGCTTTTGTCGAAAGTTGGGCCTAAAATTAGTTTATTTTTATTATTAGCATTACGAATAAATAAAATTTATGCAAATTTCTTCATTATTTCTTTCATGTTCTGCGAGTGTATAATGTTGTTGTCGTATTAAGTTTTACATAAAAATATGCTGAATTTTTAGTTTATGTTTTTTTCCATTTGTTTTTTTTTTGTTTTTGTTACTTTTTTTAGCCGAAAGTTAAGCCTAAAATTGTTTATGTTAATGCTTAGTTTTGCTTATTCATGCGACGAATTCTTTAAGAAAGAATTTTCTTTACATCATTTGTATTTAAATTTTGTGTGTTTAACTTATTTACTTTTGTTTTTATAACCATTGGGTTTCGCTTTTGAATTGAATTGGATTTAATTTATATTTCAATTAAATTTCTTGTTTTTTTTTTTTTGTGTTTGTGCTGCCAACAAAATGTTTGAACAGTTACGCGTAGCTCTAGCAAAAGTATACCGTTATTTACGAGTAATTGTGAAATTTTTTTAGTTCTCATAATTTTTATAGCCTTAAAATAATTTCTTTGTATTTTGTTGTTGTTTATATATTTAGTTAATATAGTAATGTGTTTGTTTTTTCTCATTCTCATTTTCTTTTACTTTTACTTTAACTTTTACTTTTATGTTTTTTTTTTTTTGTTTTTGCCTCATTTAGTTGCTTTGCCGAAAATTATGTATACACATTTTTCCTTACTTGCCTCTACACATACATAGTAAAATTTTGGATATTTAATTTTCGTAAAGTTAGTTATAGTTATAGCCAAAGAATTTGTTGTAATGTTTACATTAAATGTTTTATGTGGTTTTTTATTTTTAAGGTTGTGTAATTTAGCGCATATTTACAAAAACCTATCTAAAAATTATCTGTTGTTTGTTTTTGCCAAAATTGTTCTTGTTGTGTTGTTTTAGTAAATTTTACATGCAATGTTGTTTTTGTAAATATTTCGAAATTATAAGCCAAAAGGTGTGCATGTGTGGGTGTGCATAGGTGTGTGTGTGTGTGTGTGTGTGTGTTTGTGTCACCATTTTACAAACAAAATAAAAATGTTTAAAAATGTTATTCAGTATTTTTTATATTTAAGTTTGGTTTTCATTTTTGATTTGTTTCATTATTACAAGTATGCGCAGTCTATGGGGGCCCATTGAGGTAGTTTAGTTAACTATTGCAGTTCGATATTGTTGTTTGTAATTGTTGCTATTGTTTATTATGTTTATTGTGTGTGTGTGTGTGTTTCTGTTTGTGCAAGTTGTCTTTTGCAAATTACGTAAGATTAGTTATCGTTAAGGAGTTAAGAACTAAACAAAAATCTATTAAGAACTAAAGCTGGTTTGTAGCATCTTCAAATTAGCTTGATTGTTGATTATTATTGTTTGTTTGTTGTGGCAAACGATAAACATATAATAAAAAACAAAGAGGTAGTTTCCATTCTGAGGTATATGAGTTCCTGAGTTTGATTTCCATACATACAAAAATGTATTACATAAGTCTAAACATAAACTAAGCTCTAAAGATAAACGAAATCTAAATCTAGTGTACACAAAATTATCTCTGAAGTTTTCAAAACAAACAAAATATAATGTAATTTAATCTTTTGTTTTTTTTTCAATTCAACACCCTACCGTGCCACGCCCACTTACAGACGGGGGCGGCAGCAACAGCAACGTACTTAAAAAATAATATGTAATTCAGACTCCAGAGAACGTTGCTGCGACTGTCGCTGCTGTAAAGTGCACAATGGGACCCAGGGGGGATGCCGGAGGGGTGGGGGGGAGGGTCAGGGGGATGTTAGTGGTGGTAACTTTAAGTATTATTATTATAATTAAAATTTGTTTTCGTTTAAAGTAAATTATTGCAATTAATTACGTTTATCATAATTTGCTTTTGTTAATTGTATTTTTTGTTGTTGTTTTTGTGTTTGCTGTTCGAGTTACGGTTAGTTAATTAGTTAGTTAGTTAAGCAGGCAGAAAACTATACATATTATTTTAATTAATTAAAAATGAAAACAAAAACGTTTGCAACGCCCAAACGCGGTTTGAACGTTGCACATCACAGAACAAACTGGTTTTTTTTTTTTTTTTTTTTGGGGTAGATTAGGTAAGTAAGAATTACACGAAGGGCAAATGCAACTCTGCACGAGTGTTCTATGCGATTCTCAGCAGACGTTTGATAGGTGTATAGCGGTGTGTGTGTGTGTATGTGTGCATTAACATTTGATATACATATGTAACTAGATATTTAACATTTGGCTATCATTCAGTTATTTGAATACTATTTGAGTGTGTGTGTGTTCCTTTAACTATTGTTTATGTGTGTGCGTCGTGTGTATCAATCACCCTGTAGTTTATAAATGTTAAAGAAAAACTTGCACTATTGTGTTAAATGTTAAGGGGAAAACTTACAAGAAATAATAAACCCTAATTGCAAGCAACTTTTGGCGAGCCTATGTGTTCCTACATATGCGCTTAATATACATAGATCCTATATCATTTTACAACTGATCCTTAAACGATTAATCGTATGTGTGTGTGTGTGTGTGTGTGTGTATATATATATACAGTGCCTGACACGCCCACTTGCGTGTCCTTAGGCGTTTACAACAAGATTATTTCAGATTATTTTTTACAGCATTTTTCTCTTTTTTTCCCATTTACATTGTACAAAAATCATAAAAGCCGAAAGAACTGAATTTTGAATTTAAGAAAAGTTTTTTCATTTTCATCATAATTTTGTTTGTTTTTGTTTTTAACATTTTTGTTGTTGGAGGTTTAAACAAAAAAATTGTTTTCAAGAAAAATGTTTTCCAAAGGTGTGCCAAAAGTTTTTTGATTTTGAGTTTTTGTCTTTTTTTTTGTTGGTTGTTGCTGTAATTATTGCTGATCTGTTTTGTTGTTGTTGTTTGTTGCTTTTCTTCAAGTTTGTTGAGAACGTTTTTGAGTGGTTTTTCTCTTGTCAGAACAAGTTTCTCTTTCTTTGTTTACTATCTTTAATTTTTACTTTATTTATTTTTTTATTTAAATATATACGTTTTATTTAGTTTTTACTTTTGTTTATAAAATTTTACTAATAGTCGTTTAACGTATTTATTTTTTTTTATAGGCACCCAATTTACCAATTGTTTATATATTGATTTGTTTTATATTTATTTTAAGTTTGTTGTTGTGGTTGAAAAACGAATGAAATTAAAAATTGTTTTGCATTTGGTTTGGCCAAAAGTTGTGCGTGTTTCAAGTGAATTTTGAGGCCCAAAGTTGGAAGTTAAAAATTATAAAAATTAAAAAATATTGATAAATTCATTAAAGCAAATAACGCACAGCGGGGGGCGTGGCAACCAACTGCATTTTGTTATGTTGCCAATTGTATTATAAATTTAATAAAATTATTTACAAAAAACTAGGCAAACAAATATGTCAGTTGGCGACGCATCCGATTTGCATTGATATTTAAATATCGTTTTGTATTTATTATGTAATTGTTTTGTTTTGTTTTTTGTTTATACTATTTATTTATTGCAGGTACTTGTGGTTGCGGTTTTGTTGCTATTGTTGCTTTGTAGTTTGTTGTAGTTGTTTGTTTGTAGTTTGTTGTTTGTTGTTTTGCAGCTATTTAAATTCAGTTATGTTTTTTTTATTTTGTATTTTGTTTTTGATTTGAGGCAACATTGCAGTGTTTGTATTTTTTTTTTTAAATGAAATACTTTTTTAAAGAATTAATGTGAATTATAAATATATGTATTAAATGCATTAAAAAAAAAACAATTATTTTCAGCTACCAATCAAAAACGTTCAAACTTTGTTTTAAGCATAACTATTTTTCATATTTTCGCTCTAGCCTTTTCCTTTTCATATTCTTTCATTATCATTTTCGATTCAATTCTTTGTTATAGTTTTGAGACGATTTCTTAGCACACTGAAAACAATTTTTCAGCCGGATTGCATTTTGTTGTTTCGTATATTCTTTGCTTCATTTTCATTACTTGTTTACTAATAATAATAAAATTAAAAATTTTCATTTTAATTTTATTTTTTTTTTTGCTAGTTTTGTTGTTTTTTGTTGTTATTGGTCTGTTTTTGTGTGTCGTGAAAATTGTCAAAAGGAAAACAAAAATATGAAGAATTTCAATAAACATCAAAAGAACATCAAATACTGCCTTTGTGTACTTGTGTGTATGTGTGTGTGTGTGGTTGTGTGTGTGTGTGTGTGTGCATAAAGTTAGTTTTAGATTAGTTAGTTGTAGTAAACATTTGCCCAGGCTAGAGGCCTGGGACTTAGCATATTTTCGTAGTATTAGTTTTAGTTTTAGGTGGTCTCCGAGGGCAACAACAGTTGCAACAGTAGTCATCATCATCATCTTCATTCATCATGATCATGATCATCTTCATCATCATCAAGATCTTTAGCGCGCGCATAAACGTATTTCTCTCTCTTTCTCTATCACTCTCTTTACATCAATTCATCACTCAATTCATCACTCAATTCATCAATTGTGGCATTTTTCTTTCTTTTTTTGAAGGGGGGTTTTTTTCTTTACTGCTCACTCACATCCACGTTGACCTTGGGCGTTGAGGTCAATGTGGGCGCTTCGTGTGCCATCAACATTTGGCTGCTGGTGGGCGTGTGTGGGCGTGGCGTGTGCATTTCATCGTCAACATCAGCATCAGCATCAGCGAGTGGCAACATCGGTGCATAATGTTGCTCCTCATCCTCCTCGCTGTCCGACAACGGCTCAATTTTGGGCTCAACAACAACGAGTTCCGATTCGGGATCCGGTGAACGCATTGGCTCATCGATGTCCATCATGCCGGATGTGGGCGTGGCAGTCGTTTTGGGATTGTTCAATTCGCTGCCACTTAAATCGCTTGCCTCGGCTTCGCTGCCGTCCGTTGTGGTTGTGGTTGTTGTGATTGTTGTTGCTGTCGTTGTCGTTGTCGCTGTTGTTGTGGTATTGGCTGTGGTATCCATAGCCTCCGCCTCCGCTTCCGCCTCCGCCACACGTTGCTCCTGTTCGGCGGCCATTGCCGCCTTGATTTGCAACGCCAGCTCCTGCTGCACCTGTTGCACCTGCTGCTGTTGCTGGTCAAAGCTGAGCAGATTAGCAGCGGCAACAGCAACCGCTGCTCCCGTTACGCCCGTCCCCGTTTCGCCCGCCCCCTGTTCGCCCGCCCCCGCCCCCGCCTCAGCGGACGCCATCGCATCCCGCCGCTGCATGCACTTCTCCAATGCCATCTTGAGTGATTTACGTTTACGCTGCTTCGCCGCCTCCTTGTGCGCGCTCATGACTACTGCTGCCGCTGCCGTTGCGGCCGCTTCCTATGGTGAATGATTGGCGGCCGCCGCTGCCGCCGCCGCTGCTGCAACATGCGCCGGCGCAATTGTTGCGCCCGCGGCCAATCCAATCTCCTGCTTATGCTCCCGGGCAATATGCCGTCGCACCGTGTTGTTGCGCGTGAATGTCCGCTCGCAGAAGGGACAGGGCACACGGATGCCCTGATGCCGCTGCCGGATATGCGCACGCAGATTCGTCTCATAGCCGTAGAGGCGATCGCAATACAGACACTTGAGCTTCTTGCCATCGGCGGTATTGACGCTATTCTTGTTGTTCATCTTGGTCGCATTCCACACGTTCAACATGTCGGCTGGTGCTATCGACGCCGCCAAATTGCCCGAAATCGAGCCATCCGCATTCTTTAGGTTCTCCAGCAGCGCATTCGGTGTCGTCGACGATGTGTTCGAATTTTGCGGTGGCGGTGAATAATTCGAATTCTCCGATTTCACACGCAAATCCTCGGCGCCATTCTGCAAAGATTTAATTAAAAAACGCATAAGTTGAGGAACTACAATTTAGAGAGATTGCATTTTAAAAACGGTTGGCCTACATCTGTTGACTCGTCCATCAGCTCGCGTTCATCATCGTTGGCCTCGTTGGCGCTGCCATTGTTCCGCTCCGACTTGACAATCCGATCCAATCCACTAGGCGCATTCCCATTGCCCGCTGTGGTGCTGGGACTGTGGTTCTCATACCGACTGCAAAGTGGTCCAAATTCAATTAGTTCAAACAGTCAAAAAATTTATAGCAATATAGACAGTCGGTTTTCGACAAAACAAGGCTTATTGATCCAAGTTGAAAATATGTTGGAAAACTAAAATCAAAACTAGACTGTTAACTTAAACTAACTAAAAATGTTATTTAACATATAGTTCTTTTCAGTCGCTCATTAAAATTGTTTTTAATATAATTTATTTGTGAATATCACACTCTTATTTTATAACTCTATTTAATGTCTAAAAAAGGCTTAATAATCCAAGTTGAAAATATGTTGGAAAACTAAAATCAAAACTAGACTGTTAACCTAAACTAACTAAAAATGTTATCTAACATTTCTTTCTTTTCAGTAGCTAATTAAAATTGTTTTTAATATAGTTTATTTGTGAATATCACACTCTTATTTTATAACTCTATTTAATGTCTAAAAAAGGCTTATTGATCCAAGTTGAAAATATGTTGAAAAACTAAAATCAAAATGAAACTCTTAACTAAAATGAACTAAAAATGTTAGTTAACATTTCTTTCTTTTCAGTCGCTAATTAAAATTGTTTTCAATAGATTTTTTATTTGTCAATATCGAATTCTTATTTTATATTTCTATTAAATGTTTAAAAAAGGCTTTATAATCCAAGTTGAAAATATGTTGAAAAACTAAAATCAAAATTCGACTGTTAACTAAAACCAACTAAAAATGTTATTTAACAAATCCTTCTTTTCAGTCGCAAATTATAATTCTTTTTAATATAATTTATTTGTGAATATCACATTCTTATCTTATAATTATATTTAATGTCCCTTCGTTTTTTCTCTTTTTGTTCCATTAATAAATAAAATAAAAATTGTCATACAAAAAATCTTCATTTTTTATACATGTAATAAAGGTTTAGTAAGCGTTTCATTAATAAGTGTTAATTTTGGGTTGATTTTATTTTTCTCATGTTGAACTTTGAACTTTTATTTGTTATATTTATAATCGAATTTTTTATAGCACTGAATAAGCGAAAATAAATTAAATTTGTTAATAAAACTGAAGAATATGTGAAATAAATGTGTGAATAAAACAGTAAGAAAGTACACAGAAAAAAAAATCCGGGCTATTTAGCCCGAATTCAAGCCGAAACGATGTCAGAAGTGGGGTAATCTCGGATTTTCTTAAATCAAGTACGAAATACTTGATTTTTTCAATCCCGAATTCAATCCTGAAATTCTTAAATTCAGGCTAAAAAAAAAATAATTTTTTTTGTTACATTTTAACTTTTTTTTGAACATTTTTTTTAAAACTTTTTTTTTTTAATTTTTTTTTAACTTTGTTTTTTAAGTTTTTTTTTAAAATTTTTTTTTCTTATTTTTTATTAATTTTTTAAAATTTTTTTTTTACAATTTTTTTTTAATAGTTTTTTTTTAAATTATTTTTTACCAACATTTTTTTATTTTTACACTTTTTTTTTTAATTGACGGTGGGAATCGAACCCAGGTTTTTTTCAAGCAGGTCGGCGACTCTAACCACTGAGCCACCGAACCAGTTGAAATGAGAGAGGCCGAAAGAGAATAAAGTAATTTGGGCTTATTTTCCCATTTTAATCCCGATTCAGGCTTGATTATTCAGCTTAAGCCTGGAAACATACTTAAAAAATGCAGGCTTAAATCAAGTATTTTCGGCTTGATTTTAGAACGGTTTTTTTTTTCTGTGTAATGCCTTTTTAATTATCATTATTATATTATTTATATAATTATATTGTAACCGATTACCGAAAACCCAAATGCGACCATAACCGAAACCGTAGCTGAAACCGATATTCGCTTCGGTTTTAATTCCTGCTTTGAACCTATCGTCGACTTTTTTCACTAAAAATGGTAATCCATATTCGTAATCTACGATCAATTCTAAGATGCTTTTACCAAGAAACCATGGCTCGAAAATCAATTTCTGATTCGCGCTTTTTGAGTTGAAAAATGTAATTTTTGTAATTTTATATTGTTAGCATATCTTTAGTTTTGGTGCGATCTCGGATCAGGACTTAAAATTTCATAGAACAAAGGAGTAAGCACATAAGTAACTAAATGTAATCGGATCATTAAGATCAGCGGTGGGCACGCAATGGCTCCGGCTGCTAAAGAATTCAGATTTCGTGCCCACAGCTGATTTAGATCAAGAATAATTATAAATAATGATTTTGAATTTTAAATGTATAAGTAATGGTATCCTACCTGGACTGTGGCGAGGCACGCTCCGAGTGCATTGTGTCCGCCTCGGTGGGCGCCGTGGAGCTGGCGCTGGACGAGGGTCGATGATAGGGTGGCTTGTTGATGGGACTGGGGCATTCGGAGGAGTTCTTCGAGCCGTCGCGAAGGACGCTGCCGCGCTGCTCCTGTTCGGCGTAGGGGGAGCGCAGGATGCGTTTGCGGAGTGGCTCGTTGAAGGACATGGGACGGGCGTACATGGGCGGCACATAGGCCATGCCCAGCGATGAGGAGCTGCTCGGATGCATCAGCGAGTCGCATTCCTGCTTCAGGCTGCCCGTCGAGCTGCTGTAATTCATTGAGGCGCCAGCGCCGCTGCCGCCCAAACTGATGGGGCCATTGTTGCCGCCCAGGCCGACGCCATTGCCGCCGTTGCCGTTGCCGCCGGCGCCAGTGCCCGCCACGGAGCCGCTGATGATGTTCCCGCCGGCGCTGCCACAGCGCTCCATGGCGCCCGCCGAGGTGGCCAGTGCGCTCAGCCCGCTGGCGGCCACACTGGCAGCGGCGGCCATGCCTCCAGCTGTCATGCCGCCCAGGGCGTTCGCCAAACTCAGGCCGTTGCCGTTGCCCATGCCGCCAATGATGGCGCCACTGTTGTTGCCACCGATACCGATACCGATGCCAACGCCTCCTCCGTTGCCTCCTCCATTTCCACCGCCGTTTCCGCCTCTGTCGCCGCTTAAACTGTTGCGCATGCTGCGACGTCCTGTGGGCGAATCAAGCGGTGAACTGTCGCCGCCCATGTGTTGCTGTTGCGCCTGTTGGGCGGCCAGGCGACCCGTTTCCGTGGACAGACCTTTGACCTGTTTGTGGGAGAGTATGCGATTAGTTGATTGACTACTATAAAATAATAATAAAATTTCAATTTTTATTTTAAAATTATATTTATTCGTTATAAAAATTTAAACTTAAAGTTATTTTTCAATTTTTATAATAAATATTGAAAATAAAAGATATATTACAATTCTTATTTTAGCAATTGAAAATAAAAGTTAATTTTTAAATTTTTTATTTTAAAATCTGAAAATAAAAATTATTTTTCAATTATTACTATAAAAGTTGTTTAACAAATTTATTTATTTATTGTTTTGAATTTTTATAATAAATATTGAAAATAAAAATTATTTTTAAATTTTTTCCATAAAAACTGAAAATAATAATGATTTTTAAATTTTTATTATAAAAGTTTCTTAATAAATTTATTTATTTATTATTTTGAATTTTTATAATTAATATTGAAAATAAAAAGTATTTTACAATTCTTATTTGAGCAAGCGAGACTTTAAGAATAATTCTTAATTTAAATTTTTAGAATTAAAAAATTTGTATATATAATTAAATAATGGACAAATAGCTTTTAATTTCAATTGCTAAAATAATAATTGAAAATAAGAGTTTAATTATAATTTTTAAATAAAAATTGAAATTTTATAATAGTTTTATTTAGATCGAAAAATAAGAGTTCTCATTTAATTTTTTTTTATAAAAATTTAAAAATAACTTTTATTTAATAATTTATAATTAAAAAATTGTAATCGTTACGGTCCCTGCTTTTAATATTCACTCACCTGTAGACTCTCGGCGGATTTGAGGAAACTATTGAGCGCCTCCTGGGAGACGTGAACTTCGCCCTTGTACATGAACTCCAGCAGAGCGGCCATGTTGTCCGGCGTCGTCGCCTCCAGTATGATGACGCACTGGCCATTTGTGGGCGTGTTCTCGAACAGATCGGCGAACTTTTTCGAGCAGGCTGCCAAGATTAATTTGTGGGCTCGAAAAACGGCGCCTGCAATGAAAAGAAAATACGAAACACAAGTGTTACAAACGAGCGCAAAGCAGATCGGTAGAGAGATAAAGGGTTATAAATAAAAAAAAATTTAAAAAAAAAAAAAAATTAATTACACGGAACAATAGTAATAATAAGAATTATAACAATTGTTTTTCATTTCTATTGTTTAACCTAAAATATTTTCTTTTAAAAAACTTGAATGTACTCTTAATCTTAGGTAGTTGTGACCAGCGCCGTAATTTATAAGGCTTTTTTTGAAGCGCTAGGAACCAAAAGGAGTCCGCGCTAGTGACGAAAGTAGCACGAAGGGTTTAATAAACTCATCTCAGAAATTGTAAAAAATTTGAAACCGTTTAAAATTCTTCTTATCATGTCAAATTTCTAAAGAAATCTTTAAGGTGGTATTTAACTATCTTTCACAAATGTATTTTAAATCAAAAAAATAATACATTTATTGTTGGTATATATTTTTAACAGGGAAAAGCTACATTTTATACATAAAAGCAAATTCTTTTTATTTTTATGTCATTTATACTATATTTAAACATCAATATTTATCAAAACTTCCAACAATTAGATTGATTGATATTAAGAGGTCCGAAAAACAATTGCATCAAATAAAAATTTAATACAAGTAAATTAGTCATTAAATCTAGTCAATTTTATTTGCAATGCATAAAATAATATTCAAACATTCATTTTCCGTATTCAAGTAAGAAAAAAATTCTTTTATTAAAGCCAACACTAAAATATAATGTAAAACAAACACAAATTTTTTACCAAAAACAAAAAAAAAAAAAAAAAAAACCGACACGAAAAGAGCAAAAGAAAATTGCAGTTAACTTTTTGGCGCATTACGGATACGAGTTTGAAGTTATGAAGAAATTAAAGCATACTTTCGGGCGGTCCTATATACACATACTAGCTATAAAATGTAGCCAACAGGTGGCGCCGCAAGCGAAAATTGCTTAGAGACCTTGAACTCATAAAAAATCATGTCACACAAACACACACACACACACCGCACTCAAACAGCGAGGGAAAAGCATAATAAAAGTCAGCAAGGAAATGATTTCCTTGCTCTTGACTTAACACACACACACAGACACAATGAGCTTTTGGAGTCTGTGTGTGTAAGTGTGAGTTATTATTCAACGTCAACATCAACGTCTTCGTCGTCTTCGTCTTTGCTGTTCGTTTTGTGTTCTGTCTTCGCCTCTATAAATGTATGTATGTATATGTCTCTGTGTGTGTGTACCTGTGACACACAAATCCAGCTGCTGCCGCTGCCTTGGCGTATACGCAATATCCCTTTTACCGGCACTCACCCTCAACTACAGCACAGTCTAAGTATATTTTTATGTGTTTTCTTCTTGACTCGGTCGCTGGTTGCCTTTTGTTATATACTCGCGTACAAGATATTTTGGGTCTGCATTTGAGGGATTTGAGCAAGGAAGCTTTTGGGTCTCGAGTTTTGTGTTACAATTTTTCACGCTTTTACTTTTCAAAGAGAGAATGATTGAGAGAGAGAGAGAGAGTGTGGGAAATTTGATGTGAAATGATTTTATGGGGCACTTGTTGTGTTTGTGCGACGCGTTACTTAAACCAAATTGAAAAGGTAGTCGCACAGTGGAGTCAACACGAGGCGAATATGTCAAGTAGCCGACTTATTTACGCCTCACAAGTTTGGCAATATGTGACATACACATATTGTATATATACGCTTTGTATATATTTTGCGACCAGCTGCACATACTACATCGTATTCAGAATTCTGCACGTCTTTAATCTAATCGCAAATGCAGCTACAGGAAATATTTCGTTAGAAATGTGTGTCAATTTTTTTTTGTACTTGCCACGCGCGTTTTGATAACAACTCAACGATAATCAGCAAAAGCGAATTTTATTATAAAGGCAAAAAGAAGAGAGAAGAACGAAAGAGAGAGAGAGAGAGAGCGATTAAAAGTGGGCAAGTCTGACCGCATAATGCGTAATTTTTGTAAAGTTTATTACTTGATCGATTATCGAATAAATATTAAAATTTTCGCTTTCTTTGCACAACCATAATAAGTACTAGCTAATTCAGTTTAGTTGTATATATAAGTATGGTTTATCATATAAAATATTGATATTATATTTTCAGCAACATTTGATTAAAGAAAACCGAGCAGAAAGTTCAGTTTTCTAGTTTACATTAACTTTAGACAACATATATTGTATAACCGAAAGCTGCATTTGTATAAAAAACTTGTTGTTTAATTGTATAATTATTTCATTTAATTTTTCTGTTGTTGTTAAATTTCCAACACTTGATACAACAGAAATTGGGTCACAAATGCCTCAAAAGAAAACAAAAAAGCAAAAAAAAAAAAAGACCAATACGCATATAATTCTATATGCATGCGAATACACGAATATTCGTATTTGTTGAGCTGATAAACAAACAGAGAAATGAAATAGAAAAAAAAAAGAAACCAACAATGCCATACTAATTGCTGCCTGAGCTTGTTGTTTACGTTCAGTCTCGTATTCTCTACAAGTAAAGAATATAACTACATACATATTCTCATATACTTATGTATACAACCACTCGACTATCAAAAAAATATGTTTTGATTTCTTAGTGCACTTTAAAATTGATTAAGATGAAGACAACAGTTGAAACTTGTTTTTATTTGTTTAGAAAATTTTTAATCTTATCGTGCCAAAAGTTGCGATGATTCATTTATTTATGTATTTGTGTCTTGCTCAAAGTGAAGTTAAATGCATTGAATGTCGCGATAA
This sequence comes from Drosophila quinaria, assembly GCA_035047525.1. Classification (NCBI taxonomy): domain Eukaryota; kingdom Metazoa; phylum Arthropoda; class Insecta; order Diptera; family Drosophilidae; genus Drosophila; species Drosophila quinaria. The sequence continues at coordinate 541,490 of JAWNPO010000334.1, read as the reverse complement.
CTTAACCATAAAGAGTCAAGGTTGTTATGCTGATATAACTAGTGGTAGTTGAGTACAATAATATTTTGATTAATCATAAGAATATTCAGAAGCAGAAGAAAATTAAGTGAGAGTGCTTGGATAAAGCAAATTTGAGTTAATCATTCGATTAATCAACCAAAATAAATTTAATGTGAAAATGGAATGTGAAATAAAAAATTTAATACTATTGAAAGAAGTTATTTTTTGTTGATATATAAATTGATTTTATATTTAAAAGTTTCCATATACTTTTAAGGCTATCTCAACGCAATTCTTTCATTAAACCACAGGAAATATAGTTAGTAACAAGGCCATCATGGCTTTAACCCCAACAACTTCAACTTTTCAACAACAAAAATTAAATAAAAAGAGTTTGCAATACGAAGTGAAAATGCCGGAATCCATTAGTACACCTAATACTTGTTAATGGCTGTGAAATCACAGATATGAAAAGCAACCCCACAAATAAGACAAAAACTCACATGCAGACAGAAAGACAGACAGACAGACAGCATACAGAGAAATGGCCCAAGGCCAAGCAAATGTTCATTTCGTAAAAATGCTCATTTCTCAAGTGCTGAAAATGCCCGAAACCAATGCAACCCCAACTATGAACAACATACCAAAAATACAGAAAAAAAAGAGCACATATGAATATTAAAAAACAATCGAAAGCATACGCTAAGGGCTGGCAAATATTTAATGCTTCACTCCAAAATGTACAAGTATCAAAAAAACAAAAACAAAAGCAAAATCACATACATCTATGAATTTGAGTATATGAAATATAGAAATATGTGATATTTTTCATTGAAAAATATTAAAAACCACAATTAAAAGCGGGGAGCCAAAAGCAAAAAAGGAACAACCAAATGTTGCCCAGCGACTAGATTTTTATTTTATTTTTCTCTGATGAGGGGAGTTTTTGGAGTTTTTCAAAATTTTAATCAAAAGTAGTAGCACTTCGATTGATATGGCTGACAAACGTGAGAGGGCTTTGGGTTTATTGTTATTTTCCTTTCTTTTTTTATTGGCTAGCCAGGATTTGTAGAATCCCTTGGACAGTCACAGTCACAGTCACAGTCACAATCATAGTCACAGTCTACCTCAGTCTCAGTTTCACTCGCAATTCGTTTGATTCATATGCAAAGGTATAGCAATAATCCCACAGTTAGACCCAAAATATACACACAGATATGTATATTTAACAACAACAGACATGTGAAACGCACAACTGGCTGTTGTCATTCACAATACACTTGTGGCCTACGCGGCGTATGCGCAATTTTGAGACTTTAAAGTCTAGGAACAGTAAAGGCAACTTTAAAACTGAATTAAGGCGCAACAATTTGCCAACAAATGTATAAACCTAAATAATATATACACAAAAGACACCCAAGATGTTCATACACACACACACACACACACGCACACACACACATGTACAAATTTGTTGTAGCATATTTAAAACCCAAATCAAAATGCGTACATGAAAAAAGGCAAGGGTCCCAGAAATGAAAATGAGACGCCAGAGCGCCAAAAACCCGAACAATTACTGACCTGGCCCAAAGACGCACAACATTGGCCTACATATAAATAAATAAAGACATATAAATATCTAGATATATGTATGTATATACCTACTCGTATATACATAAGTAACTGGGCTAAATGCCGAGACAGTCGCCCACATTTATATTCATTTAATAAGCCGCCATAAAACTGTAGTAAAATGCTGTAAATGAAATAGTAACACACACACACACAGACAGCGAGACGGCCCATAAAAAGGAACCGCGTCTTTTGGGTTTCTTCCCGCTCCTTTTCCCCGCCTCTCTTTCCGCACTTCCGCAACAGGAAAAATCAATGTCTGTCGTTTTGGCCCGTTGCTAAAATTTGCCGGTCGCCTTTCGCCTTTTATGCCACTTTAGCGGCTTATTAGTCAGCAAAGAAGAAGATAAATATACAAAAAAAAAAAACGAGCTAAATTCGACTCAATTTATGCGTCTTCATTGTCTGTTTATCTTCGTCTGTTGGTCTGTCTGCTGTCTGCTATCACATTGCTTTATTACATAAACGCACAGAGTCGACTTATTGATTATAAGCCAAGAAAATGCGACTAATTCAAGTACCAAAAGGTCAAGTCAACAAGTGGAGCAATATCCTGTTGCTCAGAATTAAAGTTTAATATATTCTTTATCTGTTAAATTATAAATATCTAAATTTTCTTAAATACATTTCAATATTTATTTAATATAAAAATCCTTTCTCTTTAATTTATATATAAGAATACTATACATTATAAGAATACTATACATCAGGCACCCGAGCCAGCGCAACGAACAATTTCGTCCCAACGCTGCTATACATATATGAACTATTCAATAAACACTCAATTAAACAAAGTGAAAATCTAAAAAGGATGTGTTTATTGACAATGAGTTTATTATTTGTATGTTGCGTTCTTATCGTCAATAATCAAGAGGGTTGCAAGTAACTAAGTAGTTAAAATATATTTATCTATTCTCAACTTCACTTTTAAACCAGTTATAGTAATTTATATTTAATTAAAAGTGCAGATACAATTTTACTATTTTATTCCGGCAAGCCATAACAAAAGCCGAGAGCTTATAATTTTTAATCAATGAATTTGCCATTTTCATAGTTTTTAAAAATGCGTTTCTTATATAAATACAATCTATTATCATTGTCAATTTACAGCTATAAAATTTCTAGATATTTTATTTGCAAGTACGAATTTCCTATTCTCTATACACATTTTTTTAGTTTTAATTTGACTCTAAACGCATTTTTTGCTCGTCTCTCATAAGCTTCAATTTAATATTTAACAATTGCAGTTTACATTGCAATTAATGTCATAAATGATCCAAAAATTTACAAATATGATAATGCGATAAAAATATGTACTGAAATATAATAATAATAAAAATTTGGTGAACTTACCATCGCAGGATAATGTGACATCGGCCAATAGATCCGATTTAAATAGATTGGAGAATGTTATTGCCAAATTGGATGAATAACTGTTCCATTTGAGGCAAAACTGTTGTTGTGGATCCATTTTGTTGGCCTTTCTTCGTCCTCTTCGTCTTCTTCTTGTTTTAGACTCGCTCGATTATTGGTAGCAGAATGACGACGATCCGACCAAATCAAATGGAAGCTGTAGCCTTTTACCAGATCCGAAGTCTTTAATTTATTATGTTTGTTATTATTATGTTGTTGTTGATTGAATTGCTTAAGATTTGTTTTGAAGTCGTTTCTAATGATGCCAAAATGGAATTTCGTCGAATTATTTAGCCGGCTTTGCATAAAAGCAATTTGGCCGCTGTAAATTCTTAGCCAAAGGGAATTTTGCAATTGTTTGTTGAGTTTGTAGTGCGTTAACGGTGATTTTGTTAGCATGAAACGCCTCAAATTATTATTAAATATTTATCAATATTATTATTATATTTGTTATTATTATAGTTGATTATTATTTTTATTTTATTTATTATTCACTTGCAATGCTGGTCGAGTTATGATTTGTTTTGTTGTTTTGGTTAAGCAGGTTGAAATTCAGGACGCGCACTCCGAACACGACAAATGCTGCAACGAGAATGACGAGAAAAATATGTTTGGGATTCTGATTAGTTAAGATGTTGTAGTTGTCGTTGTCGGTTTTTCTTTTCCTTTCTATTCTGTTTTCTTTTTGTTACATTTTTTTTTGTTGCTTCTGTCTCGAACTGTCTCAGAAGAAGACAAATCCAATGCCTGCTTTGCCTTCGTTTTGCACTTTCACCCCTTTGTCACATAAGTGAAATGCAACAAACGTAAAAGCTCAGTGAGAAAGCTCTCTCTCTCTCTCTGTCTGTCTCTCTCACTGTGCTTTGCAAGTTCTAAGAAAAAGTTTCCGAGCCTCAAATTTCAAAGTGAAGGCGAATATTTGCCTAAATGCAACTGTATGTGTAGTTCTATATATATATATAATATTGTATGTGTGTGTATATGTGTTAGCGACTGCAGCATTTCCGTTGGCCAAAAGCAGCAGCATTGGCAACCAATTTATTAGAAATTAATCGAGCATTTAGAGAGTTGGCCCGAAGATATACGATTTAATTCCTGGAATTAGGCGCTCAAAAATGCCGCCGTTCCCTGTTTTGTGCCGTTGCAATCAGAGCTTCTCCTTCTCTCTCTCTCTCTCCTACTGACCACCACTCCCCCTCTCTTGCCCTCTCTGTTTACCGTCTTCAACTTTGCGTGCTTAGCCTTGGCTCTTAGTTTTTGGCCAATGCCAATTCCTGGAAATTGCAGGTGACGGGCACTATGAAGTCAGAGAAGATGCGACGGGTTGCGTCCGTTGCGGTTGCGCGTTGCATGAGATGCGCTTTTTTTCCTCGAATTTGTTTAATCGTTAGAAAAATGCGACCGCGCAACTTTAATGCTGCCCCTACTCCTTTGTTCCCCTGCCCCCTATGTGAACAGCCAGAACCTTCGGGCATTCGGACCAAGTTTTCAAGTTCAAAATCAACGGTTTCGCTCGCTCGCTGAACTGGCCTCAAAAAAGATATCGGTAAAAAGCTATTAAGAAATTCCTGGGAAGTTTGCAGTTTTGACTGCTTCTCTTTTTTTTTCCTTCCTTTACTTTGGCTTCGTTTTGTTAACTGAAGTAGCAGCGGGAATTTTCGATCAAATGGTAGCGGATATTTTGTGAGTGTGTGTGTGTGTTGGCCATAACAAAGCTTGGTTAAACATTGTGTGTAGTGAGTAAATTAAAACTTTCAAGAACTTGAGTATTTATCTATGAAAGCAATGCAGAATATCTGCATAACATACAGTTAACAGCACTATACGCTGATAACAGAGCGCTAGAATATTTGCTTCAGATTATCATATAAGAATGTTGGGACATCTTGAATTGAGCTTATTACGCTGTTATGTTTACAGCTTTCAATAAATTCTTATAACATCCTAAAATATGTATTATCCTGAATTACATCAACTGTTTCCTGTGCGGTTTGTTAGAGACTCATCCTATTGGATTGCCTACTCTTTCCTTTGCTGTTGATGCTGTCATGAGAAGCTTTTAATTTCATAACGCTTATCAATTATTCTTATGTCCTGTGATATGTAAAAATAAGTTCTTAGGGATTTCCCCTTAAACTGTTTTTCTTCTATTATATTTTTGATTACTTTTGCCTTCGTTCATTTTTTTTATCATTAACTGAAGCTTACAATATTTTTTCTTTGACAAAGGAACTTCCTTAAGTTGCTTTTGGATTTGGGACTATGTAAAGCTTTGCATGCGACTGTACTTTTTCAATTCAACAACAACAAAATTTACGCAGCTGCATTTCAAATGCTTTTTCAATTTCTCAATTACAAAAGTACAAAAAACACAACAATAAGAATGAGCATAGTATGATATGAATGAAAGAAAAAATAAAAAAAAAACGAAAATAGAGCAAATTCTCTGAAGTTGAGTTCAGCTTTTCGGGCAGTTGAAATGACGACACACCTGAAGGGAGTTCGAAGCTGGAATTTTTGTTCTTGGTTGCTTTTTTTTTTTTTTGGCGAGGCAAAATAGCTCAGGTATCTGTTGAGCTATCTGTTTCTTTGAGGCCATGTGCGAAACATGCAAGAAAACAACGCATAAATCCTTTTCACACAAGCATAACACACACACACACACACACAAATCCGTGTGTTCCTGGAAGACGCACACACAAAGAAGTTGAGCAGCTTTTTTTTTTATGATTCGTATTATTTTATTATTGTTTATCGTTGTTGTTGTCTTTGAACTGGTACAGGAAGGGGATTGCGTTTCGGGGTTGTTCTCGATTCCGACAACGCACTTTTCTAATACAAAACAACAACAAAAAAAACTTGAGAATTGAAATTACGCAACAGAATAGATAAAATACGCAAATGCAGCAAAAAAAAAGCAACAAAAAAAAAAAAAAAATCAACTCAAATCGAACTTCATCTCAATAAATAAACTGAAATACGAATTCAATATTTAATTGTTATATTTTTCTGGTATTTCAACTAATTGACCTTGTGCACTATTTTGATATTTGATTCCGTGTGATTCATGCTCAATAGTTGCATCAGATCTATCTCTGTCTTTGTCTTTGTCTTTTCCTCTATCTCTCTTTATTAACTCTCTGTTCGTTTTGGCTCTCATATGTCTTTTATTTTATTTTGATTTGAATAGCAATTAATTCAAACAAATGTCGAACTTTATTATTTAATGTCAGTTTGGTTATTTCTCATTTCTTGTTTTCTTTATTTTATCATGCTTCAACTCCTCACTTATTTCTAGCTTCTTCCATTTGATGCAGCTTTATCTAGTAACATAGTAAATGTAGAAGGTTATTTACATATATCCAACTAAATGAGTAGATAATACCTTTATGCGTGGCAACTTCAGTTTCAGTTTGTTTACGACAAAAAATCCCAAAAAGAAGCACATTAATAATATAAACACTATTATCAATGTGATCTGAAGACTTTCTATCAAATCGTGTGTTTCAACTTCCCGCTCTTCATCAAAAAACATTAACATTGCAATTCTATTTTTTTCTTATCTTTTTAAATTATTTTTTGAAATAAAAGTCAAGGATCAATTTTTTAGAAACTTTCAATGAAATGACTTTTATGAATAGGTATTCTTTGCTTAAAAAAACTGTATAATATCAACTGAAAGGTATTATTATTATATTATACTATATTATTATTATTATATATATAGGTTCATATATGATGTGGCTTCTTTGGTTTTAAAGATATTTCAATTCAATTTTTATTTTAAATTTGTATAATAAAAATTGAAAATAATAGTTAGGGCTAAATTTGTATTTAAAAATTTAAAGAATAATAATTATTTATGATTTTTATCATTTAAATTAATTTAAATAATTAAAAATAATTTTGGTTTATAAAAATTAGTTAATAACTCTTATTTTTTCAATTTTTTTTAATAAAAATTATAATTGGTCCCTGATATAAACTATTCTCACAGATTTGTTATTTAATGTTAACCAATAGTTTATTGCGATTTTTTTTGTAGCTTACATATATATTTTGTTCTAAAGAGAAACTTTTTATTTATTAATTCAAATCTATAAGAAGTAATTCCATATGCCCCATTGGTATTGCCTCAACTAAAGCTCAATTTTCTTCTCACTTTTAATAAGAAAACGCTTTGATCTAAGCTTCAGATATCAAAGTCCCAAAAAAGAGGGTGTGACCATCAGAAAGGAAAGTACAAGATGCTTTGAACATGTCGCTGTGGCAAGTTGGAGGCTGGGCCCGATTACCGCACAGGCGGCAACTGTCAGCGGCAGCTTGACTTTCGTCTCAGGGAATGAACCCTTTGGACACAAAGCTTGCCACAACAAACGCTGCAGTTGACAGATGCGGCAACGGGTTCAGTTATACATGCTGCATGAATGTTGCAAGGTGTGTGTAACACAAATAACACGGATAAGACAATATATACATATGTATGTATATCTCATAATTCGTCTAAGAATAAGCATCGAATAATGCAACATGAGATGAGTTTCGATTACAATTTGGCTTTCGTATCCCGTGGCGCACACGAATATGTTGTTGCAGCATTGCAGATGAAGAAGAAACCGAAGCACTTTACAGGATTATGAACAACTGTCACAGCTCATCGAAATTGTGATTGAGTTATAACCATCACAGCGGTGGGTCTAAAAGTTTTGCAGGTTTTTCTATATTACTGTCATTGTTGTTATTATTTTGTCATCCGCTGAACAGGTGCCTATTGAGTAACCACTTGTACATATGTATCTTGTACTGTAACATAACCGTGTTGCATATTATTACGAATCAGTTACAGCTATTGCATGTCTTTGCCACAATTGCACAATTCCGCAATGATTCCTGCGATTGATACGCCTGCCGAACGCACTGAAAATGTTCTTACTTTTCATGTGGTATGCCTAAATAGCTAAATAGCTGTAAAAGCGACATCTGTTGGTACTTTCGAAACCTGAGTTACACAATAACAGATGTTATCAGTCTGTTGTTGTAATCATTATAGCATAAATTTGGGATCTGCGATTGATAGGCCTGCCAAATGTCATGTAAATGTGTTAACTTTTCATGTGAATTGCTTAGAAATAGATTGAAGCGCCATCTGTTGGGTATTCTTAGCTATTGTTGCTTGATATGTCTAGTAAAAGTTTAATAAAAAATATGAAAAACTGATAAACGCACTGAAAATGTGCTGAATTTTCATGCATCTCATTTGCCATCTATTGTCAGCTTTCGAAAGGCATGCAAAAAGCACAGAATATGTGCTGACTTTTCATGTAAACACCAGTGAAATTGCCATTTGGTGAAGTACAGTGGGTAAATTAAAATAAATAGCCACAAGAGAGATAATTTAAATGAAAACTCAATAAAGAAAAGAATGAATTGTAAACTTAACAGACCTTATTTAAAAAGAATCTAAAGAGTCTTTACTTATATTTGACTTATCCAATAAGTTTATCGTTTAGCAAAAGCCAAAGATAATCAATTTTAAGGGAAAGATACAAAAGCCGTCAAGTCAGATAATCAATGTTATGTAAAAACACATCTCAGTTGGTTGATCTACGAAATGACTCTACAGACTTAAGAGTAGACACTCCAAAAGCAACGCTCGGTTAATTAGTTATGCAATGCACTTTTGGGTCGAAGTAAGGAAGGGAAATGCAAGTGCATGTAAATAAATGATGCTACAGAAAAAAAACGCAGTTAACACAAATAGTTGACAGTTAGATGTTTATGCCTCGCTGAACAACCGAAAAAAATGTGGAAACGAGTCAGGGTTTGACTTTGAGTACGTGTATCTTTAAGATACGCTTGCCTTGTCGCAATTACCAATGGTAATTGTAATTGTCATAGTTGTTGTTTTTTCGGTAATACTCGCACGTAAAATAGAATCTGTTTTTAAATGGGAAACCAATTAATTGCCTATGAAAACATAATTAGTATGAGAATGTGGTTGAGTGGTTTTTAGATGGTTCATCCACTTACAAAGCAGAATTGTTGCAGTTGTGGGAAACTGTTGATGTATCTGAGGCCTGGCAATGCATATTTACCTGCAAGTAGAAAAAATGAAGAGATTTATAAGTTAAAGTGTTTCTTTGAAGGGTTTATTTTGTAAATAAATTCAGAAAAGGAGCTACATGCATTACATGTAAACTCTCAACTGAAGTAAGCTTGGATAAATGTTTTATAATGTTTTTTTTTTTAATTTTTAAAAAGTTTTATACAAGTTGATTTGTCAAAATACAATCTTTAAAGTACTCCAGTGTTCACAAATGAAACGCTAAGGGTAAGAATTTAAATATTGTGATATTTTATGCAAAATTAAACATGATATTTTATCTCATTTTAAAGCTAAGAAAAACAAAACTCTAAGATAATTCAAATTTGTTTAATATGATGACTGGAAATTCATCACCAAAATAGTACGCTAAAATTCTGTGATTGTGATGCTTTGTTACCGATACAATAAATCGTAATCAACAAATAAATAGGATAAAATTAATAAGGAAACCACTTTAAAAATATTCAGGAGCGCCACAGAAATCGCTTTCGCTTGAAATTCAATAAAATTTGTATGAAATTTAAGTGAAATTCAAGCGAAAGCGATTTCTATAGCACCTCTGATTAATTTGGTTTTCATAAAAGAAAATGCAAAGAAGACGTTGGAATCTACGTATTTTTAAGGATTATGTTTAGAAAAAGTGCTTTTAACTTTCTTATATAAAATATTTTCTTAATTATTGATTAATGCAACATATAATCTTTTATTTTAAATCTGACCCATTAATCATTTTGCACCAAAATGTTTTGTTTAATTTTCTTAAATAAATATTAAAAGCTTTGACAATAAACAAAAAAATTGATTCGATTTTGACTTAAAATTTCATCAAAGCGTTCAACAATTTGTTGATTTCTGATGCGTGATTACTGATTGATTAGTTCTGGTAAACAAGACCAATTCTAAATTGTTGCGTATACATTCAAAATCAGTTGCAACTTTAATAAGAGGATACATTTCCAGCCGTTAAAAAAAAACCAAAACAGTCAGTGTCTCATTGTTTTATGTGGTGTGTTGTGTTGTGTGTGTTGTGTGTGCATTGCTCAAACCCAATTAAAAATGTCAAAAAATGAAAATACCTGTAGGTAGTTAGCAGTTAGCGCACGCAGTAAATATTCATCACGCCAAACCAAAACGCAAGCCTCCGCCCTCTAACAGAATGCCAATCCCTCAAACTTGGACCACAGTCCTCAGCCCGAACCCGAACTCGAACCCGAACCCGAACCTCGAACCCATATCTCAGTTGGAGTAGTATCTGAACCCTTTCGTTGCCACGCATTTAGAGCGCGTCACACAGTTTAACTTTTCATTTCGCGGCTGAGCTGGACACACGGCCTCCAAAAAGCTTCACATTCTCGACAAAATGGAGTAGTGGTGTAGGGGGAGTAGCAGTGGGAGTGCGCGAGAGAGAGAGGGAGAGAGAGAGGGGGAGGGGCGTCTGCTGCTTATCAGCATGAGACGCACACATGTCAGGCCAGGCAACATGGAATGCATTGTGGACGAGGAACAATTGCGTTTGTATGTTTTCTCATGTGCCTCGTCAGCAAAATTAAAAAATAGATACGCAAACTGACGCCGGGCATGATAAAGAGAGAGTGTGAGTCAGTGTGTGTGTGTGTGGAAGGGGATTACAAACTTCTATAAAAGAAATTCAACAGAGAGACTCTGCCAGCTTCCATCTCCAGCTACCAAAGTTCACTTTCATTCGGTGAATTCAAATGTCACACAAGGATCGAAAGGTACGCTTGGCCAGTTTGCCACTGCTGTTGTCCCAACCCCTTTTCGGCCCTGCTCTTGGCCAGGTTTATTGCAAAAATACACAGAGCTGCAAACGAGCCAGGCGCCTGGCCAGAAACTGGAGGACACAGTCAAACAGCAGCTGCTTGGTTTTTTTTTTTTACATTTTTTTGGCAGGACTTTTGCCGTATCCTGCCGTGTTTTGGCCAGGGCCACGTATTGAACAAATGCCTAAAAATGTCACTGGGCCCCGTACGATAACTACTGTGAATTGTCAGCCGGGCTGGAAGAGGGCCAGCAACAAAAGCAGACGACGCGCAGAACTTGTTAGACTGTTTTTTTTTGTATGTTTTATTTTTGTTTTCCTCGATTGTTTTCAGTGCGTCACATATAGTCTGGCCACCCAAAACACCCAACCATTTACTGGGTATGTGTATGTGTATTTTTATTGTATATATCATTGATGAATACGCCGATAACAAATCTCAATCAAATGTCAAAAAGGTAACAGGCAGACGCACAAACAGACGCCACATTCGACAGCCATTGGACAGCTGAAGAGCAGAAGCTGCCCCATCTCCATCTCCAACTCCACCTTCACCACCATTTCATCATCATCCTCTGTTGCTCTGCCTTCTGTTGTCCAGCTTTACATGCGGTAATGTTGCAATTTTCACGCAGTCCACGCGCGTACAATGCGGCGTATGCGCAATTGTTTTACTGTCATTCACGAACGACCGTCAGGTGAGCTGAGCTTCTGACCCGACCCTCATTTTCATTCAACACCTGACTGACAGCTCAAATTGTCTTCTCGTTTTGGAGCCTGTCAAAAGTTTAGGCCGACAAGGAAAAGCGTCTGTCAGTTAAAATGCATTTCCTTTTCAGGCATTGTGCTTATGTTTTATGCAAGCCAAACATGTCAAAGAGGGTCAATCGATTAACAAGAGTTAATTGAAATTGTTTCACACAGAAATAGAAAATAAAAGAAATAATATAAACTAAAATAAACAACTTTCTAACTTTTTGCTTGCAATCGTCGCTAAATTTGGTATAATTTATAAATAAATAAATTCTTATCATAATTAAGAAATATATAAAACAATGTCAAGAATGATTTAAAATTGTTTAAAATCATTTTACAAAAATATTTCAACAGAACTCTGCAGTTTAAGCCGCTTTAAAGTGGCTTTGCCAACAAGGCTCTCAGCCGCTGGCTCCCGGAGCCATTGCGTGCCCACCGCTGCTGTAGAGTATTGCTTTCGACTTTACCATTCAAGTGGCACTGGCTGAGCTTAACGTACTAATTGACAAGCAAGCAAAAATATTTACGTGCTCCAAGTCCAAACATTCTAATCAATGCACTCTCGAGCACAGCACAAAGGCCAAAGCTAAAGCCAAAAAAAAGAAGAAAGTAATGGAAAAACGAAGAAAATATCAATAAAAATACCAAATCAATGGGCAAAACATGCACTCCAACAAAAAATTACAAAATTCTAGGCCTATCAGTGAAAGAAAAAATCAAGAAGAAGCCTTTCAAACAAACAACAATCGCCTGGTTCAGAAACAGAAACAGGAACAGGCGAATTCATCAAAGTGAACTCCATGCTTCCAACCAAAATCCCTTTCCTTTTCATATGTGGTGCGTCTGCCCATCTCTCTCTGTCTCTCTCTCTCTCTCTCTTACTGTCTCTGTCTGTCTAACTGTCAAAATGCGTCGAAGCGAACATCATTGGATTTGTGATTGAACAAAAATTTCCATACATTGACTTTTTCTTTTGTGCCAACTGGGGGAAGTTTTACAGAGCCAAAATGCATGCTGGAGTGATAATATTAAGCGGGCTTCGGCCCCCAGTCAATCCTTCATTAGTAGCCCCCTTTTTTTATCCCCTCTCTCTCTCTCTCTCTCCGAATGGCTTGGTGAATTTATATTTACGGCATTGTAAGTTATGCAGTCGACTGATTCGCACAAATCGTCACAAAAATGTCCAAGGGTTAAAATATCTGGAGTGGTTTTCAGTGTACGATTAGGCAGTTAGCCCTCATAGAACTTCCCCATATCCTTTCCCATGTCCTTCGATTTGGCTAACAGCGTTCAATAATTGTGTAAAACGTTTTCAGTTTTACATTTCAATCTTAATTTAGTTTTTAGCATAACGTTTGCCCAGCATTGTCAATTGACATTGAAGCCGGACCAGAGATCTGCTATATGGATGGTATCATCCACAACAGACGAGAAAGGATGTCTGTGAGAGAGAGAGAGAGTGTGTGATGGTGTGTGTGTGTGTGTAGACTAAAAGGCAAATTGTTATTTTTGTTGTTTGGCATTTGGCCAGTTGATTTTTTGGCTAATGAAGTTTGTCATTGAGCTTTATTTAATTTGCTGTTGCCGCGAAAAGAACACACACAGACTGAAGACTAGAGAGTGGGCTCGATATGATAAGGGATTGGGAACTCTATGGACTGACAGATTGATGTTATCGATAAGCTGGCTAATGGTTGAGTTCTATTTTTAAAAAGCTTCTAATAAGTATATGAATTTCTAAGCATATTTTAAATTGTATATTTTAGATCAGTGGTGGGCACGAAATCTGAATTCGGGAGCACTACAACAAAAAATACAAGAACATCAACACTATTCGACCATCGAGTCGAATAACTTTGTCGATCACCCAAATTTGCGAGTAAATAGTTGGGAGCAGCCGCTATTTCCCGGTGCCCATGCATGCCCACCGCTGTTTATTTTAAAATTGTTAAAAGTTTATAAAGTATCTGTGTGTTTGCTGTCATTACAAAATATATCACTTTATAAAATACACAAATATCAGAGTTTCTGAATACCCTTAATATCATTAGCTTATATAGTATAAACAATATAAAATCACACTTGAAAATACATCAAGTAAAATAACATGGTTGTTAATAAGATCAACATTTCTTAACTGTCTGTTAAAACGAGAAACTAAGTAATTAGTTTGCATTAAATTAGTGTTAACAAGATGACAATTTTATAATAAATAAGATATTAAAGTCTCTTATAATCTTATTTTGAGCAGTGGATTGACGTGAAAATTTGAAATAAGAAAATGGAAAAGTTTTGCTTTAACAGGTTGCTAATATGATGAAAGAATACTGTTAATAGGCTGTTAAATTCAAAGTTGTTGGAAATCTTTAGCAACAGTATAATGTTTACAATCAACATTTTCGTGCACTCTTATTTACATTCTGCTAACAGGCTGTTAACATGATGATGATGAGCATCACTTAGTCTGTCTGATTGACATAGAGTACCAGATACTTTTAGGGAGGGACCAAACAGATAGACAGTGCAAGAAATGACGATGCGTAGATCTTCTCATTGTCTATTCCACACGCAAATCAAATGATTAATTTGCTAATAATGCGCTCCCTCTTTCACTTCCCATCCATTTTCTTCCCTTTCCATGCCCTTCCTAGCCTTCCCTTTACTGGGCCACACTCAACCACAGAGGTATTCAAAAAGCCATTACTTTAATCGAATTCGCATTTAATGAAATGAGCTACCGGCAATAACAAATGCGATGTTGAGGATTCTATTGCAACGCCTTCTACTCGCTGAAATTTAATAAACTTCAAACAAGAATGTTGGCCAAAAACTGAACGCATTTAAGGGGGAGTGTGTGAATGTGTGGAGGGGAAAGAGTTGTTGCAAAATGTCTAACAAACATGCAATTAAGTCGTTAATACTTCATCGATTTAATACACGCGGACAGCAGAAGGTCCTGGCCAAGGATTAAAGCATTAGCGCGTGCCAGCCTGAGGATGAGCCAGAAAAAGAGATAGATAGCTAGATAGATAAATGAATGGATGGATTGAGGGATAAAGCGGAAACGGAAGTGGAAATGGAAGTGGAAAGAAGCTAAACAAGCGATTGCAGACATTTGATTAGTTTGTTTGCAACATACTCACTGGCACCCATACTCGCACTCATACTCGCACTCATACTCGTTCACTTACTCAGAATCGCAGCGATATGCAATTACGATATAAAAGTTAAACAAGCAACCGATATGCGGCCAGGATACGTTATCCTTTGGTTCAATTCGCGCTAAACGCGTTTTTGAACATTTGATTAAAAACGCAAACAGACTCGAGAGTGAGACAGACAGAGTTTGTATTCTACGTATATAGCCAAGTTTGAGTATTATCCATGCACATAAAAAATTAACAACGACGAATGTCCAAAGCAAATACAAATACAAATACAAACACAATTCATCAGCGTTACCTGTAATAAAAATCATAACTGTGTGTGAGACGAGACGCGAAGAGAAGAAGAGACTTTTACACCCTACGCACATATTGAACTAACGACCGTTAGGCCGTTGTGTGGAACGAGTAGCGAGTAACGAGTAGCGAATGCCACCCGCATGTGTGTGTGTGTCCGTAAAAAGGTAAAAACCAATCAAGAGCATCAATAAAAGGCACGTCAATCAGCATTGGGGGCACAGACGTAGGCTCAGACTTAGTTCCCCTCACTCCCTGCCTTCTCCTCTAACCAACAGCCTCTCTCCCATGCCCCTCCTCATCCCCCATCCTCTGCTGTTGTCCAAAAGGCACGAAAAAAATCATATTTCCGTGTATGCGTACACGGACTTTTGTCTAGCATCGTTCGCTGGAACGCGATTTTTAGTTCAGTCAAGCTGTCATATCGACGCTTCTGCATTCCTCTCTCTCTCTTCCTCTCCATTTTCCCTCACGTTCTATGTGATGGACACATATCATGATTTTTCAATAAATTCAGCAGCCATGCGGCACTTTGCTCATTGAATTTTGAACAGCGATCTGGCAAGAGAACGACCAACTATAGGATGGGTTAATTTCTACCTTAAATGAATGGAATGTTTTCTGTTGCCTGAACCTCACCTGCAATTATTTGCAAAAAGACACTGACTGCTGCAAGTTTTTGCACAAGCTGCTGCTGCAACTTTCAAGCACAACTTTTTTATCTTCCCAAAGGCAAAGTTTATGCCAGAACAAAATTCAAGAATATTTTGTGCATGGAATTGTTTCTGATGTTGAATTCAGTTGTAAAGTTAATAATGCATTTTATAAGGTTTTTTTGACTTGTTGAGTTAGCAGTCTAACATTTTTGAGTTGTGAAATCTCTTCCACTTGAATTTCACGTCAATTTAATTTCTCTGTGGCATAGTCAAATCATCTGATACTTTTTGATGACATGAGAATAATGTCACATTTTTTGTCCGAATTCTAGAATTTAAAGTTGTCAAGTAACTTTTGTTTATTTTTAAAATTTTCAAGCTATATAAAATCATTTATTATATAAATAAAATAAATTATATTAATAAAAAAAAATAAAACAAAAAATTATTATTCTGCAATAATAAACTCAAAAAAGTCAAAGTTCTGTGGCACTGAGAAATTTTCGTATAGAAATTGCTTTTCTCTGAATTCGTTTTCAATGTGATTTCTGTAGCACACTTGAATAAGTGATTTTTTTAAATAATTTGAAAATACATAATTTATTGCAATTTTTGCTTTTATACACCTTTAAGACCCTGTATTTATAATTCTCATTTTGCTTTAACGAGCTTATTCATTTTAAGCTCTTAATTGAGCTTAAATTCACTTCCAAAGTTGGAATTAAGCTATTTATAAGTATATCCAAAAATATCACGATAAAAATAATTCTCCAGTTACAATTAAGTTTATCTGTTTCCTTATCTTCCGACTTACTGTAAGAATGACACTTCAAATTATTTATAAAGTTGTTCAACAGTTTCTAAAAGCAAACTTTTGGTTTAGAATTTGTTAGATTCAAGTGACATTCAAAATTAAATTAATGAACGCCACGAAAGTTGTTAGAACAGTGAAAAAAACAACTTGGCTTAGATGCAAAACAAGTTTAAATGATCGATTGCAACAAGTTGGTAAATTTTAATTTCTGTGCTCTTAAAAATTTCAAGTTTCTCATATTTCTGGAGAATTAAATTCCTTACGGTATTTGTTGACAACCCCTAACGAGTTGTGCGTGCGTGGACGTGTTTGTGCGTGTCTGCGTGCATGCCACGCCCACTTTTAAGCAAATCACTTGACTTTTCATTAATAAAATTGGAGTTGGCGAAATATGAGAAAAAAAATTTTATGCTTGCGACTTTGAGAGTTCGAGTGGAATATTGAATACGCAGCTCCCCCTCACCCCCTCACCCCCTCACCCCCCCCCCCCTCCTCCACTCCCGCCTTTGACCACCCCCTGCTGGCTTTTGTTAGGCATTAGCTACACCCATGCATTTAGCCCTAACTGAACCCTTTTTTTTCTGTTGTTGTTCTTCTTGTATTAAATTTCATAAATTTTTTTTTTGGCGGAATTTTGTGCGTCAACTGAGACACGCAAAATGTGGCTTACCGAAAAGGATCTGCATATATATATATATATATATATATATATACATGTATATATAGAAATCGCGAGTCCGCGCGTTTCGCTTTAATTTCTTTTCAATAGCAACCCTTTAGAAATTCATAACGTTTTTTTCAATAAACCAAAAGAAAAAAATTGTTTTCCATACGCATTAATGCAGCAATGCGTGCTCCTTTTAAGGAGTGTAGGAGAAGGAGTTGGGGCTAAGAGAGAGAAAGAGAGGAGAGGAGTAAAGGCAGTTAGTTTAAGGGTTATCAAAGGACACACAATGTTCCTGAGTGTACTGCAGTGTGTTTGTCTTTGATATGCGTTTTTATTTTTTTTTTGGTTCCATTGAGTTATTACAATATTCTGCCTGGCGACTGATTAACGACTGTCTTTTGTTTTAGCCAAGTGGTTGGATATGGCATTTTTGGCAAGCTTATTTTGAGCTCGAAATTAATTTATGAAAAATTTATGATTTTTTATAGAAACAAAAGTTTAGTATAGAAAGCTTTGTTGTTTTTTAAGACATTTCAACTAAAGTTATTAGTAGTGGCCTACACTCTCTACAGAAATCTTGACATAATCAGATTACTATATTTAGTCGATCTTACTATTTTTTAAGATATTTTAACTCATTTAATTAAAAATTGATTTATTTTTTTTATGTTTCTTGAGGAAATGAATTTTTTTATGCTATATAAAACGTATCTAAAATATTAAAATATCTGAAAATAATTTTCTAAGATAATTTTCTTACTAAAAATACATAAGTAGCATAAAAGCTTACATTGTGTCATGCATCTGATAGTTTTTATTAATATTTATTTTGTATTATTTTCTAAATGCTGATTATGTCATTTTACAGTTATCTTCATGTTTGGCCTTTTTGTAAATAAACTTACTTTGGTCTAAAGTCAAACTATAGCTTTGGTCTTTGCTTGCAATTGCAATTCAATTGCAAAATAAATAATTTTACTTATATAGTTTTATTTAGCTGTAGTAATGTTTTATTTGGTAGCTTAATCTGTATTTGGATTTGAGCTTAATTTGGAAGTCATTTACGGGTCTGAAGGAAACGCATTTCCAATTGTCTATGCCCATTGTCTTCTCCAGCTTTTATCCATATCAATCTGCAAGTCAATCGATTACATTTATCCTGCACTCTGAGCACAAACTCCAGTCACGTTTATGTGGGCAGCTCGAAATAACTTTACTTTTTTTTTTGCTGCAAATTTAGCCAACAGCTGCCGCCGCCTGTGTTCAATTGCCCAACAGCAGCAGCAACAACAACAAGGAGCAGAGCAACAACTACAACAACAACACATTTCTTGGCTTTGGTCGAAGCCTTTGAATAACAACAACAATTTTGACTTGTGCTTTTCACGTTGCTGACGTCATTGCAAATGTCCAGGCCCAAAATTGTGTTAAGCAATTGCGTGCCACACACACACACACATACACACACACACACTCACATACACACACATTTGGTGCGGCATTTAATGACATTTTTTTTGGTTGTAGCATTATTTTAGGCGCTTGTGTAATAACATTGCATTTACCTTGTTCTCTCTCTCTCTCTCTTTCTGTTTCGTTTTCCCTCTTTCTCTGCCTCTCAGCCATTGCCTTGTTTACTTAGTCTGCCACTGAGTCTCTCTCTCTCTCTTTCTTTGCCTTATTTGGCGTCTCTGTCTGCGCATTCAGTGCACGTTTTTGGCCTTGTTGTAAATTATTGTGTATACGCCTCAGTGCGCCAAAAATGCGTGCGGCATGAGTAATTAGCAGCAACAGCAGCCACAACACACACATAACAAACACACACTCATCACACACACACATTGTGTATTACAATAAATAATTGCCTAATTGCATTAGCCCCCAAAATTATGCTGCACTTTTGCACTTCAAAGCGTTGCCAGCTCAATTTTCTCCACTTTCTCTCCGCTCTAACGGGGGTTCGGCAAGAGGGCGAGGGGGAGCATTTAATATTTGCCAAAAACTGGGTGACAATTTGCTGCACAAGTGCGTAACTGTCTCTCCAAGTTAGTGTGTGTGTGCGTGTGCAACCCCCAAAAACCAAATACATATACATACATATTTGTATGTTTATGCTTTTCAGGCTGTCATCCCTTCTCCTCTCCCTCTACTCATTGTTTGCCGCCTCCTCTTCTGCCTTAGCCACCCTTAAGCACAAAAGAAAATTGATTTTTCCGCAGTTATGTTCGGGCTGCAGTCTGCGTTTTATGTGCGAGGAAAACGCAATTCTGTAAGTTCCAAGTTCCAAGTTCCAGGTCCCAAGTACCAAGTCCCTTGCTTCTTCTTGTACATGGGCATAAATTATGTGCGTGTGGAGCTTCTCTCTCTCTCTCTCTCTCTCTCTCTCTATCTCCCTCTTTCTCTCTCTTTCTCTTGGAACCCTGCGCCTGTGCGTCGTTTGTATTGTTTTGACACTTTTACTTGAGTTGATTTGCAGCAGGAACAGCAACAACAGCAACTGGGATTGGGATTACTTAGACTGGCATTGGGTTTGAAATTGGGTCTGGGAATAGCTCTGGGAATGGGCATGGCAGAAGGACTAATAACATCTTTTCTTCAGCCCTGCAGCTGCTGCTCCAACTTGTAAGCTTCGTTGTGCAACTACCCATTCCATATTCAAAGCCATCCAGGTTTCAAAATACCCTGTTCCAAAAATTATTGAAAAGAAGTAGAAATTCAACTTTTATTTTTGATTTTTATAATAAAAGTAGCAAAATAATTCTTATTTTTGATTTTGACTTTAAAAATGTGCAAATGACTCTTATTTTTCAACTTTTAAATACAAATTAAAAAATATCTTTTATTTATGTTTTTTTTTTTTTTAAATAATCGTTTTTTTTTCAACTTTCATAACTTTTTTCATAAAAAAAAGAGTTACGATCCCTGATTTTTTTTAGTAATTACAAGACAAGTGGAAGCGTCATAAATGCTTATTTTAGTGTTCCACAAACAATTTAAGAGATTCATATTTTTGTACCCAAGGAACTGAGCAACCCCATAAGTTAAACTTAGGAAATTTGGTATGCAAGTTCTCTTATGCTTAAAAAACGCCAATACATCTTAAAATATTTTACTAATCTCACCAAAGCCATTATAATGAAACAAAAAAATTACTCAATTAACCCATTTAGAGTAACAAATAATTCGGTATGCAGCTTATCTTAAACACCTAAAAACCATATTACACATAAGTTTAAATTATATACAACTAAAAATATTAAATTTAATTATTGTATTAATTAACTTATACTTTAATTGTTACTTTGTTGGTCAAATGCTTTTGGTTGACTTTGAATAAGTAGAATTAAAAAAAAATAATGTGTAATCGTTGAAAAGAAATGTAACAGAGAGACTTTTATAAATTGCTTTTATAAGTATCACTTAAAAAGTAATATCAGTCTCTCAGGACAATAGGACAACAAGACAACCCTTGGAAATATCCAGTTTGAATCTATTCATAGATACAACACACCTATTTGGCTGAAACGATTGAAGTAACCGGTTTAAGGTTATCAAAAAAAGGAAAATTCAGTCGAGCGTCGGTTGTGAAAAGTGCAATTAGTTTGGAATGGCACACGCCTGTCACATCAGCAATTTTGACAGCTTAACAGCATTTTGTAGACTAGCAAATGGGAAAAGAGAATGTGACCGGGGAAACAACCCTTGCCAAATTGCAACAAAGATGCTGACGACGTTGCTTAATTAACTGGACGCGCAGTGGAAAAATATGAAAATAAAAAGTAAAAGAGTAGAGGGAAATGAAGTTTGTTGCAAGCATTTGCTGCACTTGAGCATTTTACAGGGGTTGCTTTGATGACGTTGACGCTGTTGCAGCTGCAACAAAACAAGGATTAAAGCGAACATGCGACACGGAGCAACCCACCCCGTGTGGCAAGGCGCCACTCGACCCTTAGCATTTGTGGCAGGGGCACGAGCTGTGCCAGTGGCAGGAGAGGGTTGCCTGCAACGTGTGCATTGCACACTGGCTTCATTATCAGCAGCGCATTTGCAGCACGTGCCCAAAGGAACAGGACGAAGGCTGCACTCTTTGTTGCCTGTGTGTGTGTGCGTGTGTGTGTCCGAGATTTTTCCTCTTTTTCCCCAGTCATAGAGACAAAGGTGGTTGCCAGAACGTCGGCGCTTTACACTCGAATTTTCTTCAAAAGAAATTGCATTTTTTTTCCTCGATACGTTGTTGTTGTTGTGGTTGCATGTCAAAGTGGCAGGAAACAGGGCTGGGAGAGGGGGGGGAAGAGGTAGATTGGCACTGTGTGTGCATTCAGCTGTTGAGCATCAGTGTGTCGGTGGTTTTGGTGGTTCGGTGGTTGCTATGGGTGGCTAACATTGTTATTATCCTTTGGGAGTGGGGTTAACAAACTCAAAGTAACATTTTTTCGGTTCGCACAATGAAATTGGTTCCTGGTTTCTGCAGTTGGCAGGAATTGGGCATATGTTTGTGCCGGAATTGCTCTAACAATCGGATGCTGTACAACGGAGCGATAAGGAGAGAAAAACAGAGCGAGAGTGTGTTGAAGGGATGTAAATTATACTAGACAAAACTAACAAAATCGATAATGAGTACAAACAAAGCCAGAACTTACGCTTACTACTGCCGTTAATAGTGAATATTGAGAAAGCATTTAACTACCTGCAACGAAAGAGAATGAGAAAAATAATTAGTTAATGCAGGAGCAAAAATATTAAGTGCTATTAATTAATTCTAAAATTATTTATGAACTTCAGTCCCGAATCCGTTTCTTACTATCCAAGTTTAATATGTATTCAACCAATGGGCATTCATTTAATTCACGAACTGATTACGAACGTGCATTACACGAAGACAATTAAACCAATAAGCAAGTGGCGCATGTAATACCAACAAAAAATAACAGCAACAACTAGTTAACCTTCGTGCATTGCAAAACGAAACGACGAATTAAAATTCAAAGCATTGCACGAACTTGAAGCGACGAAGCAAAAAGCGCATGCGAATCAATTGCAGCGACAACAACAACGAGACGAACGAACGATCGTCAAAAAATATCTCACTCACTCTCTCTCTCTCTCTCTGTCCCACATACAACTGCAAAAAGCGCATGCGAATAAATTGCAACGACAACAACGGCCGAAGCAAGCGAGTGTTCGGCAAAAGCTGCTCGCGTCATTTGCGCTCTCTGTCTATTCCAAGAAAAACGAATGCACTCACACATAGAAATGTGCATGTATACATGCAGTTCTGATTGGGCGCATTGAAATGCGCAAAAATGGCGATTGGCTAATTGGAGTGCAAGGCAGATTATTAATATGAGTTAGACACGAGCCAGACTGTGATTTAAATTGTTAATTAATACGAAAAGAGCACTGATAATGAATGGCCCGTATAATGATAATCTGAGCATGAAATTGTAATGAATACGCGTAGTGAAGATATGTATGCAGGTTAACAATAATGAATCTAAACAATTTCGCACCTGTTCCCCAAACACGTACTACGTCAGTATTAATAATGCGATTGACTGAGTGACTATCGGTCAATATATTGCATAATCACAAAAAAAGAATAACAAAATAACAGACCAGAACCGAACAGCATAAACAACAACAAATTAGTCAAATATTTTCCTATAGTATTGTTTATTTGTGTATGTGTGTGCTATCTGCGCACGTATCTGCTTTTTTATAGCCATTATACATACATACACACATATTTATATACCTCTAAGTTGGTTGTTTTTTTTTTCGCGTGATTTCCGCAAATTTAACCTACATTTCGTACATATGGCTAAGGCGAAGAAGAATAGCGAAAACAAAATGCCAAAAATAAAAGTGCAGGCAGGGCGGCAGCAAGAAAGACAGAGAGAGAGGGAGAAAGGGGGGAGTGAGAGTGAGCGTCATGGAAATGTTTTTTGTGTGGGTTCCATTATATTTTTTTATAGTTTTGTAGTTCTAATTCCGTTTAGGGAGAACTTTCTATGCGCTATGCAGGCGATGTCTGAGTCAGTCTACATGTATGTGAGTCACTCTGTAAGTGTGTGTGTGTGATTGGGTGTGTGTGTGTGTGTGCCATGCGCAGCTGAATTAAAACACTTGTGCCATACGAACACACACACGCACACGCATTGGGACAAAGCGAGTTTGAGTTCTACGCGAATATGAAAAGCAAAGCAAACAAGCATCAAAAATATTTTTGTGCACACTTACATATACAGAGACAGAGAGAGAGAGAGGAGAGAGAGAGAGAGAGAATCACATGCACACACTCTCACACACAATTGGCATATCTTGTTTGTTCTAAGTTACCAACACAGGCGCACTGCGAAACAAGGTCAAATGCAGTTATTTGCTCAGTCGGCAACGACGACAGCAAAATTTGGCGTTAGCGAAAAATATAACACAAAAAATACAGATGAATGGGAAAGCTCGCCTAAAAGTTACCCTGTACGTAAAGGTAACGGAAATTTAAATACTTAAATATCTTATGTATTTTCTTTAAAATGTAACTATGGTAAAACTAGTAAATCTCTTCCTAACATTCTTGAATTACTGTTCAGTGTATTTCAATTTTACTTTAAATTTAATTTTGACTTTTTAAGCAGACCTTTGATCTTTACTAGGAAATTTTAGATGTACATATAATCTAGTTTCTTAAATAAAAAACATTTAATTTGGTTTACAACTTTGTTATTTTATTTTTTATAAACTATTGCAAGTTTCCTAAAATATCTATTATATATTATTTAATATTCTAGCATTTATATTTAAAATAATTTATTTACTATATGACATATGTATCTCTTTACAGAATTTTATTGTCTCATAAGCGAACATTGTTATTATGAAAGTATGAAATTTATTATTATTTTCTGGAAATGCTAGCCATTTTTTTATTTTTATTTTATTTTTTTTTTTTTTGGAAATTTTCGTGTACAGGGTATAGCGAAAAAAACATTGACAAAAAACGGTTTACTGGCAGTTGTTGTCGTTTGTCCGTTGCATATTTGCTCGTCTCTCTGTGTGTGTGAGTGTTTAGTTACTGTTTGATTTATCTTTTCCGTTGTTGTTGATGTTGATGTTGTTGTTGTTGATGTTGTTGCTGCTGCTGCTGTTGTGCAGTTCTCTGCGACTGCGCCACAAGTTTTGCTGCGTTTACTTTTGCCATTATTATTATTATCGGCTTTTGCCTTTTTCAAGGATATTCGGCGCCGCGTTTCTTTCCAATTTGTATGCTGCGCGTGTGAGAAACAACATCAACAACAACAGCAACAACAGCAGCAACGACAACAACAACAGCGGTAAGTTGTTCGTGTTAGTTAGTCAAAGGAATTCCAGGAATTGATCGTGCCCGAGAGAGGTGAGAACTGAAACTTCAAGATCTTTCTATGAATGTGTTTCTCCATCTCTCTTTATCTTATTCTCTTTCCTTCTCTTGGTATCTTCAAGTGTTGTTTGCAGTTGTTGTTGTTGAGCATGCGAAATTGAATGAATTGAATAAATGCCCGTTTTGCACATTGGCATCAATTAAGCAATTAGTGCATGTGAAATATGCAAAATTTCAAGTGGAATTTTAGACTTGAGAATGAACCTACACATAAAAATTGAGTTATGTCTAATATGGCTTTAAGTGTGCGACTGCGCGTGCTTATTAAATGGGCTATTAGAAAGTATTTAAGCAGTCATCATTGTCATTAGAGATCCTTTATAAGGACAGAGAGTTAAAAAGGGAAATTACAACTGAATTGGGTTAATCAAAACTCTTGGGATAAATACAAAAGATTAGGGTTTGTGTTAACAAAGAATTGAAATGAGGGTAGAGCAGATAAGAAAAGTTTACATTATCTACATAATTAAGCTAATACTTTATATGCTGCTGTTATCCTCAAGATATGAATTTCTGTTCAGATAAAACTCTACACATAAAAAGAGTATAGTGATTAGGTCAGGGGTAAAGCTTTTTTTGTGGCAAATAAAGCATTCAGTTAGCAACCGTGAATTATATATCATTATTTTGTATATAAAATAACTTTTCCTGTCAACAAATTGTATATTAATGCCTTGTGTCATATTTTTTATGTATTTGAAAACTGTCCAAAGGGGACAAATTAAATGAAGTTTTAGCAAAATATTCAGTTATAAATAGAACTATCAAAAATGTACAATAAAGTGGAAAAAGATTTATTTTAGAAACCTGCAATTATTTAACTTAAAAGTGATTTTCAGCTCCAACAATATATAAACATATATTTAATATTCTGATACACTATCCATAAATAGGCACGTTGGGAGATGTTTTTAGTTTTAAGAACTTCCCATTTCTGTATTATGATTTTAGATTACAGTTGAACTTCCATAACTCGAATTCTCTCTAACTCGAACTTAATAGAGTGCCAATAGCGATAATAATAAACTTAACAAAAGACATCCATAAGTCGAAGTCTCCATAACTTTTAGCTTGGCTGATTGCTGATTCGAGTTAGGGAAGTTCGACTGTATTTAATTACAATATAATGCAATAATTGTAGTTTAATAACTTACTAATTTTTCAATTCAATTCGCTTGACTTCACTATGTCTATTTGTAGATATTTGATCGTTGTATAATTTTCAAATAGATTTGCACCTGTGAGTGCGATCATTTTGCTGTTGCCGTTGGCGTTGCGAGAAATGCACAAAATAACTAAAAGTTTTTTTAGTTACACATACGAATGCATGCTATATACTTAGGAGTGTGTGTATGTATTAGTGTGTGTTTTTAAGTTTATATCCATAGAAGCTCTATGTACGCGCACAGAACCCGGACTCGGACTGACTCGATGCTGACAAATAAAATTATTTACTTTTCGTGTGTGCGGCAAACCAAAAAGGCGCATTTGCAGCTCTCTATGTATCTCTCTTTCTCCTACTCGCTCTCTCGATATCTCTCTTTCGCTCTCATACGTATGTGTGTGTTTGCTTTGATCTGAGACTGGTACAGAGCAACAACAACAACAACAATCAACGAGAAATAGCAGCAGCAGCAGCGCATTTTGCTGTTATTCGTCATTGCTGACCTTGGTTGCAATCTTGACTGTGTATTTGTTTGGCAAAAAAAAAAATAAATGCTGTTGTTGTATTCTTTATTTTCAAGTTATTTCTGTTTTTCTTTTTTTTTTTGTTAATTTTTAATTTATTATTTGCATTTTAGATATGCAAACAGCACTCTGCAGCTGCCGCCGTCTAAAACGGAAGCGCGTCAATTGCATGAGCACTCAAATTAATCATACGCCGCGTGAGCCATCGAACATGAAATTATTATTAAAAAATTACCCATATTATTATTGTTTAAATTGCCAGCAAAAATCATTTAATTTTAAAAATAGTACAATCGTAAAATAAAAGTAATGATAAAAAACAGCAAGTCAAATTTTCCGTTTGACATTGAAAGCCACGCGCAAAAATAAATAAAGTTGAATTTTTTCTTTTTAGATATTTTATTTTCAGCAGCCAGGCAAAAAAAGAAAAGAGAAAATAAACTAGCAGATAGACAGCCACCCAGTGGCAGTTGCGACTATGCAGCCATTGCAAAAGTTAAGCAGCCAGCAAAAAGTATCTCACAGATACTCAGCGCTTGACGCTTGTCAGACAGTCAGCTGGCGGGCGGGGCGGGGCAAAAGGAAAGCCCAAAAGTAAAAAGCGAAAAACAAGACCGATAAAAATAATACAAAGCGCAGACACACTGCACACAAGTGTCCCAATTCCACGAATCTTTCATTCTACGCTACTTCGACAACAACGGCGAAGCGAACGCGCTAAACGAAAGATACGTCAGAAATAACAAAACGCAAAGCGAGTAAATAATAACGCTAATACATAAAAATAATAATAAAAACAACAATAACAACAAACAGCAGCAGCAGCAGCAGCGGCATCTACACACACTTATAGATACAATGGCGACTGATAGACAGCTGCAGATACATTTTTCGTACACAGCTAAAAGATACATTTGCTGCTTGCTTTTCATAATAATTTTTTGCATTTTGCTGCGTTGGCGTCGTGCAATTGTATATACATAAGCATATAAGTACATAAAGTATCTGATATGTGTGTATACATATATAATTTATTTAATTTATGAACTTTTGCATTTCGCTTTTGAATTTGTCGTGAATTTCATATGACTTTAGCTGCTTTTTGTTGTTTACTAAAATTTATTTGCACTGTTATGTCATTTTATAGATACTTTAGATATTTGCTTCTCATTCCGATTTGCGGAAGTATCTTCAATACACTGTAATCAGGAGTTGAATGAAACTAACTGCTTATATTGTATTGGAATTGAATTTTGGGATAAGTTAGTACTTGTTAAATAAATAAATATTTTTTTATAATTGAGAAATGTGAAATATATCCTATGAGATTATAATAAATTGTAGAAGTAATTTTTTGCTAATTAAAAGATATATTTTTATTAGTAGAGCAAGAAGCTTTTAATATAAATCCTTCAATTATCCTCCCTTAACAAATTTTCATTGTAAATATATAAGTCTCCATATATATTTTTATCAGAGTTGCGGTTTTAATTTAGTTGTTGAATTTAGCGATTATCTCATAAAAATACATTTTGTGTGCATTCAGATTTTGATTCTTTTGCGCAGCGGCAGCTACACAATTTATTTTAGCACCCACTGTTCCCCCTTTTGCCCAATAAAAAAGTCCAATTCAACCCAAAGCTTTGCTTGACAACCAACTGACATTTTTTGTATAGCTCTCTTTCGCTCAATCTCTGTCTCCCTCGCTCTCTCTCTTGCGTTGTTTGCAGTGCAAATGAAATGAATACAAGTTTGTTGTTGTTGTTGCTGCAGTTTTGTTATGTGTCTGGCGCAATTTCAAAGTCACAATTGGCCGACTTTGAGCTGATGACATTCAGACAAAGCCCAAAATACAAAAAAACACAGAAGCAGTAGGAAAGACAAAGAAGAGGAAGAGAGAGAAACAGAGTATGAGAGGGAGGGAAGTACGAAACAAACGTACACAAAATAAAATCAAATTAATTGCAAATGCGGGTTTACTTTTATTTGCATTTATGTAGAAATTGTTACTTAAATACCCTATGCAAAATTAAAGTGACTTAAAAGAGTATAATAAAATCTACAATTTAAATTTAATTCCAAATTTTAAATATTTATTATACTTTATATATGAGTGAAAGTTATTCAATCGCAGATAGTTGTCCCATAACTACGAGATATCCTGTAGTCAAGCATACTCCAAAATAACTTCAAGCACAATTGCATTCAATATTGCGCAGTGCAATTTATTTTAATTTAAAATTTTTAAACAATTGTTGATCATTTGTAGTAATTATAAACAAACGTTAACGGACCTCATCAAGCATCATAATCATCATCGGCATCAACAATCATCATTATCTTCTTTAGCCACAACAACAGATTGCCGTTAAATGTATTACCAACAACAATAACAAGCAGACAAAGCGACGTTGTCGCTGCCCCCTCCTTCCTCTTTGTCTTCCTCTTCACTCCCCTCTCTCTCTCTCACTCTTTCCACTCCCCCAAAGTTGACTTCGATGTCTTCATTTCAAGTTCAAGTTCAAGATAAATTTTATTTTATTTTATTTCAGCTGCCTTTTTTCCTTTTCTTTTTACGCTACATTTTTACATGCCAACAGATACGCTGTATCTGTGTGTATGTTAATGTATCTGTGTGTGTGTGTGTGTATCTGTATCTTGTTTGGCATTTTATATGCATAAATATTTTTCATTCATACAGTCGAGAGGCGCGCTGAATGAATTGGGAGCTGTGGAGCAGCTCAGATGCTCAGCTTTTCTTTTCAGGTTTTCCCTCTCAAATGTTAATTGGGGGGAAAAATCGTAACACATTTGTGAGATTCACATATGTATGTGTGAGGTATTTTATACGCTATGAAGAGTTTTAATCAAATATTACCTTTTATGCATATAAAAATACTTGTCAGAAAATATGTGTAGGAAGTGTATTTTAGGTAGTATAAATATTGTTTATACTTATATTAATTTTTTTAATAAATTTACTTATTTTTAAGAGATAAAAAAAATACATATTTTAAGCACCTATTTTCCTCACTTTTAAAAATAGAGCAACCTTTTAACCTATTTATATTTATTTGTTAATGTTAAATATCTATTTTCTTTACTTTCAATAATATTTTAAACATTTTAAAATATTTTCCCAATTCTTTAAAAATAAAAGCAGATAGTGTCACCATTTTTTTTTACAATATACCTCCACCATCCCAACTCCAACCAAATAGCAAAAATAAAAAAAATAAGAAAAAAAAACGAAAACCCCAAAACCCCCCCCCCACCCTCTTGAATTTTCCTTGAATTCGACTGTATTCTTTAACTAAATTTGCAGTACATTTTATTTAATCCATAAATTTAATTATAAATTAATAAATAAATTATATAAATAAATTATTTTCTTAGCTTTCTTTAGTATTTTATGCAGTTTTGCTAGTTGGCAACAAATTGCTCGATAGGCATGTGGTTAAGTATCTACCAAAATTTCCACTACATTTAATATTATGATGTCAACTGCAATTTGTAGATACACATCTCTAACACACACACACACACACACTTAAGTACACAGACAGAGTCACACTTTCGTTGTCTGCCAAAAAAATAAAATGTCATAACTTTCGCTTTCTTCGAGACAAACGTTGCCAAGTTGGGAGACTCTTTTAGAGTCTCGACTCGCTGTTGTTGCACGCAATCAGCAAAGACAACAACAACAACAACAACAACAATAAATAAAATGTGTGTGTGCAAACCCCAAGTAAAAAGTAAAAGTCATACAACAAAGCAAAATATTTTTTTCTCGTTTTATTTTTTTGACATTTTGCAGTAAATTGCATGCGACATTTTTGTTATTTGGTTTCATTTTGTTGTTGTTGTATTTCTTTTGGGGCAGTTGAAGTCGTGACAAACGCGTCTGGAACAAATTTGAGTGCTCATATATGTATATAAGTATATAAACCCATCACATAACCCACCTTCTATATGCATATTATAAACACACAACACAATTTGAAGTACCTACAAACATTTCAAATTTTTTTTTGTTATTTGTGGGTGTTATTGTTGTTGTTTCGTAGGCGTCTTTGACTGAGTCACACATTTTGTGGCTTTCTTAGAGAAATGTTTGCTTCATAAGCCTTTTGTCTCCATATATTGTTGTCCATATCAATTGTTTTTATAATCATTTGGCATTTTGACAATGAAATTGTATCTTTTTTATGTCACTTTAACAATTGAATAAGCAATACCATTTTAAAATTTTATGCATGGAAATAATCATTTCCAATTATATTTGTTTACTCTTTGTAAATTATTTGTACTCATATTTTTACTAACATTGCATAGTTGAAAATTAAAAGTTACGAGTGAAAAGTTATGCAGAATATTAATAATTGTTAACGAGTTTGCTTAAAATGCATCTTTTGTCAGCAACAAAATAACAAGCTAACAATTTAGTTTATACTCAAACAAAAATCGCAAATGAATTATTTTTAAAACTATTTTAATTAAATATACAGTTCAAGTGTTTCTACTTCTTTTTCTATGTTGTTTTCCAGCTGTCAGCTCAAATTTCTGTTCCATCACAACGTTTTTTAAGCGGTTTTCGTGCTCAAAATCCCTTAAACGAAAAACCTTTTAACCTAAGCCACTATTGATGGTAGCCTAACACACACACACACACACACACATATGTATACACATGATAGACGCTAAAACTAAAACCTTTTATCAAAGATAAATAAAATGACTGCAAAAGCAAAAAACAAACATGCAAAAAACGTCCAGACTAAAAATGCTTCGTTGGGGAATTCGCTTCGTTTTGCGAGCTGCAGGCGACAAATGCAGCCAGGATATAAATTAAAATCGACTGTGAACGAATAGTAGATACCCTGTAGCAAGTGCAGAAAATTATAAATAATTTAGATAAATTTTAAATGTTGCACACTGACAGCAGAAAGATTTTTATTGTTGCTCAAAGACTTTAAAATTAGTTTGTAACTGAATAAGTTAAGCTGAATTAAAATTTTGACCTAGGTAAGACCAAGATAAAAATAATTTTAGCTAGATGTTATAAAAAGAATCCACATAAAAAATTTCATAGCTGTAGCGCTTGGAATTCCCGAGATTGCTCTCTTCAAAGTAAAATGCTTACTTTAATATATCAAAACTTTACAGGGTATGCACATATGCTGACTAGCTCCATATGCAATGCTCGTGCAGACAAAATGCAGAGCCCAAAAGAAGAAGAAGAGGTTGAGGAGGGATTTGGGCAGGGGGCAGGGGGAGAGTTGCGGCTGAAGGGAGGTTGAAGTTTCTGCTGCTGCTGCTGCTGCTGCCAATTCACTGCAGTCGAAAGTAAAATAAATTAAAATATTTTTATCTACACTCGTGCACGTAGCATGCAACCCCCAACAGCAGCAGCAGCAGCAGCAACACCAATACACATAAATATACACACACATACACATATACTCCGACACAGCTGTGGCAAAGTTTTTCCAAGCGTTAGCATTTCCGCCTCCATCCGTTCGTTTCATGTACATGAAGTGCAAAACTTTTCATCCCAACTCTGCATTCTATCTCTCTCTCTCGCTCTCTCTCTCTCTCTGCCTCTCTCTCTGTCTCTCTCCCCCTCCACTCCTCTTCTCTTGCTCTAGCTCTGTTTTGGCTGCAATTTGCAACCCTCTGTCGAGTGTGCGCCACAAAGTATGCTATAGTTTTTGCTGCACTTTGCAAATGGAAATAAGTATTATGAAATAATTGCAACAACTATACACTAAGAAGGGGTTGCACAGCTCCCTCTTCTACTCTCTCTCTCTCTCTCACTCACTCTCCCCCTCTCTCTCTCTCTCTCTTTCATATGTTGCCTGCTTTTTGGCGCATTGCACTATGCGAAATGCCGCATGACGCGTCTCGTCGCGTCGCGTCGCTTTTCACATGCAAAAAGTGAAAGTTTCTGTTGCTTCTTTTTTGGCCCCTGTCTCTCTATACATATATATGTTTCTCTCGCTCTTTTTGGGTGATTGGGGGGGAGTTGCTGTTTTGGGGGTTGAGTTTTGTCGGCCAGGCAAATGTTTGGCTCTGCAGTTTCTATACATTTTTCTTTTTCTTTGGGGGTTGTGCAGTCAGCTGTCGCTTTCCCCCCATTTTCCTTGCAGTCTGAGGGTTGTTGTGTTTCATAATGATGACAAGCCAAAACGTTGATGCTGCCTCATCATCATCATCATCATCATCATGATGATGATGACGTTGTGCAGGTCCAACCCTCTGCTGCTGCTGTTGTTGCCACATTTTCATTGATTTTTTGCCTTTTGCAAAGCGCAAAAAACTTTCAGCCAACACAAACTGCATTTTTGTCTCTACAAAAGTGTGTGTCTGTGTGTGTGTGTGTGTGTGTAGACAATGCGACAGACGCTATGGAGGCGGGGGCGGCAGGGGGTTTTGTGGCAGGAGCTGCTCACTAGATAGCTGCCTGCATAGAAAATTCATTTAAAATTGTCAGCATGTTGTGTATGTGCCAAAGTGTGTGTGTGTGTGTGTGTGTGTGTGTGTGTCTTGCTGTCTGGCAAGGAAATCACAGACGATAAGGAAATGAGTGAAAATTCATTTGGCCCGGGCATCGTCTGTCTCTATCTACTGCATACTACTACGCTTTACTACTACTACGATTCTACTACTATTTACTACTACTATGTAGTGAGCAGACAATGACTCTGTGCTTTTTTCTGGGCCTGTGCCATAATTTGCCTGCATTTTGCTTTCGACTTGTGGGAAACTCGGCTTGTGCACTTGAGCAATTTATCGCATTTATTGCAGACCAAAACTTGGTATGGAATAGAGTGAATCCTTTTTTTTTTCTATCCTTGCTTGACGTATTTTTCATTAGAATTTTGTGTGGCATCCTGCGGCAGTTTTGTCTAGTTAATTTGTGTGATTTGCTGCATTGGCTGTCGTGGTAAAGTGGGCGGGCAATTGCTACAATTTCTACCTGGGGCGTGGAAAGAGTAACGGATAGAGTGAAGGAATTGCCATTTGGCATTGGTCAATCGTGATTGCGTTTCTGATTGAACTTCGAGTTCAAGAGGAATGCAATAAACTTGATGAAACAGACTTTAAAGTTAAACCACATAAAAAGAGTTCAGTCTGCACTTCCAATTATGCACTCTCTATCATTCAGTTTGCCTGACATTCACATAAAGTCGTATAAAGTAAACTAAAGTCATTTAGTTGTTACACAACTTGATCGACAGAACATTCTCTTTTATTCCTCTTTGTGCCTTATCCGTTAACGTTCGAACAGAACAAAGCAACCGAAATAATCTATCTTTCGTAAGAGCTCTTATTAATAAATCCTTTTCTACGCTCACGATTTTTCTCACTTCTCATACTTTAGATCACATTTGCAAACGTTTTATTCGTTTTAGCTCTTTTAGACTAAAAGTCTCTTTGTGTCTTGAAAGTCTTCCTCTTTTTTCTTCTACAGTTTACCACATCTCTCGATCTCTATTTTCTTCTTTTAATCGCTCTCTCCTTTTAAACGTTAATTTCAGTGCACTCGTATTTCCCGAATTTTCTTTCATTGCGCCGCATTCTTAAACGTTTCACTGGCTGCTGTTTGCTTAACGAACACAAACTTCAATACTTTATGAATAACGAGTTTCCATTTCGAGCTTGTTTCTTTTTAAATTGAAAAATATTTTCCCAATATTGTTTCATAAAGCCTGACACATGCATTTCCATTTCCGATTGATAACAAATTTGTTTTATTGGTTCGCCCAAAACTGCAATTTCTATCCACAAACCGAATAAGGAGTAAAAAAAGGAAGAAAAGTCAGATAAAGGGGGACTTTCAATAAATTGAAAACACCCGAAACTCGCTATACAAATAAATTCCCCACTGCATTGATGATTTATTTATGCTGCATAGCTGGCAGGCAGGCGGGCGATTCCAGAAAACAAAAACACAAAATAAAAGACGCATGCACAGATAAAAATTTTATTTATCAAAAGCTGCCCAAACAAAAAAAAAAAAAAAAAATTAAGTCAGAATTGGGAAAAAAGCTAACGCCAAAGTATTAATGGAATATTGGCGAAAATTCTGCAGAAAAGCGCATGCAAACAAAAATATACATGCACACACATGCAGAGACATGCACAGCAAATTACAAAAGCAAACAAAAAGCGGCGCTTAAAAACCCAGACACAAAATTCGCAAAAAGTGCTGAAAAAACAATATATAAAAACTGTGCAAAAATAAATGTTTCTCCTTTTAGTTTTGTTGGTTTTTATTTTTTTATTTTAGTTTATTTTATGCTGCTGCTGCAGTTGGCGAATTGTTTGGCTGTCGCTGCAGACGCAATGCAGGAGAAGGGAGAATGGACAAAAGAGGCGGGAGGCGGCACTGCAGCAATTCTGGCCACGCCCCAACGAAGAGGAAATGAACTTTTAGGCGACACGAAGCGACAGAAAAAAAGGCCAAATATCGAAATTATATTAGCCAACAGCAAAAGCGGAAATGGAAATGGACACACAGCGAGTTAGAATAGATGGAAAAACATACGAGCACGCAGAAAAAAGTGAGTTTCAATAAATATGCATAGAGCAATGTTGAAAAAGAGGAAGACTTCAAACTACATAGAGCGCCAACTGCAAGCTGGGAAAACCAACTGGCCAATAACGACAATTCTATGCACTCCCAAAAAAAAAATCCCAATTTAAGGAAATTTAAAATAAAAAAATAACTGAAAGTGTAGTTTTTAAGAACATCTGATCTTTTTCACAATAAATATATTCGATATATATTTTAATGTTTGGGGTCTTGTGAAATGAGCTATTTTTTAACTTTAAACACATTAATGCAGAAATATACTTACAGTGGGTCACTAATGTCTTTATACACCGTAACTTTGTCAAATTTTTTGTATTATACAAAAAAGTTGATGTGAGTTTCTTATATTAATCTTTAATTCATTAAAATTCCGTTCGAATGATACAAAAATTTCTTTAACCCATTAAGTACCAATGAAACATTTTTAATTTTTGTAAAAGTCAATTGTTTAAGTTTTTTCCTCGGTTTCAAAAAAAAAAAAATAATAATTTGATGCCAAAAAAACCCTTAAACAATTCTGACAGCAAAAAAAAAAAATCTTTTCGCTGTCAATTTTTATGATTTTTGAAAAAGCTATAAAAACACTTTCTGTATGAAAAGGAGGAAAAAGGGGTTAAAATAGTCATATGTATGTATAGATTTCTAAATAGAGATATAATATTGACAAAGGACCATAAAGATATATATTATTGCCTGTTATCTAATTGCAAACTGTATCTCTGGTCTAGTGCATATTTAAACTTGGAATTCTAAAGATATTGCAGATAAATTGTGAATGATATAGTAATACATCAGATAGCAAATATAAAGAAATTGAGGAAAAGAGTATTTAAATTATTCGTCATTTCAAAGGCTTATGCAAAATGTTTGTTTGGGGAAAAAAGTTGAAGCTAAACTTGTTGTAGTTGTAATTGTTGTTGTTGTTGTTATGGTTGTTATTGGATGCAAGGAGGCATGACATGCAATAAAGTGCCAGCCGAATGGGGTTTGCATTTTGGGTGGTTCAGCCATGCGGGCGCCGACTGTAGCTGCCACTCGACTCGTGTCCAAATTAAACTTCATCATCATCAACACAACGTAAAACGGAGCCAAGCAAACAAAGAAATGGAATAGCAGTAAAAGGGGCCCAAGGCGCCCAAGGGGGCGTGGCAATGGGCGTTTGGTACACTTTTGTGTGTGCCCCTTTTTTTTTTAATTCTGCTTCATACAAAAATTGCATAGACTCGTTGTTATTGTTGTTGTTTGGAGCTGCTGCTGTTTTTTTTGCTAGCTGCAGAAATTGGCATTTTTTGTAACTGGCAACAAAAACAACAAGAACGACAAAAAGGGACAGCAAAGAAATCAGAAATTATTGTAGATTGCAGGTCCGAGTCCGGACAATGTCTGACCAGCATGCAATGGACACAGGACCCGAAACGAGTCCTGGCTAGCAAAAAAAAAGAAGGGAAATGCAAAATAAAATGCTAGAAAAAAGAGAAATAGCTAGCAGAAGAGGAAGAAGCAGAAGAGGCAAGTGAAGTGCATAAATGGATTTTATAACGTCCAATGCTAAAGTAAATTTATGCTTTTTAATGCAATTGCAGGACGAACCAGACCGTAAGTGGGTGGCATGGTAAAGAGCATATAGACAAGGAGGCAAGGGAAGTGGGAAGAAGCGAGAGGGGGGGGGGGGAAGGAGACAGCCACGCTTCGTTGGCCGGGCTAAAAGCATTCAGCAAGCTACCGAGTAAACGGGAGCAAAAAAGGGTTAACGCGCAACTCACTGCAGTCTGCAGTCTTTGCCCCTTTTTCCATTTTCCTCCCTTTCCCATTTCTCCCGCTCTCCACTCTCTACTCTCCACTCTACACTTTCCTCTCCAGGCGCACAGACAAAGTGACATTTGTCGTTAATTGAGAAATTTATGAGCAAAAATCGGAGCAAAACAGGCAAATGGTAAACGCAAAATGGCTAAAAATGACTTTGGGCCATAGGCTCTAAGCCATAAAAATAAACAAAATAAGAACAGAAACAACGAGTACAACTTACGTGCAGTTAGATGGTCTAATTAGTTGGCCACAAAAGCGTCTGCTTACCTGTAATAGCAAAAAAAGGAAACGTCACAAATGAATCTCGGAAATAGGCATTAAATAATAATTATTACTTTACTTATTAACTTTTTAATAAGAAGAATAGTATTGTAATTACTATTATTATTATGATATATATAAGAATAACATGTTTCTTGATTATTTTTATTTTTATTGGAAGAATCTCTCCCTCAAACAAAAGTCTATTGATAGTTTATTCTCAAAAGCTGCTAAATATAGTTTTAGTTATAGAAACTTTTTTTAAATAAAAATAGTAAAGACATTTGTTTACTTCCAACTTCCGCTGATTCATGGCTTAGTGTTTAAGCCCATTTGAGAGACCATTGCACTGTTTGGCGTTGTGGCTAAAACGCAACCGTCCAAAGCCAAATCAACGTCAGAGATTCAAGAGTGCAGTTAACGCATCTTCATGCCACCCTCTCTCTCTCTCTCACTCTCCTTCTCTATCTCCCACTCTTGTTTGGGCCACTTTGCGCTCTGTTGACTCAAAAGTCAAAGCCAAGTTGGCAACGTGTTTGCTTTTTACGCTTCGTTGCCTAATTTTGGTTTGTAAGTCACACTTAACCGAGAGTGCATTCAAACAGTACAAGGGAAATGTGTACGGAAAATGGGGAAAATTGGGTGGGGAGTCTTACGAAATGTTGAAAATTTATGCATTTTCTCAGGCCTCGCACTCGGCGATATGCGTGGGTGAGTTTCGAGTTATCTATTGTCTAAGCTGGTGCAAGGTGTCTCATTTACACACAGCGATGATCAGCCGATTGCGATAATGAGACTGCAGATACTTCAGTTACAACTACATATAGATTTACAGTCAACCCTTCATATAGTAAACCAATTATATTCTATACACTTAAGTTCTCTCTATAATAGATTTTTAATTTATTTCCTTAATTTTAAATATCTTCTAAATGATTGCATTAAAAATAAAGAAGAATTTATAACTATTTAACTTTGAAATAACAAAGTGTTAAATATTTTTGAGGTACATATTTTTAATGACTGAATTTGAAATTTCGGAGAAATTAAAAAAAAAAAATTATTTAAGTTAAAAATTTGTTATTTAATAATTTATTCATTTCATCAAAATGTGTTATATTCTAAGTAAACTGTTTATAGATAAATAAATAAAAATATAAACAAAATTAAATCTTGATTATTGTAAAATTAAGTTTCTATATTATAAGGTAATTTTATTTTAAATTCAAATAAAACTTTTTTAGGTAATTAGTTTTTTTAATTAAATCATTCTTATAAAACTTTTGTATGTACACATTTCTATTTCATATTTTGTTTAATAAAAATTAAAATATGTTAAAGTTTGTTTATAATAAAGTGAGCTATTTACTATAGGGCAGCTCTACTGTATAATTGTGTACAGCTCTGCAAGTTGCTGATCCAATTAGAATGCAGTTTTGACCCTTTTGGGCAGTGTGAATGAGCCCATAAAACGACTGACATTTTGGCCTGGCCTGCACTCACGTGCATTTTATGGCCGTGATTTACAAGACCAGACCCAAAAGCAACCAAAACACGAAGAAATCCGGCTAGAAAAAAGAGAGGCACAACAACTTTGGTAACCATGAAATTGAATTGCTACTTTGAAGTGCACTCAACAGCGCAATCAGGGGGAAGCGACAGTGGCGGAGGGGCAGGTGAGAAGGGGGAAGGGGACGGGGGTGGAAAGGGGTTAACTGCACACATGGCTGACCGGCTGATAGACAGCCACCCAGTTACTCACTCTAATTACCAAATTCAAATGCAGTCACGGCAACGAAGCTTCACTTTGACGTTGTTGCAAGTGCCACATGTGAGGATGGGGAGGGGAACACAAGAAGATGGGGGGCGGGGGCACTTTTTGGTGAGTTCATTAGAAGCGCAGCGAACAAACAAAAAAAATAGAAGTAAATAAACAAAGAAAAGTTGTAGTCGACAAGCGGTTTTTTCTTTTATTTCATTGGATTTAAAAAAAAATAAATAAAATAAGAATACAGAAATGTGATTTGAGATTTAAATTTAATAGAGGGAAATGGAGAGACTTAAGACTACGATAAAGTAATTTAAATATTTTCAGAACTTACATAGACAACTTTATAATAACTTTAAATAAAAAGAGCAAATAATGAGATCAGAGTAGTTATATTTATGTATATCTTTAGTTAGTGAGAAGGCGAAGGAAATATTCAGTTTATAAAAAAGAAAATCAAATATTATACAGGTATTCAACACAATAAAGGGTTTCTTTTATATATTATAGAATCTAGATGAAGAGATAAGAAAAAGAGATCTTTGAGTATGAAGGATACCAGTAAGGATAAGGAATTTTATTAAAAAGGTAGCCCCAACGTTTTTTAATCTTTAAACAAACTCCCAAAACAATAAATAGATCAAAGACTTATCATTATTAGCACCTCCAAAATAAGGTATCGTAATTATTTAATTATAAATAATTATTAGCATTTAATTATATATTTCTGCAATCACTTTTGTTCTTTTTTTCCAACCATCTACATCTAAATATTTTCACTTCAAGACGTTTCACATTTTCCAATTGTCTTAAAATGAGGCTTTTCCGATCACCAAAAATAAGTATGGGACAAAGTATATTTTGAGTAGCGTTGGCAACCCAGCAATTAAGCAGAGTTGCCCCCGCTGCTAACGGTAAATGCTGCATATGCTGCAAACGAGTTGCGTGTTTTCGTTAACCCTTTTTTTTTGTGTATCTTCTTCTTTTTTTTCGTTTTTTATTTGGTCCCATTCTTAACTCTCATTCTTCTCTTTGTTTTAACAACGGAAGCTGTTGCTGTTGTTTTAATGCTTTTTAATTTCCTTAACAATTTCTTTGTGCTTTTTGTTTCCACTTCTGTTCGCATAACTGCGACGAGTGCACTCCAAACGTCTTTGCCTCACTTGCCACCCAAGGGGTTAAGGGCGAGAGAGAGTGTGGGAGAGAGAGAAAAAATCAAACGGAATACAAAATAAATATGTATATGGAGAATATCATGTGACACACACACACACACACACACACACACACACACACATATAATGCCTTCAAGTGGTGACGCCGGCGCTACAAGATTGGGCCAATTTACAAACAAGAATGAAGTTGAAGAGGAAGAAGCAGTAGAAGCATAACAACTGGAAAGAAGTCAATTTTCATTTTCATTTTTTTTTTTTTTGCTTTTTGTTGTTGTCGAGTGTGTGTTTAACATACGTATCTTGAGCTTGACTTAATTAGGTGTTATTAAAATCAAATTGGGGGAGCTACAACAAAAAGGGGATCCTGCAATTAAATAAACATTTTTCTTCCGTTCGAGCACATTTTTGGGGGAAATTCTTAAAAAAAGCTTTTTAAAAATATCTTCGCTAGTATTCTTTATGATTTTTTGAAAATTGGTATGAAAAGGTGGAAAAAAGGAGTAATTTTTAGCAATTTTCAAAAATTCATTAAAAATACTAGCAAAGAGATTTTTGATAATTTCGTTTTGCAGTCACTCTTAGAATTGTTTAAAGACTTTTTTTTTGCATCAAAATATTTTTTGCTTGAGACCTCGGAAACAAGTTGAAAAATACACTTTTACAAAAATTCAAAATTTTCCATGGGTACTCAATGAGTTAAAGAAATTTTTTTATAATTCAAAAGGAATTGAAATGAATTTAAATGAACATAAGATTAATATAAGAAACCTGCATCAAAACTCGTTTTTTATACACAAATTTGACAAAGTTATGGTGTATGAAGACATTAGTGGACCACTGTATGTACATATGGATATCCCCCTCCAAATTCTACTTCAAACAAGTTCCCCTCTGTTAACCCAGCTTTCGTTAAGTTTTTACACAACAACAGAACTGATCTACGCTACAAAACCGCATGGCGATCTCGACTGCGAACTGCAAAAAAGCTTTTCTGCGTAAAGCTTACACAAAGTGCGTGAGCGTAAGTAAGATACAGAGAGAGAGAGAGAGAGAGAGCGTGTGAGCGCGCAGCTTTTGCATTTGAGAGCAGCAAATAGTTTTATGAATTTGGGCCTATGGCTTGTTGTGTTGTTGTTTTTGTTAGTGTTGCTGGGCGAAGCCATTTTTAGATTTGTTCGCTGCTGCTCTTATTGTTGTTGCAGGGCACACGCATTGTTGTATTTGCAGTTGAGCTTTTATTTTTTTTTTTAGTTGCCCATTGCTGTCGTTGTTGTTGCTTTTGCTTGGTATATGTATTTATTGCGCGTGAATGTCATTTATAAAGCGGGAAAAGCTTTGCCCGCTGCAAATACATGTGTGTCTGTGTGTGTGTGTGTGTGTGTGTGTGTGTGTCTACGCACATTTTTAATTATGTTGTGCGAGCTCAAGGTTTTTTCTATCGCTGCTGCGGTGCTTTTTGTTGTTGGTTTTTTTTTATTATTATTATTTTTCGTTGCTGTGCAGGCGTTGGCGATAGAGCGAAGCGGCCACTGTTTGCCCCTCTCCCCCCTCCCCGCCCCCCGACACCGTCGCACGCACTTTCAGCCAATTGTAGGCCGCAATAATTTAGATGCGACTCTGACACAATCTACAAATAAACGAATACTCAAAAATATGCGTACACACACACATACATACATATTTATTTTTGCGCTGCGTTTGCACAGTCAGACATACACACACACACACACACACACACACACACATAAATAGAGAGGAATGTATGTATAACTTTGTGTATATCGGCTGACAAGTGTATACATATGCATATAAATGGATCTGCTTATATACATACATAGAGTACATACATACATACATACATACATATGTACATATAATAGGCCTATGACTGGCCTTGCTTGTATGCATGTGTGTATATTCAATATAAATTTATATATTATCAGCACATTTTCTACAATTTCTGTGTTGTAATTGCGACAAATTGACAATCTAGTTAATCAACACAATATGATTAATAAGAAATTTTAAAATACTTGGTTGATCTTTGCTATATGGGTATTTCCAGCATCTAGAACGCGACAAT
The DNA here is from genome assembly GCA_035047525.1 of Drosophila quinaria. Classification (NCBI taxonomy): domain Eukaryota; kingdom Metazoa; phylum Arthropoda; class Insecta; order Diptera; family Drosophilidae; genus Drosophila; species Drosophila quinaria. The sequence continues at coordinate 499,407 of JAWNPO010000334.1, read as the reverse complement.
TGTACGTCTTTAAATAAAAGCAAATGGCAAAAGTTGACATTTTCAAAAATGTTTTCTCACGTGTTTAATGCATTTTATCAACACTGTTTTTATTATAAAGTACAAGCTTTGAGAACTTGTCGTTTTCGAATTATTTATAGAAAACAATGCATCGCGACGAAAAATGGAAGTCATGTTGGACTTCATCTTGACAATTGCGAAAGTCTGCGAAATGTGACGAGTAATTTGGAAGAAAATACGCTTAAACCATAATAAAATAATGTAGCTTTCCATTTAAAAAAAATAAATTTGATATGCTACTATCATTAATTTTTCAAGTCTTGTAAGTGACAAGATTTCCCCCTACTTTTTCCAAGAATTTGTTCATTAAATTTTATTCTTTATAACGAATACCGCTTGTAAAACTCGTTTTAAGTTAAACTTTCATTATATTTCTATGAATAAAAATGTTTCCTGTTGCAATTTTTCTGTCCTACTTAGTGTAATCGTCACAACACAAATGGACCATTTTGGAATTCAATTTTTAACAAAATGGGCAAAAATTTAGAAAAAGTGAATTTATTCTAATATAGGATCTATATTTTCATTCTATTGAGTTTCTTCTAGCGTATATTGCTTAAATAAATAGCTTGAATACTTTTTTTTGATTAATTTTACGTTTTTGTGCGAGGTGGATCTTTTTCTGGAAATGCCCATATGTTATTCAAAATCATGCTCAATACAAAGCTAATTCAAAATTTAGCAAATTATAATGCCTGATATCATTACGTTAAAAATTCTCTAATAAAATGCGTAAATTATCAAAATTGTCAAAATTAAATGAAATCATTCCAATTTTTTATACATATATCTTGCATTTTTCCAAATGAATTTTCATTTGCATATTTTAACGTTTGTCAAGCAAACACTCCATAATATCTTATATATATGTATGATAAGTTATACGCAATTTTATGGCCCATAAAAAACGAGACACGCACCAACTTAGCATTATTATTGCATTTAGTTTTTTCTCTCTTTTAATTTAAAATTTCAACGCTTTTATGTGGTGCTAATTAAGCTTATCAAAAACGCAAGACAAATTCATTATACAGATCCACACAAAATACAGCGACAGAAAATAAATATTGTTTTAAAATATTATTTAAGTACAGTGAAAACCTGTCAGTGTCACTCATTGTATATTTGCTTTACTTATTGTTGTTGTTGTTGTTTTTAGTACTTAAATATGTTGCTGGCCAGCTGAGTTGGCCATATTGCCTAGGCCTAAACCTATGTACATACAAATGATGGTTGCTATCTGTGTATTACGTGTAGGTGTGTGTGCGTGTGCGTGCGAGAGTGTCTATGGGTGTGTGCGTGTGGTGTGTACACACTGTTAGTTTGTGAATATGGCAAAGTCTATGTGCAATGCTTTGCCAAACTATTGTATGTAGCTTTTTATTCCCCAGAGCTGCTAATTGCTAGTTGCCAGTTGCCCGTTGCCTTTTGCTCCACTTCGCGCACACACACACACACACAACTCACGCACTTACTCACTCGCTCACTCACTCACTCAGTCATTTCGCACTCCCAACTATCACGCAGTAGCAAAACTTTTGCATGCACTCGTTACACACACACGCACACATACTTATGCATAGCAGAGTTGGTGTTGCCTATGTGTTGGTGAGTTTGCACAAATAGAAAACGCATTTCATGGGCGTCGTTATTCATTGGTGCTTTGAGTCTCTTTTTTGGCTTCGTTTGGATTATCTGCAAGACCGTAAGTGGGGGAGGGAGCAGTGAAGCGACAGACGTCTGCACTGTATGCTGGCTGCCATTTTGAGTGAAGAGAGTAGTTGATTGTAGACACATGCAGATATATGTATGTATATTTGCGTATGCTTAAATGTTCTCTTCAGAAGTCTCTTGACATATTCAGCATGTAACTATTAATTATGCATTATTTGTTTACAACTTTTGTGCTGAACCACTTAAAATAAATGCAGAGTTGCAAGAAAACTTGACAATAAACAACTGCCTTCTATTGCAATAGCAATAATACTATGGAAAAGTTTATGCTGCGGCCAATTACTACTCAGTTGGCTACCCCACCCCACTCCCCACTCTCTTTTACTCTGTCAAGAGCTGAACAACTGTAATAACAACTATTGGCGGGTTTCTTTTCTTTCTTGTCTTTGGATCGCATTTCTTAGTAGCTGCCGTCACATTAAAATTCAAGTGACTGCAGTGGCAAGTCATAAAATGCCACAATTATTAAAGCAGCAGCACGCGAAGAAGCAGAAGAAACAGATGAAGACGCACAAGCAGAACACGAAAGGGGGAGGGGGAAGCAAACTGCATAGGCGCAGCAACTGCGACGCACTTTGCGCAACTGCAAACGACGACGACGACGACCACAACAACAACAACAACAACGCAGCATTGCGTCAGTCTCAAAGCCGCGCAGTCTACGTCGCACAATGCGTACAAGCGAGAGAGTGAGACAAATAGAGTGGGTGGGGTTGTGAAGCTTTCTGTAGTGTATTCTAGGAAACTTAACGATTGTGCAAATGCACGCATACGAACGCCAGAGGGAGAGCGCCAATGTGAGTGTGAGTGTGAGCGAGGTAAGGTGAGAGGCCAAACCCCAAAAACGCACTTCCGACAAGTGAAAATGCAACAAAAAAGACAACAATAAAACAACGTAAAGCAAATGTAGAAAATTACCAAATTGCTGTTGTTGTTGTTGCATTTAATTAAATGCGGAAGACGCACAAAAACAACAACAACTACATTTAAGCGCACGCAGCGCACAATAGCGTGCGTAAGCGAGACATTGTCAGAGCAAGGGAGAGAGGGCGAGTAGGGAAGAGGAAAAAAAAGTACACACAAAAATTTGGAACGCGCTGCGCTTAAAGTAGGTCAAAGTGGCAGCAACGCCAGCAGAGTAACGCCAGCAGAGCAGCGCAGCGCGTCTCGACGTCAATGCCGCGAGGGGGTTGCGTGTCAGTGACGACCAGTGTTGCCAGATTAGCTTATTTCGGGCTAGATCTAGCATATTTGAAAATGGAATAGCTAATAAAATTTACAAATAGCTTACAGCCATAAGCAATAAAGAAATAATTATTTTATAAGTTGCAATTGTTTCATGATGATTTCATTTACGAATTAAAATCACTAATTGATCAAATTCATCTTATTAAATGGGATCACATTAATGGCACTTTCAAATTTTAGATAGAGGTGCTATACTATAAAGGCGCAGGGAATAATAATCTATTTGAGACCCATGATTTATTTGCTCTCATTGCCGTGGTCAAATGCGGAAGTGGAACGCGTTTTCAGTAAGATTAATATTGTTAAAACAAAATTGCGCAACAAAATGCATTTAAAATGTTTTTAATGCAACATTAAGCATAAGGTTTATTTTTATAATAATTATTATTTATTTTTTAATTATATTTATTTTTTAACTTCACATATGTAAATGGACTCCGCCATTCTATGTTATTAAAAAAAAAAAAGAAACGATAAACACTTAAGTGAAGAAGAAAATTTTCAAATAGTTGATTTGGTAACTTATTTAATTTTAATAAAAACCTACTGATTTTGAATGTTTTCTTTGATTTGGATATATGTAAGTTGTTTTTCAGCATATTTTTTCTATTTTTTGCTAATTTTAGCTAATTTTTACTCAAAATCTAGCTTATGCATGCGCTCAATAACTGGCAACACTGGTGACCACAGCGGCAGCAGCATAAGAAAAGTTTAATTTATGCAAAGAAAGAAAAAATGTTATTGTTTCCTATGCGTGTATGTGTATGCGTGAATGTGTGTAAGCAACTTTTGCTTTTCTGTTCACTTTACTCCTAATTGTTATTAATATGCAACGTTGACTCTCATAAATCATAAACAAAATAAGTGCGTAGAAAATAAAAACTCATTTTTCAAGTCGTCTTCATTTTTGCATAAATTATAATTACCCGTAAATGTAATTATAATTACAATTACATATTATGTGCGTATGTTTGCAAAGCTTTGCAACGCATCCCCAAAGCAACAACAACAACAACAACACTAGAGACAACTTTCGAAAATTTCGCATTAACTAACTGTGACAAAAGTTCAGCAAAAAAAAAAACAGTGTGGAGAGGGGAAATTGATAGTGCGTAATAGGAAAGAGAGAACGATAATGTAAAAGAGTGAAATATCTGCGTAATATATATTTTTTTGGCTTGCCGCAATAAATACTTTTCATAAATATCAAGTTGAGGCTATCCTGTATGACTGTTCATATACCAAAGTGTTGCCAGACATTAAGAATACAGCAGAGTTAAGTTTGCTGCGGCATAGAATTTTAGCAAATCAAGCTGAATTTATCTATAAAGAACTGTCGTCAAATTTCAAAACAAATTCTGATTTTATTTAAATTGACAAAAATTTATCACATAAATTCTTTAAAACTTTTATTAATAAATGAAATTAATTTTTTTTTAAATTTCTATTTAAAGAAAACTTTTCAAAAACTCACCTTAAAATCCAATTGCAAAATTTTCGCGTTAATCCAAAAACTCCTTAATGCTTAGTTGTAAAAAATGTTTACAAATTGTTGTTTTCTTCTTTGTGTGTTTTCAAATTTAGTAACAATTTGTTCTTTGCACACTGCACTGCACTTATGCCGAAAATGTTTTTTGAAATTTTCAATAATTTCGATTTTCGTAATTCTTATAAAGTTCAAAATGTTTACCAAATAGTTGCTTATATAATTTTTAGCAATAGTTATTTATATTTAAATACATATATAAATATTTCTTAATTAGAATGTTTTTTGTGATTTTTTCAATAATTTTTCTTTTTATATTTTTTATCGAAACGAAATTTTTATGCAAACTAACACACACGTTTTGCTGCTGCTTCTTGTTGTTATTGTTGTTACTGTAGTTGTTGTTGATGCTGTTGTTATGGCTGCTAATTGTTGTTGCTGTTGTTGTTGTTGTGTTGCTGTGTTTAGTATTGCGTTATGTCCGAACCAATAATTTTGAAGAGTTTTCCAATTTTGTTGTTGGCTTAAATTTTTGCGGTTTGCGTCGTTTTTTACTTAGCCGATTTTCGCTATTTGTTGTTGTTGTTTTGCGGTTTTAATTAAATGTTACATTTAATTGGTTGTTTTCCTTTTGTTGTTGTAGATTTTCCTTTTTGTTATGTGTGTAGGTTGCCTTCGATTTTGTCAATTACCCAAATAATTTGTAATTAATTTAACATTTTTTATTCTTTCTTTGTTATTTTTGTTTTGCACGCAGCTTGCCAAAATAGTTTTTTGTTGTTGTTGTTTTTTTTTTTAATATTATTTTTAATTTCTGTTTTGAAATTTTAGCCCAAAATGATGTATGCCAATTTGAATTTTTGCGTTGCTTTTGCATTTACAAAAGTTTTTTTATCAGTTCATTTTTGTGTTGTTTTTAGTTTTACTTTCGAACATAATAGAAATTATCATTATTTGATATTTATGTAGTTAAATGTTCAAAATTTGCAGTTGCATTTGCATTTTGTTGCATGCGCCGATTCTGCTGTCGATTGTTGTTGGTTTTGTTCTCGTGATTAGTTTGTTGAGGCATTTTCACAGTGACATTTGGGCCTGAAAATACAAAAGATACAAAGTATGTTTAATAATTATATTACTCAAATTTAAATATTTTAAATACTTTGTCAAACACCTTTTTCAATTATTTTGTTTTTATTTTATATCCCTTCTAATTTTTATGTCTTCTTAAAAACATGGATCTCGGGATCTATATGAGCCAAAGCAATCATCATATATTGTACTTGGAATTTTTTTTCTAAACTCTGCTGGTCAATTAAAAAATAATTTTCCTTTTTAACCTAAGAAAAATCGTTGCACTAAGTAATTTCAAATATTTTAAAAATGTCCCATTTTCTCTACAATTCACCGATTGTTGGATTTACCAAGAAATTAGTCAGATTCCTAGTACAAATTTCATTCATGAGTGAAATAATGTCAAAATATTGAGCTTATCAGCGACTAAAATGTTTTGCGTTTTGAGTTTCATTAATTTTTCAATCTTAAAGCATTGCATTCACAACCAAGTATTTTTTTTGGTTTTTTTTTTAAATGGTTTTTTTTTCTTAATCTTGCTTAGAGTTGACACGTTGTTGTTGTGGCTTTGAAAATGTCCACACGCAACACACGAGGCACTTAAGCAGCATGTGCGTAGCATCAGGAAATTGTCAATGCCTGCCTTATCGCGCATGTGAAATATATAAAGCAGCTGTCATCCAATAAACAAATAAGCTCTTATATAAACTAGTTTGATCTGAGCTCTAAAACTGATTCAGTTATATGCTTAACTGTATTTTGAGAGTCTATATACTAAATTTCAGCATAATAACATGAATATTCTTGGAGATATGAATAGGATCTACTTTCGAGGTGCATTTCTTATTGTAAACATTTGTAAAATTAAGTTACATCGGTTTTTTTGTCTTTCTATTGCCATGAAATTGATTGAAAATTATTTTTTCTCATGAAAACTATTTTTTTCATCTAAGTTTTGAGTTAGTTTCACAGATAGGACTTTATTTTTTTTAAGAGGACATCTCTTAATGTTAAGATTCTCTCATGACACTTTAAAATCTATTTTATTGTTCTATTGCAACTTGAAATATTTTCGTTCCGAATTTCTTTCACTTTTCCTTGGATTTTGTAGTTTTCAGAGCAAACAAGTGTCTTTCCAGAGTATCTTGTATATATTTGATATTCTCTAATCTCTTTTAATACTCTTCAGCAGACTTGGGCAGTTTACGAGTTGCATTTACACACACATACACACACACACACGCACATAAACACACACATAAACACGTGTGGAAAAAAGGGGCTCGAATTTGAAATTCAACTGGAAATTTTGCTTGAGTTTTTGCTTAGGTTGCTGGTCGCTTTTGGGGCGGAGCGGGAAGGGTGGTTGTTTATTGTTTGAGGCACATTGCTTATGTTATTGTTATAGATGTTGTAATTGTTGTTGTAGTTGTTGTAGTTGCTGTTGGCATTGTTGTTGCTTGATTAAAAATGCAAACGTTTTCATGTATTGCATAAAAGTTTCCAGTTTCAGTTGCAGCTACCCCATTTACCACTACCACACACACACAGACACACACACACATGCACAGTCAGGATACAGATACGGATACGCAAGAAAATTGCATTTGTATGGATTATCCCGGAACTGAATTGACGAACGAGTTGAAAATGTTGAAGAAATAAAATTCGGGACACTTTTGGTTTGTTTTTAGCTTTTGAACTATTTGAAACAGTTTGCAAAGTATCTTTGAGATACAGTTTCAACTTATAATATATCTCAAGTTCAATTGCACAAACTTATTTTACTTTGACCTTCGTAAATTTATTTTTAAAACCATTATTTTATTATTTAAAATATATTTTACAATTTAATTATGTGTTTTCATCAAAATATTTTGTTGAACTTTAATTTTTTTTAATTAAAAATTTGCATTTATCATTGAAATTGTTATTATATTTGATAGATTTATTGATCAATACTTTTAGATTTGCATTGATTAATAACAATAAACAATGAATTTACCTTCAATCACTTGTCAAATGTACACACACACACTCACACACGCACACACTGCGACACACAGATTCTCATGTATATGCCGTCAATTTTTTTGTTGTTTTTGTATTTGTTTGCCGGCCTTGGACGTGTTTTTTGTTTGTTGTATTTTGAATTTTCTTGGTTTTTCCAAAACAAACATAAACTAAACTTAAATAATAAATTAAAAGCAGTTTGATTGGATTTTTGCGCTTCTCTTGTGGCTGCTTAAAAACTTTGTTTTGCACTCAGTTGCAATTTTCATCAAATGAATTTATATTTATTTTTTTTATGCATTTCCGTTAGCCGTTCTTTTGCTGCTTGCTGTTGTTGTTGTTGTTCGTAATAATTTAATTTTGTTAATTTAGAAATTAATAATTTTGCTTGGTTATAATTTTGTGTGTTTTTTTTTTTTTGGTTGCCGTTGCCGTTGTGGGGAAATGTTAGACGAGACGAGAAATGCACACAACGAACGCTGCTGCTGCGAGCTGCGCACCACCGAAACCTAGCGCCGAATAGACGAGCATGAAATTCAAAAATTGCGTTTATGGCCTATCAACCAGGCAGGCGGCGGCGGACGACGCACACAAGCTTACAAAATGCACGCATACACACACAGCCCGACGCACACACACACACACATACAGCGGCAGAGCAGAGCCACCACCAGCAGCAGCAGCAGCAGCAGCGCAACAGCTCCAAGAGAGTAAGAGTAAAACGCAACCGAACGCAGCAAAGCGCAGCGAAAAAAAAAAACAAAACACACTCACACACGCACACAAACTCATGCCGAGAGCGTAAGCGCTCTCTCGTTAGCTTTTGAAGCAAAAACAAGTTTTCAATGTTAAATTCTGCTGGCGTTATTTGGGGACTGGCGTCTCAGTCGCCGTCGCTGCGAGAGTGCGCCCATTTTGCAGTGAATCTCTCTGTGCCTCAGTATGTGTATGTGTGTGTGTGTTTGTGCTTTTGTTTTTGATTTTGTTTGCGGTCTCTGTTTCGCTTTGCGTTGCAAATGCAGAATTTGCATTGGTGTGCGAGAGAGTTTGCGAGCGAGCGAACGGACGAGTGAGTATTCTCTTATTGGGCTTTGTCGAGCGCTCTCTTTGCCTCACGCTTGCCCTCTCGCTCTTGCGCAGCGGCTGTGCAATGTTTTTCCCTTTTGCGAGTTTGATCCAATTGGAATGCAAGCCTTGCGCTGTTCAAATTAGATTCTTTTTGAGTGAATCCAGCAAAAAGGGACTAAGCTAAGATTAAAGCAAATGTTAAGCCAGTTTCTCGCTTTTAATGCGCTTTGATAGCTGCTGAAACATGATTAATTTGAGGGACTTTAACTATGATGTCATTGCTGCAACTTTGCATGTTTTGTGTGTATGCAATGTCGCCCCTTCCCTGATTCCTTGTTTGCCAGGACCTCTCAACATTTATTTTGGGGGTTACTTTTCGGCTCACACTCTCTCGCTCTCTGGATTTTTGGCTCTCGCTCTTTGCTCTCTCTCTCGCTCTCTGTGCAGGCAAATTGCATAAGTCGCATGAGCTAATAACTCCTGTTACGACGACGACGAGTCCTATCGCGAGTCCTTCATGTGGAAAATGCTCGTGGGTAAATGAAATGCTTCGAAAATAGAAACTTGCTTTTTTTTGTGATGTGGTCACAGCAGGGGAGCGGGGGGTAACTGAACTCTGATTATATCAGCTGGCCAGGTGTAAGGATTCTGAAGGATTTCTAAGGATGCAATCTAAATATCTAACATAGCCAGTTTTCAACCAAAAAAAACACAACATTTTTAAATTTCTCTAAGAGTTTTTACAGAAATCAGTTTTAGAAAAATGCATTAAAAAATATGTTGATTAGAAAATTACTATAAGAAAAAGAAAACAATCTACTTTGGCATTCATTATTCTGTATTCTTTGTTTTAAAAAATCTTAAAAAAAAAAACATACAAAAAAAAGCTGTCATTTTTTATATTCTAGAACAGCGGTGGGCACGAAATGCGAATTCGGGAGCACTACCAACAATATCGATCATTTATCGATCATCCAAGTGTCAGAAATGCCTCGAATAGGCAGAATTAAAGTTGGGAGCAGTCGCTAGCTCCCGGAGCCCCTGCGTGCCCACCGCTGTTCTAGAAACTTAAGAAACCCTTTTGCTAGTCAAAAGCAATCGCATTGTTTCGAGATCAAAGGGAAATCTACAAAAAAAATCAAAAACAATGTCCTTTAATTTCCTTTTCTATTCATTCACATGTGATTTCCATTTTGTTGCATTTCCCAGAACTATATCAAATTCCCTAGCAATCAATTTGTAATTGTCTCAATATTTTTACGACAAAAACCTCAAAAACTACCAAAAATTGTGCGCCTTTATTATTAATTAAAAGTTGATTATTAACCAGACGAAACCAAAATGATCCCGTATAACACTCAAAAAGCGCTCAAAGAGAGAGATTCGAAAAAAACTCGTTTCTCCTGCGCTTCCAGTAGCAAAACAAAAGCAAAAAAAGAAACGTACACACTCACAAATACACAAAGGCAACAACAATAAAAAAAAGCATAAGCATACGCATTCATTTTGCAGTAGCAATAGCAATAACAACAATATGCGGAGAGCTTGAGCTTTTTCGGCCAATACTTCCCCACGCTGAGAGCGCGCATGTCGCTCAGAGAGTGAAGCGAGCGCGAAAAGCTGAAAGAAAAAAACATAAGTAAAGCGAAGCGCTGCCATTTTATTGCCGCCTGCACACAAACAGCAGCAGCAGCAACAGCAACAACAACGGGAGCAATAAAAACTGCGAGAACGAGAACCAAACACAAAAAGCAACGCGACTTCGGCTTTCGTTCGTTCGTTCGTTTGTCGCAGTCGCAGTCGCAGTCGCAGCAAGTTTACGCAATTCAAACAAACACGTGGAGCAGCAGCAGCGCTGTCAGCGCAGCCAAGCGCAGCGTCGAGAGCATTTTTTGGCGCGGCCCCCTCTCTCTCTCTTTCTCTCACTATGCTGTGCGTGCGTACATGTGTATGTGCGATTGAGTGTGTGTGTGTGAGTTGGCGCTTATGTGGCTGCTGCTGCCACTGTACTATGGTCCCAATGACGATTATTTTGGAAAAAAGTCCATTTTTAAAGTTGATCAAATTAATGATCTTTTGATAACAATTCATTAAAAACTGTTAAGCTAACAGCTGTTAAGAGATTTGTTTTCATGCAAGTCTTACACCAATATTTTAGTTTAAATTCAAGTGATTTTCAACACTAATCCAAAAGCTAATTAACCAAAATTTATAATGGATATTATTAAGTGTGTCTGGTTTGTACTTTGGGTTAGTAAATCTTCGTTTTTGAAAATCAGCGGGCTTTCTGTTGTTCTGTGTGCTTTAAGCAGTTGCCTCAAAAATGAATTTGGAAAAAATGTTATCTTTTAGAGAACCAAACGGAAGAAGCAATCTTGGTTCAAAGATGTTGTTTTATAGCATTTAAATGCGCGAATTAGTAGAAAAGTAGATATTCTAATGTATTTTAACAAAAAAGACAACCAAAAGTAACAAAAAATATTTATTTTTTCATGCAAAGTTGACCGATACTTATCATTTTTGTCCAATATGTTCGGGTTATAATAAATATCATCTACAATAAGTTTGGTCTAGATATCTTAAAAAAACTAGATGGTTTCCAAAATTTAATTTTTTAAAAATGTGTTAAGAACATACAAACACATGAATAGTGTATGTTCGGTTCAAATAAAGTAAATAACAAAAATTTTTTTGTTTTTTGCTGCTTCGATGCCAATAGCCACTATGAGTTTATTGCTAAAAACTAGACCAAAAAAATCTTGTTTCGTTGTTGAGTTATTATTTTTTTCCAAAAAAAATGGTCATCGGGACCATAGTGCACTGCCACTGCCACTGCCTATGCTGCCAACGAGAAATCCAATAAGAAAAAGCTTCGTTGTGCGTTTGCTGCGCACACACCAATGCAGGCCATTATATGCGTGTATGCACGATGGTATTGCGTTGCGTTGAGTGAGTATATGTATGTATGTATGTATGTATGTATTTAGATATGTATTGCGTATTTTGGCATGGCCGCCAACTTAGAAGTTAGCTGCGACGCCGGCGTCGTTTGATTTTGCGTTTGCAGTGCGCTGCACGCACTTTTGACTGCGCTGCCCCCTATCCTGTGCCATTATTGTTGTTGTTGCTGCTTGTGTTGTTGCTGCTGCTGGCTGAGCCTATGTACAGTTTTTTGGGGCGGCTTATATGCTCCACATTTTGGCGCCATCCCGACACTCATTCACTCACACCACACATACACACACACACACACATTTACTCACTCACACCCACGCACTCGCATTGTCCATTAAGCGAACGCACTTTTGCAGCCTGCGTTTATATATGTATGTATGTATGTATGTTTGTATTCATGTATGTATGTATGTGTGTGTGTGCTTGTTTGCTTTGGTGTGCGTGCGCTTTTTTGGGTGTGTGTTTTTGTGAAATTTTAGCATTTATTTGTTATGTACTCGCACTTTGACTGCTGCTGCTGCTGCTGCGTAGGCCCGTTATGTACACTATTTGGCAATTATGTAGAGTTATGTGTGTGTGTGTGTGTGTGTATTTGTGACCCTGCTTAAAACTCTTCAGTTATGTGTGTGTATATACTGCATTTTTTCGCTTCCCCAAAAGCTTTACAATTGCACAAAAGCAAATGTTTCGCTTTCTGTTTGTATTTGTAATGTATACACATACATACATACATTCATGCATACATATTTACATACATACATACATACATACATACGTACACGCGTTTATTTATTTTTCATGAACAACAACAACAAAAACGCACAAAACTGAAATGCTTCGATGGATTTTTGTTGCGTTTTCAGATAAGATGATATCATTTGTTTTTGTACCATTTGGCGCACATTAAATTTGTATGTTACGCCACATTAATACATACATATGTATATGTATGTCATACACACATATGTATGTATGTATGTGTGCATGTATTAGCTTACAAATTCTGATTCCGCCCAATTTGGCGCTTGCAATGACTGCGTTTTATGCTTTTTTGTTTTGTTTTTGTTGTTGTTGTTGTTTCGATGTCAATTGGTTTGAACCAGTTATGGAACTGACAAACACACACACACACACACACATACTTGACAATGAAAATGCTTGATATGTTGGGCAGGGAATTATATATAGATATCAAAAAGTAAAACTGTGTCTAGGGCAGTAATTGTGCTAATTATGTAGATGAAGTAATTGCACTAATAACAAAAGGAACGAAAGAGACAGAGAGAGAGAGAGAGAGAGAAGAGAGAGAGAGAGAGAGAGTAAGGAAGAAGTGGATTAGTGGATAAACAAATTTGGTATTCCATTGTTAGCCAACACCTAAAACAATTCAATTTGCAGGAAATCACATAATTATGCAGGATAATAATATGAAATTTATAATAATCAATATTAAATAATATATCTGAGCTGATGTATTTTCCAAATTGCAGTGAAAATAAGTATGTATGTGACTATCCCTTATACATATTCTGTCGCTTTGGTTCACATATCTTAAACAGCAAAAAAGATTTTCAAACTGGGACTTGATTTTCGACTGATCGTTCCTATGACAGCTATACGATATAGTGACCCGATCCAAAATCTAAAACAAACTCGATCTAAGTGCAATATAAACCAACCTACATTCCAAATTTGGAGTCTCTAGCTCTTATAGTCTTTGAGATCTAGGCGTCAATGCAGACGAACAGACGGACGGACGGACATACGGACATGGCTATATCGACTCGGCTAGTTGATGCTGATGAAGAATATATATTCTTTATGGGGTCTTTCAAGCCACCTTCTGCCTGTTACGCACTTTTTTTTTTGTGACAAAGTTAATAGACCCCTGTACTTTTTTTAAGTACGGGGTCTAAAAAGCGCCTATTTTTTAAGTAACAGAGATACAATAATAATAATACATAATAATAATAAAAATAATAAAATATAACAGATACAAAATTTAATAAAAAATATTTGGAAAATATATCAAAAATATCACTTATATTGAAAAATGCTTAAACAAATAAGAAAACATTGAAAAAAACTTGTACAATTGTACAAAAATATATGATTTTTTTCCAATTTTTTAATGAAATTGATAACATTTGTTGGAAAGCATAAAGGAAATCGAATGTAAATGAATGGAGAGAGGTTTTTATATCTAGTTAGGAAATGGAAAATATTAAAGCTTACCAAACTATAAATTTTTGTTTTAAATTTTATTCGTAATGACTGTTCGTCAAAGTTGACAGATAAATAAAGAAGACAAATAAATATATAGACTTTTATTTGTAATGAACTTCAAAGGAGTATCTATTCCATTGACAAAACAAGATTCAAATTCTCAATGAGAAGCGAAAACAAAGACTTAAATGGTGGAATCAACAAGTGTAACAATCATTTGCCTATGAATCCTTTTTCATTTGGAAAAAAGAGGCAGCATAAAAAGTGAACCGCAAAAACCAAGAAGCAAAAGTTGTTTTGACTGACTTCAAAGCCAACAACAAGAAATTGATGTATTACAATAAGGCAAGAAGAGTTGGGGGGAAAGGGTGGCAGAAAACAAACCACAAAGAACGACAACATTTTAAAGAAACCCGCCAAAAACCCGCTGAGACCCAAGAGGACAACAGAGGCGTGGGCAAAGGGGTTTGTTTTTTTTTTGAGGGATTTGTGAAGTTGACACAGTAAAGTCAAAAACAAAAATTCGGGAAAAAATTCACCAAAATTTCAAAACAATGACGCAGTCATAATAATTCTTAAGCAAACTAAATGAAGAGGGAGACAGAAACAGACAGCGAGGGAGAGAGAGACGGAAAGAGGGAGAGAAAGACAGAGAGTTGTATACAAAGACATGAACGACAACAACAAAATAAAAAGGGGTTCAAGGACATTTTACACATAATTTTTACTACCTTACACACTCGCCCAGGCAGACAAGGTTCCCCTCCCCCCCAACACCAGGACCTTTCAATTGTCCTTTTTCTGATTTTCTTTCTTATATTCTTCTCCACCTTTTCCTACTTCACGCGACGCTCTCAAAGCATTCATGCTAATGTAATAATTTTCAAGATGTGCGCCAGGATTTCACAAACGTCCTTGCGCTGATTTCAGTTAGCAGTAAAGAAAGAATAAGAAGAAGAGAACAAGGGGTGGAGGTGGGGGTAAAGACGCATAAAAAAAAGGAGAGACTGTTGCGCTCAGAAGAGTTTAACGCTCTATTACGCACAATTAAATGAAATGAAATAAAATAAAATAAAATAGGAAAAAAAAAAAGGAAAACTGAAATTCTAACAACGACGACGACACTGATTGCCTTTTCACCTTTAAGACCCATACCCCGCACCCCCACCCCCCACCCCTTTCCTTCACTCCCCTCACGCCTTAACCGTCGTTTACTTTGTTTACCTTTTTTTTTTGGCCCGTCCAATCGATTATTACGTGTTTGGGTGAATGAACTTGGTAAGAAAGTTGACAAAACGATATTTCTGAATTTGCATGCCATGCGATTAAAAGTGTGACCAGCTTTCATTCTAAATGCAAGGCAAAGAAGAAGAGAGAACAAAAATAAAGGGGGGCCATTTTGGGAACTAGAGCAAAGCGGTGCAAAAGGGAGAGAGCGATTGAGAGAGAGAAAAGAAGAGTGGAAAATAGGGGGGTTATTTGGGAAATTGGGTCACGCACGCATGTGTTGACTGTAGTTGTTGTTGTTGTTGCAGCCACAACAAGGGGAAGAGACACTGACAGATGTGGGATACGAGTTACAAGATACGCGATAATAACAGCAACAGAATGTGGCAGACAATGCGACGCATCGTGTTGTAAATGCTGGGGAACGGGGGAAGGTAAAAGGGGGAGAAGGGAATGAGGAATGAGGAGTAAGCGATGCGGTTACGAATGCAAATTACAAACAAAACCCATGTAAAAGTACAGTAAATACAGCTTAAGTGCAACTCAAAAATAAAAGCATAGTTTGGCAAATAAAGAAAATTTCTAGTACATTGAATAGTGAATAAAGTGGAGCCAATCAATAAATATATTAGAGATTTCGGAAAGTAAAATAAAAGTGAAGAACTTTAAATAAAATAAGAGAATAAATTAAAGAGCATAAAAAATGCATTAAATAGCGATTAGAACAAATTTAAGAATTTAGAAACTTAAAGTCGAAAGTTGCTAAAATTAAACAATAAAAATAAATTCATTAAAAAAAAAATTAAATAAACATAAAATATTATTTCAGTGTAATTAAAAAAAAAATTAGTCTAGAATTCAACTTGTAAGTACAATAAACATGCCCCAATACAAATGAAAGTGTAAGCTATTATTGTTGTTTTGAAAACATAATAAAAAGTGACTATATGTCATTTAAAACAAATATAACTAATTTATATTTTCAATATATTTATTTAACTTATAGTTAACTTAACTTAGTCAGCTTACAAAGTCAATCAATTATAGCTGTGTCGCTTTTAGCGTTAGTTCACTGTGCCTTACATTTGACACTCACTGGCGGCAGCAACAGCTACTCCAAAAATTGTTGCCCTGGCATCTGATTGACGCACGTTGATCTGTGTCTCTCTATCTCTATCTCTCTCTCTCTGCTTCTCACTCCCTCTATCACTATTTCTATCTCCCTCTCAAGCCAATGCAATTCTCGTCCAAGTTAAACTAAAAAAAAAATGTTTAACATTTCGTTTCTATTTTTTTTGTCTCTCTCGTTTACACAAATTAGGTCAATGCATATAATTTGGAGTGCGTCTCGTGTGTGTGTGTGTGTGTGTGTGTGTGCCTTTATTTGTGTGTGTGTTAGTGGATGTTGCAATGTTGTTGATGGTGCAGTTGCTTCTGCTGCTGCCGACGCAGTAATTTCTGTAAATTATTTTGTGCCTTTGATCTGGGCTCTTCGATTGCTCCACAGATGTGGCATGCCTCGCTCTCCACACACCCCATGCCACACACCACACACCACACGCACCACCACCCACCACCCGCTGGTCCATGTCTATGTCTGCATGTGTGTATGTATGCATGTATGTGGCAACAGTCAGAATGCAATCCATCAATCGCAATGCCAGCAGATGTACTAATGTCTCAGAACGTGTGCAACCACCGAGCAATTATGTAATCTATAAAACCCGCTGCGAGAATTGCCCCAAAATAGGAATCTCAACAATTGCTGATTGCTGTTACTTGCTGTGGAGGAGAAAAGGAGTAAAATATATAAGAGACTTAAGTAAGAAAAGGAAAGAAGCTAAGCCAAATATAAAATGAATTAAAATTTAAATATATTGTGCTTTTAGATTAAGTATAAATATTCCATTAAAGTAAAACAGCAAATTCAATAATAGAAACTGCATTTGGGCTCATTTAAATAGTATAGAAATTCGCTTACAACTTTTTCAACTTAAGGAAAAGAAGTTTTTAATTTTTTTTAAGCAACTACAAGCTTTATTTTAGGGTCACATAATATTATTATACTAAGGGCTGATTTTTCTAAGTACAAATAAGTTTTATTTAACAAATAATATCAAATTTGACATTAACTTCTATAGATTTAACATTAAATTCTCTTTGAATAGTTATCAAATACTTTTATTAGACATTGAAAAAAACGGGCCAAATATTTAGTGACTAGTGTCTTAAATATTAAGCGTTTAGAATGTAAATAAATACATAAAAAAGTAAAAATAAGTTAGTTGATTACATTCTTAATTTACATTTATGCATATTGATAAATCAGAATTTGAATTTAATAGTAAATATATCATTACTGTTAGAAGCAAATGTTAGCATCAAGTATACATGGAGAATCATGTCACTAAGCCAATGTTGAACCTTTGTAAATATTGTTAAAGCTCTCTCTCTCTCTTTGAACGTCTCCAAATAAATATCTAAATTCTGTTTCCAAATATTACATAAATTCTTTTTTTGTTTTTCATTATTCCAAAATAACTTTCACAATTACTTAATCATATAACTAAAATCTATTCGTTAATATAATTAACGATACTTAAATAAATATATCGATAGTTTTCCAAACTACATATGCAATAAAAATTCAGAAATTAATTGATATTTCCGTTTATTAGTGTGCACTCATCATAATATTATGTAAATCCAAATGCCAAATATATATTTCGGCTTACATGAGACAGACTAACCCCCAAAGTAGAGTCCTCTGGCATAATCACATCATAACCTTAAGTACTTTATTCCATTACAAGACCTTCAAAAAGGTTAACCATAAATTAAATTAAGCAAAAACCAGCAGAAAACTAACCACCAATAATACCAGCCACAAATGTCCTCAAAATTTGATGTTGTCGTCTTCGTCTTCAGTTTAGCTATGTTTTATTTATATTTATTTTATGCCAAAAAAAAAAAAAAATAAAGAAAAAAAAACCAAGAAGAAAATAAAAGAGAATAAACAGAAAATGTTGAAAAAATTGCACAATCTAATGGATAGAGCAACCCCGAAAATGAAATGAAAGACAGAAAGATGCGCCTGCCAAATGTTTTTCCGAAATTTTCAGCGTCTTTTGGCATACCCTGTAATCAGACAAAGCGCCTAAGCGAGTCATTAGAATAGAATTAAAGGCAATTAAAACGTCGAAAAATGTTTAATATTTAAATGTGTCTAGAGATAAAAAACTTTTTAATCACAAAATTTCCTATCGATAAAATAAATAAAACAGATATTATTCATAATAAAAGAGACTACAGGGTATTTTTGAGACGAACATGATTATGTTTATACTGTTTTTGTTTTATTTGTTTATTATGCATGAATTGTAAATGTGGAGCGAAGTTTTGCAGCAACTGTAAGAATTCAATTGAGTGTAAGAAGCGCGTGGGCAGAGGAAGAAGGAGTAACAACAACGACAACAACAACAACAACAAGAGCGAAAACAGGAGGCAATTGTGAATATTAAAAGAAAGCAAAGCAATGCAGGGAATGGGTTTGAGTTTCGTGTAATTATGAACATTTGTTGCTGCTGCCCTTTTACTCAACTTTTCCTTTTCTCCTTCACTCTTCTATTTCTTTTACTTCCCCTTGTTTCAGCTCAAAAGTTCCACAAACGCCAAAATCGCAGTCGATTCCAATGCCAATTCCAACTTTAATTCCCACGCGTGCCGCTGCCTCAAAAACTAATTGCAAATTAATGACTTTGGTTAAGTTGCCGCAATGAGCAACAACAACAACAACAACAACAACAATTAGAACTCAACGATTTTGCGCATCTTCCGTTAAAAGGGGGCGCGGGTCAAAGTTGTAGTTCAGCCTGCAGGGCAGGGCTCTCTGGTCTCCAGTTAATCAATCATTTTATCCATTACATGATGTGCAAAAAGCAACAACAACAACAATAACAACAACAGCAATCACAATTGTCTAACATGTCTGCCAATTTGTAGCTAATTAGTTTTCTTTGAGCATTCGCCGCAACGATCGCCCAAGTGCGAACGAGATGGCATACAATACAAATTGCAATTCTTTTTGCGCTTTCGCTTATCTCTCAGAACTGCAGCAACATCGGCGTGCGCGAGACGGAGACAGCAATAGCTTGAGACCCAACTGGTTTCCCATTGGATGCGCAAAAATGGCGATTGGCTGTGGATCGTCGAGTATTGAGAGCGCATTGAAAGCGATAACTGCAGCGAAGTCAACAAATGAATTGATAATAGATTCGTGTTAAAACGATTGATTTTAAATTCGTACTTCACATTTTTACGAAAGTCATTTTATTAAGATATTTAAAAAAAATCACTGCCTGATGGCAGATACCCTGTAAATTGTCAGTCGTTGCTTAAGCGTATTTCACATTAGTTTTTCATTTTGTTTTCGCAACTTCTAAGCAAAAAATAAATGATGTGCAAGATATAATATCAACAGATACACAGAAAAAAAATGCTAGATATTTAGCCCGAATTCAATGAGAATCGTTGTCAGAAGTGCGGTAATCTCGGATTTTCTTAATCCAAGTATGAAATACTTGATTTTTTCAATCCCGAATTCAATCCCGAAATTGTGTAACTCAGGCTAAAAAATTTTTATTAATTGAATTGTTATTTTTATTTTAACTTTTTGTTATTAAACATTATTTTATAACATTTTGCTTTTCTTACATTTTTTTTAAACATTTTTTTTTAACATATTTTTTTAAATTTATTTAAGTTGTTTTTTTTAACATTATTTATTTATTTTTATTAACTTTTTTTTTTAAGTTATTTTTTTTTTTCCAAAAAAAACCAATTTTTCAATTGGGAAACACCTCTTTTCAAAGTGAATTCTAATTATGTGACAGGTTGGCGACTCTAACCTGTGAGCCACCGGACCACTTGAAATGAGAGAGGTCGGAAGGGAAGTTTAATCTCATGCTCAGCAAATGTGGTTATCAACGGGACATTTTAAGAATTTCTTAGCTTGAATCAAGTAATTTGGGCTTATTTTCTCATTTTAATCCTGATACAGGCATAATTATACAGAATAATCCTGAATACATACTTAAAATATGCATGCTTAAATTAAGTATTTTAAACTTGAATGACTTTTTTTCTGTGTTCCCTATAATCAGTCCTACAAATCGTATTATTAGTTTTCATACATTACGATCAAATTTATGCTTTCGGTTTTACCTGAGGGATCACAACCCTTGTGCTAGTTTCAAAAATAGGGCTTTATGGTTTATTACAAAAATTGATAAGCAAACATTTAAAATGAAAACAACAACAAATTATTCTCTATTCAGGAGGATTCAATGCTTAATGATTCGTGCACATGTCGCACTATCAGCAACAACAACATCAACGTAATTCATCAAAAAAACAACAACTACCATAGATTTACTCGGAATTTTCTAAATGCAAATATGGGCCCACTAGATTTCGACTAATATATTTATATACGTATATATTTGGGTATAGGTACCATATGCATATGTATTTGTGTACGTACAAGTATAGAGAACTAGAGTGCCAAACGAGTTTCAACATTGTTACATTGTACTCTAACTGAAAGTGTCTATTAACTAAGTGATTTGCTAAGATTTAGAAAATTCTGGTAATAGTTCGTTAAATAAATTGGTTAGAAAGAGGTCTTTAATGTGCAGTTAAATTAGATTATACGTAATTCCACGATGATCTAAAGCTTCGAATTATGTCTCCTGAGTTCTACTTATTTCGGAAAACTCAAAATATCAAATATATTAAAAAGACATCGATCAAATTAAAAACAAAAAACTTTAAATCAGGGATTAAAATCGAAACGAATATCGGTTTCAGTTTTATAACTTGTTATTTGTTATTTGTTATTTGTTATTTATAACTTGTTTTTAAAATTTCCTTTTGGACGTATGAAAAACCGGAATTAGCCCTTATAAATGAAACGGTAAGTAAATTTTTATTTCAGTTTGCAGAGTTTCGGTTTTAAGGTTTTGGTTAAATGAACTTCTTTTTTCGGTTACGGTTTCAGTTAGGGTTTTAAATTTCAATCGGTTTTTAATGGTTAAAGGTTATGGCTTCGGTTGGGGTTTTAATCCCTGCTTTAAATAAAAAATTTTAATTTAATTTTTAAATTTAATATACATATATATAATTTTTACTTTAATAGTAATTTTAAATTAATTGTTGTGTCGGCTGCTTTTAGTCTGACAATAAATAAATAAATAATTATTCAATATTGAGCAGCATTGATAACAGACTTTTTCGATCTATCTACAGTTTATTGAAGTGCATTAGTAAGGGTACTTAAGTTTCGGCACTTTAAGTGTGAAGAATCTTAGCTATAGCTAGTTTAGTGTTAATCTTCTAACAATGTCAAACTGCGCTGCGTGGACATGAATTTATGGGATGTCAAAGGGCCATAATCTGTACGTTGCGTTGTTGGCGTTGCTGTTGCTGCTGCTGTTGCTGCTGCTGCTGCTGCTGCTGCTAAGACAGCGACTAAGTAGACGGACGGACAAGCGTAGAACCTCAACGCGGAGAAGGCCAGACCGATGTGAGCGGCAGCAAGGGAGAAGAACGGGGGGAATGGAGCCCTGGCAGCGCGTGCAACGAGAGCGACAAAGCTTTGTGCTCACGCACACACACATACACACACGCATACACACACACACACACACACATACACGCATAGGCACACGCATGTGGCGATTACCTCATCGCAGCGAATGTCAAAATGAAAAAAAGCGCAGAGCAATGCGTGCGAGCGGAGTAGAGCGAGAGAGGGATAGAAAGAGAGAGAGACGCACTTTGAATGCTAGAGGCCAAACACGCACACCAATACGCACATAAAAACATGCGTGTATCTGTGCTGTGTGTGTGAGTGTGTGTCTCTATGTTCTATGTGCTGATTAAAAAAGTGTACGATCTCTTATTAATGCTGTTTCGCTGCGTTGCTGCTGCTGCTCGAAGCTTTTGCGCTTGTTGTAACTTTTGTTGTTGCCCCCTTCCTCCCTTCCCCCTTCTCCCTTCTCCCCTTCTTCTACCTTGTTTACTTCTCTGAGCTGTTTCTTGGCCTGCGCTTAAGAACTGGTCCAGCAACATTTTAATTAATGATCCGGCAATGCTTTTGCTGCTTTAACAAAATGATACCCTGTACAGCTGAAGTGCATTGTGCGGCTATGATAGACTTTCAACTATTGTAAACTTAACTTACAGCTTGCTACAGAGTATCTTTTAGTCTTGTCTATGTTCTCAGCACTCTTTTGGTTCTTCTGCTATGTCGTGCTTCAACTTTATACAGCTGAATGTAAAATCTTGTATGGTAGGTCATTTGTTCTCTCTCTTCCTCTCTTCCTCTCTTTCTACTCTTTGCTCTTCCATCTGCAACTTTAACTTCTCGCTCGTCTTGTAATAGCCGGAAATGTTTCTTGTTTATATGCTTTTTTTTTACAGGCCACCACAAGATTGAACCACAAAGATATTTGAACACAAAAATCCCCCATTAAATCTGTTGACTTTTGCGTTGCCATTTGAAGTAATTAATCAAAATACGAAATCTGAACTGAACTGAACGAAAGGTGTTCAACTCAACGAGGGTGTTTACTGCATTCAGAACCTTTCACGCCAAAAAAAGGGAAAATACCACACATAATTATTATAATTTGCATTTTCAGCAGGTTGGTCATAAAATGGTATAAAGAAAAGTATGCGGAAAATGTGTGTGGAAACTAATACGATAATAAATCAAACCTGCATTAGAAAGTTAATCAGGTGACCCAAGGTGGCCTGCTAATACTCTATCAAATATGAAATTAAGACAGCTATGACAATATTTTAGGGGATATAACATAATCTGAAATTGCGTTGTGTTCGGAATCAGAAATATAGTATTTGATTTTTTTCGAGTAAAAATGAAATAGATCAGATATCAAATAGATAGCATATCATTGAATTTTATATTTTAAACATAGTAAAGTTTATATTATTTATTTCTACTAACAAAAAAACATTTTATAGAATAATTTATTAATAATTAATTATAATATTTATATTATAACAATAAAATAATGTGATATGTTAAATATAAATATTTATGGTATTCTGAAACTCTGATATTTGTGATATTTTAAAAAGTGATATATTTTGTACTGACAACAAACACATAGAAAAAAGATTATTACAGCAAATATGTGGTATGTATACAAAATTCATCAGAATAATCATTTTTCTGTGTGTTTTTTGTCAATACAAAATATATCACTCTTTAAAAATCCTTAATATCCTTAATAGATTCGCAATAATACAAGTAGAAAAAGATTCCTATGGAACTTATCATGCACATAAAGCAGTTACAGTATGGTAAATAATAACAAGTTTTCTTTTAGCCAATTCACCAATTGCCTTTCCAACCCACACACTTCATACTTTCAGACACACCTCGACAAGTTGACTGACCAAGTGAACATGCCCCAAACCCAAATCACGGGCATGTCATAAAATTGTTAGTATTATGAAATCATATATCAAAAGAATTCAGCTAAAGGTTTTTTTCAAGTTCTTGCACGAAGCTGCTCATATATATAAGACATATAAGACGTATGAGTAATAATATTGCGCATACGCAATGTGTGACAAAAGGGTCAAGCAGTGCATGCTTCAAGAGGTGTGTGCGTGTGTTAATGACCATAAAGTCGTGTTGAAAGCATAGAACACACATACGTCCTGTTGGCCCAGCCCAAAACAAATTCAAAAGGCAACAAATTATATTTCTTGGCTTTTAATTTTATTATTTTCTCATAAATTATTGTAGTTGTTGTTGTTGTTGTTGTTTTTGTTAGCTCTGTTTGTAGTTATTTTTTGTTGTAGTGAATGTGTGTCCTTTATTGCATTTTAATGGAAATTTCTTGTATTATTTTCATGCTCATATTACAATTCTTTGCGCTTCATTTATAGCTTGTACCTCCTTCTGTGAGGCTAATAGGACAATAACCGAACAAATGCTCAACGTAAACAATTAAGTAATTTTTGTAATTATTGTAATTTTTAGTTATTTCTGCTGTTGCGTTTTTGAGGCTTGGTTCGACGACGAATTTGAATTTGGAAACACAAAATAAAATAAAAATTACATTTTTGTAACTGGAATTAATTATTCTGCTCAATGGATTTTTATTGCAAAATTGCGTTTTCATTTATAATTTTTGTTGAGGCAGTTGACCCCTCCCTTACTTTCTTTATTAAAAAAAATAACCCCAATGGCCTTTGGCCAGACTTTTTGAGGTGCGTGTGTTATTTTTGGACTGGGGCTGTAAATAAAAGTTGGGGCAGGGGAGCAGCTCAAAATGATTCATGATGCTTCAGAAATATGCAAATTTAGCAATATGATATATGCATAATGGTAACTATACTCATAAGTATGTAATCAGTTTAATTAAGGAAAGGGAAGAATAAACGAAAAAGAGAATGTGGGGGAATTTGTGAAAGGTTGGATAAAGTAGCAAGTTACATTATATAAAATGATATGAGATTCACAGTATTCTTATGTTTAAATTTGAAAAAATGTAAAGAAATTGAGATTTGCCCAGTTGATTCAATTTAGCTATAATCAGGTATTAAAAAGGACACGAATATCGGTTTCAGTTACGGTATCGGTTATGTTCGCATTTATGTTTTCGGTTATCGGTTACGCAAAATCTTTGAGTAAAGGTTTAGCTACATTTTAAATCAAATCTCAAAATTAAAAATGAAAGTTAATTTTTTTGGATGCATAATAAAGCGAAATTAGCCCTTATAAATGAATCGGTTGCTAAACGGTTATTTCGGTTTACAGAGTTTCGGTTTTAAGAAGTCGGTCAAATTAAAATTTTTTTATTCGGTTATGGTTTACATTTTAATCGCTTTAAATTTTAATCGGTTTTTACCGGTTAAAGCTTGTGGTCTCGGTTTAAAGCCCTAACCCTGGTTATAAGTATTTTTAAAAATAAATAAAAAAATTTTAATGAACATGAGAATTAAAATAAAATCGACTCCAGGAGCTACAGAAAATTTATCTTTCTTATAGATTGAGATCGTCACGAAAATTAAGTGAAACTAAGCTCTATTAATTTACTTATTTATTTTTTTTAAACAATGAAAATTGAAGTAGAAAGTTTACTGTTATTTATTTGCTCGCAATTTTCATGTCGCAGCTTTTTATCAATTGAAAATTGTTTATGCTATGCAAATAATTTCTATAGATAACAATTTACGATTATTACAACTTGGCAGAGCAACAACAACAGAAGAAATCTAGCGAAAAATATGATAATAAAACTAGAAATTTATATGACATTCTCAAAAGAAGAAGTTGAGGAGCAAGGAAGTGGAGAAAGCTGAAAAATCATTCAAATTAGTTCAAAGGAAAAGCGGCGAAAAACAAAAGCGGCCGTCAAAGAACGAGGCAATCCAATCACCACAATAACAACAATGGGCTGATAATGTTGCAAGTGAAAGCGAAGCCGAAAAATTGCTGCCACAGCAGCAGAAGCAGCAAAGAGTCTGCTGAAAAAGGAAGCAGGATTCGTGGCGCCTCAAGATGGGGCATCATAAAAATGCTGTCGCAAAATAAACTAACTTACAAAACAGCACAACAACATGAAGAAGAAGACAAAGAAGATGTGTGTGTGTGTGTGTGTGTGTGTGTGTGTGTGTGTGTGTGTGTGGCATGTGGCATGCTCCATCGTATACAACATCTAACTAGTTTGTTTTTAATCTTTGGCCTTGTTTTTGGAAGCCAGACACAGTTATTGCATTCTGGCGACATTTCTCCAAGTTGGAGTTGGACGCCAGTTCATCCATTTAATGCTTCACTTATGTAAGGCCTATGTAGCTATATATATGAACAGTTATATATGTTATTTGATTATATAGTGCACTGGGTCGTTCTATGATTTTGCCCTTTTTGCTGCTGTTTGTGACATTTGCCAAAATAATTCACAAGCATTTTATTTGATTCTCTTTGGCTATGGATCTGACTCTGAATCTCTGACTCGGATTGTGGCCTGACGCCACTTGGCCATTAAATTGATAAGGAAAATATTTCCCGACTGTCTGGGAAAACTGCACAACGATGCCAATAGCACGATTAAGAAATGAAGAGATTCTGACTAGTATGTGGAGGATTCGCTTTTGAGCAGGGGTCAAGTGAAAGTGAAAGTGAAAGCAGTTTACAGCGTGGTTTTATGTCGTTAAAGAACTTTAAATACACTAAGGAATATTAGAAATTTGATTTTTAAAGTCATTTCTTTTAAATCTTGCTTACTGCACGAATCGTTGAATTCAAATCAATCAATTACAATTTAAAATTTTATCATTTTTAATATGTGTAATATATTTCTTAATTCTTTTTAAATATGAGCTTCCATATTCAATCGAACTATCAATAATTAACTAAGTTTTGGTTTGAATATCGTGTTTCCATTGGAGAAATTCAACTGCAGAAGTTTTAATAAAGATTCCATCCTTTCTATTACTTAATCAAGTGAATTTAATTGCAACTAAAAGTTGGACAACAACTAAAATAAAACTATTAAGCCTACTTTGCATTTGTCTCCGGAAACTTATCTGCCTCGGACAATCCTCTTTAAGAAAGTCCGGTCCGTGTTCCTTGGCATAAAAATCAAAAATATTTTTATAGACTCGATGTTGTACATAGTTGTGCTTGTTATTGGCATTATTAACGCAGCAATTTGTTTGCGTGGGCATTGCTCAACAATAATAGCCAAAAGGTTGGCAAGGAGGAGAAGAAAAAAATAAGACGTGGGAGAGAAGAGAAGTGAAAGAGATGCCAAAAGTTGTTCACAAGGCAAGTACTTAACGTACTGCCCTCTTTTGACCCAGTTCAGACTATGGGAAGGACCTTCAAGTAACTTGCCACCGATTTATGTTGTTTGTCTTGATTCTGTTTTGTTTTTATTTTTGTTGTTTTTTTTTTTTTGGCTTTCTTCTGTCTTCTTGGCACAACGGTCAGTGAAGTGTGTGCCACATGTTAATGTCTTTGTATTGACAGTTTCTATTACTCGTTGTTGTTTTTCCTCGTTCTTCTTCTCATTCTCGTTGTTGTTGTCCTTTTTGAACTGTCATTTCAACTTTTTATTTTTCGCATTTGACAGCCTCGTTTTATTGCCCATCCAAAGGCTTTTCGCTTTCACTTTTCCTCTGCTCTCTCGTGTCCTTTTTATCTACATTTTTATTTTAAAAATTTTGACATTTATTGTCAAGTTCTTTTTGAAGTGTCTTCGTGTTGTTTGTTTTCTCATTTTAGGTGGGATTACTACACTCTTTAACTGCAAAATTTCACCTAAACAGTCAATTAATTGAGTACACTGATAAAAAAAAGGATCTAAAATCAAGATTTTGGTCTCAGAACTAAGAACTTTGGTCTAAAAAATGCGTCGAGAACATTTTTAAGCAATTAACTTCAGTTTGAAAACATGAAGGTTCAAAAAAATTGTCTAGTTTTATTTAAAACAAATTGTCTAGTTTAATTTAAATAATTAACAATATTATATTTTTTGTTTAAATAGTAATACAGTCGAACTTCCCTAACTCGAATCACCATTATCCAAAGAAAAGGTTCGAGTTAGGGAGATATTCGAGTTATAGAGTTCTTTTTCCTAAGATTATTAATTTTACTGCCACTCATTTAGGTCGAGTTACAGAGAAATTCGAGTTAGAGAAGTTCGAGTTAGGGAAGTTTTTTTCAACTGTATTAATATTAAAATCAAATATATATTTTTTAATATTCGACACTTTTTTAATTATTTAATATCAAAATTAGGAAAAATACATGATTGACATTATCAAAAGGTAGCCCACAATTTTTTGTAATTAACTCCATAGGCCTATCTACAACAACAAAGCGATATTTCTGATAAACAAGAAGACAAGGTGTAACAACTTGAATAGATAATACATTAAAAAAATTAAAATTTTGCACGTGAGCTGCAAGCGAAACTCAACTGTGAAAGGCGACAAAAATGTGCTTTGAAAATTTAAAAAAAAAATTCAAAATTTGCATATTTTTTTAAAATGTTTTCTGCATTATTCATTGAACAACTTAATAGTAGGCCAAATGGTAAGAGTAAATTGCTGTTAAGAGATAAACAGAATTCAAAAAGAGCAACGTAAAACAAAGCAACAAATTAAAGAGTGCAGTTTGAAGGTAGGGGAAATTTTGAGAGAAGACTCTTCGTCAAACTGAACGAATGCTAAAATAAAGTGAGCAATGGGGCAATAAAATAAATAAGAACGTATAAAATTAAACGAAAGCAAAGGTGAAGCGAAAGCAGACAACAAAACTAAAGATATTTTTATCACTTTAAAATTCGTCGTCAGGTTAAATGACAATGACGATTGTCTATTCGAAAGACGTAGGTAAATCAGATAATTCAAACTCAAAGTTAAAACAGACTCTTCGTCAAGTTGAACGTAAGAAAAAACTCATGCAGTTGGGGGCAATCGACTCAACGAAATTGAACGAAAGCAAAAGTGACGCGCGCACTTGCATAACGTCAAAGTTCGTCAAGTTTGTTGACCGATTTGGGTTTGCAGCTTGAATAAGTTAACGTTAAGTTTGAAATTGCAAAATGGCTGAAATAGAAATAATCTGTTTAATTGGCAACCAACTAATTGAAATGCGGAAGTTGCCAAAGATTTATGATATTATTTTTGTTTTTTTAAGAAAAAAAATATTTCAGATTTTTCTCAGGCTCCAAGTTGAGTTGGGTTTCAGTTTGCAACGTCATTCTTTGGGCTCCAAATCTTAGGTCTGAGCCTATGTTTGGCCATATAATTACCGGTTATTGTACGATTTATAAATGCGTCGCTGAAGCTGCGACCTTACGCATAAAATGCGTGTGAGATACACACAAAAGACGCATAGATACAGATACAGATACACAAACAGACAGATACTTAGATAGATAGACAGACGGACATCACTGTTGGGTTGGCAACACGCAGCGCATGCTGATCTCACAGCCACAAAAAAGCTAACAAATTTACTGGTTTTTCGAGCCGCATACAAAATGCCTAGAAAAATTGGTTACCTCTCTAGGCCCTGTTTCAAGCTCAGTTCAGTCAAACAAACAACAACAACTACGAACAAACAACACGCAGTACGCAGAATTTTATGCGTTTGCCAAAGTTTTAGTTTTTGTTGTCGCCTCTTTGCTGCCTCTTCGTCATTCGTTGCTGCCTTTTGTGCTTCAGTTTCGTAGTTCGCTCAGCACAAGTTGAAGTGCTTTTGGACCTCTCAAGTGCGCTACAGTCTTTAAGATTACTGAAGAAAAAGCCAACTTTAACTTTACTCAAGATCTTTACCTAGGAGAATTGAAAATTGTTTAAATTATATTTATGGTTTTTTGCATCTGAAGAGATTAGTTGTAGAGTTTATTGCCGAGTTTTGTGGTCAAAAATCTCTTTGCCAATTGTTGTTGCTAAAATATTCTTAACTTTACTACTAAGGAACTTGATCTTTTTTTATATGACTTATTGAAATTTATGCTTGTAGCTTTATGCTGCCATTTCTTCAAAAACTTATCAATTTTTTCATTTAATTTTTTATGGTTTTATCTAATTTAATTTTTTTTTAAAGCTTGCGAATTTTGAACAGATTTAAAAATATTTATTTTTTTATATAGTTTAAGAATTTGCAATAAAATAAAAAGCCTGGAATTTTTTAATTTTTATACATCAAATAATCAAACTTATTTTTGTAAATTTAAAGTGTTGAGAAAAAGTTTAAATATAACGAATGTTTAACATTAATAACATGCTCTAAATTAAATTGTTGTTAATTTAACTTTAAGCATGTATTACATGTCAATAGAATAGTAAAACTTTTTAAAGATGCTGGGAACATGGAAGATACTTGACAAAATTAATTGAGATAATAACTAGTTTCATTTACATATATTACGTATGATTAATGGGCCACAGCTTAGCTATTGTTATGCATATTGCCATCTAAGTTGTCGGCCGCCTCTCTGTGCGATTCTCAATGCGACAAGTGAAGCGCATGCGAGCGACCCACGCAGCCTGAACAAAAGCTCAACACGCATAACTCAAGTGACATGCGTTTCTGTCTACGCACACACACACACTCGTGCATAGCTGCCTCTCTTTCGCACTCAGCCTATCTATGAGCAAGTATGCATGTCTGTGTGTGTATGTGTGAGTCTGCTCATATGCGTAACGCATTTTGCTTTTTTTTTTGTTAGGCTCTAACGCATTTATTCAACAACAGCAACAACTACAAAAACCACACTAAAAATTTACGAAAAAAAAAAATAAGTTAACGAATCTTTAAATAAAAAAAAGACACACACATACACACACACACACGCGTATAGAAGTCAAGTCAACGCGACTCGACTCGATTCAAG
This sequence comes from Drosophila quinaria, assembly GCA_035047525.1. Taxonomy (NCBI): domain Eukaryota; kingdom Metazoa; phylum Arthropoda; class Insecta; order Diptera; family Drosophilidae; genus Drosophila; species Drosophila quinaria. Next base: position 468,867 of record JAWNPO010000334.1, on the reverse strand, counting down.
GTTATGTTCAGGGCTACACGCATCGCATCGACAACGAATTTCTGTTTCGTTCGGCGTTTTTTCCTTATATACGTATTTGTTAGTGCGTTTCTCACTCTATTGTTATTGTTGTTATTGTAGTTCACGCATATTTCAAATTGTTTGTTACTGTTTTTTTTTTCTTTTTTTTTGCAGCTGCTAATCAAAATGCTTAAAACTCTCCGGGCCTGTCGCTACGCTGTAATTTATAAACGCCTCTAACAAGCGTTTTTTTTTTTTGGAAATTGTTGTATTTTTTTTTTTAGTTGTTTTTAGCGGCTGGCGATACGCATTATTTACGCAAATGATTTGTATTTGCAGTGCAAACTAACTTTGTAGCTACAACATAAACGCGCACACAGATACAGATACATTTCAATTTGCCACTAGCAGTTGGAGTTGGCTCACAAATACATTAAAATATTTTAAAAAAATTAGCAATTATCTAGGCTGAAGTACTATGCGTAATTAAAATGATCATTCACAATTGTAGCAATTGCAATTACAAAGTGTTTCAAGGTTGTATCAAAGTTAAATGTTGTTTTAACAATGATAGAACTGAAAGTGAAATCGAATGCAAATGTTTGAAAATAGTGATAATAAAACTAAGAGAATAAAATTTGTTAAAGAAATAAATAAAATTTGAAGTGCAGAATGAATTCCTCTTTAAAATCTGTTAAGTTTTGACAACTCGATATATTTTTTTATTTTTGCATTTTGATATTAAACTCGATTCACTGTTTGCAATTAAATCACAAGTATTAATTTTTTTAGTTATTGTTACTGAATGCCTCTTAAAATAATTAATAATAGCTTCTTCACAAAGAATGTTAATATTATTCAATTTTAATTTTATGCATTTATTTTATTATTTAATTCAAAATTGTTATTAATTGTAATTGTGATTATTTCACTGAATTTATTAATAATTTTTATATTTTCAGTAAATATATTTATCTTTTCGTTTATTATGAGGTTTGTAGACCTTGAAGCCTACAGATCGATTACCCATGCACCCAGATCTATTGTCATAAGATAACAATAAAAAAAAGGGAATAATAAATTAAATAATTTCAATCTGTCGTTCTGCCTCCAATTCTAAATATTTAAACAAAAGCTGAGTGAACTTGACTGACGTTACATTTGCCTATAACAAATATTTCGATTTCCGAGTAGATTTTTTTTGTTTTTTTTTTTTTTTTGTAGCTTTGCGCTGCTGACCTTGGGCACATTGTAAAGCACAAGTATTGCTAGAGTAGTTCGTTAAGGGCCCACATGAAGCGCACTCACAAACAACACACACACACACACACACTTACAGATAAAGAGAGAGAGAGAGGGAGAGAGAGAGAGAGAGACAACCAAGGCGAACACTGCGTTGCCCTTCTAGAAAACCGAAAACCCGAAAAAGCAAGAGCTTAAAAGTCTCGGACTGCGCTATCAATGCGTATATCAATTAAATGCTATTATTGTTGTTGTATTTGTTATTGCTGTTGTTGTTGTGGTTGAGGCCCTTCAATCATAAAGTTTACATTTATAGAGCTTTGTTTGCTTTTGCTTTCAGTTTTTATTTGGTGCGTTCATTTCCGCACTCGCAGTACAAAACATGAAATTGTGATTAGAAATATTTAATTTAATAATAAAATTATAAATGTGCCTTAGATGACTGCATAACCAACTGAAAGAAGCACTGAACTTACCCAAGGTTAATTAAGACAACAAAGTTTCCCATTAACTACTGATTTTTATATACTTTACATGGGAGTTACAACAACTGGCGATGCCTTCAATTAGTTGCGTGCAATAAAAAGAAGGAAGAAACAGGACATTTTATTTTGAAGGGTCTATCATTTAATACCCTGACCGATAATAATACATACAACAGACAACAGTATAATGTTTTTTTGTATAATATTTAGAAATGGAAAGAGGCCTTAAGTCATTAATAATATTGTTTGCTAAACAGGTACTTTTTTAATATTATTGTAATACCCTCTTAATAGGGTATCTCAATAAAATCGAATTGTCAATTTGATAGTTTGTAATCCCCTCTTGATAGGGTACATTTATGAAAATCGAAAAGTCAATTTGTTAGACCTCCCGTCGCCCTCGTCGTAGCGCTATTCAAATATTTAAATTGAGCTGTAAATTGTAACTTGTAATTCGTCGGCTGTTTTCAAGGTCAACATTCAAATGATGTGGTCAACTTGACCTCTGTCTGTTAACTGGTTACTCGGCTGTCGCTGTGGCTACTGACTGCATTGGAACGAGCCCATGAATAACCGTTTAAATACCACATTTAACTGAATTTTATTTCACGTCATTGGCTCAACTTTGCATTTTATGTGCATTCAAAACGTTAAGCGGCCGTTAAATGGCACAAGGAAGCTAATTTTTTTCTCCTCTTCTTTGTTGTTTCTTGGCCGATCTGAAGTTATTTATAAAAAGTTATAATATCTATTATAATGAATGCCTATCGGCGGGGTGTAAAGTTTTCTGTTAGTATTAATTAATTAATATTCATTAGATGTCTACGTGCTAGCGCTTAGATATTATAATTATATGCACCTCAATTTCTGATATATTTTAATTAATTTAATAATAATATATTCAAAATTATATGAAATATATATATTGTATTGGGAAGGTTAATAAAGCGCAGAACACTTGCGAAAGGAGTCAAATCGGGAGAAAAAAACTTAATTCCATTAAAAAATGTCTAAATATTAAAATTTAAATAATTATTTATTTTATAATAATAACATTTTAATTAAAGGAGGCAATTCCAACCCTGTAAACCATATAAATGTACTCTTTAAAACTAGCTTTTAAATGATGCGACTAATCTCCAAAGAAAACAAGTACTTTCAATTTAACCAATAACGCTCTACGCTCACTAATCTAAAGTATTTTATTTTTTCTTAAGTTGTATAATTTCTTAGTTACTCTATTGTTAAAGGGCACTGCCATTGGCGTATCAGTCTAACACACACACACACAAACTCACACACACAGCTCACACATAGGCATAAATCAGAATGTTACACAGGTAAATGAAAAATCGCGCATACGCCATGTGCCCATAAAACTGGCCAAGGAGGTGTGTCTATAAATTATGTGTATATCGTGTAAAATGTATGTATATTTAACAGATTAATTCATAATATTTAATTACACATTCACACTTGCGGCTTTTGTTGTGCCCTTTCAAAGGTGTGACACACACGCGACTTTTGACTCCTTCACATTTCGTTTCATCTCTTCTGTCTATTTCAATTATTATAATTCGTTTATTTTTCTCTGCTTTGCATTTGCTGACTTTTTTCGGATATTTACAAACTAATTACTGTCCTTTAATTACCATGCGAGTGTCTCGTTGAGTTGTTTAGTTTTGATATTAAGTTGACAGTTATGACGAAATTTCGTGAGAGTTGAGTGGCGCCACCTGGCGTTGGGAATCCGTAAGCAAACTTACAGATTAAAGTATTTACTTGATTTCCGTATCTAATCTTGTCAAATCTTGAAGGGCTAAGCACATAGTTGCTTTGATTTTTAAAGAGTCAAGTTATACCATATTGAACTAATTAAATATTGCTTCATATTTTCATCACTGCGGACGGCAGTCCGCGCTAGTGATGAAAGCAGCACGAAGGGTGCGAAAGGCGACTAGCATATATACACAGGAAGAATGGAAAATCTATGACTGTCCGATCGGGTAGAGTTATATACCGATGGAATGTTATTCATTTAACTTACAAATGTGCATACTAAGACTTTTGAAAAATCACCTGGTTCGTGAGACAAACTGGTGTAAGTTGGAGGGGAACAATTTAAATTATTCTAGCAAATGGGGCCGTTGGAGCCTTTTTAATTTGTTTTTGAATTTTGCACTTTTTTAATAAAAATGACACCTCGATCATCAAAATCCGATCACTGGTGTGACTTTGTCCTGACTCACTGACTGACTGACACATCAGCGAGCAGCGCAAACGGTAAGAGATAGAAAACTGACATTTGCACACAACATAGATGAGATAATTTCATAGTGCAATAAGACGGCGTTTTGCGAAATTCCACCTGTAAATGGGTCGAAATCGGGATCAAAGGTCACCGAAATGCTTAGTATGAAAAACTTTTTTGTTTCTTAAGATATCTTAAATAAACTTACAGATTGTATGTTTGGGATTGTTAGATTCTGACTAAATTTGGTTAAAGTCGGATGACTATATCTTATAGCTGCCATAGCAAAAGAAAAAAATGTTGTCACTGGGCACGTTAAATTTTTCATACCTAATAAATAGTACTTGTTTCCGCAGTGCCGAGGAACAAAATCTTTCTTTTAATAATTTATGTGTAAAATTTAATATTATTCGTCACAAAATTGGACATTAGAAATTTTGGGTCATGAAAATGTATTCGTCACTAGACTTTTACCTCGTAAAGAGGCTTTTTATAAGATTTAATACATATTACAATATTGTACTACAAATTTATTTTAAATTCTTTCTATATTGCAAATTTTGACAACTTTTTTGTAGATGCTTTTTCATCAGAAATTTATAAATAACATTTAGATAAATTTTATAAATTTCAACATAAACTGAGGGCAGACTGGTCTCTAGACAGACCACCCACAAAATAAGTGGAGAAGAAAATTGTCACCCAATATTTTGTCATATGCGTATGTCAAACACTTTGACGCGAAAGTGCGTAAGTGTGTATATATATATGTGTGTGTGTGTGTGTGTGTAAATGCTTTAAATGCAAAATTAGCAGGCGACAGGGCATTAATCACAGCTGAACTCACCGCAGCATTTGACAGCTGTCATTCGAGACACGCACTGCCATTTTATGTTATGTTGTTAATGTTGTTGCTTTGAATGTTGTTGTTATTGTTGTTGTTATTGGTGGCAACAGCACTCATGCAGCTTACGCACTCTACGCTGAAATAGAAACCATAAAGAAAAAACTATAGCTAGAAAAAAATCACAAAATAGCAAAGAGGCATCGTGTCATTAGCAGACGGAAATACTTATATACAGAAACAAAAAAAGGAGAAACAGAAAAAAATAACATTAATAAAAACAAATAACAATAATAATATTTTTAACGAGGCAGCGGCATAAAAAAGCATAGAACCAAATTAAAAATAAATATTCATCATACGCACTTGCAACGTAGCTAAAGAACAGAAACTAATCAAGTAGAAAAAATTGAATACCAAAAAGATGTATAGGAATTTTATATAATAAAAGAGTTTATAAGTAATTGGTAAATTGTATCAAATTAAATAAAAGATAGACTTTACAAATAGTCTCTCCTCCCCCCCCCCCCCCCTCCCTCCCCCTTCCCCCTCCCACCCCCCCCCCCGACCCCCTTTCCCCCCTCCCTTCATACCCCCCCCCCCCCCCCCCCTCTTTCCCCTAACCCTCCCCCCCCCGAAAAAAACCCCCCCCCCCAAACCCCTTCCTCCCTCCCAGAAACGAACTATCCCTTTTCCCCCACCCACAGCTCTAAACAACAATCCCCCCATTCCATTTCACCCATCAATCCATCCCACTCTTCCTAAACCCCCCTATCCCCACAATCCCCCCCCCACCCCCCGCTACTTAAAAAAATATAGGAGTATAGTCTTAAGACAGTCTTAATTGCCGCTTAAAGAGTGCTTAGTAAAGTCAATGCAATTGTGATTTTTCTATTAACTAAGGACATTTAAACATGCTAAAATGATTTAAAAATGTACTAAATATACTTGTAACATTTTTAAAATATGCAGTTTAGAAAATAGATGATGACAAGGTCAGAGAAATCTATATGATTTAGATTAGATATTCAATGAAGGTGAGGGAAATTTATATGGAGGATTTGGTAAGCTTATAAAACTTTAATGGTGGAGTATAAATTTTAAATATAAAATAAGAGAGCACAGCTAGTAGTGGTTACATAAATAGAATTGTAAGAATAAACTGGAGATGATCTTTGCCTTGTCAGCTAAAGTTACAATGAAGTGCTTTAGTTGGTTGAAAAATTGAGATTAATTATGCGCACTTGCAACTAAAAAACAGTCAAATTCACACATACACACATCCATCAGTAGTTGATCCAGCACCCTGCTGCGTTCTTTAATGAAAGAACTACAAGAACACCACAACACACCCAAAAACAGACCACATCACATTGGAATATGAGCTGAGATGAGGACGGAGACTCGCGGGTCGCGGGGGCAACTTTCGGGTCGGCATAGAATCATAGGAACAACATTCAAGGTTAGAGGGTTACTGACTTTCAAAAATGCGATAGAGGCAATTTTTTTTCTCTATTTTTCTTCTTCAGTTTTCGTAGTTTTTTTTTTTGAGAGAGCCGCAGCAGCACAAATAAATTAATTGAGTTTTTTTTTGATTTTCAAGTCGCAGTGCGTGAGGAGCGAACAACAATAACAAAAACAACAAGAACAGAAAATGTCATAGAGGCAGAGCGGCAATAAAAAATAGAATGAAAGAGAGGGAGATGGAAAGAATAAAGCTGAATGTGAAATATAAAAAAAGGCACAAATAATAATGACAGGTAGTTTTCTATTACCTATGTGTGTGTGGGTGTGTGTGTGTGTGTGTGTGTGTGTGAGACGTTGCAGGTAGAACGCAAAGCAAATCTACAACAATGGCAAAGCGATTTATTCTTGTTGTTGTTTTTTGTTGTTGTTGCCATTTGCCAAATGACTGAATAATTCGCATTGCTTGCTTTACACGCACTTTCGTAAACAACTTAGTCAGTTTATATCATTGTTGTTGTTGCTGCTGCTCTTTTGTATAGTGCAAATGCTGAGAACTATTCTAAAAGTGAGCAAATTGTATTGAGTTGCCGCAGCAACAAAAACATCAACAACAACAGCAGCATTCACTGTGCTCAGCAACTTTTTTTCTTTTCTTTTCTACAATACATGTTTGTCTATGTTTGTGTGCGTGCATGGCATTTGGGGGAATTTTAACAGCAACATAACATGTGACGAATGCGTGTTCTGCGATTTGGAATCAAGATCTGCAAATCGAGCGTCATTTGGAGCCCGCAAGCATCTAGAATTTAGCTGGAATGTATTTCTCAGCTTAACTGCAATTTATGAATCATATCAAATATCCATATCAACAGTTTAATAAAATTTTTCTGATTAAAATTAGCACGCCATAGTTTCCCTTTAAACCTTACTAAGCAATTAAAAACGAAATATAATAAAATTATTTAATTTTGGAATCAAACGTATGGGCATTTCCACAGATATGTCAACCGAGGCCAAAACCCGTAAAATTTATCAAAAACTCCAAGCTTGTCAAATTTTCTTCCAAAAATTTAATCAAGTTATTTATTTAAGCAATATAGAGGAAGAAATTCAATAGAATGAACATAAATTCACTTTTTCTATATTTTTGTCACATTTTCTTAAAAACTGATTTCAAAATTGGATCGTTTGTATTCTATCAATTACACTAAGTGAGATACTCGTAGTAAGATTGTAGCATAAATCATTTTAATACATAGAAATATATTGAAAGTTTGATGCCTCGGTTTTGAGAAACTATTTTGAAAACCAACAATTGCCCAAAATTAACCTTAGCAGCAACTATAATGCTAATCAAGACCCATAAGTTTCGCCCTTTGTCAAAATAAAATAAAGTCTTGGCACATTTTTTATTTCACTTTGAATGCGTTCAAATGTCGCACTCGACATTCGAGAATTATCCCCATTCAATAAATAAATTTATTTAAAGTTTGTACTATGCCTTTTTACTGCTTTAATTTCTAATACAAAATTCAGTATAACCATCTACACTTTGGATTTATGTACTAAAGCATAATACATGTAAATAGTACTTACACTTTAGCAGATGTGAATTTAAATGTCTTTATTTTGAATATCGCTTTATGGGTTCAAGTGCGCAAAAAATGGCGCTTAGCAAATATTACGCATACGCAGCGAAACTTGACACTATCGCAGCGGTCGCAGGGACAACCGTTGACTAGAAAAACTGAAATTGCTGCGAGGTTATTGCACTTTCAAAGAGAAGCAACGAGAAAAAAACCCCAAGACAATCAGCGCGCGAAAAAAAATAGCAGTTAACGACGCAGCAGCAACAGCAGCAGCAAAACAACAATTAAACTTGTGCGTGTGCGTGCATGTGTGTGTGTGTCTGTGTGCTGGTGCAAAATTGTATGAAAATATTCCGATGATCAGCATAAATACGCAACACACACAAACATGCATACAAACACGCGCACTAACACACATGCACATATGTACAAATACATTGCGAAAGCAAGCAGCAACAGCAGCAGCAGCAGCAGCAGCAACAGCAACAGCAGCAGCTGCGCTAGCGTCAACGTCAACGTCAGCAGCAGCGCACTATGGTAAAAAACCCGATATTTTGGCATTAATTCAATTTTTTTTTGTTCAGTTTGTTAAAATTTTTTTATTTCCTAGATCGAAAAACTCCAAAGCAAACAAAAATATTTTTTTTTTCGATATTTCGGGACTAACCTTAATATTTTAAGCGCACTTAAAGTCACCTGATTGAGCGTTGCCATATGAACTAAAAAAGCGCACGAAAATTAATTGCAACTTTCTGAGCGAATTGTGTCTGTTATGCAAACATTATAAAAAAGTATATATATGGACAAAGCTGGTAAAGGTGCTTAAAAAACGGTAGTAGTAGAGATTTTTAGTATTATTAGCTTAAAACTCACAAATGTAATCCTGTTCTGTTAAGTTTTTCTTTAGTATAGCACAGAGTTGCACAAGAGTTTTGCTTAAAAGTTATTAACTAAACTATCTAGAATCAGATGTTAATAATCCTTTTTGTACGATTTTGTTCCTTTTTGTGAAAAATTACATGTTGTAGGTGTGAATTTTGGCTGAAAAATCGAAATTTTCTCAGATTCAGATGGGGAACGAGGTGAAAACATAGTCAAATTAAGAAACAAACTGAGTTGTATATTCTACTATAGTCTAATTAGCCAACATGAAAAGTTTAAGATAAATTTATATTTAAGCATAAAAAAAAGACAAGTTCCAATTAAATAAAAAAAAATTATATATTTTTAAATACTACGGGAAGGGTGAAGGCGTAGTCTTAATTAGAGATGGGCACGGGCCTCCTTCGAAAAAAATCTTTCTGGCCCGGTCTAGGCCCGGCCCGGTCAAATTTTCAAGAGGCCCGGCCCGGCCCGAGCCCGGTCAAATTTCAAGAGGCCCGGCCCGGCCCGAGCCCGGCCCGAAACCACTATATACCCTTTTTTTTTAAATTAATTTTTTTTATTCATAATTTTTTAATGTCGATAAGAATCATATCGATAATAGAGATGCGTAAATGATATTACCAGTTACCTATTTTAAAAAGTAAATAAATATTTTAATAATAAATAAATATTTTTATTAATCGATATGAAAAATTTACTTTTCGGGCGGGCCTACCGGGCTTCGGGCTTTTTGCTTAGGCCCGGGCCCGCACGAAAAAAGCCCGTTTTCGATTTTCATGCACGAAGCCCGGTGATTTTTTGAAGAGGCCCGCGGGACACGAAGCCCGGCCCGGCCCGTGCCCATCTCTAGTCTTAATCCAAACAAAAAAATCAAAAATTCTAAATTAGTCTAACTAAAGTTCATGCCAAATTTCAAGTCTCTATATTTATATTTAGAGCTTATGCCAAAATATCGGGCTTTTTACCATAGTGCAGCGGTGCGTTTCAGTCAAACTAATCGGAACGAACATCGGACTGAGCGCAGAACATTTCACGACGCAGCCTTCGTTTTTATGCTTCGTGTAATCGTTCTGATTGATATTGTTGTTGTTGCTGCTGCTGTTACTGTAGCTGTAGCTGTAGTTGTTGTTTCTGCTGTGCGTTAAATTTGTTTTTCTAAATTTGATGATGCAATACACGCATTTTGCCCAGCGACGCCAACGCCAACGCCACCGACTCCGACGTCGGCAGCTAACAATAATAACAACAATAACAATTGCCAGTTGATTCTAATGTTTTTGCCTCAACTCTTATGGGCGTCGCTGTTTATACCCTGTAATTACAAAGGCAAGAAAATAAGAATAACTAAAATAATAGAATAATTTTGAGAAATTATTGAGTATTTATTCAATACAGTCTATAGAACTAAAATCATAAAGAGATGTATATAATTATTTTCAGAGATTAAAACCGAACCGGTTTAAGTTACGGTTCCGGTTATGTTCGCATTTTGGTTATCGGTTACGCAAAATATTTGAGTAAAAGTTTCGTAAATGTGAACCGGTTTTTGTATGTTTCGGTTTTGTAATACTGGTATGGTTTCGATTCATGAACAAAATTGTATTGTATAAAAATATAAAAATATAATAATAATATAAAATTAATAATTAAAAAAGCATTACTTTCTTAATGTTTCATTCATACATTTATTTCACATACTCTTCAGTTTGATTTAGTTTAGTTACATTTTAAGAATTTTAATACTTCATTTAACAAATTTAGTTTATTTTTGCGCTTAAAATTAAAAATCAAAATTCAAAATGAAAAAAAAATGAAATAGTGTTTCAGTTACGGTTTTAAATTTTAATCGGTTTTTGAGGTTAAGGGTTACTGTATCGGTTAGGGTTTTAACCCCTGATTATTAGGTAACTCTTTGATTATACTTATGATTCTCGTTGCTCCTATGATTTGTAATTTAATTTTATTTTTCATTAATTTAATAAAAATATGTTTTTAGAAATGTAAATATTCTCCTACTGGGTATCTGTCAGTCGAGCACACACAACTCTAGCTTTGGTTCTAGTTTCCTTACTTCTCGAATTTTTCGCTATTCTTTTTTGGGTCTCCACACGCACTCTGCACTTTGCTAGCTGTGACTTTTGTTTCTAATTCCAATTTCGCAGCAACAACAGGAACGCATGTGGGACGAGCTGCCGAGGGGGTATGGGAAGGGGAAGTAGACATAGCATGAATAATAGGCAAACAGCAAAGAACAACAACAACAAGAACGCACTGAAAATGGCGATTCATCAAAGTCCACTTAACAAGTTTTTTGCATTTGAAAGACAACAACAAATTGGCCAGACGAGCCGTAGAAGAAGAGTAAGAAAAAGAAATAGAAACAGAAGACAAAGTAAATTACAAAATATAAGAAGTTAACATATGTATAGTGTATATATTTTAGTAGATATATGTATATATATGAAAGTCTATTAAACGATCAATCATATGATATAATAAACTAGTTAAAACTTCTGCATACTTGTAGGATGATTTGGATTTGTTTAAAAACTAATTAATTAAAAAACTCCTTTTGTATTGGACACTTTTCTTTGGATTAGATATAGTTCAATTGAACATTTTTTTTTATTTTACTTCACTTTTAATTATAATCTGCATCTAAATTCACTACACTTTAAAAATTTGCATTTTGTAGAACATTTTTTATTTTTCCCAATACAACTTTAAGCATTAAACTATATTTAATTGTCAAATTAAAATTGTTCTCAATTTGATTAAATTATCCTAATACTGATTAATTGACTAATAAGCCTAATGTAAATTTATGATCAAATTCTCTTGTTTTTTATCTGCATCTTTCCCTTTTTTACTGTGTAAGATTTTCATGACCTTGAGGAAGGCTTTCGTTATGTATTTTTGGATTTTCATGTTTATGTGTCCGAAGTAGCTTTACTTCGTATTTTTTTCACTTCTATTTTTTGCGGCCTTTTGTTATGATTAGCCATTCGCAGCGTACGCACAAAAATTCTAATTTTACTTTTCGCACGCACACACACCCTTCAACACACACTCACACACACTCACACACACATACACACACATATAGACTCATATATCAACACACACTTTTAACTATGTCTAGCAAAATATTTTTGACTGTTTGACGTGTATTTTTATTTTTAATTTTTGTTCTTGTGATTTGTTTGCTACTTTTTATACCCTCTGATTATAAAATGAGCGAGGAAGGTATAACTATAAATATTAATTTACATACATATGATTAACAAAGAGCGCAAATATAAAACAAAAGTACAAAATATAAGTTTTGTAATAAGTTTAATTACGAATGTTCTTCATAATTATGTTTGAATACTATTTTAAGAAATTACAGGGTATTAATTAGTCTTAGACTCTCGGCTATCGGCTTTTTTTTTGTAATTTTGTGGCACGTTCCTGCTAAAGAAAACAAAAGCAAACCGCTGTTTGTCAGAAATACATAACAAAAAGGTAACGAAAGTCGCTTTTTAGCACTGTTTACAAAGCGAAAGAAAGACATCAAAATACCCAAAAAAAAAAAATAATAGCAACCGCCAAACACTATCGCTTTTTATCAATTTGGACCAGCTAGTTAGCTGGTTAGCTAGTTAGCTAAATGACACACATTTCTCACTAATGTTGTATTTAGTTTGAGTTTAATATTTAAATAAATTACCAATATTACGCATACGCCAAGTTGCTGTAGTTGTTTTCTTTGGAATCCCACGCAGCAACAGCAACCAAAAATATTATTTCTAATTTTGTTTTATTTTGTCATTTTAACTATTTTTTGCTTTTGTTGTAGCAGTCATTGCACTCAAGCAGCGTTCAAATCAGCGCCAACAGCAGCTTGAGTTATTGTATTTTTTTTTCTTTGATAATACTTAAAGCTAAATTTTGCAAGCAAAAAAGAATTATCGCAGCGCTAGAATATAAAAGTTCATTGACTTCATTAGAAATGTTTATTTTGTATTTGCTATGATTTGACGTTGCTGCTGCTGCTGTTGCTGTCGTGCTATGTTGCTGGCGTGCACCAATCAGCAACGACGTCGCTGTTGTCGCTAGCGTTGGCGTTGCCGTTGCCGTTGACGCTGACGTTGCTTTTAACATTCTCACATTCTCACATTCGCATTCACATTTCGCATTTCTCATTCTCGTTTCTCGCATGTGTGCCCAATTTGTGGCACGATCTGCAGAGGCGTCTCCTTTCTCGAGTGCTGTTCAATTAATGCGGCTCATTATGAATACACATAGATACACTTGCCTATTATCAAAACATAAATTTCAAGTTATTTGCTAAAACAATAATAATAACAACAAAAACAACAACAACAACCACAACAACAGCAGCAATAACAATAACAATAATAATATTGAAATTGCTGCAAAAAGTTTTGAAGACGCTGACTTCACGCACATTTATGCAAATAAGCAACGCATTAAATTGAATACCAAATTGTTGAAAGAACTCAACAAAATGTGCGTAGCAATTGAGCCATAGTAGTCGACTACGAAATACCCTAAAAAAATAAGGCTAATTGAAAGGCATAAAGAAGTTGTGATATTCAATAAAATTAAATTGTTAATAACTCAATTCATTTTAATATTAATTAAAATTAGACATATCACATAGATTTTTATAGTTGAAAAGGCTTTGCTTTTCTTTAAAATTTAGTCGTCAAACAATTATCGTTTTCACCTTAACAGATCCGTATCCGTAGAGTACAATTAATAATAACATTCTTATGCATAATTTAATAGCTTAAAATTGAGAGTTGTCCGAAAGTCTATGCGTAAATTGATGCCGATGCCTCTGTCAGATCGACGGGAAAGAAGCATAAGAATTTGTTAACCTTGAATCGTTGTAGATGCGATCATTCCACTCTCTGCACACAAAACGAAGCGAATCGAAGAGAAGACATCATCGATAGCTATACTCGTTTACATATGTACATATGTAGGCTCGATTTATGCCAGCTCTGCCTTCGAGTAGTTTGAATAAATTGATGGTGCGTTCTATGCGCTCACAGCAATTAATTAACCGACAGTTTATTTTGTTTTCTTTTTTGTTATCTATTTTTTTTCTATTTGGACAACTTTGTGTGTTGTAAATTGATTGGCAAGCCATTCATTGGCTATATCCAGATTGGCTGGCCAAGACGGCACTTACAATGCTGGAACTGAATGGAGGCCTTTAAACAGAACTCGAGTCGTGTCTTCTTTGACTTCAAGTATTTACAATATTATATTTAAGGGCATAATAGAATACATTATTGAAGTGCACAAAAGCTTTGTTCATGGAATGAACTTCAATATCATGAATCAAGTGATGTGTAAATCTTTGAGGCGGAAGCTGAATTTAATGGAACAGGTGGAATGGAACAGGTGGAATGGAACAGAGATATGTGTAGAATGGACAGAGAAACAATGAACAATGAGACAGTTGAATTTGGTATCTTAAATTCAATTAAATGTTAATAAGAAACAATAGGAACTAGAAAAGCTCAAGATGTTTGTGTAAATAATAGAATCGAATTATATTAAAAAAAGAAAATATAAAATAAAAACAATAACAGTTGTATGACAACAATTTAAAAAAATTAAGCACTTTAACGTGCGAAGATAAATAATTAAAACATTTATTTTAAATATAAAGTAAGTCAAATAAAAAACGTTTGGAATAGAATATTAATAAGTTGGGAGTAGAGATGGGCACGGACCTCCTTCTCACTGCCCGGCCCGGGCCAGAAATAAATCTTTCAGGCCCGCACTATGGTAAAAAAACTCGATATTTTGGCATAAACTCTAAATATAAAGATAGACACTTGAAATTTTGCATGTACTTTAGTTAAACTAATTTAGAATTTTGGATTTTTTTTTTTAACTTGGACCACGCCTTCACCTCCCCCTCCCCATACGACTATGCGAAAAAGTGAAATCAAATTGATAAAATATCTAAATATATAGCTAGAGGCTTGAAATTTAACACGAAGCTTACTTGTATTATTCAAAAATATATAATTTTAGTTGTTATTCAATTGGATCTTGTCTTCATCCTCCCTTCCTCCCCGACTAAGAAAAAAACTAAAAAAAAATTTTTTAAACTTAAATATAAAGCAATTTATTTTAAACTTTGAATGTTTGCTTTTTAGATTAAAGTAGAATTTACAATTTTGTTTGTTTTTTAATTTGACAACGTTTTCACCTCGCTCCCCATGTGAATCTAAGAAAAATCCGAATTTTCAGCCAAAATTCACACCTACAACATGTCATTTTTCACGAAAAGGAACAAAATCGAACAAACGGGACTATTAACATCTGATTCTAGATGGTTTAGTTAATAACCTTTACTCAAAACTCTCGTACTGTTTTGTGATGTACTAATGTAGAGCTTAACGGAACAGGAACACATTTGTTAGTTTTTAGCAAAAAATACACATAAACAACACATTGGACAGTTGCACAATAAAACACAAATACTAAAAATCACTACTTCTATCGTTTTTTAAATACCTTTATCAACTTTATCCATATTTAGCAATTTGTAATATGCTTCCGAAACAAACACAATTGGCTCTCAAAGTTGCAATTATTTTTCCCGCGCTTTTTCAGTTCATGTGGCAACGCTCAATCAGCTGACTTTGAGCGCGCATAAAACACTAAGGGTAGTCCCGAAAAATCTAAAAAAAAATTTTTTGTTTGCTTTGAACTTTCTAGATTTGGGAAATAAAAACATTTTTAAGATACTGAACAAAATACAATTTGAGTTTATGCCAAAATATCGGACTTTTTTACCATAGTGGCCCGGTCCAGATCCGGCACGGTCAAATTTTCAAGAGGCCCGGCCCGACCCGAGCTCGGCCCTATTTTTTTTTAGATACCAATTTTATTTTTAAGCCTTATTTGCAAGCAGATTCTTAAACTTTTTCTTTGCTCTTTTTTCGGCGTACCACAAGAAATTTTGTTACAGAAATTTTGTGCTCATCTCTAGTTGGGAGTCCCAAGTTGGGACCTTTTTAGTAGATATGTTTGAATGAAGGAACTGTGGTAATTGAAACAGATCCTTACCACATTTGCAAATGAAGAATTCAAATACAAAACAGTACGTATATAATGGGCCACTAAATTATATAACTTAAAGTGAATCTCATTAAGATATATGTATGTACATATAAGCATGGAACTGAAGGAGATATTGTAGCAATATAATAATGATTCAGATTAAGAATGCGATTTGGAACTGTGGAAATGGAGCATATGAAATGTAGAACACTGGAATGTGAACTATTAAACCACATGCCAGACTTCAATGGCCAATTTCAGCTTGAAGTGAATGATTTGTAAATTACAGGCAAAAAAAAAAAACGAACGCGGCTTGGAGTGACCAAACTGCAAACCATTAACAACCCGTCAATGTCTGTGGGCAGGGTAGAGCACAAAAAAAAATACAAGAGAATAGAAGTAAAAGATGAGGGAACAACAGAGACCACAAAAATGACTTTTTAGCCAAGAATAACAAGAGCCAACCGCAAGAATCAAGTCCAACTTTTCTATGGACTCATTCAGATGGTTGTCTAGCAAATTCTGGGTACGTTCAGTTGATTCTCTGTGTCTTTTTCGTCGCTTTTTCATAGTTTTTTCTTCATTTTGCGTGGTAGCCAACGATGGCGACTTGCAAGCGTTGACTTTGACTCTTTCGACGAATAACAAAAAAAGAGAAAAAAAAACCCGTCGCAAACGGGCAGCAAATGCGTGTGCGATTTCTTGTTGTTCTTGTTGCTGTTGTTGTTATTGTTGCTATTGTTGTTATTGATGGTGTTGTTGTTGAAACAGCAGCAGCAACAGCGCCAATCACACGCTTCCCGGCACACACAAGAGCTGTTCCTGTTCTTTTGCAAGTTCTTATATTATTTCAATATCCCCTGCACCTCATCAAGAAGGGTATTAACAACTTGCTCATGGGTTTGTAACAGATAGCAGCGGATATTGGCATAATGGTTTTAGAAGTCTCTGTCTGATGTTTAAAATAGAACATAAATTAAAGTTCTTAAGACAATTTAAAGTCTCAAAATTTGAAAACAGGCGTGCTAAAAAAATCACAAGTGAAAGCGAATTCATAGAAAAGCAAGTGATTTAATTTTTTTTAGCATGTTCACCAACCTTTTCGCATTAGACTGCTAGAGTTGGCCTCAGATTAAATTTCCCAAGGGATTAGTTAGCAATTTTTTTAAGTTTATCATTGCTGAATAATAGATTCTAATTTTATTTTTTTTTAATTATTATAATTTAATTAACGTATATATTAAATTATATTGTATAGATTAAAAAAATTTTAAAGTTATGGGAGCGTCAAACAATAAAAGTTACTTGACAACTCTTAATTCTATAATTCGGACAAAAAATGTCACATTATTCTCATGGCATCTGATGAAAATGGATTGAGCGATGATTTCGTTTCCCTCAAAAATTTTTAGACTGTGAAATTCAAGTGGAAGAGATTTCTGTAGCAAATATTCAGGCCTGTTCCGAATTTCACTTTTGATAAGATTTGTCGGAATTGAATTTATTTAACCTGATCTAATACTATTTCGGCTATATTCAACGGATTGGTATCACTTTGAGTTGATGAGTTAAAGTCCTACAAAGCGAAAAACGATAACTTCCAAATGCTAAAAAGTGACTTTCTCACTTTCGTATAAATATTTTCACTTACTTTTATAATTAGTCTTTTATTTTTATTAAATTTCTTAAGTCCTTTAAATAGTCAGCATATTCAAGAAACTGTCTTTCCATTGGGTAGTATCTAATATTTGTATATTAATTAATTTTTCTAAGAAGTTTGATAAGGATTTCTCAAGAAATAAAAAAGTTTTGCATTTCGAAGGGTATCTCTTAGTTGAAAGTTCTCGCAAAGATTGCGCTGTCTTGTTGTTTGCAGCTAAACTCGCTGCCAGCTTCGCTGCTGTTGCTGCTGTCGCTGTTGCTGTTGCTGTCATCGTCAGCGCCAACGTCGACGTCGACGTCTCTGCTACACTTTGCCTATTCTAGCTAGTTTCACCTTGAAAAGTTCATTCACGCCGTTGCCAAAAAAGCCGAAGCGCAGCGCCAAAGTCCACAACAACAATAAAAAGTAGTGAAAAAACTTGCACAAAAATAACATAATTTATTTTATTTTTTCGTTGCCTGCACGCTCGATAGAAACAGCCAGAGAAAGAGAGAGAGAGAAAGAGGCAGAGCGAAATAGAGAAAGAGTGTGAGTTGTTGAGCTCTTCCAACTGCTGACCAATTGCCGGTCACTGCGAATCGTTTATAATGCAAATATATACGCACTTTTTCAACGCTTCAACGTTTTCAACGACTATTTATGGTCAAGTTTTTTTGTACGTTCTTTTAGCCAAGCGAAAAGGCCACGTTTGCAGTTGTATGTTCTCTAGTTCTGGGAATTTCCATGTGGGGCAATTCGAGACATTTCGTTGCAGGGCAAAACAACAACGACTTTGCTAGTTTCTTCTTTCAAGGGATCGTCTGTTGCCAACATGTAATCTTATCTTGCGATTATGTGCAGTCCAGATATGATATAACACATACGCACTCACTATCATAACCAACATTTACAATTACCTCTAAGGTATCGAAATTCCGCAACTCTCGTTTGAAAAAACTAAACAAGTGTGTTTTGAGGCAGAAAGATTTAATTTCTTAGTAGTTAGTGAATTAAATATTATAAGAGAAAATAAAAAAAATGTAATATTTAAGTTTAAAGATTTAAGTTAATTCACTTAAAAACAAATGTAAATAAATTCTTCAAACATAATTAAACGGAAGTCTAACTACAACCACTTGCCTTAAATGAGTCTTACTTTTGGATACTCCCCAACACAATCGCCACAATCGGGAGCTGACATGACTCATTCCCATAATAAAAACAAAGACAGTGAAAAACAAATAGAGGGGTTCCACAACAAGCAGCCCCAAAAAACCAAATAGCTCTGATTACGCATTTGGTTTTTTTTTTGGGGCAATCAAAACAACAAATTCGCACACCCCCAAACACAGTCATAACAACAACAACAATTCCACATAGCACCAATAAGAAACTATCAAAATTGGCAAATTGCGAAATCTAAAAGCAACAACAACAATATGTTTTTGTTTTATTTTTCTCTATTTTTTTTTTTGCACATATCAAAACAAATGGCGAAAATTCGGTGAAGTTCAAGGTATGTGCCATTAAATTAGGCACAAAAAGCAAATAGAGAAAAAGGAGAAGCAGCGCGAAACTAAAGCAAAACTACGGAGAGAAAACTAACACTTAACTAATAGAGAGAGAATGAGATGAAGAGCTAATAGTAAGAGAGAGAGTGAGAAACGAGTAGACAAGCGACGAAGCCGGGAAGCCAAACATGCGTGCGATCAGAATAGAATGCAAAAACAAAAAGCAGACAACGAATAGAGCAGAAGGCAGAAACCAAAAGAGAAATAAAATATAAGTAGACAAATGCTTTATCTATTAGTTATATGTATGTATATATCAATGTGTGTATGTCTGGGTGTCTATGTGTGTAAAATGCGTGTGCCGCGCTGCTTTTTAATTTTTTTTTTCGCTGTGCGTTTGCCAAAAAAGCTTCGACAACGACAACGCCAACGTACCGCGTAGATCTTATCTAATCTGACGGATCGTGCCTTCTCTGAACTAACAACAACGACAACAACATCATTTTAAACGACTGTCTATTAAGTAGTTTATTGGGTTTTTGATTCATATAGTGTTAGACTCAGGCCTGGGCGAGTCTGGCGTTGGAATTGCCAGAAGATTACTCTTCAAACATATGATTATTATGCTTAGCTGTCTGTCGTGCGTATACGTAATATAACATAACATACTATATACATAAAGATATGTGGGAATATGCGAATGAGCACATGTGTCGCTCTGATTGTCGTCTCTGATTTATTTTTATCTAATTTTTTTTTTTTGTGACATTTATTAAACAAAATTTTGAGATAGGTTGTGGTAAAGAATGAAGTGTTGATATTAATAAATTGGGTAATTGTCGGTAATTGACAATAGCAAATATAAATAAACATAAATGTCAATGAAAGCATAGCTATCATAAAGAAGAATTTATCAATTTATCAGTAAACAATTAAAGCCAAATATATTGTAGGAAATTTATGGAAAGATTTTAGAATACTTTGTTTTAAAGTACATTTTAGAATAAAGTTTGAAAAATAATATTAAATTTTAATTATTGTGGATATAAATCAGAAATAAATTCATTTCAACCTAAAAAGGCTTCTTTTTATCAAATTAAAATAAGCAAAAACAAAATATTGAATTATTATTTAAAGCTTTTCAAAATATTTTGCATTTCCATTTTAAACTGACAAAGGTACAATAAAAAAACAACCCAATGACTCCAAACTATTTTTAAACAACATGGCCTGAAAGTATGCAACACTTTTGTTTTTTTTTTTTCAAAATTGGTAATTTTTATTAAAACACATTTGGTGGGCCAAATTGCGGAAGTATCTAACACAGAAATGCCCCACTGAACCACTTAATATGTAATACGTATATAATAGAACTTTTAATCTAGAGAGATTGAGAAAAGAGATGCTGCAAATAATTATCCCTTTTATATATGCGAATATGCAAATAAAATGAATCTAGCAAAAATTTCCGTTTCGCTTATGTTTTTTACTCTGTATGTAAAGCAGACCCTTTGCATTATTTTCACATACTTTGATTGCCTCAACTGAGTGTTGTTTGAATCTCTGATGTGAGAAGTAGAGCTTGGAGAGTCGACTGGAAGATGCTCTGTAACTATAGTAACTTGTGAGTTTATTGCAATCTTTTTTCAGCAGAAAGATACTTGTAAACGAAGAGAGGCAAATACTTGTAAGTATTATAAAAAAATGTCTTAAAATAGTACAAATATTTAACAACTGGCATACTATATACATTTAACTGTTATCTCTAGTTGCATACAATCAGAAAATATGTAAATATTTTTTTAAAGTTTTTAATTGTTCTCTGCCAGCAGCAGTTGAATATAGCCCATTTTGCAGGGTATTGAAAAAAGGTGTTCTACATTTGTGCTGACCCGAACTTTGCTTATCTCATACGCATCTCACAATGACTTAAATATCTCATTTAACGCCAGGACGAGTACGTTGAGCTCAGTTTATTTTGGGGTCCTGGCAAAGCAGCTTTGCTGCACTTGCTAACCACAAACAAAAAAGATACACACACACACACACACAGAAACACACACGCACAACTAAAAGCGCGCTCAATAAATTTTCACATGTTTATCCCTTTTTTCACACACATAAACACACACAAATTTCCTGTATGCTGGCCAAGTAATTCTTATGTACTGCGTCCTTTATCCTGTCCCAAATATATTAATGCCAGTCTCTGTGTGTTGTGTGTGTGTGTGTGTGTGTGTGGGTGTGTGTGTTAGTGTTGGTTGTGTGCGTGTCTGCCCGCAGTGCGCAAAGTGTGTCAAAAAGTTTTTGGCTATTACTTTCACTACTTACAGTTAGAGCCAGAGTTTTGGCAGTGTGTCAAAAGGATGGGATGGAGAATGTCCTGGCCTTCTAAGGGATGTTATTGTTGCTGTTGTTATTGTGCGTGTGTGTAATGCGACAAATTAACAATGTACTTAATTAATATGTCAAATTGGATTACAATTTGCTAAAAATTTGTCATAAATGTTGGTCACTGTGTTTCAGCTCCATTGAGCGGTTGATAAGCAGCATTCACTGTACTTTCACATAATTTTGGCTCAATGTTGATGGGCAAAAAGGAGGGAAAATTAATTTGGAGTTGAAAGGCAAAATAGATCCCCTCGTTTTTGCCCTTATTATTCTACTTGTGTTCTTAAGATACTATTTGTGCATCTTACGGATTCAACGCTTAATTGAAGAACAAGATATAAAAAAAATTCGATTAAAATATTTAAAATATTGAAAAAAATTATATTCGATCTGTAACAATATGAAAATGTAATTGACATTGTTTGAAATATATTTAAAAACCAAAAAAACATATCTGATGTATATTTTAAATAATTATTTGTTATAATAGGATTTTTTCTGCATTGTCTGCAATTTTTGCCAAATAATTGTATTATTTGTAGAACAATAGTTAATATCATTAATGTCATTAAAAAAAGTTAGTCAATATTACAGTTAAAATAATAAAATCTTTCCATTTATTTGAAACTAGTAATAGTTAAATAGAACTTTTCAACTAAGTAATAATGAGATTTAAAAGGAAATTATTGTGGTGCTGATTTATTAAGTAAATTTTTAAGTTTCTTTGTAAACTATTTCCATTTCATTTTATTCGAAAATAACTTAACTCTTAATATACGATGACAGACAGCTGAAGCTTTCAATGCTCGATGAAAAGTGAAGCCACTAAAAACTTATCAACTGCGCATATATAAATTTTAATTAGACTTCACACACACACACACACACACACACACATATATATATATATATAAATACTTATAAATCTAAATATATACATACATAAATACTCCACAGACTGAAACGGCATAGAAACCGACATTTTGAAGCGGGGATTCATTTTGGCTCTAATTAATTTTTGGCCAAGTGACATTCCCCCTCGCACACACATACATACACACACCCAGACACACACACATACAGAAGTTTTGAAGTAGTCAGAATGAAAATCGAGCTGTGTCTCATGATGAATTGATTTTCACAGTGTGTACAGAGCGAAAGTTTTGGGGGCCTAAAAACGACAAGTGCAAAAGCGCAGCACAAAAGTATCTCACGGATACACAAACTGAAAGCAAAGAGAGAGAGAGAGAGAGATAGAGAGACAGAGAGAGAGAGAGAGAGAAATAGAGGATTGGGGAGACCTGTTAGCAAAATGGCAAGGCGGTTGGGGGTCTCACTGTGTTGTCAAAGTAACGAGTGCGCTGTCAAGTCTCTGTCAGCCACACCCCCCCACATCCCTCGTTCCAAAAAACGCCCACAAAAAGCAGGCAAAGTAAGTAAACTAAAAAGACAAAAGCAAGGCCTAAAAGTGTGCTACACATAAGAAGCAAGTATATAAGGCCCAGTCGGAGCTGATGCTGCTGCGTCTTCATCTTTGCAGGTTGCCTGGCGACAAGAGGGAGACAAGTGGGCCAAGTGGGGGAAGGGGCATGACAACATGGTCATGAGCTTCAGATTCAGCCAAGTGCAACAACAACAGCAGCAGCAGCAACAGCAGCAACATTGACAAAAGGTTTTTCTGGCTTGGCTACGCCCCCTTACCGCCTTCTCATCCCCCCCGGCCTGTTATCACCCAGTCTGCTTTTGGCCATGTACACAAAACTTGGGCAAAATTCGAATGTCAGTTGTAATAGCTTCGGCATATAAATCAATAAAATGATTGTACGCACCTTTGCGCTTTCCCTTACCAATTCCCCAGCTCTCCAGCTCTCCAACTCCCCTTATCTTCCCCCGTCCCTCCTGCACCACCCACTTTTTCTTTGGCTCTGTTGCTGCTACCATTTTTTGTTGTTGCTGTTCTTGCACAGCTTCTGGTTCTGGTTCTGGCCATGGGCACTTGTAGCAACGGCTGGCGGCCTTTACTACAGTTTGTTGTTGTTATTATTGTTGTTGTTTTTGTTGTTGTTGCTGCAACGTTGTTGCCGAAATACACATAAAAAGGGTGGTGAAACGAGGGCCAACTCCAAATTTTATGGGATTCTTATCAACAGTTTTCAAAAAGGGACTAAAATTAATTCACTTAATCACATTATTTATATTAATCGGATGTGGAATTTAATATTATATAATTTGAATTAATTAAAATTCAAGTTCTCATTTTATTTTCAAAAATTAGTCTTTAAGTATTAATCATCTCTTTCTTTTTCACAACACGGAATATTAGCAAGCCATTGCACTTGTTGTTTAATAAATAATAAAATAAAAATAAAATTAGTACTTCACAAATAAATAATTTCTTTGCATAAGTTATATTTATTAAAATATGCATTTACGACATTTATATAAATAGTGTGACTGGAAATAATTGAAAATAAAATCAATATTATCTAGTATTGAGAATAATTTAATAAATGGTCGGTAAACTAACTATAAATGTATTTAAAAACAAGTGGGAAAGGCTATAGTCGAGCTCCCAACTATGGGATACCCGTTATTTATTTTAATGAATTTTGAAATACTTTTTATTGCATGCTTTTAGGCACTTATATTAAAAATTACATCCCCCCCTAAAAAAAAAAAAAAACGGAAAAAAAAAAACCCCTACAATTATATTTTAACAAAAAAAGAGAACATATTTTTTATATGTTTACTTGTCTATATCAATTCTGCAAAAGTTGAATAAATATTATAAAAAAAATTTTATTATTCTACTCCCTCATAAATCTATCATAAAAATTTGTTAATTGTGCATTTGAAATATTGGTTCCCAATTTTATTGACATTAAATAATTTATGTAATATATTTAAGAATTTTCTTAATAAGCTAACGTTTTAACTTTAGTTATATTATTTATTATGTTTAAGGAAGACAAATTTCTTTTTTTACAAGAGTTTTTAGGATTACGGGTATTTTATTGCTCATATTTATTTTTAATATGTCATTTTGTATGTGAAACTGCTCAATATACCCATTATTCTCACTGGCAACATCCACATGGCATCCAACATCCATTTTCCCTTTCCCAACAACTTATTTTCCACCAGCTTCAGGTGCGGCTGCTTGTTGCTGCCACAACCATTTTTATTGTTGTTGTTGTCGATGTTGTTGTTGTTACTGCCGTTTGGCATTCAACATTCACATTGGGGCCATTTTGCTGACTGTTGATGATGATAATGGGTCTGGGGGCTTTGCCTTGGGGTAGAGAAGGAAGGAGAAGTAGCTGACAGGCTGGCTGACTGTCTCACTTTCTCCCTTTCCCCCCCCCTCAGTTGGCAGTTGCCATTGCGTACGACGTATAAATTTTTACGCATTTTTGATTTATGTGCAAAAACAAAACAACACATACAAAATGTTGTATATGTGATGTGTGTTGTGTATATTGAAAATGCATTTCCCACAAAAAAACAAAAAATCAAGCCAACAAATTGAAATTGAAATTCAAGCAAAATAAGTTTAAAGAGGCTGATTTAGCAGCTGCACACGGCGCAATAACGTTAATGATTATGGCAACTCTGGCAAAGCGATAACAAGCATGAGATGGGCTAAGTGAAGGAGAGGGAAGGGGCAAAGACTTGACGCACCTGCGGGACACATATGTTTGTATGTGAGAGAGCGGGAAAAACTCAACACAACCTACAAGCCATTAAAAGTTTTACAATGCAGACACACGCACTTTTCCAGCAGTCGGCACGCCTCTACCGCCCCTTTTTCTTTTTCGTTTTCTCTTACTTGTTTCCCTTTACTTCTCGTGTTTTTTTTTGGAGCTCTGTTGCAAATATACAATTTTTAGGCACACTCTTTAGTGAGGCAGCTGTATTTTTTTTTTCTTTCTATTTTTTTTTTTGTTTGCCTTGGCCAACAGAGCGCATACTTGATGCGTCGCCCGGAGCTCCTGAGAACACTTCTGGCCATGATGGAAGACCACAACACATGCGAACCCAAGTTACACCGACTCCAAACTTGTTTTTCCACTTCGCATTTTCCTTTACATCTTCCTATCCCTTATTTTTATTTTTCTACCATTTTGTCGAAATTTACAACAAGTAGGGCAAGTCAAGAAGCACTTGAAATATATTTTGCTGGCTTTTTCACTAGACTCCTTGTGCCTCGGCTCCTTTTTCAAATTTATGTTGCTTAGACATCCAGTTTAAAGTGCCATAGATTCGAAAATAAGCTGCTTTACCATACATCGCAACAAGGACATTTTCTGAGCATCTAAATACCTTGATAATTGTCGGATTCTGCAAAATTCAAGTGTTGACCATTTCGCAGGAGATGCGACAGCATATAAAAGAAATGGTTGACAAATTTAATTGTAAGAACTTCAATCAATTTTAAAATTCAAAAGCAAGAAGATATGACATGAAATAGATAGAAAAGTTTACAATTAGTTATAAGCTTATATTGAGAAATGTTAAAAAATGTATAAGCTCATATATTTGAGTATCTCAGAAATAGTTGATAAATTAAAGGTCCTTAAACTAAGTTTAATCAAAAATTATTCTAATTTAACATGAGAGGAACTGTTGATAGTTTTAAGAATTTTTAAACAATCAATTTAATGCTTCAATTATGAATTTTAACTGAAAGGGAATGATTTTAAATTTTAGAAACAGTCACAGTTGCAGTTAAGATTATATGGGCAATATATCTTTAATTAAGAAATGTATAAATGTTTAATATTAATATTAAATGTATGTCAACCTGCAATCAATCATGCGCTTTAAAAGCATACACATGATAAATATAATTAAAACCAGTATGAGAAGCTTATAAGAAATGGTTCAGAAATTTCATCAACTTTAATCAAAGTTGATTTGAGTTGAACTTTAACTGGATTATTCATATACAAATTGGAAGCGTAAACCTAATTCTCCATTAGAAATTTGCTCTACACTTGATTTGAGTTTTAGTTCAGCCTTGGTAAGCCGAGCACTCAAGTTTATTGGGGGTCTACCGCAATAAGGAATGAGTAGTTCACCTCATTAAAGTTACATACTTCTATATCTGTTTCTGCTTCTTCTCACAGTGCTAACAAGCTTTTTCAACCTGCATAAAGTTGCACGCACTTGCCGCTGTCCCCCATGATAGACACACATACGCATATAATGCTCACACACAGACACACAGACATTTCCACCCACATGGAGATTGCCCAGGGAGCAACCGACTGTCGTTGCTGTGACAGCAAAGATAACGCGACAGCAGCAACAGCAACAGCAACAGCAGCATGAGAGGCAGCAGCAACAACGACTCTAGCAGTGGCAACATTGGTGCGAGGATTGTCAATGCATGTGTGTCTGTCTGTGTGGCAAGCAAATGACCAGCAGGAAAAACCAGGGAACAGGGACACATCCAGTCCAGGGTGTGATCTATGCCTATCTGATGTATTTTAATGGTGCTCACATATATTTTTCATTATTGCTGCTGTCACAGAAAAAGCGCAACAAAATACAGCAAGTGGGAATATATGATAAAAATAGTCACAATAACGAATACGAAATACCCTAGAATAAGCTTTTTAAAATTTAGAAAGTGTCATCTCAAGATCTTTTTAACATATATCACTGAATTTTGGCATAGGTATTGATGACAGAGTTTCCAACTTTGTCGTTTTAAATTAATTTTAAAATTATTCTTTTTGAAGTTCAGGAAGCATGTGAAATAGGAAATATTTAGATAACTTTGAAATACTTATGTGGTAAATATTTTAAATACCAATGAAACTTATAAGCCCTCTTAAACTCAGCTACTCAAAGAGCTGTCTCATCTTCTACATTCTAATGTCGCGTTACGTATACGCAATGTCAGCCAGACTCGCACACAGTCTGCGTTGCTTCAATTTATTTTGTATACACGCGAGCACACGAAATTCGTGGCTGCATCCATCCTGCCGCCGGCACAGTTCGAGCCCATGAGTTTTGGGCTTATTTAACCATGCCCCCCGCCTACCAACGTTCTTCCGCACACTCACACACACACGCACACACATGGGGAATGGGGAAAGGCTGAGTTTCCCCTTATCGCCAGAGTCGCTCTGCGGCATTTGGGGATTCATGCGTTGCGGCCCGCAATATTTTTTATGGGCAGCCCCCAAAACGTTGTGATTGCAATTTAAAAATCGATAAATTGCAATTAATTTAATGGTCACAACGACATCCAGCAGCAAATTTGGCCAAATAAATCATGGGACACTGCAGTGAAGCGATGCGGTTGTTTCTATTTAATATGCTTGCAGATAATGGCAATTTTTGGGGTATGAAAAACTTTCAATCTATGGAAGAATGTCCAAGAGTTACTCAAAGAGAATGATTCTTTCAACACTGTTTCAATGGGAAAAAGTTTATAAGCTCTTAAACTATTTGTAAACTATTGACAATAACTACAAACATTAAATGCTTCATATAGATATATTAAAGCTAGCCGAATTCAACAGAATATTTTAAAAATCAAAAATGAGGGAGAGTGAAAAAGGGACAGACAAATTTCATAATATTATGTGAAATTAAAACTTTGCAATTTCCTTTTTACTTTGCAAAACGACTTTCAAGATATTTAACTTAAAATAAGTATAACACAAAATATCAAATATATATTTCTTACTGACTCCCGACTTTTAAGCTGAGCCAACTGTGCCTAAAAAATGACAAGAAATTGTTATTTATGAAGGCCCAACAGGCACTTAATTAGCCACAGCAACATCGGGCTAATGGATGCCCACAGTTGTGAGAGATTTAAGTTGTCAGGGAGATGAGCAATGAAAGAGGACGTCAAATTAATAAAACGGAGGGAATAAAACTAATACAAGCTTCAATTGTTAAAGAAAGTGTGTACTGAAATTAAATAAAAAAGGGAAAACTGTCTAAGAGTTATAAGATTTATTTAAGATTAAGTTTAGTATAATAAAATATACTATAATAAATTTATTTAATAATTATTTATCTTTGGCACAATTAAAAAATGTTTTGTGGCATTGGAACAATCTATAAGAGTATTGTATGACTATAAAGGTATTATTTTTTCCCTATATAAAAAATCAAATTAAATGCAATCCCAGTCTTAGCGTTTCTAAAATTGTCTTCTAACATATAGAATTCAACTGCAACTGCTTAGATATATTTTTGTTAGGTTAAAATAAAAATGAAAGCACATCGAAAGTGAAATTTTAATTAAACTGCCAGAGCCATTTGTAGCCATGGCAAATGAGAACTGGAGCATATTTTAAATGCAGCAATGAAAAACAATTTGCCGGGCCCAAATAAAGCCGAGGGTCTGGTCTGATGTGGTGTGGTGTGGTCTCGTCCTTGTCAAGTCCTGGCTCAAGTCCTGGCAACTGGCAACTGGCATTTGCATAATTTCCACCCCGGAATGGGTAAAAGCAGCGGCTCAGATTCGAGCAACGCTGGGATTGCTGATTAGGTGCTTTGCCATCGACTTCACTCTCTTCCCGAATGTCCTTCGTCCTGGTTGCTGTGGTCCAGCAACGCAGCATTTAATTACCAACCAACCACGGCGGCAACAACTTCAGCACAAAAACAAAAGAGAAGTGAAGAGGGAGATGCTGAAAATAAAAAAAAACAGGTTAGGCCGTCAGAAGACGCGACAGAACGTGCCAGGACATTGCGTTCGCCTGCCTACAGCTAAAACAAAACCTAATTTTCTCAAATTTCCAAACGACCAACAACAACAACAACAGCAACGGCAACGACAACAACAACAACAACAATGGCAATGCTGCTGCCAATGTTTCTAGTCAGCGTTTAGGCCAACAATGTCGAAGAAATATGGCGCACTTTAAGTGCGCTCTATTTGAGGAGATTGTCGGAGTCATGTACACTGCAACAAAATTCTAGTTTATTTTTAAAAGGCGACGCCAGAATGGAAAGCAATGTTAAATCCATTTTTTATGAATTGCTTTGTTTTTATAACCAGGGAAATAGCTAAATAAAAAGTGCTAAAAAAAATAAAATATCTGCACTACTTAAAATGAGACTACATCTTTTGTTTGTTTTGTATAGTATGATAGTCTATCAATTTTTATCGTTTCATTGTGATTTTATTATGGCTCATTTTGCTTACCTATAGTCTTGATAGTTTAAAAAATTCTCATTTAATTCATTAAAGAATATCGATATTGACTTCAAACTCTGGATTAATGTTGTAGTGATCACATGATAGTTCAGCAATAATATTTCTAAGTATTCTTTAAAAGTAGAATACACTTCTGCAGTTTTTCAAATGAGCTTCAGATAGTTTTAAAATTACATTTTAATGTTTACTATTTAGTTATACTTTCTGCATAATAATTCATAATTTGTTTTTAGGCGAAAATCTTAATATCTGATCTGATTTTGTCACTGTGTAGCATTATTATTGTTATTTCTTATTTTAACGTGTTATTTCTGATTTTAATGTGGATTAGTTTTTAGTTAACCTATAATTTAAGCCATATAATAATAATATATTTAATTGATTTATATATTTTTTATTTTTTTTTTTTTCATCTACCAACGCACCCCCCCACATAAAAAAAAAATAAAAAAAAAAAAAATTAAAAATATATATTTAAATTTAAATTTAAAATTTAAAAATAAAAATAAAATTAAAATTAAAAAAAAAAAAATAAAATAAAAAATAAAAATATAAATATAAAATAAATATTATATATAACCCAACTTACATTCCATGCATGGAAAGAACCCCCCCCCCCCCCCCCCACCCCAAACAAATATTATAATAATAAAAATTAATATTAATAATAATAAATAATATTAATATGGGTTTTTATTATAGATAGGGAGAAAGGGAGGGTATAAAGGGGGGGGGGGGGGGGTCGAGGGGGAAGACATAATAAATACCACCAACAAAGCAGGAACCGAGCCAAACCGTACACAGTTGTTCTTGGTGGTAAAAAAAAAAATTATAATTTCCTCGTGGTTCTTTGGGGGGCGGGAAAAGGAACGCGTTCTAAAAGAAAACAAGAGTCAATATTGCCATTAATTAATTTATAAAGAAAAACCACACCAAGAGTTTTTCTACGATTGATTAAACACCATTAAAATTACTTGCAGTGTAGCCTCTGACTAGTGTTGCAGGAATATTTCCTTAAGAGATGCGCGAGTTTTGTTGTTGTAGCTCAAACAGGTTTCTGCAATGCGACTCGCACACACACACACACACACATACCCAAACACACACTCACGCACATTCCGTAAGCACAACAGTGACAACAACAACAACAACAACGACAACAACAACATGAAAATAGAGTAAAAGCAAAGCAACAAACAATGATTTTCATGGTACGTAAAATTAATTAGGGCACTGAGACAAAAATCCTCAAATTTCAATGAGCTGCGCAGTCGACGTCACACACACACACACACGCACACACATAATAGGTACACAACTAGTGGGTGGTAGGCTGAGCAAGGGGGAGGGAGACAGAGGCATGCAATGAAAACAAGACAGAGGCACAACTAAAAATACCAAAGGGGGAAGAGAGAGAAAAAAGAGGAAGAGGATTTGGAGAAGGATGTTGAGCAACATAATTACTCTCCCTCTGTATGTATGTGTAGTATGTGTATGTATATGTGTATGTGTGTATTGTGCGTAGGCTGCGTCTGTCAATGCAACCAAAATTTTGTCGTCGACGTTGGCGTCGCAGTCGACGTCGACGACGCTGCTGCGCGTGTTTATGTACCAAAAATTGAGAGCTTTTACATAGCCGAAAGCATTAAATGTGTATGTGTGAGTGTGTGTGTGTGTGTTATCAGCAACAACAGCAATTACAACAACAACAACAACAACAGGAAGCTCAAAGGCAAAAAACTTTATTATTTTTTTTGTTTTGTTTTCATTTTGTCTAATACATAATTACAAATACATTTTAGTCCCGAAAGTTTTTTAATTGTTTTTCTAGAAAAGCTTAAAAACCCGCACACACATTTGAGAAAAGCGCGGGAGGAAAATGCGAAACGATTGCTCTCAAATGAGCTATAAATGGGGGAGGGGGTGGCAAGGGGTGAGAGGGTGGAGAATGGAGGGTGGAGAAGAGATTGCAGGCTGACATTTTGCTTTGATTGACATTTGCGAATGTAGTAAAAAGCAAGGGAAGAGAGATGAAGAAACAATGGCAAGAATACAGGTAAAAAGGGTAAGGGAAGAGAAAGGAGAGAAGGAGAAAGTGTTGCTGATTTTGATGGGCAGGTGCTGTCATTGAGTAATTTTTTAATGGAAGAGAAGGAGAGAAAAGGAATTGAACGTTGAGAAAGTTGAGATAAATGCAAATCCTCAATGGGAATCGCAGCAGAAAATGGACTCAAGAACGGAGAGAATGGGTTGAAAGAGAGAATGCAAACTAAAATCATATTTGATTGTTTTAATTTTATTTAAGGAATGTTTAGTTGCAATCATTGATTTCATCTTCCTAAGGTTTTATAAATTGGAATCATTTTGCATACTCAATTTCAACTAAATAGCTGAACTACATTAATAGATATACATATCTAAAGGAATCTTTTATAAACTACATATTTCTAAAACAGTATAGAATAGATCCATAAATGTAAAACACTGCAGCCTTAATGAAATTCAGAGTATTTTATTTAATGATAATTGCCACATCATAGTTTACAATATAGCCCATTAAAAAAAAGTCTATTTTTTTTAAATTCTCTATGTCTTGTATTTATCTCCAAGGTATTTAAATCAACCGATTGGCAGCAAAACTTTAAGTTGGCAATTAAGTTTAAAGGAAACGAGATCTAACCGCCTAAACACCGCATACGGCATTTGGCACGCACTTTATTAGGAAACCAACAAAAAGAGGAAGACTCACAGAATGGGCATAAAAACCTCAAAAGCCTCAAAGGGGAAACTTTTGCTTCGAAGACCTTAGACTCAGTCTATATTTTTTGCCCAACTTTAAACTAACGCACCACAAACTCGCATACACATGCAAAAATCAAAAGAGAAATAGAGAGAGAGAGAAAGAGAAAGACGTAAATTCTCATTGCTATGCACCGCACATGGAGGAAGACACCCGAGAATCGCTGCGACCCACATAAGAAGTAAGGAGTAAAAAGCAAAAAGCAAAAAAGCAAGTAGAAGAAGAGGAAGAAGGCAAAAGGCAATGAAATTTTTCCTGTGCACTGGGAAAACTACGCAATTTGGCAAAAGGCAACAACAGCAACAAACAGCAAAGACCTAGTATATAGACCTGACTGAATACAGCAGTGGTTCGCAAATTAGAACTACTACAAATTCGAGTTGCCTAGAAAAAAGAATTTAAAAATGTTAAAAAAAACCAAATAAAACTAATGCAGAGTTTTAGTTTTGTTTTTTTTTTTTTTAATAAAGTATTTTATAGATGCTTGCAGAAAATATCTTTTAAAAAGTACTTTAACTGTTTAAACTTGAAGTAGAGTTGTTTATCGATTCTAAATTATCATTAAACTTAATGATTAATTATCATTAATATTAATTTGGTCTAATTGGTTTTTTTTGGGTTTTCCCAATCCTAGCAACAATTCTCAAACAATTAAATTAAAAATTATTAAAAATTCTATTGAAAAATTATAGTAATTAAAATCAAAATAAAATTTTTTAATATTAATCATAAGATACTTTGGAATAATTGTATTTTCTACAGTTTGTAGCATTAATTATGACTAGTGTCATAATCATAAGTTCTTTACGACTTGTAGCACTAGCATGTTAAATAAAAAAAATTAATTAAAAAAAAAAATGTTAGTTGTTGATACCCCAAAGCATTTAATATTAATTTAAATATTAAATTTAATATATAGTATATATTTATATACATAATTTTTACTTTAATATTAATTTTAAATTCATTGTTGTGTCGGCTGCTCTTAGCCTGACAAAAAATAAATAAATAAAAATAAATAATAAGAATGTTCAATATTATTATAATTTTCAGTTTGTAATATTAGGTATTTATTTTAATGCTTTAAATGGCATTTATCTAAATATCCGACGATTCTGCAGCATACGTTTTGAAAACGACAATTGTTGTCGTTTTTTCGGAATTCGGAACAGCAATCAACTCGTTTTGTGGCAAATCGACTCGGTTTCGGAATTCGGAAGTCGCAAAAGCCCCGAATATTTGTCTATCTTACAAAACAGGAGTGAAAAAATCTTACATATAAAAGCATTTATCACTGCGGACGGCAGTCCGCGCTAGTGACGAAAGCAGCACGAAGGATGCGAAGGCGACTAGCATATATAAACAGGAAGAATGGAAAATTTGCTATGACTGTCCGATCAGGTCGAGTTATGTACCGATAGAAAGGTATCGGTTTTACTTACAAATGTGCATACTAAGACTTTTGGAAACTCACCTGGTTCGTGAGATAAACAGGTGTTAGTGGGAGGGGAAAATTTTAAATTATTGGAGCAAATGGGGCCGTTGGAGCCTTTTCGATTTTTATTTTAATTTTTTACTATTTTAATCAAAAATGAATGAATGAATGAATGTCGAATGACACCTTGATCATCAAAATCCGATCACTGGTTCAGAAGATAATTTATTTTGAAATTTTTGGTGCCCTTCTCAAAACGAGATGAAAAGTCAGTCTGTTTGTTTGTTTGTTTGTTTGTCTGTTTTTTAGTATCAAAGCGTTGATTTAGCTTAAAAGTTTAAGTGAGGACTTGTTCCCGATCAAAAATCTAGAAACGTTTGTTTTACGACTTTTTCGAAAAAAGCTAGTTTAGCGGGAAATCGCTAAAAGCCGCTAAAATTAAAACCCCTATAGCATCCAAACGATATGAGCTACAGACGTGATCTATATATCGTTGGAAAGGTATTTTGAAGAGCTTTTAGGCAGACTTTTAAACTTTTCCTCTAAAGTGCATAGGTAAAAAGCAACAGGTGAAATAAAATATTTTGTCCCACATTTTGGCGGTTTTTGAGAAAACGACGCTAACGATTTTTTTTAACTTTCAATGTGTTGTAGTGTGTAAAATTTCTCGTTTTTTAATATATGATAGAAAAAATTTTACCAATGGGTTTGGAAGATATTACTTATTAACTGAATATACCTTTTACCTGTACACTACTGCATGTACATTGTACATATGCAGTATGTACATGTTCATGTTAATCGCCAAAAACCACAGCATCCAAACGATAGAAGCTACAGATGTGATCTATATATCGTTGGAAATGTATTTTGAAGGGCTTTAAGCCTAGCTGTAGCTTTGCTTAAAACAAAGGTAAAAAGCTTCAGGTGAAATAAGGCTATGAAACACATAGCCGTCAAATTTCGTTTGGTCAAGATATTACCTGTTAACTGAACCTTTACACTTCTGCATGTACATATGCAGTATGTACACTGCTTGCAGCGTCATGCGGAAATACTTACTGCTTGTAAGTTGTGAATTCTTTTTGCGGCAGATAAAACATATTATAATTGCGAATATAGTCGAATATTAGCCGATATTAGCTGTTAACTGAATATATACATTTTACTTAGAATTGGAATAGGACAGCAGCAGCAAAGTGTCATAGCAGCCAGAGTTTGACAGTGCTACTAGCTTTTGCGCTTGACATGTGTGTTTGTAAAGGGAACCAGTGTTGCCAGACAGTTTGTTTCAGCTTGTAAAAAAAATAAACAAAGTTGATAAAGATATACTGTCCAAAAAAAAAAAATTAAATTTCAAAATTTCTGATGTCTTATTCAAAAATTTCTGATATCTTATAAAACAAATTTACCTCTTTACGAGGTAAAATTCTAGTGACGAAAACAGTTATATGCCTCAAAATTTCTGATATCCAATTTTGTGACGAATAACATTAAGTTTGACATATAAATTATTTTAAAAAAAATTTTTGCATTCGGCACTGCGCAAAACAGTGAGTTTTATTTGGTATGAAGAATTGAGACATTTTAGCGCAATGTGCCGAGTGCCAAAATTTATCATTATTTGCAGTCCCTGCAAAAAACAAAAAGTGTTTCTAGTGTGTTAACGTCTGCTGTGCTCGCAACGGCAACAACAGCAATCAGCGTCAGTCACAATGCCGCTCCTAAGCGCCTCATTACCCCTCCTCCCCCTCCAGCCACTGCGCCCACTTTTTGCCCCGCCCTCCTTTGCGTTCGCTGCACACGCACAAAAAGCGCCAAAATTACAAACGCAGCGAGCGGTCGGTCGGTCGGTCGGAGGCTTCTGTTGTTGAAGCCAAAGTGGTTTTGTTTTCTTGGGTGGGTTTTCGGCTCAATAAAGGACTGCAGCCGCAGCAGAGGCCTCCACCCGCCCTCTTACAACTACCTCCTATTCCCCATGCCCTTCTGCCATCTTCCCGCTCCCGTAAACAGAGTACACTCCACTGTATATAGGCGCACACGCACATTTGCTATATACTCACCAAAAGCAGCTGCAGCCGCAAGAGGAAGCCACCCAAAAGACCGCTCTCCCCTGCCTTTCTCCTCTCCCCAACATCAGCGCCCCTTTCTCTGAATCCATGTCAAAGTCAAGCCACCACCAAAAAAGTAGAGACGCCCCAAAGTAAATGAAATGAACGTCCTGCAGTTTTTTTATTTTTTTTTTATTTTTTTATTTTCTTTTTCTGGCAACTTTGAGTTGAGCGTCGCCCATTTCTGTTTTCTTGAACGTCCTTGATCCTTGCAACGCGCAACAACAACAATAAAGGGGCGCCTGCTGGTCGTCTTCCCAAAACACACACACACACACACACGCACACACATACAGTGACGACGCAGCGCATATAAAAAGCATAGCATACTTATTTGGGGGGTAAAGGAAAGTCGCCTGACTGACGCCTTATCAGTTGTAAAAACAAAACCGGAAGCCCACACACACAGACAGGAAGTCGCAATGCGTGCGACAGAGCAAGAGAGAGAGAGAGAGCAAGCGAGACACAGACAAACAGAGAGAGAGAGAGAGCAACAGAGCGAACGAACTTTCAGGGTCTGTGTGTGAAAAGCGAAAGTGAAAAGCTGTGAAGGCAAAGGGCAAGGCAAAGAAAGTGAAAGTCAAGAGAGCGCAGAAGCACAGAGACGCATTGAGAGAAAGTGAGAAAACGTATGAGAGAGCGAATGCGAATGCGCTTTAGCCAGAGAGGCAAACGAGAATCGAGTTGAATTGAGTTGAGTTGAGTTTTCGCTGCAGTCGCGTCTCAAGAAAACGGTAGATTTTTAATGGCCACAATGTCCTTGGCCAAGCAACGTGCCGAAGGATATTTGGTAAACGCATGACGTCGACGCCAATGCCAACGCCGACAGCGCAGCCCGCGTCGACAGCGACGCGTGAGCTTCGCTTGCATTTACTTTCACTTTCACTTTCGGCTTGGCCGCGAACTTGGCAAACAACCCCAGACCCAGGAACTGGTATATCACCCCCTCTCCCCTCACACACACACACACACGCACACCCTCTCTGGCTCCTTGCAGGCTTGCATATAATGTACTTTTTCCAGCGACAGAGTTTGGGGAATGTGGCAGGCAAACAAAACTTTTACCCCAAGAGCTTTCTGCATTTCTTTTTTTTCTACTTTCACTCTCAAGTTTATTTTAGACAGTGTTTTATGCCCTGCGGCCAGGATACTGCAGCGGCAGCAGCAGCAGCAACAGCAGGGGCGTGGCAGGGGGGGCGGAAGTTGCCCCAAAATGACAAAATAATGTAATTTGCCATTAGATTTATGCGTGCTGCGCCTTCTATTTCGCTTATGGCGCGTGTCCTGCCGCAGAGCAGGAAAAGCGAAAGAAGAAGGGGAAGGAGAAGAAGAAGAGGAATAAGGAAGAACAAGAGGAGGATGGACGACAGCAGCAGCAGCAGCAGAAGCGCAGCAAACGAGCTACAAAAAAGAAAAATAAAAGAAAAACGCAGCGTCGACATTTTATACACGTTTACATTTCCTTTTCTTCTGATTTAGCTGCTGCTGCTTTTGCTTCTGCTTCTTCTTGAATCACAACTTCCTGTGCCACTTTCCACCTTTTTTTTTGGCTGTCCCGCTGTGTGCCTTATGCTGCTGCGTCTTATTTGCCACGCTTTGTGTCCTGCCTTTATTTTCACTTTTTTTTTATTTATATGTTTTGTTTCCTTTTCGGCATTTACTGTTGTTGTTATTATTTTAAGCCGCTTGTGCGAATTTAGGGCAGGTTTCATTGACGCTTTTCTTTTCGCTTTTCCTTTTTCTTTTTCTTTTTTTTGTTGTTATTTTTCCGCTATTCGTTTAGCTTCTAGGCAAAGTTATGTTTTATTTTTGTATTTTCGGCAAAAACTTTCAAGTTGCTGCAAATTGAAAAATGTCAACAAAGTTTGAAGTACGAGGGGGCGTGGCAGTGGAAAGAAATTATGAAAGTTGCGAACTTTTCGCATGGAGTTCTGCTGCTGTCGAAGGAACAGTCAAAATAGATTGCATATAATAATAAATAGGTTAGCAGAGAGAAAGTTACTAAAAACCCCACTACACTATTCATATAAAAGAAATATTGTTATTATTATTATGGGATTTATATTTCAAAAAAATGCCTTTGTAAAACTAGACTAAGTTGCCACTAAAGGTATAAGAAAACTTGTTTAAATAAAATATGCAAAAAAATGACTTGCAACAGTTTTTTTGAATTCACACGTAGTTTAGGTTAATTAATGTTTAGGTACATACAGTGGCTCATAGCTTATATTATATTAGAATTAAATGACTTTTGGCTGAAAATTACAAATAGTATCAGTCTGACTGACTGATTTTCAGAATTTGTAATAATTTATTTCACCAAAATGATTTAAATTATAGTGACCCTAAGATTTCGAACTAAGGTATCAGATACCATATGGTTAAAAGTAAAATTGAAGTAAAGAAATGACTGAAAAAATGCTGCAGTTCTTCTAAAACTAGACTTTTTTTCGATTTACGCAAAATATAAGCAAATTTTGTAAAAACGAGCAATACAATATTGCAATTAAGTGTTATTTAAAGCAATTTTCAGTCATTTATTTAATAAAATTTGAACTATTATTAAATTAATTTTAGCTTTAAGCTAAATATTATGCATTAAATGTATAATTTTAATAGCTCTCAATAGTTTTTTTTTTTAATATTTTTAGTACAGTCGAACATTCCTAGCTCGATTCCAAAGAAAAGGTTTGACTTATAGAGTTATTTTTCTTAGGGTCGTTTTTTCAATTGCACTAGAGGACATATTAATTTTTACAACATTTAAAGTTAAATCTTCCCATAATTTGAACCTACTTCATGTTCATTTTAGCATCAATGGAAAGGTAATTTCAATTCCGTTTGAATGATACAAAACTTTCCTTAAACCATTAAGTACCCATTGAAAATTTTAAATTCTTCTAAAGGTCTATTTTAAAACTGTTTTTCCTCGAATTTTTAAAAACAATGTTTTGATGCAAAAAAATTCTTCAAACAATTCTAATAGTGATTGCAAAAATTTGCAGCTTTCAAAAAATTATAAAAAATACTAGCAAATAGATTTTTGAAAAAAAAATGTTGAACTGTATTTTAATCTTTCCCGGAGTTCCTATTTAAAAAAACATTTAAACTGTTTGCTCCATATTTCCTTTCACGACAGGATAATGTGAGAGACACTTTAAAGCGTTGTCCTTGCATTGATGGGGATCATTTTACAGAATGAAAGTCAACAGACGCGCAATGACCAAAGCCAGTTCCCAGTTTCCCCCTGAGCATTGACCAATTGTCATGGTCACCTAATCCTGGCTGACAAAATGGCTCAGCTCCAAAAAGGAAAAAGGTATATACACACAACGGATATCGTTGGACAGCAAAGTCTTTAGCCAGGCAACAAAGTAGAGTTGGCTAAGCATGTGGCAACAACAACAACAACAACAATAAGATGAAGTAGAAGAAGAAGTAGAAGAAACAGACCCAAGTTGAAATCGTTGCCTTTGGCGCAATAACTTTAAATGCAAACCGAGAGGCAGCTTCTAAATGACTGCCAGCTGTGCTACATTTGGTGGCAGCGGCTCTAGGGACTCAAGCAGAGAGAGCATCTTAAAGGCTGCACATGCCACCCCTCACCCCCCCCTCGATCCCCTCTCCACACTCCACTCCTTCACCATCTCTCTGACGTTGCACAGAGTTTGCTTGTTCATTTAATTTCGAGTGAAAGACGCCCAAGGAGTAAATGGGTTTTGTATGCCACAAAAGGGGAAAAGGGGGAGAGAGTGTTGGCGTGGAGGGGAGGGAGAAGGGAGGGAGGGGGGCATGCTACACTGTCAGTCAGTTAGGTTAGGAGGCCGTCACTCAGCCTCG
Organism: Drosophila quinaria; assembly: GCA_035047525.1. Lineage (NCBI taxonomy): Eukaryota > Metazoa > Arthropoda > Insecta > Diptera > Drosophilidae > Drosophila > Drosophila quinaria. The sequence goes on along the minus strand of JAWNPO010000334.1, from coordinate 429,085 downwards.
GCTAAGGCTCAAACTTTTGGCTGCCACGCACAATTTTCCACTTTCAACTTTTCTCAAGGGGGTCGGAGAGGGGATTGTTGTTGTTGTTGTTGTTGCAAGGCGGTGGTTGTTGGTGGTGTGGTGTATGTGTGTGTGTGTGTGTGAGTATTGAGCTTTATGCTTGGCTGATGTTGCGATAAGCGGCAATGTTGCTGTCGTCGTCGTTGTTGCTGCTGTTGTTGCCGCAGCAGCAGCCGCAGCCGCAACGCTGCACACGCCACACACACATACACACATACACACACACACACACACTAAGCTGAAGCTGGAAAAGCCGCCCTCGGCTCTACATCATGTGGTAGGGGGTTGAAAAATAGGCAGCAAAAGCAGTTGCTATCGTTATTGTTGTAGTTGTTGAGTTGTCGCTGTTGCTGCTGTAGTTGTTGCTGTTGTAGTTGGCGCCATTGCCCAATGTAAAAGTTGCTGAAAACTGTAACGCAGTCAACGAAAGTGGAAGAGTGGGCGTACGGGGGGGGAAAAGGAAGAAGGGGCTAGAGTTGTTGGCTGAAAAAGCAGTTTTTGGGTTTTTGGTTTCTGAGCTGCTGCGAAGCGTCGCCTACGCGGCATAGTTTCAACTGTGTTGTTGCCACACACTTGCCAGTGTTGGTCAACTTGACTTTGCTAAAGTGTTTGTCAATTGAGAGTGTGGAAGAATTTTCCATTAACAAATTAAAAAAATGTGTTTCAAGTCCGACCAACTGTAAATTTTTTATGTTTTTACTTTTTACAAAAAAATATTTCAGCCACAATAAAACCTTTGTTTTCATAATCTGAGTGACATTTTCAGGTGGTTAAGTATTAAGAAGACTAAAGTAATATTTTTGAAGTCCACTCATGACCCATCATCATCCATTACACAAACCTTTAAACAGCCTGCAGAAAACAAATTTCTAGAAAGCGCACGCAGCCGAGGTTTGATTGTCTCTCTCGGTATTTCTATGACTTTAGGAACGGTTTGTTTAAATATTTCATCACTTTTTTACAGTTTTCACACTTAAGACTGCTGTAATGGACATTTTTTCTTGATCCAGGGGCTCTATCCATTTCTTTTCCATTCTGAACATCCCAAATTACTTTTTAAATAAAAGTTTTCTTGAAGCCCAAAGCAGAAAAGTAATAAAAAATTGAATTTTTCGACTGAGATCGGTTATTTGCGCAATAATTTCTGTTTCAATGCATACTAAAATAGTGCCATTCAATATAGTGTGTTTTGTTTTGTGCTGTTGATTATTGGAACTTATTGACACCATGCTCAATTTTGTTCGTATTTCATTTCGCATATGTTTTATAATTTTGAAATGCATTTTTGGAACACACAAGAGGGAAACCTTTTCATAGAAATCGCATTCTAACAAAATAATAAATGTGTAAATTAAATTAATAATATTTGAATGCAGAATGAATTTAGATATCACACCATTATCAAAATGATAAATGGAAAAGTTATAAAACTTTAAATTTAATTTGATTACAGCTCACAAACTTATGCGTGTATTTTGTATTTATGTAATTAAGTTATGAAACAATATTATAGTCTTTGTCAGTGTTATACAGTGTTGAGAATGTGGAGTTCGCTTAAATCTGAAGTTCGAAACGGACTCTATGAGTTTAGATCAATTTATTTAATTCTAAATCTCACTTTGTGTTGGTTGCATTCAATCTGCACATTTGCATTTAATGAACATAAGCTTGAAATACTCCAATTTCCATGTTAACTTCATTTTGATTGAAATTTAGTTTAGATAAACATTTGTAGTTGTTGTGCAAAAAAAAGGGGATTCCCTTAAATTTAAATTAATAACCACCTTTTTCTTCGTTTCCATTTTGTTGCTCTCTGTCTTTCTCTTACTTCGTAGTTTTTACAGTCCATTGGTTAGTGTAATTTTGTTTCGGTGCATTCCAAATGATTTCCTGTTGGATTTTCTTGTTTTGGCCCCAAAAATTCACGCACTTTTTGTGCGACTCTATGCGAATCTCATAGAGTGTGCGTCTCTCTGTGTGTGTGTGTGTGTGAAAGAGAGAGGAGGGGGTTGTGTTGGTGTGTGTGTGTGTAAGAGTCCTGGCAAGTACATAGAGGCGCCGTTATGTACGCAGATTGCCTAGCTGGAAATGGAGCTGGGCGGGAATCGCCTCCCACTTTCGTTTTTATTTTGCCACCTCACAATTGTGAGTACGAGGAGGTTAGGGGATAGGGAATAGGGGTAGGAGGAAACAGGATTGGGGGCACAAAACTTTCGACATCAAAAAGAACTACTTTCGATAATCACAGGCCTGGCGCCAAAGGAATTACTTTTGCCGGCTGCGAGTTGCCGCTTCTTTTACTGCTTTATTTTTTGCTTGTTTTATTTTTTGCTCTGTTTAAAGTTTGGCGAATTATTTAACGTTGCCTACTTTTATGCGCATACAAATTTGTATTTTTTTTATTTTCGCCATTTTTATGCATTTTTTTATGAGCATTTTATGCGTTTATTGTTTTGCGGTTTAACGCGATGAGGTCAGCATAAGAACGCTATAAAGATTTGTAGAAATGTGTTCAAATAATTTTCACAGCGCTCTTATTAATTTAGTTAACCAAAATGATGCCTACCCCACCTCCTTGCTGTTATTTCCCCCAAAAGAAAATTCAGTTAACAGCCAGCAATTATTTGGGCTGCTCAACGAGGACATCAAAGCGCACAGTTTAAATCAATGACATCATGCATCTCAGTCGGAAAATGCAGTGGGAAAACTGTGCCAATGTGTGTGTGTGCGTGTGTGTTTGGTGGTGGGTCGAATGGTGGTTCACAACCGGTTTTTCCATGAAAACCCTTTTTTGGCAAAAGCTAAACTGTTGCAGTCACTAATCTGGTAGGAAAAACTTTTGATTAAGGGGGTTGCTTACCTTGGCGACGGGGATTATTAGCTTCAAGTGTGCATGCACTTTTATTAAGGCTGAAATTCAGAAATAAGGGATTATTTTAAATATAGTATTGTGCACAGTTCTTAATCCAAAAAAGAAGAGATTAATGCTGAATAGTAGTAGATTACAAATAAAACCATAACAGTTATTCTTTGTGAATGACTAAAAATTGTTGCAATCAATAACTATGCGATTTAGATAAATCGAACTTCTTTAACTCGAATTTCTTTCTAACTCGAGCTAAATGAGTGACAGTAAAATTAATAAACTTAAGCAAAAGAACTCTATAAGGGGAACATCTAAATCACTCGAATCTTTTCTTTGGATAATGGTGATGCGAGTTACGGAAGTTCGACTGTAATACCGAAAGGTTGTTACAACAATCATTCAAAAACTCGCGCGCAATTTTCGTTAGACAACATGCCTCCGCAGCCAACTTCAAGTGAGTCAAAATATGCGCACAGCCAACTTCATGAATGTTACGTGAGGCAAACCGTAACGTAAGGTGCGTTACGAGTAGAGGTGGAGAACTATCGATGGCACTATCGGCACTATCGATGGTCAAGCACTATCGAGGCGCCATCGATAGCAGACGTGCACTATCGATGGTGGTCGATAGTTTTTTATAACGCTCAACTCGTCACAGAAAGGCTCGCATTTTGGCATCTGCATTTAAGATTTGTGTTTAACAATTATATATTTTCATAAAATGGAAAAAAAGAACGAAACGGAACTAAAATTAATAAAAATTTTTATGTTTATATATTTATTTATGTGTGCCCGCAATTTCAGTCAGGTCCGAGCGCATGATCAGTGGGCTGAACAAAAAGTTTTAGATCGTGGAACTTTGGATATTAAAATAGCTAATAGCGAAACATTATTGTTGATAACGATTTGTATTTATTTTTACTTTTATATTACCTAAATTAATGCAATTTCAAATTTTTGTTGGAATTTTGTATACAAATTTATAATTTATCACACTATCGATAGTTATCGATGGTTTGAAAAATAATATCGTTGACTATCGATGGTGCCGACTATCGATAGTTCTCCACCTCTAGTTACGAGTCGTTTTGTATTAAAAAATACCAACATCACTCTTAATGGTATTCCGGAAAGCGTTTTAGATTTGGTATATATTATTTTTAGCCAAATCGGTTGACGGAACGACCCTTTTTGCACACTGATTAGTTTTAGATTTCGTGTCAGCTGACAGCCTGGGCAAACAGCTGATTGACAGCTAAAAAGTACGCAAAAATGGGCATAATTGCAGAAAAGCCGAGAGAAAGCCAGAAAAGGAAATTTGGCTCATCGAATACGTTTTTTTTTAATATTCGCAACTTTAAGATGTCTCAATTTTCATTTAAAATCAAATTGAAATTAGCCTCACAGCAGATTTCACGAAATCAATTAGTAAGACCACATTTCCTTGATTTGCTCTGGGCTGAAAATTTAGTATGAAGCAGCTGTGAACAGCTGACTGCGATATCTAAACCAAATCTAAAATGTTTTCCTGATTACCATTATTATGCATGCTAAGTATTTTTGTGGGATAAAGAATTATACGTCAAGCATAAAAATACTTATATTTGAGTCTATAACTGTGCAGGTATTTTTTATTTATAAAAGTGTAGTCATGTATTTTTAATAAATTTGTAGGTATTTCTGGGTTTGCGGCGAACGGTCACTCTGGTTTTCACAGCAACAGCAGACGATTTTGGTCTCGTCAACGAGATTTTCGATACAAAAACAAATAGGAATATCAATAAACGCAGCCCACAAGATGATGAAAGCCGTCTCCTGTGCCCTCGTGCGCTCCAACGCACAGGCGCTGTCCTCCGGCCTGCGGGCGAGCGGAGTCGCAGTTAATGCCGTTGGTAAGCCCGAAAAGAAAACACTGCAGCGGGAGCAGCAGTTACATAATTATTGCCCAGAGCCGAAGATTTGTGTGTGGATCACACTGGCGATCGAGTTAATTTATTTTCTGCAATGTTTTCAATTGCCAAATGGCTAAAGTTGCGAATTTCCTTACGTAATTTCGACATAACCTCAGTTGCACAGCTGATTGCAAACAGCGAATAAGGGTGTGAGACGGAAATAAACGCAACTCTATTTTAGATTTGTTATGAATGGATAAACTAATTGGTCTATCTTTTAGCCACGCGCCAGGGTCACACCGATTTGCAGGTGCCCGACTTTACGCCATATCGCCGCGATGCCGTCAAGGACTCGCGCCGTCGCAACGAGAGCAACGAGGAGCGCAAGGCCTTCTCCTACATGATGGTGGGCGCCGGAGCCGTGGGTGGTGCCTATGCGGCCAAGGGTGTGGTCAACGCCTTCGTCAGCTCGATGAGCGCCACAGCCGATGTGCTGGCCATGGCCAAAATCGAAATTAAGCTGGCCGACATCCCGGAGGGCAAGTCGGTGACGTTCAAGTGGCGCGGCAAGCCGCTGTTCATTCGCCATCGCACGCCGAGCGAGATTCAAACCGAGAGGAGTGTGCCCACATCGGAGCTGCGTGATCCCGAAACCGACGACGTGAGTAGACAGAGAATACCAGAATTTGGCAAAGGTCCATAATAAGCGGAACACCTCACAAAAAAAAATCCAAAATTAGAGGGCGATTTATGATGAATTTAGGTGCAAAAATTATTTCCGGGTCTCTTCTAGTTTTTTTTTTTAGTTTAATTTTGAAATTTTAAAATGAACTTTTTCCATGGACGTGACTAATATGGAACGTTTACCAACACTACTTTTACTCCCACAAGTAAATTTGTGGCGTCCTTTCCAACACTATATATAAATGCTTATATTCAAAAAAAAAAAAAAACGTATTAAAATAAGTAAATTATAATCAATCAAGGCAATTCATATGGTCATCATCAAAATTAATCTTCAGCATCATAGTTATCATCACCACCATCCTTTAGAACAGCGGTGAGCACGAAATCTGAATTCGTTAGCAGCCGCTGGCTCCCAATGGCTCATTGCGTGCCCACCGCTGCTTTAGAACATCCCAGAGTATTGATAATTATCAAAATTTCTGGAGACTCCCAGCAAATATTTCAGGATAATGGATTTTACAGGGGTGCCACAGAAATCGCTTTCGCTTCAATTTCACTTAAATTTGTATAAAATTTTGTGGCAAAAATTTGAAACGAACTTGATCTACGTGAAGTTCACAGAAGTCTGTGTGCCAAATTTGGTTGCACTAGCTCTTAAAGTCTCTCACACGGACGGACAGACGGACATGGCTATATCGACTCGGCTGTTGTTGCTGATCAAGAATATATAAACTTTATAGGGTCGGAGGTGCTTCCTTCTCCCTGTTACATACATTGCAACGAATACAAAATCCTCTTTAACTTATTTTTTTAAGTATACGGGTATAACTAGAAGAGTCCTGGAAATAATTTTTGCATCAAAATTCATACATAAATAGCCCCTTATTTATTTATTTTGTTTGAAGGTGTACCGCATATTATTAACCGTTACCCAGAATTTTATAGTTTCAATTCATTTTGTTAATCCTAAAATCCTTGGCAGCAACGCGTCATTAAGCCCGAGTGGCTCGTGGTTATTGGCGTCTGCACGCATCTGGGCTGTGTGCCAATTGCAAATTCTGGCGACTGGGGCGGCTACTATTGCCCTTGCCACGGCTCCCATTACGACGCTTCCGGACGTATTCGCAAGGGACCGGCGCCACTGAACTTGGAGGTGCCCACCCATGAGTTCCCCGATGAGGGCACCCTCATAGTCGGTTAAGCCGCAAAGTGTTGTTGTTTACCTTTTTAAGCATAGCCCGCGCGACAGCAAATAGTGAATGGATTGATGTAAATTAATAAAAACAACCCAAACAAACAATAAAACTGCATGCGATTATATTTACACCTTACCGAGTTCCATTTGCAGAAATTGAGCTCAATAAACTTATTTAGTTAAAAACAACATTGCGAGCAGTTGAAAAATGCGTAGAACTAATTTAACTGTAAGTCGATTGGCAAAATTATCGAATGATCGCCATATTTTCATCAGATTCACCAATTTTTACATCGATTACATATGAATTTTCTTTGAAACAGCTGTTAATTTAAATTTAGCGATCAGTTGCATGGATAATTCTGGATACACTATCACTGAAAAGGTGTATGTCCTGAAACATGATAAATTATTTAAATCAATTTAATACTTTATTTTTCTATATCAATAACAAAATCTTAAACATTTTCTACGCTAGTGACGAAAGCATAACTATACTTATAAATTTTTTTTATAATTTTTAGCAATAATCAATTAACATATTTTTCGACGTTTTGTACATGTTATATTTAAATGCTCTGTAAAATCCCTGCAAGTGTAAAATAAGAGTTTGTAAACCCCGAGAAAATTCCCTAAATTTTTTGGAATTTACATTTAAAACTCGGTCCATAAAAGTCTTTCACAAATTTTTATAGACTTTAAGAAACTCTCTGTGTATCGAGGACAATTCGTCAGCCATATTTTTCATTATTTTTAGTTTCTCCTTTTGTATAGCAAGTTTAGCCTCTTCTATTGACAGAATATCATCCGACTTGGATTCAATTTCGTAATGAGATTCTGGTAAATCCAAATTTGATGAGAGATCAACATCAACTGCCACTGATTCGTCTATTTCAGTTTTCTCCATTTGAATATTTGGGCTTTCATTATCTGAATCTAAATCCGAATCAGTTGTCACTGAATCGTCTATTTCAGGTGATTTATGGACTCTTTGGATTTTTGGTTCCTCATTATCGTTGCTTGTCCAGAAATCCGAATGCCTGCTGCTGTCCGAATCATCCCAAGGGGAAAAATCTGAAAAATACATGTCTTAAATTAGATTTATATTATATAGATATAATTGCGCATTCTATATATACCAAAATCTTCATCCTTGGACAAGTTAAACGATAAAGTGTCTTTCAAAATCTCCTTCATTTGATTGAAATATATCCAAGAAGATGGGACTCCAGTTTCATTCAATTTATTTACTTCATTTCTGTGAAACGAAATTAAAAAAATATGCGCTTTATTTAGCTTGTCAAATAAGTTATTCGACTGACTGTACGCTGCCTTGAGTGTCCTATGGTATCTACTAGTCATGCATGCTCGACTAAAACTTTACTGCATTCTATGTATGAATATTTACCTATATTTCTTTTTCATGTTATCAACTTTGGTTTTTATTTCAATGCTGGTAACTTGATATTTTGGCATTTTATTGGCAATATTCCTGTACATAAGTGCATTTGTTGTTGTGCCGCGCAATTCTCTAACGTGCTCTTGCCACAGCTGCAGAAAGAGCTCCGTTGGCGCCGGGTCCCACGTCATGTGGTTACCTCCTGAAGCAATTGATTGCACATCTGTAAGTTGTAGATTTATTAATATACATTAATTAAAATGTTTTGTTTACATTTTTACTTTTCTTCCGCACTTTTCCCATTTAGAGGTGGAGAAACATCGAGTGAAACATCGAAGGCGCCGATGCTTGCAAAACATCGGAACCTTCGGAGTTTGGTAGGCCACTATCGAATGTTTTATATTCAACAATAAATAAACAATCCTGTTTAGAATTTTAAAATATTATGAGAAATATGTTTAATGCAATCTCTTTTACAAAAAACTTGTATGCGTTCAGTAAACATCGAAGCATCTGGGACAACACAAAACACATACCTCTAATAAATAAATTCATTAATCAACTGATTGCATTAGCAAAAAAAAGGTGACAATCTTGGCAACGTTATCATATACATAATTCTTTTCAGAAAAGTTTAATATCAACATTGTTTTTTTTTTAAATAAATATTGAAGCTAGAATTTGAAATTTTCACAGGAGTTTTGTTATATTTTTTTCGAATTTATAATTTATTTTTTTTTATAATTTTTACTAATTTCAATTTTCAAATACAATTTATTATTTCAGAAAATCTATCGTTTTTTTGGTTTTTTTGAATTACATTTCAAATACTATTATCGACTTATTTAAATTTTTTAAAAATTTCAACAAAATTACAATATAGAAACACACAAAAAGTTGCAACTATGTGGCAGCCTTGGCTCTCAAAACACGGAAAATTTGTCTGTGGCGGTCGGCGATAACTATTTTACCAAATAATACCAAACTTTAGAAGGTATGGCAACGCTGTCAGCCCAGCTGGCAGAGTTTAGTTGCAGTTGTTTTTGTCAATTGTGCATCTTTTGTTTGTTGATACGCGTATTTTGGCAATATAATGGCCGAGGAAATTGACGATAATGATTTTTATCGTGAGAACTTCAGCGCCGACACGGACTGGGAGGTGTTCAATGCCCAGCTCGGCGATATACTGCGCAAATGGGAGGTGGACGTCGACATTGGCGTCCCACTGCAGCCAGAGGAGCTCTTCCGCTGCAAGTGGCATGTGGAGACCAAGACATTGGACATGCTGCGCAACGGCATTGCCGTGGACTACTTCGAGGCGCAGCTAGAGGAGCGGGAACCACCAGCCGAGGGGCTGTCGAGTGGCAGGTGTTTGCAACGCACCAATTGCCACCACGATCTGATGAGCAATTGGAACAGCTTTGGTCCGCCCATTCGCCAGACCAGCGAGCTGCACACGCTGGCAAGGATCTACGGACTGCGTCGGTTTGTTGTGCTGCATCCGGCAAATGGTGCCAACAATTATATGAAGTCCACATCGGAGTTCAATTTCTTTCTGAGCGCTGCGGCAGTCGTCGCTGCCGAAGTGTCCAGCGTGGTGCCCATATTTGTGCAGATCTACGATCCCAAATGGAACTTCTACACGGGCGTCTCTTTGGCTCCCGCTTTGCGTACCAATTTCCGACTAATAGGCCTGGAACAGACGCCAGCCGAGTGTCGCTATTTGACGGGATTGCTCTCGCTCTTCCACGACAAGCTGCCTGCGTCGTATCCGCAATCGGCCATGATCTCGGTTCGCACAACTTACTCCCTGGATGCGGTGCGCATTCGTATACCGTTGTACGTGCCCTTCGATCATGGACTGAGCTCGGAGGATATTGCTATCGAGGGAGATGTGGAACGTCTGGATGTACAGCATTTCTATGCACTGCCTCATGGTTACGCTCCAGAGTCGAGCACTGAAAGCTACCTGGTTTACACCTGGCCAGAGCTCTCGGAGAACGTGGCCTTTGACAGCGAAATGCGCACCGATTTTGTGCCCTCCAAGGCGCCTCTAGGCAAGATCTACTTATCCGTGGAGGCCTTTTCCTATCTCACCTGCTGCTTGCGCGACTACCAGGCGGTGGCAAATGTCAGTCGCTCTCTGGAATCGTATGTGGGTCGCAATTTCTCGGGTACGAGCAGCGGAGCCGAGCAGACAAACCCTTTGGATAAACTGACTGAGCACAAGTTAACAGCTAGGAGAGAGCGCACCTATGAGCTGCCTTCCCAGGCGGGTCTAACGAAGCGTCTGCCTGGTCCCATGACTGAGAGCGAACTGACGGAGCTGCTCGCCTACTTGTTTCCCGATATGCACCCCGAAATGGCGCTGTTTCCCTACTCCAAGCAGAGTTTTAGGGATAAGGTGAGTCGAACAATAAATATTCCTTTATTTACATGGTTTGTTTTGCTATGTTTAAGATGAATTTTAAAACAATTATTTTGAATCAGGGATTAAAACCCTAACCGAAACCGAAAAACCAATTGAAATTTAAAACCGAAACTGAAACACGTAACCAAAAACAAATTTTCATTCGACCGAAACCTTAAAATCGAAACTCTGTAAGCCGGAATAACCGTTTAGTAACCGTTTCATTTATAAAAGCTAATTTCGGTTTATCATACATTAAAAAAAGAAATAAAAGCAAGATGCGAAATAAATCTGCATTTTATTGTCTTGAATTTTTATTTCCAATTTTTATAATAAACATTTTAAAATATGTTGTATTAATTGTTATTTTAAAAATTGGAATTAAGAGTTGTGGTGAACCTTTTAAAGTATGTTTTATTTTCAATTTTTATTATTAAAAGTTCATTAAACAAGTTAAAAAACGAAAAATGTTAAACTGTTTTTATTTTTTCCGACTCATAAGTCTTGTTTGCGATCTCTGATATTTATATATTGGTTTTGTATTTTATTTTTAATTTTCTTCTTTATTTTTAATTTTGATTTTAATTTCTTTATGTTTACTTTTGAATTTTAATTTATGATATTCATGATCGAATTTTCATAGCACTGAATAAGCGCAAACAAAATAAATTTGTTAAATGAAATATTAAAATTGTTAAAATGTAACTAAACTACATCAAACTGAAGAATATGTAATTTAAATATGTTAGTGAAACATTAAGAAAGTAATGCCTTTTTAATTATTATTAAAATAGTTTATTAATATAATTCTATTTTTGTAAAGAAATTTATTTTTGTGAGCCGAAACCATGCCGGTATTTCAAGAACGAAACATAAAAAACCCGTTTCATTGTAACGAAACCTTAATTCAAAGATTTTGCGTAACCGAAAACCTAAATGCAAACATAACCGAAACCGTAACTGAAACCGATATTTGTTCGGGTTTAATTGTAATAAAAATTATTCATATCGGTTACAACTTAATCTTCATTTATAAATAGTTTATTTCCAAAAATTAAAATGTATATTTGCATTACTAAATAAATATGTATTTCCACCTGCTTGCAGTTCGATCCCATGCGCATCAAGAGCGCCGTTGCCGATTCGTTGGTCTGTCGCCTTAGCTGCTTGTTGGCCACTTGCCACGCCCACCTGGGTGGGGTTGAGGGCATGGCTCAGTTGTGGGCGGCGTTTACGCGCCAACTGCGTTTATTATGGGATAATTCGCTGGCTGTTCCTGGGTGAGTAATCCCATTAATATTCCCATGCCAACGATTAAGAAACTTTAGAACTTAACAAAAATATGCTTTATTTGGAACTTGATGCGTAAAAAATAAAAGTCGTGTTTTATTTTTTTTATTTGAATATATCAAAACAAAACGGACAATAATTGCACTAATTAACTTTAGCTAATACTTATGTATGTACTTGTGTTTGAAGCCGCAAAGTTAACATTTTAGCTAATATGTGTACATACTAGGTGGGGTGAAAGGTAACCTCCTTGACTAGGAAAATGCGTTGCAAAAGCAAAAGTTTATGGTGCCTTCTAGTCCATTCATATATTTTAGCTCAATACAGTCATTCGTTATGTTTTTGAGAGCCGCTTTCTGTTGCCGTGTTTGGCATCATGTTAAGTATAGGAAAAAAAAGGGCTTACGTTTTTTCATGAAACATTATTTTTTGAGAGGCAAAACGGCGAAGGAATTAAAAGAAAAGTTGTATAAATATTATAGATATTATATATTATGCTCCTCTCTCAGACTTTTATCTGTTCCCCAACCTAAAAAGATGGCCCATCAATAAAAAAAAACAGATCGCGAAAAATTAATTTTTTGACGGGATTAAAAGTTTGGGAATTCGGTGGAATAAGTGTATCGGCCTAAAAGGGGACTGGGAACTATATTGAATAAAATTTAAAAAAAAAATGTAAAAAACATTTTTTTCATTTCCAAGGAGGCTACTTTTCAACCCACCTAGTATATATACATATTAACATTTTAACGCACATTTATGGTTAGAGAGTAACTTGATTCCGATCTAAAATCTAAAATTGGGTGGTGTTCTTCGTGGTAGAGACGAGCCTTTTTGAATAACATTTAAATAAAAATATAATGCAAAAAAAATTAATTAAAAAAACCTGGCCAAAAGTCAAGTTCTTCTTCTTGTTTGGCGATTATTGTAATGGCTCCATCTCTCGACTTTACCTATAAAGTGCTGCTAAAAACAAAACTAAAACTAAGCTCCATTTTTTTCCTAATATTTGTTATACATAATATATTTCTGGTGCTAAGGCAGTTTATTAATTAATAATTCATTGTAATTGTGTTTAATACTAAATTTGATTTTACATTTTCTTACATTTTTCTATAATCGATAACTAAGTTAAAGTTACCGAAATTCATGGTAAATTCCTAAATAATTTCTTTGCTTACTTTACAAGTGAAACATTTTTATTTGCTTTGAATTTCAATTTAGCCTAAAGTTGCTTTTTAGTGTAATTTTTTTTGCATCCTTTGAAATGTATTGCCTACAATTGTTCATAAATTTTGTTCAATTTATTTATATTTATATTTATTGTTGCTCTTTTAAATAATTGCTCCCGATTTCCATCTAAATTGTGTGTTAGTCGTCTAGTGCTCAAAGCGTTAATTTAACACGTTCTTAAATCGATATTCTAATATATTTGTTTTTTAATTTGTTGTCTTACTTCACTAAGTATTCAGTGCCAGACATGAACGTTGTGGGTTTTGGCTCGGTAATCGAACCATAATCCCTGCCCATGGGCACTAAATATTGTTAACTGTCAACTGTGTTCGCACGGATTTTGCACTCAGGCAAATCCCATCATTAAAAATGCTTGAAACTCAACGTTGAAGCTTAGGACTAGCAATTTATGTACAGTGATTTACAATAAAAATGCCTAAGGACCTAGAAATAATATTCAAATGGAAAACAATTGAAGAAGTTTTATTTTTAAAACTTTTCTTTAAATAAAAAACAATAAAAATATAAAAATTCCTAGAAAATAATATACAAACCAAAACATTTTTTTGTTGTGTAATTATAAAAACTCAAAAGTTTTGTATTATATAATTTGTTTAATTTTTATTAAAAATTAATTATTAAAAATTATGCAATTAATTGTTATCAACTTAGCACACAATTGTTTCGATTGAAGCTTTTATACAAAAAGTAAAAAACTGAACTTAAAGCGAAACTAAGAAAATTATATAAATTCATAATTTAACTCGTACTATTTAAGGCAGTAAATATATGTTGTTGTTTTTGAACTGGGCTAGACAAGAATTCAAATTAAATTTTCTTTTTTTTTGTAATGAATTTGAGGTATTCAGACTTTAGTAAATTTAAAAAATATTTGAGAAAATTACAAAATATTTGTTTTTAAAAAATCAGTAATCAAATCAAAATTGATGAGAACTAAGCAGCATTTTGTGTATTTTTTTTGTATAATTTTTTACAGCTCATAGTGTGTCAAAAATAATGTTAAATTTTTCAAGCTTGCCTAACCGCAGGGTTAAATAGTTTTCTTTGCTATGTTAACTAACATTTGTTTATAGATTAGTTTGTTTTAAGAGCTATTAAGTATTGCATATTAGTACCATATTATAAGATATTGACTTACGTTTTAGTTCTTTGATTGCTTAACATTTGCTTCGTTCTAAATATCAACTACTTGCACAGCGACAAAGAACCAAGGAAAGCGTAAAAGTAAAAGATACAGATACAAATTATGGTTACAGATACAATTGCAGTTACAGTTAAGAGTTATATGTACACAAACAATTGGGGAAATGTGAATGTACTTAACATATTCATTGCACTTCTCTAAACAGCATACAAAAATAGTTGGCTAAATTATTCAACTTGATTTTGTGTGTGTGTGTAATAAATTTTCTATGCAAATTGCTTAGGACACTACAACAACAACTGTAACAGCAACAGTAACATCAACAGTAACAGCAACATAACATTTTATTGCACTCAAAGCGTTTCCATGTCCAATTTCAAGTCCACGTCCGTTTCAATGTCAGCCAATGTCAAGTTCAGTGACGAAGCGGCAGCTGTTGTTGTCTCCGTTGCAGCAGCAATTGTTGTTGTTGTTGTTGCCGTTGTTGTGGTCACATTCTCATACTTAGCTGGCTGCACTTGCTCGATGCTTGACACTGAGGTGCTGGGCGCCAAGGATGCTTCATCTGTTTGACTGCTGTCAGTGGCAGTTGTTGCTGTTGCTGCTGTTGTTGCTGTTGCTGTCAGTTGTTGCTGCTGTTCGCTTAGGCTACAATTACAAGTACAATTACAGTTATCACTAAATGTATGCGCATTGGTTGCATCTATTAAATAATTGTTGTTGTCTCGTCTATATAAAATATTGTTGTTAGTCGTTGCGGGCAACTGTAAACGGAAGGCATTGCTGCGACTGCCGCTCTGACGTGTTGCTGGCGTACTGTTGCTGCTACTGTTGCTGCCGTTGCTCTTGCTTGTGGGATGATAAATGATTTCCTGGCGCTCATATTCGTTAAAATAGTTCTCAACAACAATGCCCGCCTCTGTTGCTGTTGCTGTTGCTCTCGTCGCTGGCAGCAGCAATTGCTGTTGCGTATGGTTGTTGCTGTTGTTGTTAATGTGGTTGCTGCTATTATGGAAATTGGCTGCACGAGGCACCACATCGGGCGGCGATGTGCAACGTTGTGTTTGCGGTGTATTGTAGTATTGTAATCGTTGATGTTGCTGCTGTTGTTGCAGTTGCTGTTGTTGATATGGCTGCTCCAGTTGTTGATTGTTTCTATGTCGTTGCTCCATTTGCTGTTGCTGTTGTTGATGTTGTTGTTGCTGCTGTGCAGCAACTCTTGACTGCTGACGCCGACCAGTTTCAGCTCCCGCTCCCGCTGCAATGGCCGGCGTCAGATATTGTCAGAGAATACCATCGAAATTTAATACAACATTGAAATATCAGGATAACATAAGTCGCCCTCATAATGGCACCAAACCGTTGCGCGTTGTCGGATTGCGCGCCATATATATATCCATATCGTGATCGGTCCAATTGTCCGATGTATCGCAATAATTGTTCAACGTGTGCGTTGAACCCGCTGTCGAATATCTACAAGCATACAGACAGAAAAGAGAGAGAGAGAGAGAGGCAGAGGGAAAGAGTGGGAAAGAAAGAAAAGTGGAATTGATTACAATACAATAAAAAAATATACTTTACACACACAATTAAATGCATGTGTGCGTGGAAAGTTGTGGAAGATGCAGTTAATGACTTGTGCAAAAATTGTTTAAACGAACCCAAATTAAATATAGCAAAAAAGAAAGATAAACTATAATAACTTTCAAGTTAACTGAATACCATAGTTTTTTAATTGGTTTATCGAGTTGAAAGCTGTCGCTTTCAACAGCTTCACTATTTAGTTTTTTTCAGAATATTGCTTAATTTGATCAGCATTGAATATCTTTATTAATCGGAAGATAACTTTCGATTAAGATATGCATAATTTTTATTTTACAACCATATCTATCTCTTTAAATGCTTTGATTATAATTTGAGTCCCTTTATAACTAGTTATTTGATGAAAATAAAATTTGCTATCCATATTATTACAGTCCTACATCAATCTATTGAATATGTATTTAAAACTCATACAACTCTTGTTGATTTTCAGAAGATTTATGTACCTAAAAGATTCTTTTCAAAGACTTCTGCTAACTCTAAAAAAATTTAACCCTTTCATGGATTAGTTCCATATAAGGAACGAGTTTATTAGTAGTTTAAAGGCAATCAGCTGAATTAATCTCGTGAAAGGGTTAATACTTTTCAGGTTTATTTTAGACATAGTCGTTTTAATTATACCGAAATTTACTACTTATTTAAAAAAAGTTTTGACATATCGCTGTTTTTAACATCTTAACAAATATTTAGCAATATTTATCTAAATTGTCTTCAGATTCAAAATGTTAGTAGAATTTATTTGAAAGTCCTTGTTGCTGACTTAACCGAAATTTATGAAAGCACAACATTTTTTTTCTCATCTAATTAACAGCTAATTAAACTACTTATAATTGCTTCTGAATTAATCTCAGATTTTTGATTTCATTCATTAATTCATTGAGAGATTCACTTTCACAAAAATCAAACTTTGTTCTCAGTTTACTCTTTAAAAGATACTAAAACCGAAAACTTCAAAGGGGGCGTGTTGAGTGCGTTAAGTAGTACAAATCGTTAATAAAATTTAATGACACACATAAAAGAAGACAATAAAAACATGTTTTCAGACAACTTTCGAGTGAAAAATAAGATACTATATATAAAATTGAAAGTGTGGCGTTTGCAATTAGTGACAAGTGTTAAGCTACTCTTAAGCAGCTTGACAGAGTGTGTGTGTGTGTGTGTGTTAATTGAGTGTAACTTTAAGATGTTGCGGGTACGATGTGAGTTGTCTCTGAGTTCTACTTACCGACTTCCCGGTCGATGGTTATGTATGTGCGCGGTATTCAGTTGATCGCGTGATCTGGAACGCGGTCGTGAGCGTCTGGCATTGCTGGATGCAATGCTGGCGGGTCCCCCAGGGCCGACCAAGCCGGCCATGCCCATCAGACTGCCAGGGCCGCCACCTCCGCCGCCGCCCATCATGCCCCCTCCGACACTCATTCCTCCACCCATGGCCATGCCCCCACCGCCTCCGGCGCCGTTGTGAATGGAACCCGCGTAGGAGGCACGCGACATGCGCTCGGAGCCAGCGGCCAGAGATTGACGGGATTGGCGCAGCTCTGGCCGGGAATTGACCAGATTTGTGGGAAAGGCGCTGCCCAAATAGCCGCGATGCGAGTTATTTGAGAAACTGTGCTGCGATTGCCCATCGGCTATGGATCTGTGTGTGTGTGTGTAGTGTGTGTGTGTGTGTGTGTGTGTGTATGGGTTGTGTGTCATGAATAAACAAAATGAAATATGAAATAAATAAAAAAACAAACAAAAGAAAAAACGAAATTTAAATAAATAAAATGAAATGAAAATATTGCAAATGTCATGCAAATATTTGAGGGCCCAACATTTTTAAAGGGCATTTTTAAATATCAGCCACGTTTACTTACCTCGATTTGGCCACCTTGCCAGGCATGCCCGAGAAATGACTGCGCATATCATCAGGCTGTTCGACCGGATAAATGCGTGGTCGTGGTATAGAGCGTCCACTGTACGCCGACACTTGATCCCATTCCTGCAAAGAATTTTTTAAATTGGACTTTAGTTGAAATCTATTAAATTATTTTTTTGATCTGATTGGGTTTGTCTGAGTTTTTCCCAAGCCAAGCAACAAATGTTGGATCATTTCATTATAAATTTTTTTTTAATATTCCCAGATTCTTTACTCTTTATTTTGATGCTTAATTTAATATTTTTTTATTCTCTCAGTAAAATTTAAAGTTGTTTAGAATTCCTATTAATACATTATTAGTATTATATTGCTTAATTTTATTTTAGTTTTTATAAAGTCATTTGGTCAACTGAATTTAGTTGACATTAAATACATAGATGCATAAATAAATAAATAAAAATTTATATTTTAACTTGCTTTCTATAACATTTAAAAACACTGCAAATTCGTCCAAAATTTGAGCAACAAAGTAACTTGGTTATGCTCAAAATATAGAATATCAACTGGTACTTAAAAATTGTTTACCATAAAATTGGGAATTAATACGCCTTCTTGCGGCCGAAATCTCTTTAAATCCTTGTGCTTACAGTATGTTTTCTAATCAGTTTAGTTATGCATTTATTTGAGTATGAGTTCGTACTATTTAAAATTGAAATTTAATATTGAATATTATGTAAAGTTTAATTCCCCAATGGTAAGAGTTCCTAAATAAATGATAAAACACTCGACTGCTCGACATTTATGCGAACCATTAAGTATTCTTGGCAACTGCAGTATAGAACCAAATAAATTTATATATTGGCCCAGACCGGAATATTTAGGCGTCGGCTTTTTACGTTCAATTTGTTGGCGCATAAATAAAATTGAGAGAAAAAAGTGTATTTATATACATATATACGTGGGAATGTTGGCATGAATTGCTGCCGTTTCCGAGTCACAAGTCAATTCAACAACAAATCGGGGCCAACATTTAAACTCCCCTTAGTGTTTTTTTGTTTTTTATGGCCAATTGGCAACTAAACTCACCTTGTGATTGTTAAAGGCCGATAGCGTGGCAATGGAGCCAAGTGGTCCTGGCGAACCGGTTGGACCGCAACAATTAACGGGCAGACCTCCAATTGGCAGTGGACTCTTTTGCTGGTTATTTTGCAGTTTACGCGAACGTCTGGGAGAAAGAAAGTGGAGTGGAAGAGGAGAAGGAGAAGAAGACAGCAAGTGAAAGAGAGATGGAATTTAAATAATGATGATGTTGTTGATAGCATAAAAATACTTGTAAATGGGCAACCAGCTGTGCAACACCCACGAGGGCAACGAGGGCAACACCTGGAAGCGATTGCTCACCTGCTAGCCGCAATGAAGACAATCACGGCCACAATGATGGTGCCACAAATGGCCGCACTTGCCGCAATTGTTATCTTATCCATGTTGGATGTCTGCGAGGAAACCGTGCGCACCTCCCGACACTGTTGATACGGCACCGTCTCCGGTGTCACATGCAGCTCCTCCAGCGATATCACACACACAATGATGCACTCCTGGGCCGGGACATTCTTAATCTTGAACTCACGCTCACTCGACTCCAGCGGCGGACCCTGCTTGAATGCCTTCTCCCCAAAGAGTCGATAGACCACACGGAATCCAAGTATATTGGCCGTCTCCGAGTCCCATTGGATGATAACGGAGCTGTCCTGTCGGAAGGCGTGCTTCACCTGTACCTCATTGGCGTCATCGATTCGTGTGCCACGTTGCGGCGGATAACCCAGAACCAGCGGAGGTCTTTGGGGCTTGTGTTGACTGCCATTGGCGTTGGCATTGCCAGCAGCATTCTGACGCCAGCCTGGAGCCTGCTTACCATTTGTATGCAACGTTGAGGAGGAGGAAGAGGAGGAGGAGGAGGAGGAAGAGCTGGAACTGCTTGTCGATGTTATGGCCGTGGCTTGGACGCTGCCAGTGCCATTGACGCCCACCGTGGGCAATGCTGCTGCCGGTTTGATGGACTTCGTCGTGGCCGTTGTGGCTGGACGAGGAGTCTATGGAGAAGCATCAATTAGAAATCAGAAGGGAACTCATGAAATTAAGCCAGCATTGCATTTAATTATTAATCAATATACACTCCTAACCTAAGTTCAATTCAGGCTTGAATTGATTCAGCGGTTATTTCAATAAATTATAAATTATCAGGTGCTTGAAGTTAATCAAAATCGATTCATTCTTAGCTCGGTTATAGTCTGATTTAAATTGGCTTATAATTTGCCCAAGTTTTGTGGTCGAGGAGTCTATTGAGAAGCATCTATTAGAAAGACGAAGGGAACTCATGAAATTAAGCCAGCATTGCATTTAATTGATTAATCAATATATGTACACTCCTATTATAAGTTAAATTAGGCTTGAATAGCATCCGTTATTGATTCAGCGGTTATTTCAGGAAATTATTATTCTTAAAATTGATTTTAAACCTTTACAAAACAAATGCTTTGAAGTTTACCAAAATCGATTCATTCTCAGCTCAGTTATAGTCTTATTCAAATTGGCTTATAATTTGCCCAAGTTTTGTCTAGAAATGAATACAATAAGACTACAGAAATTCGAAAACAACATAAAAATATTGAGATGTTTTTGAATGTTATTTACGAATCATTCTTAGACTAAATCAAGCGCCCATTTAAACTCAACTGATTTGTTTTGAATCTGATTTGTTACATGCATATAAAATCCGATTTGACATCTTTCAAAATGAATTCAGAATTTTTTAAGATTTATGTACTACAATATTTAAATTTCAATCAAAAACTGTTTCATTATTGACAGTTTATTGTTAAACAACGAACTCACCGTGCTTTCTGCTGTGCTAGAACTGGAACTGGAACTAGTTGTGGGCGCTGCAGTTGTTGTTTTTGTTGTTGTAGTCGTTGACAATGTGGTTGTAGTTGTTGGCGTGGTACTGCTCACGCTAGTGACACCTGGCGCCGAGGCAGCTGTTCCCGTTTCAAATTCAACCGAGTCCGGGGACGATGGGAAAGTTGGCTTCAGATTGTCGGCCAGGCCAACTGGACCACGTAAGGCGGCATCTGCAATTTCAGGACAGTTGAGCTCCTCCGGCTGTATGGAGTAGAAACCACGATCACGGAAGCGAGGCGGCGTGCCACAGAACTGAGGATTACGCTCGCGAGAAGTGACCTAAGGGAGGAAAAAAATATAATAATGGTGTAAAGGATGTTAAAAATACATCGAAAAATCGACAACTCGATTTTCGCAGATGCGATTGTCCAAGTACTTCAACTCGATAATTTATTTGACGATCTATCGAGTTGATTAAATCAATTTTCATGAAATATCGGAAGCTCACTGAAGTTTTTTCATCGTAGTTCATATGTAGAATTAAGAAGGACCGAACAAAATGATCATTAATCAAACCTTTTTTGAACAAATTCGCAGTGCGCATTAAATAAAAATAAATCGAAAAATCGGCAACTCGATTTTCACGGAATCGATTTTCGAGTACTTTAACTCGATAGGTTGTTTTTTAACGATATATCGACAATTTGATTTAAATTTTGATGATTTTAACAAGTCGATTAAAAAATCGATCCCTAATTTGGATTTACGTCACTAGAGTATACCCTTTGACTTACCTGCAAATCTCCATTGCGTATCCATTCGGCCACCCAGCGCAACTTGCAGTCGCAGTGAAGGAAGCGCCCTCCGAGGGAAAGACCCCGCAACGTGGCATTCAAATGGGCAAAGGCGCCCTCCGGCACCGTGCTCAAGGGATTGCCGTCGAGGGCGAGCAGTGTGATGCTGGGATTGCCACGGAATGCCGCCTCCGGCAGTGTGGTCAGCAGATTGAAGCCAATGTCCAGGACACGCAGCTCCTTCAGGGAATGAACAGCACCAATGGGAAACTCCGAGAGCAAATTGTTGAGTAAACTCAGCGAACTCAATGTCTTGCGCACTCCGGCGAATGCCGTCTCGGCGATGCTCTGGATGAGATTCCGCTCCATGTTGAGCGCTGTGAGGGAGTCGAGGCCGTCAAAGACACGAATCCCCGCCGCGCCCGGCAGCTCCTTGATGCCATTCTGCGATAGATCCAAGAATGCCAGACTCTTGAGACCCCGAATACACTCGGGCACTCGACGCTGTCGCGTTCCCTTCAAATTCAGATTCTTGAGACTCTGGTCGAGGCCACGAAACGCATTTGGGGCCAGAGTTACATTGTTATCGTTCAACTTGAGGGTGGACAACTTGTTGAGGCCGGCGAAGGCATCGTCGGGTATGTGGGAGAGCTGATTGCGTGATAAGTCCAGCAGATTTAGCTTGCCCAGCACTTTGAGTGCCTCCACTGGCACCTCCTCCAGCTGATTATCCTGCAGATTGAGATTCTTCAGCACCGACTCCTGACCCTTAAACGCTCCACTTGCGATACGCTTAATGCCACAACTCGAGAGCTGCACATTGTGCAGGCTTAGATTGGTAAAGACATCATCCGCGAGCTCCTCAATCGTTGCATTGTTCACATACAGCAAATCCACGGGCTTCAGTCGGGCGTATTTATTCATCGCCTCCAGCAACTGAGGGAACTCCACCTGCGAAAAGGAAGAAGAACAACTAAGTATTTGTTTCTGATTTGTTTGACATTTTTTTTTGCAAATAAATTGAAAACTGTTTTTATTTAATTTGCTTTTTATACAAAAATTTATATTAAATAAGAAATGTGTGACTAAAAGAAATTTTCTACTCTTGTTAGTACAGAATTTTTGATGGGTTTTATCTCGAAAAATTTGTTTAAATAACTAAATAATAATGCCCCTAAATAAAAATTATTTTCTTAATTTGATTTTAGTTCTATGAACCAATTTTCTATGAATTTTTAAGCCGACTGCCTGAGGTGACTTTAAAAAAATTAATAAATTATATCGGTGGTGGGCACGAAATCTGAAGTTGTTAGCAGCCGCTGGCTCCTAGAGCCATTGCGTGCCCACCGCTGATATAGAGGCTCCAGCCAAAGATTTCTTTTCAATTATGAATGTTATGTTGCTAAAAATGATTGCAGGTGTGTTAAAAAACAAACCAAAATTATAATATTGGTTAATCTAAGAGATTGTGCTAGTTTTTTTTAATATAATCTTACAGTTACTTGATAAATCTCGATAAGAATCTGGTCTCAAATGCTGATTTGAAATAATTAAGTTATACAGGGGTGCCACAGAAATCGCTTTCGCTTGAATTTGAATTAAAGTTGTATGAAATTTATATCAAATTTAAGCGAAAGCGATTCCTGTGGCACCCCTGATAGTATTAATAAGGGATATAGTTTGAAATTGCTCACCTGATCGCATTGCACGCTCAGCTCTCGTCCCAGGTTGTAGGCGCAGATGCAGCTCGTCTGCAGATCGGGCACATCCCGCTGCCAGGGACATTGTCCTTCGATGCTGCCGCTGCACGCGAGGAGCAGGAGCAGCGTTGGCAGCTGCAGGAGCTGTCGTTTTGTGGGCGTGGTCGCTTTGTGAGTGCTATGTCTCATCTTGGTGCCGGCATAGAGCTGTAAAAGGGAAAACAGAATAAAGGTAGATTAGAGTCAACTGCCATAAATTATAAAATTAATACTGAGATTGCCCAACGGCTGTGCTTATTTGGTCAAGAAAAGGACCCAAAGGACTTGAGGATTACTGACAAGTGTCCGCTCCCTTGACTGACGAATAGCTTTATCAATCAGTTGTCCCGTTACTTTCAATTTCATTTTTATGCTCGTTAAACAACAAACTGTGCGTGAAGAGAGTGTGTCCCCTGCTCCTTATCCTTATCATTCTCTTGTTGATCCTTTGGCAGTTTAGTTTGATTAATTTGCCTGTCTGCCATGGTCAGAACGAGCCTGTCAAGCGAACGAGCGTCCAGCTCTCCTGCCCATAAAAAAGAAGCATAAAAAATGCAAAAAAAAATAGCACCGAAATGGAGGCACAATAAATCCTGCATCCTTTTTAAGCAGCAACAAAATTGGGACGCGACAAAACGGAGCGAGCATTTAATTTAATTTGCCAGCGCGACAGGCGCGTCATAAAAAATAAAATAAAAAATAGACTAGCGAAACCTTCCTTCACGTGGCAATCTGGGAAAGTGGCAAAGTGGCAAAATGGCTGCCCCAGTCAACAGTCAAAGCTGTTGACCTTTTTGCATAATCATGAATTATGGCGACACTCGGTTTAGATGCGCCCAACTTTTGTTTTCGCACTGTCTCTCTATTTTCGAGCGAGCTGTGAGAGATTTCTATTGTTTAACTCGGGCACAATGGCGGGGTTGAATGTACTCTAAATAAATGTGTTACGCATACGCCGCGTTGTGCGTAGCAAAAGGTCAACGCTTGACAGACAATGCATATTTATCAAATATTAATCAAATTAATCAAACAAGCAAAGGTTGCACCAAACTTGACTGCTCCTCGAACTTAGAAATTCTGATTAAATCTATTAAACATATCTTGCATTTTCTGTCATTCAATTAAATAAGAATTTAAAATAAAATTTTATTCAATTCAAATTTTTAGTAATTGTATTTCAAATATTTGAATTATTATTTACTTTGTTTAGTTGTAATTATTTAATTTTTTTTTTACCTATTTATTTTATATTATGTATTTAATATTTTATTTAATTTATTTATTTTTATTTTTTTACTTGTACTGCACTCAGGAATTAAAATTTCAGATTAAATCCAATAAATATATCTTTCAATTTATGTTATTTAATTAAATTAAAATCTAAAATACAATTTTCTTCAATTGAAATCTTGAGTAATTGTATTTAAAAATTTAAAATAATAATTTATTTAATTAAATCAACACTCCAAATTACGTCAAAAAGTTCAATGAATCTTTAAACTATTTTTTCATTTTGTTTTTCTTGTACAATGCAACACTGCAACTATTGCAAACATTTTCAATTTAGGTGCATTATTTAAATGCAAAAGTAAAAGTAGATTTTCAAATTGTTCAGGCCTCTTCTCCCCTCTGTGTCTGTGTCTCCTCTTCGCCCCTTCATTCACAAATAATAATCAAACGCTTCATCGATTCGTTTTCTATAACAAAAGCCACAAATAAAATAAAATTATTAAATAAATTAAGCTGCACGCTTCGCTCCCTCGTAATAATCAACATCAACATCAACAATTTTTGTCTTTTGATTGATAGTCATTCAGGAATTTATTACATTTCGTTATTTTTTTAGCTTTTGCTAATTTTTCTGCCCTGCGGCTTAAAATGTCGCTACGCTTGACTTAATGTTTCATGCGATTTGCGTTTAGTTTTCATTTTGTTTTTATCTGTCTTTCATTTTATTTTTTATCTCTCGCTTCTTTTGTCCATTTCCTTATGTTTTGTTCAACTCTAAATTGCATTACGTGGTCCAAAAAATATTTTGCACTCGAGTGGTGCATTCCACGCGGATTCCCTTTTGTTTTTGCTCCGTCTCGTCACTTCGTGTCGTCCCACCGACAACACCATGCACATTTCTCACTCAGCTGTCCAGCCACAAATTTAATTAAAAAATTCTTGCACCCATTTTACTTGCAGTTTTCCACCAGCTCGTCGTATTAATTGCATCACTAAAAATTTTTAATGCGCGAAAAGTGCGAAAATTGCAGGACAGAAAGTAGTGAATGAATGGAAAAACGAATCAAAGTACAGTTGGCCAGCAAAGTTCAGAAGTGAGAATGAAATCTGATAAAGAGCTCGACTCGCAGATACCTTTTCTTGAAGGCAAAAGTTTTAATAATATTTGATATTTATAGAAGCTTTATCATTACCTTAATACTAGACAATTATTACTTTCCTTTACCCTCACCTTTTTAATTACAGGGTATAAGAAACTGCGCAACTGCCACACTTTTTCTCGGCTCAATTGAAGGTGTAAATGTTTTGCTTTTGTTGTTGGGCCTCATAATTATTCACTTTTGTCTTGTTTTTGTTTTTGAATTTGTTTTTTTTTCGGTTTTTTGTGAGATGGCTTTTGCCATATTTGCATTTTTAGACAATGGACGGTAGTCCGAAGAAGCACTAAAATTTTTTTTCTTTTTTAATTTTGTTTCATTCTACTTCTTTTTTTTTATGCGCATCTATTTTTGGGAAGCTTACAAACAATTTTTAACTTAGAGCCTCAAGTCGACCTCACTTAAAATGAGATTTAATTGAAGCTTTACTTAACAAAGGCCGTGAAGTTGGCACACTTTTTTTGGGCAGGTCGCATTGTGGGCGTGGCTGGGCGACCGCATGTTAATTCGGTTAAGCATTTAAGTGGATTAGATTTTTAAGGTGTCAAGTAAGGAAGAAAAGTTATTTTTTGACGAAAAGTTGCCAATTGAAAAGTTTGCAGGTGTGTGTGTGTGTACGTGTGCTGCCTGGATTTTAGGTCTTTTGATTAAATGAATTTTTCAGGTCATCGCTCGTATTAAAATTTAAAAGTTGAATGAAATTTACTTGAGCGTGAGCTGCAGATAGAAACCATTCATGTTTTCCAAGTGGGTCTTGACAGGGCATCTAATTTGAAGCTTGACAAGATACTAAACAGGTGACTACAGAAGTTGCCAGATAGTTGATAAACTGAATTAATAATAAGTGAAAAATTATTCACTTACCATTTCTGACTATTTATTTCTCTTTCTTTCTTTTTCTATTCATCTCTCTCTCTGATATAAGCTGATATATCATACATCATATATCATATCAACTTAGCTCCCGTTTTAGTTTGTGTTCAAGGCAATGTTTTACGCCGACCGATAAGTATTTCACAGTGCTAAACAATCAATTCAGTAATAAGCAACTAATTAATTGATCTATAAATAATTACTGACAAGCAGCTGCTTTTTTTTACAATTACTTTATTTTGTGACGCTTTTGATTTTCTTGATTAAAGATTCTGGCAAGCTAACAATTAATTTATGACGGTTGATTGCTTGGATTGTTATTTGATGATAACATAATCTTCAAGTGGCACAAATTGTTCCAAATTGTTGTAGCAGTCACGTCTTAAATTTACGATAAAATAAAACAAGGGAAGAAAGAAATAAGTAACAAGCAACCAATAAAGATGTTAATCAAAGCCAATGTTTTTAAAATATACGTAGTTTATTAATAAAATGAGAAATCCATAGGAGGCTCTGTAGAATATATATACAATTTATAAGCTATGATCTATGATCAATCTGATAAAATTAGGACTTGCAGGCATCATATTTCAATATGTCGGCCACACAAATGGCATTTTCCTCGTCGAAAAAGTAGTTGCCACAGGACTTCTCATCGATGGTGCGTCCATCCTTGCAGCGCAGATAGTGGCGACATCCCTTTTTCGAGCTGAGGACAAAGGGAATGGTGCGACCCTGACAGCGATCCTCGGTGCAGGCCACATGGATGGGAGGTCGGCAGGTCTGGCTTTTCTTGTCGAAGAACAAATCGTTGCCACATTTGCCCCACACGGGTGTCGGATCTGGAGTGCCATCGAGTTGCAGGGCACAGAAGAAATAACCGTTACAGGTGGCACCATCCGCGACATAGGCGTTATTCAGGGGTTTCTTTACGGTACCGCAGACATCCTTCGGATACGGATGGGCTTTGCAGTAGACCAGGTTCTTGTCAATGCATTTGCCCGAACTGACCTCATAATAGCCCGTCTTGCAGGTTTTGTCCTCCAAGACGCCCTTGGTGCACACATGATAGCGATCACAGCCCTGGGCATTGTCAAAGTTCACTCCGTTCTTGATAATGCTGCAGTAATCAAATTCATGAGCCCTGCAGTCCGATTCGTATGACCAGACACACTTTTGAGTCTCATTATTAAAGTGCTGATTGTCCCCGCATTTGCCATACTGTGGTGAGTCCTCATCGGCACAGAAATAATAGCCGAAACAGGACTTGGGATCGTTTATAAATTGACTCGCTCGATTGACACAGGACACTCCACAATCATCGGCCCCCTCCAGTGTCTTCACACACTTCAGTGTCTCCTTGTTGAAAAACGGCGTGGATCCCGTGCAGGTAGTGTATGTACTCTTCGAGTTGACACATGTTATCGAGCGACTGCAGGACTCGGGATCCCTAATCACCGTTCCCTCCGGAAATATCATACAGATGTCATCAACACGTGCTTGACTAAAGCCACAGATGGCCAAGACCAACACGGCCAACAGACAGAAGGAACTGCTTCCTGTAACAAATATTTAATACTCTAGTTTATTACTGCTTCTTGAGATTCTAGAAGTATTTCCAGTAGACCCACCTTGCATTGTGCGTTGTGTTCACTTTGGTAACTGACTTTAAACTAATTGAAAACATTTCACCAAGGCATCTATTTAAAGCCCAATTTGTTGCCTGATAAACCCAATTGAAGCTTGTCTGCATTATTAAAGAGCGTGTTGAGGGAAATTCCTAACGATAACTGATTAGATTACTAGCCGAAAATAATACCACTCGTATATTGTGCAGATGTTGCGACTTGGCTAATATAATACTATATATTGTTTAGCCCATTGATAAATCAATTGCCGTAAAGCTGAAGACTAATGGAAGACTTCCAAGTCAACTGAATAAATATATATGCTGTGGTTGATTACTATAATTGTATCGCATAGCGAAGGGAAATCGATAGTATCGATGGTATTCTTATTACATATTTCAGATTATTCGTAATATTTGTATTTGCATTTGAATTTCTCAGATTATGTTGAGGGAATATATTAAGATAAAGGTAGCACTTTAATAATCTATGAATACTCTTAATCAAACTGCATTTTAGAAATCTGGAAATTTCTTCAACATTCTTAAAGACAAATTTAAGTAACGCTCTTATCATACTTTCCTTTGACGTGCATGTAGATTAGAATTTGTTTTCTTTTTAATCAATTGTTTGGTTTTAAACGACAATACAATATATCAATTTGTGAATGAGTTTAAATAATTTTGCTCAAATAAGTATTCATACAATAAAATTCTCATTGAATTTAAGTAAACTAATTTGAAAGCATTCTAAAATAAACCAAATAAATTAGTAGTTATTTAAATCAATTTAGATGAAATTAAGATAAAATATATCTGACTATAATTTAATCAATTTGCAATGTTCTAACCGAAACAAATTCAAGCTTAATTTAATATTGTTTGCAATACTTTTGGCCACAAACACTCTCTTTTTCTCTCTGCTATTCTCTCTCTGTCTCTCTGTCTCTGTCTGTATTAACAGTGTTGTGGCTTTAAGAGCTAAGCCATTTCCGGCTGTTGTGTTTATCCAATGGCTTCATCTCTGCCGCACTCGAAATAAATATAACTATAAAGTGACTTGGCCAAAATGGGCCAAAAAACAAATTGTTGTGTATGTGTGTTTTTGTGTGTCTTGGCCACAAAATAAAACCTAACGTTTGGTCATATATTTGGCTAGTTTATTTTCGGAAGGCGGATGATGACGATGAGGTTGAAGCTGAGTCTGAGGCTGAGTTTAATGATGTGCAGGGCACTTGATCTTAAACTGGACAGCAGCTGAAACAAGCCTCATTGTGGTCATCAGCAAGAAGGAACTTGGCCAATTGGGTTAGGTTGGCTTAAAAGCTTTTAAGCAGCTGCTGCACGAAACTCATAAGCGAAGTTTATGCAAATGCAAAAAAGGGCAGCAACTTCACTTCTGGACTTGGTTTAAACATCCGCCAGTGCCTTTTTGGCCAAATAAGTCAGTTCCTGTCCCCCTTTCTTAAGCTGGCTGTATGCATGCAACAGAGAACAACACATAACTGAACTTGCGGTTCAATAAACTCTTGGTCGATGAGTCACGGGAGCAGCTTGTTACCACTTTGCTCATTTGCTATGCACAACAAACAACCGAACGAACCACGCACAACAAAGCGACCACTGTGAATACCAAAATGCTTGGAAAGGGTCCCAGCAACAATGACAATGTGCGGTGTCTTCTGTCAGTGCGTGTCATGGATCCAACAACATATATATATATATTTAAATGTATACACATATACTTGTAGCTCCACTGACAGCTGATGGCATTCTTCTTTGTTTGCACGCCGCAATGTCAGGTTTTATTGCTACTTTGCTGATGGCTCTGAGACGGGCTCTGTCTTCTTCGGAGTTTGGGGCTGGGCTCAGAATCGAAAAAAAAATAGTTGAGTCCCAACACTTTTCATTGTCGCTATTACAGTTGGCAATCCTTAGTATTATGTGCTCATCAAATCTCAGATAAACAGATTTCAGCACATCTTGAGCTCACGTCTTGTTCATCGTCTATTTATATACAAATAAATTGAAACTATGAATAGTAGTTATTTTAGCAGCTGTGACATCACTAATAATAACTACAATTTTTAGTAAAGAGTATCTATAGGTGATTAATAGATATATTCATTTGCTTTGAGTAAGCGTAAAGCTTTTTAAATTCTATCGGGAAATTCCTAAGACAAATTAAAAAAAAATAATAAAAACTAATCAAAAGACCCACCAAAAACTCTTGTTTATAAATAAACACATGTTAATTAATAATAACTGATTATTTAATTTAAACCAACTATAATTATCTGCAGTTTCGATAAATACAAGTGTTATTTTCTGTTGTCACAGCTCATAGAGTTTGTAAGACAAAAGCACCTTAAAACTGAGTTTGATGGACAAGACAAACCGAGCTAAAATAAATATTATTTGTTATTTAAAAGTGTTGACTGTAATTTGCGACCTCTGATAAATATTAAACATACGAGTAGATTAAGATTACCTAACAGTTGTAAATAAATCTTAACTTAATCGTCTTTGCTTAACTTTTAAATAATAAGTTTAATTTGTAAATTGTTTACTTTAAATTTGCTGGCTTTTTATGGCAAAAGTTGATGCAGAATTTTGAATATAACTCTCGCTTTTCATTATTTTGACAGGATCGCGCCTGGGTTTCCGGACACTCGCACTTGCCTGTTGCACCAGAAGCTGCAGATGCTCAACGTCTGTGTGGAGCGTCGCTTGCAACGCGAGGCACTTGGGAAACGGAAAACAACAACAACAGCAGCAACTGAGCGATGAGGATGACGAGGATGATGACGATGGCGAATTCTATGACTGCGATGAGCCAACTTCCTCAGGCGGTTCACCAAGCAGAGCTGTGTTGAGTCTGAAGCCCGAGGGTCGCCTCAAGCGTTTGGGAGAACAACATTTGTTGGACGAACCCGAGGAATTCCTATATATACCCGAAACTCAAGAGCCGGTGCCCAAGACAGAGGATCAGCTGCTTGACGATGCTGAGGTTATGCTGCAATTGGGACCCGGCTCGGGATTGAGCACTCAAATGATGTGCACTTCTTTGCTGTCCGACATGGAGGCATTTAAGGCGGCAAATCCACGTGGTAAAATGGAGGACTTTATACGTTGGTATAGCCCAAAGGATTGGGAAGAAGTTCAGGATAGTAAGCATATTAATATAACTAATTATAAGTAAACAGTTGATTCATAGGAATATTTATGCAGAGAGTGGACAAACTACACATCAGTTGAGTGTGCGCATGACAACCGAGGGAAATACGTGGCAGAAAGTGTGGCAACAGGCTCAGGCAGTGCCTGTGGCAAGACAGCGACGACTCTTCGATGACACTAATGAGGCACTGAAGGTGCTGCACTATCTGGAAACGAGAACCATGAGCGAGATCTATGCGCTGACTGTGATGCCAACTCTGCATACGGCAATTCTTAAACTGATTGTAAGTGTAGATAGTAACTCTTTGCACTATTAAAATATACTTTCTTTCTATACAACTTTCTTAATTTTAAACACAAAAGATGACTGCAATATGTTATTTTCAGTTCATTTAAATCAGCGGTGCCCAAAGCTGCCTTATGGATGTGCACGCACCAACACAAATATAAGAAATCACACTTATACACGCATTTCAATGTGTACACAGAAAAAAATTATGAACATGTTTCTTCAAAACAACACACGCGTCACACGTTTGGCAACAAAGTCAAGTTTTTCTTTTTCAGTGTACACCAAAAGATAAGACAACAACAAAATACATTCGGATTAGCAAAAGCAAAACGATGCAATACGATTGTTTTTGTTTTGCCGGCAACGAAAGTTGACGGAAAGCGGACAGTGCAAAATTTGTTCCTGTTTTGCCAGCAACGGAAGTTGACGGAAAGCGTAATGTGCAAAATTGATTGTGTAATTGCAATGTGTACCAGAGGCTTACCAATGTGTATTCTCACACACTTCCCATATCCTATGTGCAAAACAAAAAAAAATGTACGTGTTGTGTATAGGCGCTGGGCACCGCTGATTTTAATTATAAATTATAATTTGTTTACCAATCGATCTGCTGATTAATTTTGATCTATCTATCTTTTCAGGACATCTACAGCAATGCCCATGTGGAGGACATTTTCAGCGCCCATATCGAAGAGCTCTTGAATGATTTATGTCGCCTCTCACGTGCTCAGTCCAATGAAGTGCCCAATGTGGAAGCTTTTATCTCCAATCTCGCCGAACTCGAGCGTCGATTCTATCAGTTCAAGTGCTTTGAAAGACTGGCTGGATATCCCAAACGCAGTAATCAGTCTCAAGTCAAGCGACAGTTTGAGGAGATACTTAAAAATGAAAATTGTTGCACCATTGTCAACAAAAAGCAGGCGGCTACGAGTGATATTGTATCCGGAGGAGGCAGTTTATATGATATTCTGAGTCCCAAATTACAACAGGATATATCTAATCGTTTGATCAGCAAGGATTATGTTATACGACTAGACGGCGATACAAAGGCAACCGAAAAAGGACTGTATCTGGGACCACAGTTCATGAGAGCAATTGTCACCGGAGATAAGTTGAGACTTTGCGGTGCCTTCACAGAGAGCACAACATTTGTATGAATAACTAGAGAAGAGGGAAGGATATACAATACAGTAAACTGATTCCATAACCAACGTATTCATATGATTATCTATATTATACTAATCTTTGCTTTTTATTGGTGCTTTTGTTAACTTTAAGTTTTATTATAAAAGCAATAAAATAATTAATACGCCAAGTTGTCGAGTGTTTTAGTACAGTTTCCTATCATCAATTTCATTTGTAAGTAGATACTAGACAACCACATCTAAACGTATAATCACACAGCACTTAAAGCCATTTGCAGACAAATATTTTAGCCATCTACTGTAAGTTGCACTTGAATGACAGCCAACAAGGCAGCGAACGCTCTGAAAACTTGAGACATGAAAATTGCCTACATTCCAAGTGGTAAGCAAGACTTTGCCGAAGGCGTCTCAACGATTCCACCCAAAAAAAAGCCCAACTAACACTCGGTTTGGTAAGCAAATTGTGGGCCATGTTTAACTGAAATTATTTTAAGCGTGCTTGTTGCTGTTGCTGTTGCCGTCGTTGTTGTTGCTTGTTGGTAAAGGAACACTTTTTGCCTCTTGGCCAACACATAAAACATTTCTACTCTTTCCTACATTTATTTTTGCGCCTTTTACTGATACTCGTAAATGTTCCGACACTAAATTACCTAAGGGCTATAATTGTTTTGTGTACATGCCGCAGTCGCAGTCGCAATCGTTGTAACGAGTTTGGAGGCAGACAGTCCGACAGTCGACCTGCCACAACAGACCAACGAAAGAACAAACTCATGCAACAAAAACTTACGCTCACCTCGTGCCAAAATGCAAAAGTGTAAAAATACTCCTAGTCTGAGGATGGGAATGTGTATGAGTATGAATTTAAACTACTCGTACTCGCAGTCGTGCTTTGTATTTATAGCAATTGCAAAGCATTCTGCAACGAGCCGCAATGTTAATAATAATCCTTTAAAAAGCCATTTACACTGAGCGCAATTTCTTTAAGTAAACAATATTTCCTTAATGATGTTCTTACTATATTTGAGCCCATTTTAAGCTGGCCCAACACAAATTCAACAGTCATTTGTGTTTGGCTTAAAAAAGCTTTCAATCTGGACTTAATCGAGCAATGAACTTAATAAGTTTTAAGCTGATTCACACTTAAAGTAAAAAGAACTCCATAGTTAAGGCTGCTAAATACTACATCAAATACATCATTTTTGATTTATCTTTTAATTTTTTGTTTTTTACCTTACTTCGTGTATTTTCAGTTTAAATTTAAATGTAACTATAAATATTTAATTTAACTTTTATATTCATTAATTGATATTTTAATTTTTTCTTAATTGATCAACTGCTCTTAGTTGACATTAAATAAATAAATAAATAAATATGTATTATAAAATGCTCAATTAAGCCAAAAGGCAACTTTTTAATCTACTATAGATTAAATGCGCCATAGAGCTTATTTAAAGTTCACAGCTCAATGAATGAGTAAAATTAATCATACTTAATAAAATCAAGGGTTTTAAAAGTTGTTACTTAGATTATTTTAAGTTGTATTCAAAACGGCAGCTCAATGAGTTAACTCGATTTAACTACCTTTAATTCACATCAAAACGTTAAACTATTAAGAAATATGCTCAAAAGATACTCAGTCTTATTCAGTGGGTTCACAAATGCAGCACAGTGTCTGCAAACAGTTATCAAAAATAAATTGTGCACAGTCTAAAAATATGAATATGGATATAAACACATGTATGTATATGTGTGGCCACATCTACGAGTATGTAAAATGTCGTCGATTTCAATAATATGTAAAAAAAAAAGTATTTAATTAAATTCTTACAATCAATTTGGCATGAAATGGCCGCTGAATGGGGAAGCTCTTTTCCAATTGATTTGCTGGTGGTTTTGTGGTACCTATACAGAGTCTATATATTGTAAATATGTGTTTGTGGTGTGTGTGTGTGTGTGTATATAAGTGTTGTTTGTGTGTGCGGTGTGTGTGGTCAGTGTTACAATTTTGCTGATGCAGTTGAATTTTAATGAAAGCTCTTTTATATTTTTTTTTATTCGCACAGAAAATTGAATTATAGCAGACATACCCAGAGAAAATATATAGAGAGCGGGAGAATAACGAGGAGAAAGGGAGAAAGAAACTGCAAGACTTGTTGAGATTTTCAATTTCCATTGAACTGATACATATATGTGGCTGCGAATTGAAAAGTAGCTGTGAATAAAACTGAAATGACATGAAAATCATGAAAATGAATGAAAGATGCAGCCACAATATTCGTATTGGTTAACACAAAACTCTTCCACGAACTATGCAATGAATTTACCAGGTTTTTAATTTTGATGCACATGAATTATTCAGTTCATAACAAATTCTAGCTAAAGTCTTATCTGTTCTTTTCTGTTTTCTCTTCCTTGAAACTCCCTCTCTCAAAGCTCTAATTGCATCAAATGAAGAGTTGTGAAATATATATGCTGAATGGCTTTGAAGAATTCATATCAGATTCCTAGGAAGGACACGAAAATAGAAGCGAAAAAATTATTTAAGAGCTAAATAAGCAGATCCGTAGAGTCTCTGTGCTTTTAATCTATGCAACACAAATAAATTTACTTTGCAACAGAAGGATTTGACTAGGCACTGTAATAATCCACTACAATTAAAAACATTTTTCTTAAATATTAAATATTTGTATAATTAAATTTCATCCAAATTCAGTTCAAATAATTGTATTATTTTTGGAACAATCTCCTGAAAATGTTTATTTTTATAGCCAAATATCAGCATGAAAACAGATTTATAGTTGCTATATTAACCATCTATTAGAGTGTTAAACCTTTTACAGCAAAGATAAAAACTTTTGATTTTATTTTAACAAAGCCGCATTTAAAACTAAGTGTGGGAATCGCGCACAAATTTGCATGTTCATCATAAAAAGGGAGAAAAAGTAAGAAAAAAGCTGAACTGAACTCAGATTATAAGTTTCACAACTCAATAATTAAAAGTAAACCAAACGAAAGAGCATTAAAAAATCATAAAAAAAAACAACTTAAATTATGATTAAAACGTGCCAAAGAGCAACAAAAACAACAACAACAACGTCAACGACAAATTGCATACTTTTTTATGGTGTCAGAGTTGAGTTGAGAGTTACAAACTTTTTGGATGTGGAGAAGTTGTAACTCGTTGTCGCATTTTGGGGCTTGTCAGCCTAAAACCTAAGACCTAAAAGCCCAAAGCTCAATTTTACGCAGCTTATTACAAATTTGGTTGTATGAGTGCAGGGAAACACTCATGGGTGATGTGAGTACACCCGTAATTTTCGAATTAACGAATTACGTAAAATACTCAACAAGGTTGAATAACTTGTCTTGAGCCAAGAGCAAAATGTTTGCAAATAGGTGTAATTGAAGATGCCAATTGTTTACCTGCAATTAGCCCTGTCTTCTTCTTATATGTGTCTCTGTGTTTGAGCGAGTGTGTGTGAGCATGTGTGTGTGACACATTGCGGATACTTAATATTGTGTGGGTTATCTAAATACATACATATTTACGCCCGCATCTCAATCCATGTGTTTGAAAAATCTTATAAGGCTTGGCATTTAAAAATTCAAGCATCCGCTTGAGCAACTGACCTGCTTTAAAGCATTTAGTTTTAGTTAATTAACGACAATCTGTGAGTCATATTTTTGTCTAATGAAATATCTGTCTATATATTTGAACAAGTTTAAGCTGGCATTTACGAAGACAAGCGTTAAATTGCCAAATGACACTGATAAAAATTGGAAATTTCAAATGAAATAAATGCGGTCCGACTTTTATATTCAGTTTTAAAGAATACACATTAGATCTTCACAGTTAAGAATAGCTTTTTTTTCTCCGAAAATTTAAAATATATGACACTTTAAAAGTTATTGACTCGGAAACTGTCATGCTTCATGTGAGTTTATGACATTCAGTACATTTCATTAAGATTTTTGTGCTCTGCTAAAATGAAACTATCAGCTATATTTAATGGACCTGTGTTCTAACTTCATGCAACCAAATATGTATAAATTCTTCTCTCGCCTTCTCTTTAATATGCCATCAACTTTATAGCACGTAAAGTCTTATTTTTAAGTTGCGCACAACTGAAATTAAGCTGCCAAAATTGGATTATTGATATCATTATTGTAAGCCGTATATTTTCCGGCGATATTTAAAAACAAACAAGCTGAGAAAAAGCATTGCTGGAAAAATACTGGAACACACTCTTCCGGTATGCTTAAATTCTGAATAAACGACTTTAAAAACTTTTTAATACCCCGCAAAAAGGGCGAGAGCAGAAAGCGATAGCAAACTTTAAGTCGTTGTATGTTTTCTTTTTCTGTTTTCGGTCTTTGCAGATCAACTCGCTGCTTGCTGAGATGAGAGATGAGATGATGATGATGATGATGTTGATGGTGGGAAGAGGAGTTGGGAGGGGCGTTTATTAACATTGCCTGGGCGTGGCAGCTGCTGCCAAAAGGTGTTAAGTGGCAGGCACGACGAGCAAATGATGATGAGCAAAACTCACTCATACGAGCACGAGGCTGAGGCTGAGGCTGAGTTGAAGCCACCGCTGAATATGAGAGCGTCAAGAAA
Organism: Drosophila quinaria; assembly: GCA_035047525.1. NCBI lineage: Eukaryota > Metazoa > Arthropoda > Insecta > Diptera > Drosophilidae > Drosophila > Drosophila quinaria. The sequence continues at coordinate 391,875 of JAWNPO010000334.1, read as the reverse complement.
TCTGCGTAAAATTTACAACATTGCCCCATAAATTACAACAAGCGCAGTAACAACAAGAAAATAAATAATAAAAATTGAATGATAACAAGAGTGCAGCAATCGAGAGTCGACTGAGGATTACCCTGTTAAAAATAGATGCATTCAGTAGAATATCAGGTGGTTTACTCTGAATTTCATACTAAGCATTTATTCTTTTAGATGAATTTATCAATATTTTATTAAAAACATTTATAGTAATGACTTACTTGAGAATACTTACTAAGCTTTTAGCTAAATTCTTCTTATTTGATTTCAATGATTTTACTTTAAAAACATATTTGTAGACCGTATATAAAGGCATATTCCATTTGAACACAATTTTCCACAATTTTGTTATACTCATTTAGCACAGTTTACGATTGCAGGGTATATTTATGCCAGGGCGTTGGAACGAAATATTTATGAAAATTTCTGCACCATAACCAATTCTCCAAGGAGACACAGACTCATTTTTTGTTGTGCTTTTTTTCGTAATGGCTAATTAAATTGGCAAGCGAAAAGTGCGCGTTGCAAACTTAAAGTTGAAATCTCCAATTGAAAAAGTTGCGATGGCCAACAGAATTGGAAATTCAATTGGAAAACAACTGCTAACAAAAACGCATCAAAACATGCACACACACACACAGTGTACACATACACAAACATATACAGATACACAACACAGACACATGAGCATTTGCCATACAAACATTTGTGCAAAGTTACGGACAACTCGCGTTTGACTGTGGTCAGAAATGCGAACTAAAAAACATGATTCTAGAGTTGAGCAGTTAACCAACACAGATACTACCCATCAAACTATCTTTATTAACTTTCTATGTACTTAAGATGACTATTTATTAATTGAAAATGAGAGCTTAATGACATATTTTAATTTACTCGATGTTTTTGCTATATTGCTTTAAGCACATTTGTTAGTCAGCACTCAAAATCCGTAAGATAATGCCCATTGTTAGTAGTTATTATATCCATTTCATAAAAAAGGTATCATTTACTTATATCTCTGAAACAGCTAGTTCTTATAACTAATTGATCAATTGAATTGATTGCTAAGCCTTTATTTAATTCTAAATACAGTTTTTCATTTGTATTTAATTATCATTTGATTACTTTAAATTATATTATTATAATTAAATTTATAAGGAATCTTTTTATTAATGTTTAAGTCTTCTATCAGCTCGATTTTTATTATTAGTTTTTAAATACCATTGGGTTAAATTTACATTTAATCTAAATTTTGGTTTTAATATTAAGCTGTTAATTGTCAATTTATTATTCTAATTTTAAATACAAAGTAATAATTGAAATGTTTGCGTTATTTAAAAATAAAAAATTTAAAAATAATTTAGGCTTATACATATACTTTTCCATATGCTTTATTTTTTGATAGAGCTTTGTTAATTTTCGTTGCTGCCTAATTCAGCATAAAATCACGCGCTCATCTCTAACTGGAAGTGCATTTGGAGACGTTCAGGAAAATTACGTCAGTGGCTTGGCACAAATACACATAACTAACACACACACACACTCACACAGAGAGACACACAACTAACACACACAGAGATAAGTGAGTGCTTGGGTGCTTAAGAGATAGACCAACACACGCCTGGCTGGGCAAACAGTGCGTGTTAGTATGTGTGTGAGTGTGTGTGCGTGTGTGTGAGCCAAATAGGGAAAAGGCATCACACAAAGTTGGCACTGTTGGCCCCTGTTCCCCCCTCGCAGTCAGTCCACCACATTACTGCCTCGGTTGCCAATGACGCAGACGATTGAATCTGGCCCCAAAACCCGTTGAAAGAGTTGGAGACTTTGGGACGACGCGTCGCGATGTTGTTGTTGTTGTTGCTGTTGTGCGAGAATTGGGTCAAATGCCGCATTTTTGGCCTGCAGCTGGCGTTGACGCTGTCGTTGACGTTGACGTTGACGCTGGCAGCGCTGCCTCTAACGGTTAATGTTATTGCGCTTTTGCCATTTATCGCCGGCCATTGTTCTTGCCGTCTTGACGTCTCTCCAGCTGCGATTTGTTACCAAAACGGCAAGAGACAAGCCTCTATCTCTGCTCTATCTCTGCCTTTGCCTTTAAGCCAAAGTCAAATAGGCGCACACACAAAAGTCAAACGGCAGCCGCTTTACTTGAGTTTACTTTACTACTCATTGTAAACGGCATAATGATGGAGACGGAGTCGAAGATGAAGATGAAGATGGAGGAGCCAAAGAGAGGCCAAGAGAAGAAGCTGCCAAATTTGAGCCAACTCAGTGTATGTAATATGTGTGTGTGTGTGTGTGTGTGTGTGGACAGCAATTGTTGAGCAAATTTTGTTAAGCAAATTTTGAGAAATCGTTCGACTATTATTATGATTATTATTTGCTTACTATTTGAGGCTAATCGAAATTGAGTGTGTAATGAAGTACAGTCGAACTTCCCTAATTCGAATTACCATTATCCAAGAAAAAAGTTCGAGTAAGGAAGACTTCGAGGTATATCATTTTTTTTTTTAATTTTTTAATTGAAACTACAATTTTATTCATTCACAAATACATTTCAAACTGCCAATTTTTATTGCTATTTTCCAAAAAAAAATTACTGTTAGCTTAAGACCATGTCGATATTCTCAAAATATTTGGATTCTTCGTTCTTTTGCTATATCTAGAAGAAGTTCCCTATTTCAATGACATAATAATTAATTTTCTATTTTTTAATATAATAAAAACGCTATTATTATATTGCCACTCGATTTTGTTCGAGTTAGAGAAAATTCGAGTTAGAGAAGTTCGAGCTAGGGAATTATGACTGTACATACATATATTAAAATCAAAGCCATGAGCACTTAAGATTTGAAAGTAAAATGGGTAAAATTAAGCTGCAGTTGACACTCATAACTGTCTTTGACTCAAATGATTTCACAAGTAAAATCAATATTAAGATTATCGGGCCTGTTTCGAATTTCGAAAACGAGTTGATTGCTGTTCCAAATTCCGAAAATTGACAATAATTGTTCGTTTTCAAAACGTGTGCTGTAGAGTAGTAGGATTTGAAAATAAATGCCATTTAAAGCAGTAAAATAAATACGTAAATTTATAAACTGAAAATTAGAATAATGTTGAATATTTTTAGAATCGATTAACATCAGTACTTCAAGAATTTTTTTATAAGCATCTATAAAATATTTTATAAAAAACAAAACCTAGCTGTTCTGAATTCCACTTTAATTTTTGTTATCTTCCAGAGTTGCTTCAATTGAATAACAAAATTCGAACAACGAGGTTTTAGTCTAATTTACCTTCTATTTGCTTTATTCAACCTGAAATACTTAAAATTAATTTTTGAAACGATTTCGAAACCGAGTTCGAAAAGTAAAAACAAGCCCATTTCGATTGGAATTGGGAACAGTAAATAGTTAAACGTTCGTTTTCGTTTCGTTTTGACTTTTTGAAAACTTTCGAAATAAGGATCAGGTCCGAATAACTCATTTTGTATACTAATATCTTAAAATAAAACTGATTTATCTATCAAAGCTAAATTTCCCATTGTAACTTGTATGACATGCAGTAAGTACTTAGCATATTTACATATGTAACTTTGTCAAAGTTTAGGCTCCATTGACACTTTAAGGACAGCAATAGCAATTTATATTGATTCAAGTGACTCTAGAGTACCATCGACAAATATATAAAATTGCAATTTGCTTTCAGTTAAAAGCTTCAAATGTTTATGGAATTTACATCGATTCTATACAAAAGGCAGCTGCAACAAATTAGCACAATTAACAGCTCTCCATGGTCAATTGATCCGCATTTAACGAGCTATTTAAACTCAATTTTAAAAGCACAACCGCTGACTCCAAAGAGTTGCCATTAAAGCAGCTCTCATAAAATCCTTTGAGTTTAACAAATTCCCAGTTTTATGCGCTGTTTTATATTTTTGCTTATTGTTTTAAAGAAGTTTTGCCTGGAATTTTTTGTAACAACTTTCTTTCACTTGATTTTATTATGAAATTACGCATTATTAGGATACTTATCGTTTATAAAATAAGGAACAAGCAGGGGCTGGCTATTAAAGTTTAATTAATTTTTGGAACAAATTTTGTGGGGCAAGTCTGTGAAATATAATTATGATTACTTTCATTTAATAAACGTCATCATTATTAAAATTAATTTGATGGCGCAAAGTTGATGCTGTCGCCGACGTCATTGTTGTCCCTTCTGTTGTTGTTGTGGCTTGCGTTGCTGTTGTTGTTGTTGTTGGGGCTTAAACAACATTTTGTGACAACCATTTGCCAGCGGCTATCAACTGAGATGGCGTTGCAAACTGATTGGAGCGCAGTTTGTCAGTGTTTTTTGTCAGCGGCGATGCTGTTGCAATTAATGATGTTGTTCCAAAATGCCGCAAGCAACTCTCTTTTTTCTCTCTCTCTCTCTCTCTCTCTCTCTCTCTCTCTCGCTATATCCGTCTCTTTTTACTTCACTTCTTTGGGAGTTTCGAATTGAGACATTTTGCAAAATTTAGTGTTTTAATTAGTGCAGACGCCTAAGCTTCAGGGCCAAATTGGCTTAAAATACAAGTTTCGACAGTCTGACCATTTGGAAAATTAAGTTGCCAGAGAATTTATGAGGCACAGTCAATATTTAAGCTGAATTGCCAACTAAGCTCACAGTTCTGGCCCAAAGACCCAAAGTGCTATCTGCAACTCTCGCTCTACGTGTGCTCTGAGAAATTTTCGTTACTTTGCCTGGTTAGATTACCTGACTCAGTTCCCTCGTGGAGCGTGGCTGGCATATGAACGAGTGTAGAATATGTTGCAGAATGCAACACACACACACACACACACACACACACACACGCATACACTCACACATGCAAACAAATGAAATGTTTGAACCAAATCCCATTTGTCACGCTTGCAACGAGCCGGTGCTCGACCTGTTCGGTTTGTCAGTCTCCATTGACCCGGAAGGGGAGCTGGAGTGGGGCGAATTCGGCCTCGTAAAATCTAATATAAATGCAAACGTAAATGTCAAAAATTGTAAAATTAAAAATCACATCTGCCTGGCACAAGAACCGACTGCCGACAACCGACTCTCGACTATCAACTATTTTTGTATGTATGGTGCACACATGACGTATACGCAATATTTTTGCACATCTGTCACATTACGTATACGCAATCAGTCGTCGTGTCGCCGGAATATATGCCACATATTGACAAAAAATTTACACTGCAATGGCTGGCAAAATGAACTAACTGTATAGGTGTGGCAGACATACTCTACGATACAGATACCCTATAATTTAGTAGAAACCGATTTAGATTTAGAATTTCAGCATTAAATGATTAATGAGTCATGGATTGCGTTATTAAAATGTACACTTAACTTTATTTAGCATCCCTATTTATTTATTTTAAAAATATATTTAATACCAATTTATTTATTTTTTTACTTTTCTAAGAACCATAATTATGTATACAAGGATAAAGCCAGGATATGAGAGTTTTCTAAATTAGTTTTTTTTGTGTTTTTTATCTTTGTTAAAACAATCGGTTTCAACTCATCATAAAAAATAATTATATCGTTAAAATAATTATATTAGTTAAAATAAAATTAAGGTTTAAGAAGAAAATGGAAGAAATTTCATCTTGTATACTACCTACTTAATATTTTAGATATTTAGGGTATTTGGAGGATAGTCCCGTGTGCTGCGAGATGTGTTTGAAGGGTTTTTACAATAAATGTCAGCCATGTTGATTGAACAGCTCGCTAGTTTGCATATCATCTCGGCCAAATACATGTGTACATTGTATATATGTATTCTTGTTGGCAAAATGTAAAATGTGTTGGCTTATAATAAGAGTAATACAAAATTGTACAAATGCTGTCAATAATTTTATTAAGAAACAAAATAAACAAGAAAAGATCAAATGAAAATTTCATCAATATGAAATGTTTTGCATACGTCAGACAGAGATGGAGGGAAAGGCAGAAAGCGAAAGAGAGAGAGAGAGATATGTATAAATTCGAACTCGTATTGATATATTACAATATATTTGGATGTACTCGTAGGTATTCATGCATGAATTGGCTGTCACTGAACGATGAACTCTGGGATTGGGATTGGGATTGAGGACTACGATTGGCCATTGGGACATAGTTCAGATGCAAAAAGTGGCATTATCCTGATGATAATACTGCTGATGATGACGATGATGAATTCATAAGTTTCATTTGCAAAGCAAAATAATAATTGTGCAATTTTTCATTTAAATTGCAATGTGTCAAGTTTCATTTATATTTATGCCATGTTGCATTTGGTTTTTAATTTACACACACACGCACAGTATAGGTGTGGGTATGTGTGCGTATGTTTATATGTATTTGGGTGTCTGTCTGCAAAACGAATTTTATGTTAATTTATGCGCAGACAACGGCAGAGTCTGGCTGCAAAACTAAAGTACGAGGGGTTAGGACTCTTGCTCAACATTCACACACAGACATACTAACACACTCACCCACACACACACACACACGCACACATAGTAACGAAAACGGAAATATGCGCAATTTTTCAACAAGACATTGTCTGACATAGTCTGGGAAAAGGGGAGGAAAATCGAAAAAAAAAAAACAAAACAAAAAAAAATGTGAATGAAAATGATAAACCGAAAAGTTTTGCCGGCGTTTTCTCAACTTTTTGCAGTTGCACAAAATTGTTTAAGTTTTGCGTTTGAGTTTGAGTTTTCAGTTTGCTTTGTTTCAAGAGCGTTTTCCATTTGAAATACGTTTAATTCTTTATCATTTTTTCTGTTAGTCTGTTTTATTTTGTCCTTTGCTGCATTTCGATATAATTACAGAAGTGCGTGCCAAGTGGACAGATAAAGCGGTTAACAGAGATCCAGTACCAGAAGCAAACTTTGCTGCAATTGGGTCAATTAAAAACTTGTCTTGTGGTTATGCAAATATCCGAAGACCATAATTTCAAGTTGCCAGATAAATACAAAGTAAGACTATACAAAGTTGGTATTTACTTTTCGGGTTTTTTGAAACGGACATCTGTAAGAATAAACTATTCAGCTCATTATATATTTATGTGCTTGGTTTAAAAACTGTTTGAAATTTATTTCAGAATTGCACAACATTTTTTGTTAGTATGCAGTCTATTGTTATGATTTATTTGCGACATAAAGCGGAAGCAAATGTTCATAAAGCTCAGTTAATGTCAACCATTTCATTTACAGATTGCATAATCAATTTATTGCAATATATACAAATACCACAAATCCAATAAATATGTCCAAATGTATTGCAAGGAAACTGTGTTTTAACAAATGACATTTTACAACATTTTTTACATTTTTTTATAGTCCTTTGCAAATGTATTCACTCTCCCTAGTAACTTTGATGCTTTGTGTGTAATTAAAAAAGATCTTCAAATTATGGCAAATAAATAAATTTAAGCGTCAGCATATTGAAAAAGTTCACTGCAAACAAGCAAGTGTCATAAAAACTCGGAATTAATTTTAAGGACACTTGCTCGATATGTGAACTTTTCATAAAACAATGAAAATTGTTTATCAGTTTCTGCCACAAGCACGCAATGCAACCAATGCATTTAAATGAGCCGCAAATAACATCAATTGTAAATACGAAAGCAAATATTATACATTTATGTTTGTATAGTTATTTGTGACGGACAAATGCTTCTGCATTGGAAAATATCGAATTAAAACCCATATTTTTCAACAATATGCATTCATTTTTATTAAAATGTAAGGCATGATATATTTATTAAAATGGCTTTAATAACCAATAAACAATGACGCCATCAGTAAGTTGTCATATTTAACACAGCTTGGACCTTTAAATATGCTTTAAATGAAGTTTAAATAATAATGAAATCTAGGGAATATAATTTTTGTGCTACGAAATAAATTCCATAATAATTCAGATATTAAAACTTTTATTGTACTTAATTTTAAGTAGTTCATTAACTAAATTGACTAAATATTACAAGCAATATATTTCAAAATTTTTAATTCGTTTCTATTTCACCTGATGTCAATAGTATTTAAGAATAGTGGAAAATGTAATACTTTCCTCATTAATCACGAAATAGTATGGGTTTATTATTTCAAGACTTTCTAATCATGTGTCCACTCTTGTTCGTTATGTAAACAATACAGAAATGTCATTAAATCAGTGCATAAAGTGACACAACAGAATTGCAATTGCAATTGCAATTGCAGAAATCAACTACACAATTAATTAGAGACAACAATCAGTATTAAACGCTGGACTCCCAATGCTCAACATGGGCTAAGATGCGGCGATAAAGTGGGAGAGGAAAAGGGGGAAAGGTAAAAACAGGTCAGTGCATAAATTGCTGGAAAACGGCAAAGCCGGAAGAAAAAGCAACAAAAATAGTTGAAACGAAACGAAAACAGAGACAAAGTAGTCGGTGACAACTTCATGAATTGTGCAATGTGCGAACAAAAGTGCCAACAGAGTTTTTAACAAGAAGGAGCTAAGCATTTGAGAGATGACGAAGACAGAATGCCCTTACAATTGGATTTATTTGATTGGATTTGGATTTAAGAGAGAATGAAAATTAGATTAAAGAAGTAGGGAGTGGGAAAATATTAGAGAGAGAAAGAGACAAATAAAGGGACACTTAGATAAAGAGATGAAATAAAGAAATTGACATGAAATTAAATTTGGAGATTTTTCTCTCTAAATTCATGACTGAGCTGAAAAACCTTCAGTTAGGGTATTAAAGCGGCACCAGAAATAGACGTAAGACACTAAATTAAAATGCAAATTTAAACGAAAATGAGTGTAAACCGTAAACACTTGCGACGCAGTGCGAGATGCAGTTCGGACAGAGATATGTCTCTGGAACTGGTAACTGGCAACTGGTAACTGGCAACTGGTAACTGGCAACTCAAGGCTACACTGCAGCAAGTGGCGACAATGCGACTACTCTGCGGTGTGTGCATAGAACAGGAGCGGATTCAGCCAAATAGCAAACAGACAGACAAAAGGCGCTGAGTCGTAGTATCTTAGTTAAATATATATATTAACAAATACTAAAAACATCGACCATTTTGAAGGATTTTCGATTTAATACAAAAGACTTTTTAAAAAATTGTCTAATTTTTAATTGATAATTTTTAAAAAATATTACCCTAAGAAAAAGAGTTATTTAAATTTTATTATATTATAATTTAAGCCTCAAATAATACATAAATAAGTCTCAAGAAGTATTAATTTTTTACCGAATGCAGATTCGGTTGAAAACTAGTTTTCAGTTTGTTTCTTCAAATCCATAATACTTATAAATATTTTTAATAAATTTACTAATTACTGCAATTACTTAAATGAGAAGAAAGGCCAACTCCCTGGACAGTCACAATCCGCTCCTGCATAAAACAGTGCAGACTGATGAGGCGGAAGTGTCATGGAAAGCGAAAAAAAATCAGCTATTGCTACGGAAATGCCAAAGACTTGGCGACGACCAACTGACCCAAAAAAAAGAACCGAAGACGAAGAAGTAGAAGGAGAAGATGAAGTAGAATTTGATGCAAATCTTTAGGTAGATTGCCAGGCGATACAAGTGTTGTGCCATTGTTCAGCTCGATCTTGTGAAGGTCGCAACTCGAAGAAAGTGTTGAGCTTGTGCCAAAAGGTAATTGCCAGAGTTACCCAGTTACCACGTTTCACTTACCAATAAGCAGGTCAGACGATGTCTCATTTTCCAATTAAATTAACTGAATTTAAATAAAAGTTGCGCTTACCTAAAAATAAACAAGAAAAAGCAAATATTAATACAGGCAAATATATGAAATATAAATTTTACATTTAATTTAATTTGCTTAAAACTTTAGTTTTGGCAAAACCCATACATATGTGGATGTGTTTTTGTGGGTGTGAGTGTGTCGAGTTTTGCATGCCACAACAATTGCAGTTGCAGCTTTTCGTTGCGGCTGTTTTGGGTTCTGGGTTTTGTGGCCAACTGCGAAATGCCCGCACAACGATATAAAACTTTTCCTCTTTTTTATTTGACAATTTTTCATTGTCCTTCTGGTGCTTTTTACAAATAGAAGGACAAAGACTGAGAAAGACAAATAAAACAAATCAAAAATTTGTTAGTTAAAACCATGTAAATGAAAAAGAGCAATTGCCACTGGCCATGGTCAAAAGGGTCGCTTCAAACTGTTTTTCTCAAATGGCTTTTGTTGCTTTTAATGAGTGTTTGCATATATTTCAAAGTGGAAACTGCCAAAAGTCAAGCCAATGCAATTGACAATCGATTAGATGGCATCTACAATTTATTGGAATTTATTGTTTGAACGAGAAACAAATTGACTTTGTGGCGTTGAGTAAAGAATTGTAATTTATTCAAGAATAATCTATGGATTATTCTACAATTGCTAAGAGCAAATTTTTTACATGAGTTTGTTTCATAGACTACATCAAAAATAAACAAATAAATAATAACAAAATGTTTGCTAAAAAGTTTCTATCTCTATTTTTTACTCTTAATGGCCGAATAATTAAGTACAATCAATGTGAACCAAAGAAATTTAATAAACTTCTTAAAAATTTCATATCTAACAATCTTAAAAATTGTTTACTCAGAATTTAAGTGCATATGCAAAATTTCATTTGACTGTTTCCACTTTCACTACGATTTCCAAAAATTAGACAGCAAAATAAATAAATAAATATTCTGAAATTCGATTCATTGAAATCAAACAAACTAATGAACAAAATTCAAAAAGCATAAAAAATAGAATGCAATCAATACAACGTCTCCCACAGAGGATGTACAGTAGCTTAAATAAATCTACAGCCACACACACAGCAAACAAACTCAGCTGGGGAGAAAAAACGTTTCCATTTGAAACGTTAACCAAATGTGATGAATTCAATTTAAAAGATTTTTCATTTAATTCAGCACGTCGACGGCATTGTCGACACTCGGCGTGGACGTTTTTAGAAAATGAATTATTGCTCTTGGCTGTTTCTTTAGACCTGCAACAGGAACTGGAAGCTCACACTGAAACTGGCCTATATCCAAAATATACACAAAAAGTTTGCCAAATGAAAATGAGAATGCATCACATACAAAGTGATGTTTGCAAAGTGAGACCTTCGTTTCACTTCCCTCTTCCTTGGTCTGTGTTATAAAAATACCACATTGAAGATGGAAAATGGCAGCGGCAACAACTAAAACATTTTGGGCATTATCTTGATGGCATTTGCCACCCGCACTTTTTGGCCAAGATGCGATACGAAAGCCAAGCCCAATCCCAGTGCCAATTCCCGCCAGGCAGTCGGCCAGGCTAAGAGCATTCAGCCTTGAACTGCACAGTTTGACAGCTGAGCAACAAATAAATAAACATACATACATACCCACATAATCATAGTCAGGTTGAATATATTTTAAAAACAATTTGTTTGAGTTTTCATATTTACAATCTGCCCATGGGGTAAACTGTTGCTTAGCAAAAAAAGAAACAAGTGAGTTTTTCCCAAGAATTTTATTTTTTCTTTAAATGTGCACACCGATAGTTTTAATAGTCTATCTCTTTTACTGTGTAAAGTTTTATTTTTCCATTTATAAAGTATTTTCTGACTTAGTTTATTGATTTGGTTTTTGCTTACAATTTATTAAATAAATGTCTATTTTCAACTCATATCATTTTTACTTACAGAGTATCTGTATGTCGACTCATATATAAAAGAAGTCTTAAATGTTTATTTGTACTTTTTCTTAAATGTTTTTGAATTAACATTAAATCTTTATGTTTTTTTATATTTAATAACAATATATACCCAATTTATACAAACAATATGTGTACGTCTGTGTATATTTAAAAAAAAAGAAACAGAAAAAGATTTAAAATTATTGTTATTTTTGTGCTGTGACTTTGGGCACGATTTGCATAAACCGCAAAATCCGCTTGTTTTTTTTAGGAATACTCCGTATATTCGTAGTATTAGCATTTGGTCTTACTCACCAGCCAACCAGCAACCAGTTGGCTCTGTCCGTCCGTTGGCCAGTCCAATAAATTTTGCAACTCCTCGCCCAGCCCGAAAGTCGTTTAAATTTTCGAGAGAGAAAACTTGTATTTTTATACTATGCAAAGCTACAACAAAAATAATGTATACGAATATTTAAATTTGCGGCTTTTGTTGTAAAACAAGATTCAAGGGGGGGCGCCAAGTGTAGTGGCATGAGTATACGTATCTTTTGGGTGTATTCATCTTTATTAGGCATTCATTCATGCGTTCAACTCAAGTCGATAAACTGTCCGAGTCCGAGAGACAAAAGTTTTGCAAGCCATGCAAAATGATGAAACAGCAGCTCAAAGCATCCCAGAGCATGTGCCCCTCATCCCCCATCTCCCCCTTCTGACTACACCCATGTCGGGCAGTTCCCTCTGGGGCTTAGATCCAGTGCCAGACATGAAAGCAACCCAACTAATAAGTTATCAATCAAATTTTTCGGCATATGCCTGAAACCTGCATGCAATCAATTTGTACGATAAAGTCAAATGTCGGACAGTCGATGGGGGTGTGGGGTCAGGACATGAACGGGGGAGGGGAAGGGGAAGGAAGAAGGGGGACTTTTCCAGTCTAACATTGTTTCGTTGACAGTTGTAAAGTGATTTGCTACGTGGCTGATGCCTTATTTTTTGACCAAATTTGTGAGAAATATGATTTGTGTGCATTAGGAAATTTCGTGTCAGTTCAGGGAGAATGTTAAAATCATTTATATTGATGCTTGGCGAATGATTAATTATTGTTAGGATTTATCACTAAATACCAGTCGAGACTAATGAGACTAGGATCTAAAATTGCTGACAAGGGTTGCTTCTTAAAAAAAGTAAGTATTTATAATCTTAAGATCTCTGCTACTTCACCTTACTTTATTTTAATTAAAATATATGTATATAACAAATATTCAATATTTTAAAATGTATTTCCTCACAAGACAACTTGATTAAAATCTCGAACTATCGGCCTACAGTTCTTAATATGATTTATTTTAATATTATTTTTAGTTAATTAAAGCATTATTAATGTTCAAGGCATTAAACCAGTTTAATAAAATAACTGCGAAACTTGGGTAAAAATAAACAGATGCTCATAGTTAATGATCCATGTAGAACTTTGACTATGCTCACAGAACTATCAAACTTGTTACAAATGTATTTGTCAACTCAAACATCATAATAATAATGACAACAACAGAAACAAACTAATAGCAATATTATTGTGTTTACCAATATCGAAACAGGAATTCGTCTCGATTTCCTGTTTATTGAACAACAAACTGAATGAAACTTTTGGTTTTTCTTTGGCACAATGAGAAGCAGCAAAAAAAAAAGTTGAACAAAACTCATAGAACTCAAATGAGAAATAAGATAAAAATCGCAAAAGTTTCTGTTAATGGCTTATGGAGACTATTTGCAGACCAAGTAAAGGTCTTAAATATGCTAATTTTATATAAAAATTTATAAAAAAGAAACAACACAAAGTTTAAAATCAACATGAACAATGAAGCGTATAATTTATAAATAATGTTAAGAGATTAAAAAAAGAGAATTGACCAAAAGCCAAACACGAAAGTGCCACTGATGATGATGATGATGATGATGATGGTGATTATGAGGATGAGTCTGCTATGATGAATTCAGATGATGTGGGCTGTCAGATATTTCGCAATTTCGAGGAAGTGCCGCGCGATTTGTAATTTAAAATTCCATTTGAATGGGTAGAAACATTTGCCAAGGTCAAGTAGTCGCATCAATGACAACTAATCAATAACAACAACCACATAAACAAAAAATAAATTGGGCTGTCTACCAATTTTTTTTTTTTTTAGCATTTTTGATATTTTTTACTTATTTTGTTTTGTTTTTGGGGTAAGATTGTGAAGTGCTTGAAGTGACTCTCATTGAAGTGCTGCTTGTAAGCAAAGTGGCATCTGATCGAGTTGCGTAACGAGGCAGCAGAGAAGTCGATGTTGTTGTTGCTGTTGTTGTTGCTGGGTCAAGTGTGACCAAGTGCGCCAAGTGAGTTGTAAATAGGAATGTACCATCTATGGTTACATCGTGGCTTATGACAGATATATTGCCTCAGTTTGTTGCTCTCAACTGTTCCCCAAGCAAATAAAGCTAAGTGCATTGCCTCAAACTCAAACTCAAGTGTTTGTTAATGTAAAATGTGTGTATGTGTTTTAGGATAGCCATGAAGTTGTTTTGCTCGATTTGAAGATTGATTGCAGCCAAAGCCATGACAAATTATAGCCAGTTCTTTAGTTAAATTTTAAATAAAGTTACCCTTACTCGATGACTTGCTGGGAAGTAACGAGTTTCCTTGGGAGAATCTTGCATGCATCGAAAGTAGTGAAAATGCAATTTGGGAAATACATTCTCATATACCCAACTTTAAACCGACTTAAAGTAGTGCTCAAGTTAATCAATTATTATGGTGAGTAAGAAATTTTAGATAAATAATTTAAATTGGCTACAAACTTACGGTTATTTATTTAAATGCTCTTTAAAGTGTTTACTAAATGTAAATAGGTGCTTAAAGTTAAAGCTAGAAAATATGTTCATAATCATCTTTATTTTCTTAAGCCTGTTTTGGGATAGTTACAAGTGTAGCAATTATCACGTAGAAAAAGAATGAGTGAGATAAATAATTGGCATTTGTTACACGTAAACTTAATAAGCTTATCTATTTATCTATTCTAACTGCTTGACTCTTGTGTTATTAAATAGCTGTGGACTGACCTTTTGAACTCGTCTATATACATATACAACCTTCAGCTAGTTCATATTCGCAACATGCCACCGCAATATTAATCAGTTAATCCTCCTTCCCCGACGTCCTGTCATGAGAAGCAATTTTAATGAATGTCAGGCAATAACGAAAGACTTTGTTTGGTATTAAGTGATGGGGTTTGGCTTTTTCGGGCGCAAAAAAAATGATCTCATTTGGCTTCTAAGTGTATAATACAATATAATTTATATGCGTGCACTTGCCACTTGCCACTTGGCATTGACATTGACATTGAAAGTCTTGCCAGATGTTAATTAGTTAGTTCATCAAAAATGTACCTGAACCTCAGCATAATAATTATTTATGTGGTACCAGTAATGAAGACATCAACAACTTGAACAATATCAACAAAAATGTTGTTGTCGGCAGTAATAAAAGTGAAGACATTCGGATGAATTGTTGTTGGACAGTCAACACTTTGCTTTTGCTTTGGTTTCGCTACGTGCTGCAGATGAAAGCGATTTTCACTGGCAGACAGACAGACAGACAGACGGACAACAAACCATGAGAAATGAGAAAAACCATATACCACACCGATCCCAACAACTGAACTCAACTCAACTGAACTGAACTGAACTGAAAAACGCTTTTCATATTTACTGTCGGCTCGTTTATGTTTTGCTTTTTACTTTTTTTGTTTTGGTTTTTGCATTTGCTTAACTTCACTTTATTTGTTACGCATAGCCGTAATGAGGGGCAATTTATGATAATTTCAGGTAAGGTCGACTCATAAATTTAACTTAAGAGTGAAATTTAAAGACAGTGCCCGCAATTTAGCACTGCACAGTTCAAAGAGTCAGAAAGACCACCCAAAGGCGATAAATAATCGTGGCACATAGTTGAAATTACTTAACTAAAAGATATCCTGTATTTGGACATGGCTCTAAAAGATTCCAATAGTTTTAATAATAATTTGCTAAATATTTTCTTATGCGTCGTTAAGTTAAAAATACAGAAATAATACTATTATTACTTTTCTTTAAAGTCTAAATTATTTTTTTCTGGTTATAAATTTTAGTCGCCGCTAAGTAAACAAATAAATAAATAAATAAAAGCTGGACTTATAATAGCTGGATTTATCTTGTAAATTTAAGAAACATTGAAAAATGCTAAAACAAAAATAATATAAAGTTTCAATTTCACACACCCTTTATATATCCCCTTAACAGGATATAAATAACTTGAACTGCTTATACAAGTCAATATAAAAACGAACAATTTATAAACAAATTTGCATGTTGTCAATTTATATTGAAACTAATAAATTTGACAGCGCGTAACCAGCTGAAGTAAAGGACATTGGGTCAAAAGGGGGCGTGTCCACATAAAAAATATACTTGTCAACTTTGCTGTTGGTCGTTGTTGCTGCTGTTTGTGTTGTGTTTGTTTGTCTGAAACAAGTGAAAGTGTCAACGCCATGAAAAATGATGAATGGCCCAGAGAATATGCCCACGAGTTGGGGCCAGACAACGAAAACAAAAAACGAGAGAAAGAAACAAATAAAATGAAACGTGAATTGAGACTGGCAGCCTGGTCAATGCGGCGGATACATAATTTATGTGCTCTACATGTGAATGCGAGTGAATATGTGTGTGTGTGAGTGTGTGTGAGCGAGTGTGTTGTGACTGCGAGTGAAAAGTTTGCCATTGCATTGTACCGGGCAATCATTAACTGCTCCCAAAGATAGCACTGAAATCTAGACATTGTGCAGCGGGGAAAAATGAAGAGATATGAATGAATGACGCCCAGGACAATGGAATGTCAGGGGTTCATACATTGTGAAACGGTCGTATTCATTTAGGGGTGTATTTAAATATCTGAGAGACCTTATAATAAAATGAATGCAGTGGATTTAAACATTTATATTTCTGTATAATTCTGTATATTTCTGTAATCTTTTTTTGAGATATTTTTATTTCGTATTTCGTCGACTTTATAAATATATTATAATATGAATTAATAATATGAATTTATCAAAAAATACGTATTTCATAAAATTAGAGAAATTATTTAAAAAAATTGCATTAAAAAATTTCAAAGGAATTATTTTTAATTATTTATAAAAGATTTTGGCAATAAATGCAGTTTTATTAAAATATATATATAAATAAGCATTATTATTACATTTAAGTAAAAAAATATTTACGAAATCTTGATATTATATCAGACATTAAATAAAATGTAGTTACATTTATTTGAATTAAATTTCTTATTATATTTTAAATTGGAAATAGCCGATAGTTAGCCCAATCTTACTATTTCCATATTAATTACTCAGTAACATCTTTGCTGCATCTTTCTTTCATAGATGACTTAAGACTGCAACTAACAAGTCTGAGATTTAAGACAAATTATTATAAGACCCTCCCTCAAGTTAAGTGCTAACTCCATAAACAACTCTCTCAGGATAAATTTCAAAACGAAGTGAGAGAGAGACAGGAGGCAGGTGGCAGTGGAGAGGGGTGGAAACAGGAGGCTATATCAGTATGCGGATGCTGCTGCTTATCTGCTGCCTAGGAAGGACCTCATAGATAACTGCGAGGACTCGTGGCAAACGCGTGTGTTGCATAATCAAAATGCTGCGGGTGAACTAGAATTTAGATAAGAGAGAAGAGTAGAAAGATGAGAAAGAGGAGAATACATTTGAATAGCTGCCTCTACAGTAGCTGCAAAATGTTATGAGCGCGTTAAGGCGTATTATTTAGTGCCTCGAATGAAGCTGCTATGAAAGCACAAGAGCAAAAAAAATAGAAGGAGGAGAATGTAAGAGAAGGTGGGAGACTGGATAGATAGAAAAGATGGGGTTGTTGACGTTATTTAGTTGCTAATTTCTTTGGCATGTGCTCGCCATGCGTAGTTGCCAAAGTGCTAATTTTCTAGGCAAGTGTGTGAATGGCTAAAAAGGGTTTTCAGTTGACTTAAAAGCCGAGAAAGTTCAGTTAACCAAACTCAAAGAGAATGTAAAAGGCGATAAAGCGTTTGTGTGCAAGTATTCAAGTGAATATGTGAATATCTGAGTGAATAAGTGAGTGAGTGAGTGTTGAATCTCGCATTGATGATGTTTGCACAGCAGCAGAAGAAAAAGCAGAAAGCGAAAAATGATGAACAGCAAAGAGAGTTGACCAAATGAAATCGACTTGCCATTGACAATGAAACACCTTTGATATTGTGGATGCCTTCAGGAAATCGATTGGACGTATTGATTTTAGTTACTTTTGACAACTCGTCTTGGATTTCAGCTTTGATTTACAATCAACCCAATGAACTCAGATAACTAAAGAGTGAGAGCTGTCAAACATTTGAAATGTGAGATGATCAGAAAAATTTAAAGTGTTTAGTTACAGTTTAATTAAATTTGTATCTTCTTAGCAAAGCGGAGTAATTTAATCTATATGTTCTAATATTATATACATTTATAATTATTATTATTGCATATTATTTTAAAGGCAAGTTACTATGTTTCTATTATCATAATTCTCTCTAAACTTATAGCAGGGTAACTCCCAGTCGCGCATGCCCACTCAAATCACGCAGATTTCTTATTGAACTTCTGTTGAAATAAGAATTTATGATTTAATATTTGTCAGCTGCAGTTGCCGGCACAGAATATTCCATGGAAACCATTTGGGGCACAATGGAAGCCCATTGAAAATCCATTCAACTGAACTGAGACGACCACCGACAGTAACGGTAAATCTTCAGCACGCACCTTTTCAAATAGAAAGAAAGAAAAAAATAAACTAACAACAACACAATAAATGTTTCTAAATATGAGAAAAAATACTCGTATGTGATGCGTGTTGCGGTGACGGTAGGAACCAGGCCTTAATAACAAGCTGAACAAGTCTATGACCTGGCCACCTCTAGCACTATATAGTTATACAATTCCTCCTCGGATTACCCCTCCCCCTCCCCGCCCCCTGCTTTACACCCACTGCTCTTGTGCTCCGACTGTTGGCAATCAAAAGCGGCGGCGTTTTTCTTTTGGGCTACGACTCTTAAACTAAGCACGCGGTACAATGAACTTTGCACAGCATTGGGGGGCAGAATGAGGGGAACGGAGATTGGGTCGAGGGTCGCCTTGTGTAATGCAACGCAAGCAAAAAGCTTTGGAGGGGTATGAGGGGGGAGAGGGGAGGTTGCATGCTGTGTCGACTGCGGCTGTTTGCATTTAAATTTTTCACATTCAATCCATCTGAGGCCTGCCAACAAAAAAAAAAAAAAAAAAAAGCAAACAAAGTTACAAAGAGGAAGAGGCGCCCCGAGCAGCAACAAGGGAATGAAATGGTCGGGGTAGGGGGAGAACTTGGGCTAAATGCTGCACAAAATAAAGCTAATACTTATGTTGCAAGCTAAGGCCTTGCCACGCCCCCTTCGTCATACTAACAACTGTCCTGCACTAAAATGACTGGCGGGCTAAAATTCTTCATAATCTTCTTCTTCTTCAGTCAAGCAGCAAAAGTTGCCGTTGTGTGTGTTGTTGTTGCTTAGTTTTTGCAACCTGGCTTCAATCTACCCTCGCTGGGCATTGTGTGTGGGCGTGGCAACAACATGTGTATTAGAATGTGTGCTCATTTCACTCATTTGCGCTTTTTCCGACCTGCTCTTTAGCTCTCCAGAGCTCCCCTTGATCTCATTTCAATCCATAAACAGAGTGAGACAGAGAGAGAGAGAGAGAGTGAGAGAGTGAGAAATGTATATTTTAGAACTATATCTAAATGACCTGCTAACCTTTTAAAGTTCTGCCAGCCCTCTGATTAAAAGTTTACTTTTATATTCATGACCAGCAAGAAAGTTTCAAACATGTGTAGGAAATTTTAACTTTTTCGAGCAACATTTTTTCAAAATGTGTTCAACAAAATTTTAACTAATGAAATGTTTTATGTTTGTATTAATTTTACAGAATTGATCATACTGTGATAAATTAGAATTGAGCGTTAATTTTAGAAAATATCTCTCAGTAATTGTTGTTCGTTATTTCTATAAATTAAGGTAAAAATTCCTTTTTAATATTGACATATTTTGTATTAAAATTAAAATTTTTAGCTCAGGACCAGTATTGATCATACTGTGATAAATTAGAATTGACTGTTAATTTTAGAGAGTATCTCTCAGTAATTTTTGTTCATTATTTCTTTAACTTAACTTTTTTAATATAAAGATATTTAAAGTATTTATGTTTTCTACTCATTTAATAATACGATTAGATTGTAACAAACTTAAGATTTCTAAAAGAAACTAAATATATTACACATACATAAATATAATTGAATTTAATCATGTACAACACTAGTATTTATTTGGTTTATTTCTTAATTAAATTAATTCGTCATTATTATAGATCATTAAATTCTATTTAATATTCTATATTTAGAAATTTGTAAAGCCAATTGTAGTTTCCATATCAGGCATATCAAATGTAAATGTACAAGCCAACAAATGCTTGAAATTTAAATGAAACTGTTCACTTGGATGCTGATTGTTGTGGGTGTGTGTGTTGTGTCTGTGTGTGTACTGTGTGCGTTGTTATGTTTCTATTGCCATTGTTGCATTGTAATTGAAGTTGTGTGTGGTGTGTGTTGTGAGTTGTGTGTGTTTGTGTGTAAGCAAAATACCGTACACTTGCTAACAAGCCAACTACGTGCATCTAACGTTCAAATGGGCACAACAACAAACACGACAACTACAACAACAACAGCAACAGACAGCAACAACAACAACAACAACTGGTGCAACAAGATGCCGCTCGGCAACCACAACTCGACTCGACTGTTGCCCGCGAGGATACGAACAAAACGAACTTTGAGTCCAGCAAAGCTTCTCTTGGGTTTGTGTGTGTGTGTGTCTGTGTGTAGAGGCCACAACGGTAAATCATCAGATACACACACCTGCAGAGACGTACACACATACATATGTACATGTTTACACACAACTGCACTCTTCGCGCTTTGATGACAACTAAACTCCCTCCCATGACTTTAACTTCCTTTCAAATCCTCATCCTCTCACCTGACTATGCAACTGACTCCCTCCCCTCTCCCTCGCTCTCTCTTTCTCGCTCACTTTCTCTCTCTCTGTGTTTTACTCTACTTCTCTAGTTCTATTTTGGCTAGCACTATTTTAATTTTTATTTATAACACGAATTGACAAAAATCAATTAAAAAACTAACTTAAAACTATTCAGCTTAAATTACTGACATGCTTATATACAATATATGATATATATGATACAAATTTAAAAAAATTAATAATATAAACATTGCCTGCATTAGGTTTTAAAATGATTAAAAATATTATGTTTAAAGCGATATTTAATAATTATTAGATGAAATGTATTTATTTTTACAAATTTCTTGTATATTTATTTTTGAGTGATATTTTTGTATTTTTCATAAATATTATAATAAAATAAAATAAAATATTAAGTAAGAAACTTTTTTCCTCTAAAACGTAGAGTCTTAATTTATAAATAAAATAAAATAAAATTTTATACAAATAAAAATTAGGTAGGATACTTTTTTCCTCTCAAAATGTAGAGTCTAAATTTATTCTATCTATAAATTATTTATCTAAATTTCACAATTTATTTGGAACTCAGTAAAGAAAATATTTTAGCACTTTTTAGAGCATTTTCTTAAATTATTTGATAACCTTTAAAAAAATGATAAGCAAGTGTGTCATTAATTAAACGATTGTCATTCTCTCAACAGATGAAATGTTTTATCGCTAATGACCATGAAGTACAAGTAAAGATAAACTCTTTAGAGACGGACTCGTCTACTCCAGATTTTAAAGCTTAACATATAGAACAAACTACCCATTTCTCCCCGGTTTCCTCGCACTCTTTTTCTCTGACTCGCCTGTCTGTTTTTAACTGTAGCAAGGCCATAAAAAAATAAGGAGACTCTATAAATGATACAGAATACAGTTCGCGTCGATTGAATGTCTTTTTTTGTAGTTTTGTATTTGGGTCAGCAATGTTGTCGCTCTTGGCCACTTGACTTGTGTGGACGAGGCTGTTGTCCCGGTCCCGGTGCGGGTTCCAGTTTCAGCCTCTCGCATATTTGGGCCACATCAGAAGCCAGAGGATGATGATGATCAGAGAGACAGACAGTGAGAGAGAGAGAGAGAGAGAGAGAGAGAGAGAGAGGAGTCTTGTTGACTAAGGGGAAACTTGTTTTTAATCGTTGTCAATGGCCAAAACGTTAAGTGTCCCGTTCGTTGTTGACGTGGTCGATGCTGCACTTTGCCAAACACGCGACAGCCAGTGGAGTGGTAAAAGGGGGGTATGGAGGGGGCGGGGCTTGGATCCACTTGCAGGCCAATTTGCTGGCTGCTGCATTTGAAACTTGTTTTCAAGTGCTCGCAACGCTGCTGTCATCGTCCATTGGGTTGCACTTCAGAAACAGGTTGCACTGTTAGTTGCACTGATTTAGTTGCACGCTGATTGTTGTAAATCGCCACTGATAGCCGCTTGCTCCCCTTCCATCCCTCTCCTTAGTAACCCCTTTTGACCATGTCTCACATTTCAAATGGCACAGTTGGTCACAGTTATAGATTTATCCACATATCGAAGACGATATTTCGCTATTTAACCACACAAATAACAAATACTCGTACTAACTAACTAAAAACATTTATAATCACACATGTGTGTGTGTGTATGTGTATTAGTGTGTGTGTGTGTGTGTGTGTTTCCAAATGATTGCCTACAATTTGGTCGTGCGCAACGATTTGAATTTTTTGCCGTTTTATTATTATTTTTCTTCTCTTTTTCTCTGATTTTTGTTGGTATTTAATACGCATGACTTCAGCTGTGGATCTGTTGTTTATTTATTTATGTATGTTGTAACTGTTTTCTGACTTTTGGACGTATTCATAGACCCGCTTTTTTCTTCGTCATCATCATCTTCTGATTTTGGTGCTAAACGAGTTACTAAAGCGATTTGCGTGGGGAACCCGCTCTGTAATTCATATGTGTATTAAAAAATAAAAAGACGATGGAGTTGTCAACAGACTGTTGAATTACGGCTCTGATATTATTGTACTTAACATGTGGGTTGAATTTGGCCTAGAAGAGGTAAACAAACTCAAAGCAGTTAGAAAAGTTACAAAGAATTCACGATATGCTAGAAAAGAGTTGAATCTTTGACATGACATAGATTATATATCTACGTACATTGTTTGTCTAATTGTAATTATAAGTTTTGATAAAAGAATATAATTATTTACAGTAGCAAATAATATTAAATGGGGTAAGAGTAACATTTATAGACACATTAGACAATAAAAATGAAGAATCGATTATACAAGTAGGAGAATTTCCAACATTACAACTTTTTGAAATTATAGAAAATATGTAAGTTATTAAAAGTTCAGATATTTAATGCAGCATTTGCAAAGTATGAAATTTACGACATTCAAAAAATTGAAGCAACTTAATAAATGAAATACCAAAAAGATAAATTAAAATTTGGTAAATTTTAACAAAGCTATTTAAGCTGTCAAAATTGGATGCACAACGAGCTAAAAAGTCTATCAAATGTTCATCTAGAAATAGTTAATGTCAATCAACACAACTGATATACATTCCCAATGTTCATTTAAGCAAAAATATGATAAACACAGACTTTGGCTAGAGAGTGTAATTGGAGATTGGCATTGGTATGTCTTGAACAACTGTACATGTCAATTGGAAATTGATGCCAACTCGAAAAACGACTTTAAATGGCCAGATAAACATTGGCAATTGACGGCTGATGTTGCTGTTGCTGTTGCCGTTGCCGTTGCCGTTGCATTTGGCCAATGGAGCGAATGGCGCAAAAGGCGATTCAGTTACCGCATCAACAACAACATCATCATCATTATTATCATCATTATTATTGACCGTTTAGGGGCAGTCGAAAAAAAGAAACAAGTCAATCGAGTTGCGTCGCATACCAAAAAGCCAATGGAAAAGTGCGTAACAACAAAGACAACGAAAACGAGATGCCCGAAAATCAGAAAAGCGTGGCAACAATTTGAAGCTATTAACGGTTAATCTGCTATAGGCCGTGTCCCTCTTGACACGTCACGTTGGCCAAGAGTTTATTGGCCATTGAATATGTGTCAAGTCAGTATTAGTTATGCGTAGTTTGTGGCTGTAATTGTATCTGTAAATGTATCTGTATCTGTGCTTTGTAAATGTATCTGTATCTGTGTGTTTTATTTAGGTGTATCCTATGACAGGCACTTTGGCTGACCTTCAGGCATCCATTTATGTTCTCCATTGCTGTTGTTGCTCTGCAGTTAAATGTTGCATGCGACATTTGCCACACATGACACGCGCCACATGTGCTTTTGATATGCCAATCGAGCGACATCGATGCCAATGTGAATGCCATTGGCCGCCTGCTCATTACCGCTAATTAATGGAATTCGCACTACATTTCGCCCAAGTTTATGGCGCTTGGGACACGCCCCCCTCCCCGGGGGTGTGTCGCATTCTGTTAATTGGTTATTTATTTTGTTTTATGTGCGTTTTTATTTTATTGCTACTGTGCATATTTCTGTCTCTTATTTTAACTTTGCTTTCTCGATTCGAAAGATTAGTTCTTTTTGTTTTTTTTTGGGTCTTAACTGGCAGTTAAGAGGGTCATTGGCTAAGAATTAATGGCTCATTTTAATGGGTCATTCGAGGGCACTTTGAAAAAGTGATCAGCACAAACACACGCACACTCAACACACACACACACACACACTTACAGACAGACTTCTTTGCAGAAGCTTTAAATGTAATTAGTGCAACTTTGTGAAATTCGTATGACCACAATGGGTCAAAGAGCATGGGAAATTTTAGTTTTACCTTGGCTAACATTTAAGCGGCTTAGAGAAGTGGCACATTTACCTGAAAAGACAACAAAACATGAGCGAGAATATTAGTTTGGTTTAAGTTTATATGATTTTAGTAAGCCATTCTAAAGAACTAACTTAAAAAACTATATTTATACCATTAAATATAAGGCTATGAAAGTAAAATGTATCTATATTCACTACTAAATAGAATTCCGTAAATTATATAAGTTTCAGGAACAAACGACAATATCTGTCTATCTATTTAATTTGTGTCCATTTAAATCCAGTTACTGCTACCTAATCAAAGTTATCATACTCGTCTACTCTCATTGACACTAAAGCTTTTAAATAGGCAGTCTCATATAATATTTTATTACCCGAGATTCTCTTTATTATTATTTTTTTTTGCGAGTGATAATGGATTTTAAAATGAATAAAGCATAATAAAGAAAATAAACCGTTTTGTAAAATATTTATAAAAGAAATTTAAAACATTTTTGCAGCATCACCTACTAAAATTCTGACAAAAATGGAGAAAAAATTAAATTGAAATTCTATTGGATACTGGAGAACCGACAAAACAACAAATTTTCGACTTGACGCTGCAAATTTAATGATAAAAGAACAGTAGGAGAGACAGGCTAAAAGGGAAAGCGAGAAAGAGAGAGGAAGAGAGTTAAGCACAGGATATGAAAAAAATAATAGAAAGGAAAATGCATAAATTTTATTGCAATATGCATATTAAATTCAATAAATTTTGCAGCAACAGTAAACGGAGATGGATAGACAGTCTGGCAGACGCCTCCGATATACTACTCTGTATCACTGCGGACGACAGACCGCGCTAGTGACGAAAGCAGCACAAAGGGTGCGAAAGGCGACTAGCAATATATAAAGGAATATATACAGGAAGCTATATACGGATCAAAAGGTATCAATTTAAGCATACTAAGACTTTTGAAAACGTACTTATTTACTTTTATTCGGCACTGCGCAAAAAAGTAGTTTTTATTGGGTATGAAGAAATTAGCGCGATGTGCCGAGGGTCGAACATTGTTTTTTAAATAATTTATATGTCAAACTTAATATAATTCGTCACAAAATTGGATATCAGAAATTTTGGGGCATGAAAATGTTTTCGTCACTAGACTGTTTACCTCGTAAAGATGTTTTTTTATAACTTATATATATGGTAAGAGTATATATATATAGATATATACATTTATATTGAGACAAAGACACACAGAGAAAGAGAGAGAGAGAGAGAGAGAGAGAGACAGAGAGAGAGAGAGAGAGTACTCTATTTATACTTATGCAGCTCAAGGATAGAAGCGCGGTTGAAGCCAGTTCACAGGTCGATTTGATAGACACATAAAATATGTTCTGAGAGCAACGGAGATGGATGACGACAAGTGACAGTAACTTTAAATCGAGAGTGTCCGACGCAAAGATATCACGTAATTTTTGACAGAAGTTATAGGTCACTTCTTAGCCGACTTTTTATACGATAGGCTTATATCAAATATAAAAACTATTGTTCTTATTTCATGTGTTTGCAATCACTCGATATCTTGAAAAAAGAATTCATTCAACAGTCTGATCTCAATATTACCAATATATCATATTGAGTCTGTTAAATATTTGTCTGAAAATTTTGCAATATATGTTAAAGAACCAAATGTGGACAATCAGCAAAGGATAATCGACTGATTTAGATATCGATAAGCTTGTCGATAATTATCGAGTACGTATATCAATTTTTGCCTTGAATTGAATTTAATTTCACAGTTACGCATTCTCTTCCTATTGTTGCTGAACTTTTTTAGAAACGAATTCTTTTTTGGACTTTATTTACAGGGTATAAAAATAGATGCCAAAAATTCGATTTTTTTTTGTATTTTTCTTGCTCTTTTGCCACAAAGTTTATTTAGTCCTTGACTTGGAATTTGAATTTGACTTTCGTTCGTTGCAAAATTGTGGGACTTGAGGTAGTCAGAAAGACATAGAGAGAGAGACGAGAGTGCTAGATAGAATTCTGCATAAATCGAATCCGTTGACAAAGGATCGGAAGCTGGGCGAATCTCCTCCTCTCAGACACCCCCTTGTGATGTACTTGAAACTGGCAACGTGATGAGAACTGAAAGTCAGCTCAAAAATAGCTTCAAGATTTATATTTAGCTTAGCAGAAGGCATCATTTTATTGGCTGCCAACCAATCATTACCAATTCTCTAGTCTGGCTTAATGATGGCCTTGCCGCAAAGTCTGAGAAAAATAAAATGATACCCGTGGAGATTCGACTGTCAGTTTGATTGGTCGCCATTTCATACCCTGAAGTCAAAACAACATTTAATTAAATATCAGTATTGGACACAGCCTCAATTCAAAGGAACTGCCAATGGGCTGGAATTGAAACGGCTTCCATGCAGAGTGCAGCATGCAGCAATGTGGCATGCCGCATTCCCATGCCAAAACAAAAGACCAAAAAAAAAAAAAAAAAAAAAAGAAACAAACAAAAATAAAGCAAACTGAACTTGAAGCCTCTCGAATGTGCGTTCTGTGATTGCTTTTTGCTATCGCGCCCTGAAATAGTTTGAACTCGAAAATTGCAAAATTCAAAATAACAAATTGCATCGATGTTGCCCCTGTTGGTGTTGCGATTTTTGTTGTTGTTGCTGTTGCTTTACTCACTGCGGTCATCAACTTTGCCGCCTGCAACTTTGTCGATTGGCAGGCGGCAACCGCGATTGTTGTTGTTGTTGTTTTTGTTATTATTGTGTTGGCTGTCTATAAAACGGTGACTGGACCAGCCCCCACTCCCAGCCAGAGGCGTCGTTAGTACAAATTGCTAAAAGGGAGTGAATAGCAAAAGTTGCAAAAACAAGTGACTTGCACTTCAATTTCAACTTGCTGACTTAAGGCATCGATAAGTTAATGCTTTTTCGCTACTTCTTAGCTGTTCGTGCAATTAACGTGGCCTATGAAATGGTTACAGAATGAATTTTAAAAGGCGGCTGCTGTAATGGAATTTTAATTGAATCGATTCCAACTTATATGATAATATATAACTTAATTTATAGCAAGAGTAATTAAAGAACTCAATTTGTGGCTTAGAATTAAGTAAATATAACTGCGTCGAGATGCATTTTAAACCGTTTAAGAATAAACCATAAAAGAGAATAATCTTGTCAAAAAGTTTGCTAGAGACTAAGCTTACAAATGTCCAGTAAAACGATTACGAATATAACACAAAACGAAATTAACGTACTAAACAATTCTTTAAACGAAATTAAAGTACTTAAGTAATTCTTTAATTGCGTCTTTTGCCATATTCGTAAACGTTTAACTGGAATTTTTGACATTCTAATTCTCTTTTATGCTTTATTCGTAAATGTTTTGACTTCGAACGGAAGTTCTTTTATTTCTAGTATCATTGATGTCCTCAAAAAAAGTACAACATATATCTTTTTGTAATATTTTATGCTGTTTGAAATACTGATAACCAAAAAAATGTTTACGAATAAAGCATAAAAAGGAAATAAAGAAGAAAGTTCTTTCATTTCTATTATCAATGCATATTATTTCGAAATATTTTATTCTCTTTGAAAACAGAGTAGTATTATTGAAAATGTAAACAATAGTTTAAATTAAGAGGTGAATTGAAGCAACGAGCTATATCACTTAATTGAATGCACATTACAAGGAAATCACTTTTCACATTTACAGAGATCATAAATCAACGTATTACGTATATTTCCTTTGCCATTATACTTTTTACTGCTGTTGCTGTCAGTTTTAATACTGAGATTAACATTTTACTGCCCCTAGTGGCAACGCCGCTGGCTGTCGAGTTAGGAATAGGAAAGGGACTAGAGACAGAAATAGGTTTAAGGATAGAAAAGGGAGAGGAGGAGGAGGAGGAGGAGGCAGGACAGACTTAGTGTCCTTCTGGCTGAAGCTCTGCTCTACAGTGTATTGTGTGCTGTGTGCTTTTGTGCTTTGTGCCTGCATCAACCGCGAATGCAATTAAATAGAATATATCGCCTGGCAGCCAATGGAGGAGGAAAGCTCGTGGATTCACCAGACCAGACTCGAGTTCAGAACTTGATTCAGACTGTGGCAGCCATCAGCCGACTCAAAAACTCAAAACTCACTCGCTTGGCAATAATTCAGCGTTGTTCGCTTTGCTTGTTGTTTTGTTCGTTGTTTTTTGGTCGTTTTTGGTTGTTTTTGGATTGTTTTCGATAGTTGTTGTTGCCGTTGTTGCTGCTGACGGCGTTGACCAAAATGCGATGCATTTGCTGTCCATTGCAGTTGGCCGCTTGTTAAGTAATTTTGTTAATAGCCCCGGCCGGGCTTCAATAAATCTTTGTGGCTGCCACAATTCGTTGCACATTTCATGCTCTCTTTGCTGCTATTAAAATGGAAACTAGTTCACCAAGCAAGCCAAGCACTTGCAACTCTCAAGAAGCTCAATGAAGTTGTTGCTACCTCTTGTTGCTGTTGTTGTTGCAGTTGTTACAAGTGCCACCCACACACACACAACAATACACACACATGTGGCAAGCCAGCGAAAATTGTTGCACGCACATCGGAATAGGCAACGCCTGTGTCTGTTTCTATGTCTGCCTCCAGCCTACAAAACAAATGCTTCATCAAATAACTTTGTCGACTTTCACCAATTTGTGGCATCGATTCGAACAATAGCAATAAAAATAACATTATTATTATCATTATCATTACGATTATTTGAATTATTTCTCTACTCGAAGTCATCTCATTTTGAAAAGCAAACACGTGTTGTAAATTGTTTTGTTGTCATGTTTCTGACACGAGGTATACCACAATGTAGACAACTCTATATGTTGCTACTTTTTAACTAAAAGCAGTGAATTGAATTCATCGAAAAGTCAGAGGTTGTTAAAATTATCTCTTATTAGCTGTGATTGTGTACACAACCCTCTGAATAAGAAAGTCCTCGATTAGAAAGTTAAAACCCTTCATTGCACACTTTAAAATACATAAACAATTCGATATATGATGAATCTGTATAAGTTGATGCTTGTGAACATTTAATTAATTTAGAATACGTTTACCTTATTTATAGTTTAATCAATAACTCAGTTTACCGCTTCTTTACTAAAATATTGATTTTATTGTTGATTTTCTATCTAGATTAACTTAACAATATTCAAATTAATAATAAATAAATTTAATATGATTACCTTTAATGACAGAATTATTTCCTACTTGTTTAATTGCATTTTGTATTTATTTATTATTTTGCCAACTAATTATTATCGCTAATATTTTATTCTGTTCCATTTATTGCTTCTTAAAACTAGATTTTAAGTTTGCGCAACATTTGGCCCATTTCGGTTCCGTTGTGGCCAATCATAAACCATTTTTGGCCACTATATTTCAGTGGCTAAGAATTTTGGCTCACTGGAGTTGATGACGGTGATTATAACTGCACCCCAGCTAGCTGCCCCGTTCCCCTTTGCCCCATTCCCCCTTGCCCCATTCCCACTTGCCCCATTCCGCGTCCAAACACTTTTCGTGCTATTATAATTTACACCTGTTGCGCTGAAATTCAGCCAATGAAAAGTGCACAAATGTTTGCACAAAATTTAGCAACTTCCACAACAAAAACAACAACACATAATCACACCAGAGTTTGTGTGTGTGTGTGCGTAGACTTTGCTAAATGGAATTTAATTATAAAATAATTATGCGCTCATTTGTTGCTTTTGTTTTAATTGTTTGGCGCTTGCTTAATTTGCCTCATTAGAAACATTTTTTTGTTGCGCTCGTTGTTTTGTTTTTGTTTCTGTTTCGGTTTTATGCTCGGAATTTGGGTCAGGCACTTTTGCTATTCGCTGGCTTTCTGCAACAATCCATCAGTTAGTCAGTTCGCCATGGCGTCAATTAGCCACATCAGTTGGCCAAACTGCAACTTATGATTCTTCAGCATGCGTATATTTTGTTTGGATACTCTGCACAAGAAGGAATCAATGGGGTATATTGCTATAATTTAAGATTCAATTTTATTTTCTGTCGTTATTAAAATTTATATCGTTTTCAGTTCACATCATCAGTTGAAAATCTGTCAGAAAAGCATACAGATTATTTAGAGGGTATCTCTCAGTCGGCACAGATCTCTCTCTCTCTCTCAGTCTCTTTCTCTCTCCACCTAAGTGATTGTTTTTGCCTGGGAATAAAATTTCAACTCATTTAAATTGACTCAAATCAGTTGCGCAATGTTTCGAGTTAGCTTGTTCTGCTTATTTCACAGCATTTCATTAAAGTATTTAACTAGTAATTTTATTATTTTTTTTAATTCGCCATTTCGACTTCATTAAAATGAAAAATAACATTTTGTTATGCTGCAAGGTGAGGCAAGCTCCGGACAGGAAATCAATTACAAAACTGCAATTCTAAAGTTAATTGTAAAAAATTGCTCATACGCAGCATTACACAAGAATAAAATTAACATTTATGTATTTATGCAATGTCCGTCTTAAATTGTCCATTCCGTCATTAAAAATGTTTGGTTTTTGACTTGAATCTGGTCATGGTTACTGTCAGTCCGTCTTAATTTGACACATTCAAGTTAAATACTTCAGTAAATATCTTTGATCTTTTTATATTCATTATTACACCATTTACAATTTAGGCTTATTAACTACAAGAATTGTATATTTTTACTTCAACTAAGATTAAAGACTCTGTTCAATACAATTTGAAATCACTGAAACTTAACAGCCTTTTATTTTCATTTAATTCATTTTAAATGAATTGGATTCTCTGTTGAAAACAAAATAATATAAAACATTTGTGAGTCAATTTTTTAATTTAGGTTAATGCATAGCTGAATTAGATAATTAGAATTATTTTGTTAGACATTCAAAAATATTTTTTATTTATTTTAGTTTGCTCAGTCAGTTTCATGTATGATTTAGTATTCATTAGGGTTAATTATATTATTTTCATTTAATATTACAAGTTGGTTTTCTTTAATGCCTAAGGTTTTCTGTAAACCTTAATTTGATTGATTTAATATTCATTTGACACATATCTGTATGTATATGTATTTATGTAATTTTCCCAGCTTTAATTAGCTAATTGGAAGTAAAATAAAAAAAGTCGAAAAGTATTTGCAATGGCAATAGAATTCATGTTATGTGTTGCAAGCTAATTGCCACATAGTCCAACAGGCAAAATTAGTCCCGAATAAAACAAAACTAAAACCAATACACTGATTGATGTTAATAATCAATGTATCAGAATATGTGTATACAAAATATGTGAATAGAGATACTCTGAGCTTTAACTGAATTACGCAGCTAAATAAATGAAAATGATGAAACGTGAGGAGCATGCCACAAGAGGTAAGAGGAAGACAGAGCCGAAGGGGCAGTTTAGGCGCATTTAACCCCGAGACCAAAGTCAAAGGGATGTCTAATCCGTGTGATGCCATAAAAGAATCACTGATTCACAGCCCCAAAAACTAAAATATTAAACAGTCAGCAGTCGGTAGTCGGTAGTCGGAAGTCCGTAGTCCGCAGCAAGGATAACAGTCGTATGGTGCATCCCTTGCTCCCTTCACACTGAAACTCGAATGAAATATGAGACAGGCGCAAGGCATGTCCTTATTTAGCCAGGCGAATTGTCAGCAAAAATGTTTTGGCACAGCGATAAATGAAAAAAAAAATATGAAAAAGTAAATGAATAAGAAAAGGAGAAGAGTAAAATGAAATAAACATAAATAAAATGTTTTATAAATACATATAAACCTTTATTATGACCACATCATTGGTCTTGCATTGCAAATAGTAATAAGAATAATCAGATACACATAAACTTTATCTATCGGCTATTTAAGAATTTTGGTAGCAAAGAACATTTAATTTACATTAGGCATTTCATTCTGAACTGCATACAATTAAGTAATTTAAGTTGTATTTGTTTCCGTAATAAGAATATGTTGAAATTGATTACTTTAAATAATTTTTAATTCATGAAGAGCTATAATTTCAGCGAATCTGCAAGATATTCTTACATATCATACATATCTTCAATTTTGTATGTATTCTATGCTTCAATGTATTCTTTTAATTTACACACTCGTTTCCCTAAATTCTTCTCAATTCAGATGATTGGGAATTGGGAGAGAACCCACACAATGCTTTTTCTAATACGGCTAATTGAAATTGCAATTAGTTGGCAAGTGGGGAATGTTGTGTCCGCACTCTAATTAACACACATTTTAATTATTAATTGAAGAACTTAATTTATAGGCTCCACACTGACTGGCAACCTTTGCACTACATTTTTACCTCTTTTTCATTTCCTCCTTCCTTTAAGTGGACTGCGTGTTGGCATGGAACAAATTGCAATTTATTTCAAGTGTCCTGCTGGCCAAACTAGGACCAAGTTTCCAACGGCTTTGTGTCTTCCCTTTCTCAGACTCTGTCTCTTTCTCGCTGTTACCTGAAGAAGTGAAAAACTATCTGCTGTGATTTCAGTTGGACCTAAAAAGTTGGTAATTTGTCTTTTGGCTCTAGTTTTTGAAATATAAATTGAATTGAAAGTTTGGCATATGATTTCATTACATTTATATTTTTGATTGTTTTGCTTTCTTTTGGTTTTTCTTGTAACAGTTGTTTGGTCAAAATTAATTAAGTGCATGTTGCATGCATAACGGCCAAGAAACGTTTTCACTTCAGAATTCATTTTATTTATTGGCATTCTCCAAGTTGAAAGCAACAACCCAAAAATTATACAAACTTCACTCGGAGCGTTGAGAAAGGGATCTGTGGATCAGAGAGGGGGCTAAGGGGGGTCATCATTGGCGATTACCAAGGCGAAATGAATTAAAATAATGCAAATGAGCCACAAAATAAACTACGAGGGAGCTGGAAAAAAATAAAACGAAGGGAACGCGGCTAGCTGAGGAAAACTGTGGAAAACTGAGAGAACAAAAGAAATACGTTTTTCTTCTATTTTCCTTCTCCTTTTCCTCTTTTCCTTTGTGCTGTTCTCGTTGTTGCATCGCTTTACTCAATGATGAAGCTGCACGCGGTTGATTCCAAGAGGCGGAGGTTGACCAAGAGCAAGGGAAATGTGTGCAGGGTATAACAGCAGCTGTTTGGTAAGCGTGACTTTTGAGTGCCAAGAAAAAGAGAGAGAATATCAGAGAGAGAGAGAGGGAGAAGAATTCTTTAATGAGCTGCCTGAACTGCAAAAGTTTCCTTTCCTTTAAAAAGTGAAGGCATAAATCAGTTCACAATCAACTCTGGCTGGCAACTAACTTGGTTCTAACTTGGATTTCAGCTTAACAACACTTTCAACAAGGTGCTTAACACATTGCTCAAAGTTCTTTATACTTGTAATTGAAATGAAATTCGAGTTATTTGTGTTGATACAGCAGCGTAATGAAACCAAAAAAAATATATTTATTATATTATTAAATTAAATTAATATTAATTTATATTACAACTTTTCATTTATTTTAAAGCACAGTAAAGTTATCTCAACATTGTTATTTTTAAAATTTAAAAATATACCCAGTTAACAGTTTGCTGCTAAGGAATGCCTTGAAAATTTGTTAGAGCGCGTTCCTGTCGCATTTCCGTCCGCTGCGTGCATGAAAAACATTCAGCTGTTGGACAAACACGTGCCACACTGTCTACTGTTGGCCATTTCCTGTTGGCCAAAACGACAACGCAACACACAGCTCTTCTATTTGCCCCTCTCCCCTCTCATCACTCTCTCTTTATCTCTCTCCCTTGTCGGCGTTTTTACCTTATTCTCTGTGTTAGGCATTCTAAAATGCATAAAGTGAAACTATCTTGTGCGTCACCAACAGCAGCAGTTGCAACAACTTGTGGGGCATGAAAATGGAACTCGGAGTGATGAGGAGGATGGAGTGCAGGGGAGTGGAGGGGAGTAGTCAGGATTGAGTCTCCTTCTGGCTATGCGAGGTTAGCTTAGGTTAACTATGAACTCGGCTGCTCGGCTGAGAGTTTTTCTTGCTCGCCCGTAAAGGAACTTGCAAAGCAGAGGAGACCGCAACGCCACACAAAGGCATCAACAACAACAGCAACAACAATAACAACATAAAGTTGTAATTCACCGAATGTAGCGAGCTGACAAACTAGAAGATACTCTATAAAATATGAAACTTAATTTACCAGTATGACTTATATGCGTATTTCCAGAATCGACAACGCGACATTTTTACGACTTTAAATTAAAATAAAAAATGACTAAGGTTTACATTTTTAAAATTGTTTTCTCACGGGTTTAATGCATTTTGTCAACACTATTTTTATTATAATAGACAAGCGTTGAAGACTTGTCGACGAAAAATGGAAGTCGTGTTTGACTTCATATTGACAAATGCGAAAGTCTGCGAAATGTGGCGAGTAATTGGAAGAAAATACTCTTAAGTAGTAATAAAATAATGTAGTATTCCATTTTAGAAATAATTTTTGTATGTTACCATCATTTTATTTATTTTTGAAATTTTATAAGTAATTTGGAACGCGACATCGTGACAAGACTTCCACCTATTTTTTTTTCAAGAATTTGTTCATCAAATTTTATTCTATGTATCGAAATCAGCTCGAAAAACTCGTTTTAAAATAAAGTTTCAATATATTTCCATGAATTAAGATGGTTCACGTTACTATTTTTCTGTCCTACTTAATGTAATCGTTAGAATATATTTTGGAAGTAAATTTTTAAGAAAATGGGCAAAAACATAGAAAAAGCGAATTTATTCCAATATAGGAATTATATGTTCATGCTATTGAGTTTCTTCTAAAGTATATTGCTTAAATAAATAACTTGAATAAATTTTTGGAAGAAAATTTCACAAGATGTGAATTTTTAATCAATTTTACGTTTTTGCTCGACGTAGACCTTCTTCTGGAAATGCGCATATTTATTTAAAAAAAAAAATAATTTGATTGTATCACTTCTTTAACTCAGATCTAATGCATTTAAAAGTCATGCACCTACGAAATTATAATCGTGAAGATACGCTATAACAAAAATATAGAACTATTATTTATAAGTATGATTAATATTAATTTAAAATTATAATAAAATATTTTAATTTGATTGTATCGCTTCTATAACAGTGGCTACATGTACTTAAGTTAATTCACCCATTCTGTTTACACCTCACACTAATTTTTGATAGAAGATGATAATCAAATACATTCATTAATAAATTTCAATAAATTGTACAGGGAAATTCGCTATTATGCCGGAAAATTACATATACTAAAGGTGGAGATCTGAGATTGATAATCACTTAAAGTATAACAGTTTTAATAATTATTATATATAGTAAGGAATTTCTAAATCTTATCTACAATTAGTCTTTATGCAAATATGTATGCTTAGAAATTCTAAACGTGTTGTGCGTCTCTTCTATTTATTAACATCAGCCCAAAATAATCTGTTCGTACGGGGTATAGAAATATGCTAATAAAGTGAGGCCAGGCAGGCATGATAAATGTGATAAACGATTCGTTGGATGAATGAACTCTAGGCTGGCATGTGTGTGCCCAGTTTATCTATCTTATTTCTATTTCTATCTCTCTCTCTCTCTCTCTCTCTCTCTTGATTACCGAAATCTGTTGCACTTGCAGCTGCAACCAAAGTTGTTGCAGTTGCCGTTGCACAAATAAATGTTAAGAGTGCGTCCAGTTTTCGAATACTCGTGGAATGCCTTGCAACGGACATGTCTGAAAAGAATTCAAAGGCTGCCACATAATGTTGCATCTTTGGTATTTGTTAACTGCATTTCTGTTTGTGTGTGTGTGTTTGTGTTTGCCTCGTTCTCTTCTTTTTTTTAACCTATGTTTTGGTTGTTGTTCTGTTGTTGTTGCTGTTGTTTGTCTGGCATTTCTTTTGAGTTCATTGCCGCATCTCAGTGGAGTTTTTGAGTCTGGCACTTGCACTTCCTTTTCACATTCATTCGCTTTGCATCTGCAAGTGGCAACATCATCATCATCATCATCTCTGCTTATCATTATCATCGTCATCATTATGTGCTTCAGTTGACTACCCTTCTTGGCTTGGCGTGTTCATTAGTTTCGTCTGTCCGTCTGTCTGCCCGTCTGTCTGTTAGAGCGAACGCTTGACACAGTCAGTGATCATAATTCAATTATGAGAAACCAACAACCACAGTGGGAACAATTTGTATTCAGCCTTTGTCTTTCTTTTATTCTCTTGCCTCTTGTACTTGAGCTGTTAAAAAAACTAGTTGGGTTTTTGACATTGAGGAAGTGCAAGATATTAGACAAATTGCAGCTTTATAGCTCTTCAAATTAGATCATTTTCCCAGGTAAAAGGTACAAATTAGTTGTACAGGAAATACATTTCAGAGGTGTAAGCACTAAAGGCCATAATAATCGACTTTTAAAGAAGAAGTAAAGTTGCTAATGATAGAAAAAAATGTATAATTCGATATATATATTATGCTTTAGATTAATCCAGATAAAAGGAATTAAAGAACTAATAAAATTACGACCAAATATATATATATATCTATATATTTTAAAAATAATTCCACTGCTTTAATCCCAACAGATTTATTAAATGCAAAGATTAAATAATGCTAATTAAATTTATAGCAATTTTATAATAATTTTATTATTTATTTTAATTGTTTACTTAAATTTATTTATGAGAATTTAATATTTATTTATTTAATTATTTATTATTTATCTGGTTTATTTTTAGTTGTTATCTATACTGAGAGACCACTGTGCTTCAGATTTGCACGCTTTCTTCTCAACTTAGTCAGAGACTTTCGTCTTTCAAAAGTTAATTCTGTGTCTGCGGCACCTTAGCACATTTTTCACATCTTTTGAGTTCACGATCAACCTCAAGAGCTGATGATGATGATCTTAGAGATACAGACAGAGTGAGTCTCTGTTGATCGTAGTTGTGGAGAGAAAGAGTGAGAATAATAGAGAGAAATGGAAACACTAGAGAAATGACAGTAAAAATTGTGTCGGACCAAACGACTTAGCCAAAACTCAATTGCCGCTAATGATGCCAAAGATGCTGCGAATGTGGCAAACACAAGGGGTTATTGAAGAAAGAGAATGAGAAGAGTGTGGAGAGGGGAGGAGAGGAGAGAGCAAACTGTAGCCCAAACACATTTTGACTTTCATTTCTTTATACAGTTAGACACTTTTATTGTGTTTTACATTACTTGTGCGGTGCTTTTTGTTTGTGTTTTGTTGCTCCGTTTGTCTGCCTGTTTACTTGTATTTTCTTCTGTTTATTTGAACTTTTCTTCAGTTTCTATTTTTACCAACGATAACAGCTTCTACATATACATATATATATATATGTATATATATGCAATGTACGATATTTTGCCTTGATTCAAACTCGTTTCAACTCAAACTGAAACTCAAACTCATCTCAAGTCCGACTGATGTTGCCCCTTTGTGTGCCCTTCTTTGTTTTTCCTTTTTACGCATTTTCTACATCTTAAGATTCCTTTCTTTTCATATCTAGTTTTCCTTCATCTCCTTTCCTATTTCCCGCTTTTTTGCAACTTCAACTTGGTTTATAAAAGTTGTGTGACAGAGCTGGGATTAAAGCAATAGTTTGACTTTATTCTTCATTTTTTCTATTTATTTTTTTTATTTTATTTTTACATTTGCGTCTAACAAAGGCGAATACAAATTGGCATAGATTAGAGGAGTCGTGACTGCAACAGTAAAAATCAAGTTAAGGCCACTAAAATAATCACAATGAAGCACATCAGCAAAAGCGCTGTAAGAATTTAAAATTCTTTTCAACGTCGTACCTTAAAAACTCAAAATGAGAATGAAAATGAGAATGAGAATAAAAGGGCAGCTTGCTTAATTTGATTATGAACATTAGACAATAATTTAAATTGTCTAGGGTTTGTTTTGAGTTAAACAAAGGCTGCATTATTTGTAAGAAGTATGTAATAAAATAACAAAACTTTTTGTTTTTAAATAATAGACACAATTGTTACTGGGCATATAATATTAAACTGGATGAGGTAATGTTTATTTCTTCAACTCAATAAAGAAATTACAGTACTCTTGATATTCCTATATCAGGAAGTACTTAATTTGTTTAAATGAAGAAATAATGACATGTAGGTAAATTGTTTTAATTAAACTTGGATCATATCAGTTTATAAAATTATGCATTTATAAAAAGATAAAATAATATTTTGAATTGCAAGTAAATTATAAACCTGGAAATATTTTTAAAATTTTCATATCATATCAGAAATTTTTTTCATAAATTTCTTTATAAGCGCTATTTATTTTGTAACTAACAAAACAGTGAAATTGTATGCCATTTTAAATGTTTTTTTTTTTTTTTTTTTTTTTTTGATAATTACTTCAACCTAAAGAAATGACAAAAAATATCATCGCTCTCTGTTTTGCTATATCTCTGACTGACTGTCTCTCCTTTGTTGTTTTATTTTTGAGTTTTGTGGCACAAGCGAAACAATGTGCCACGTTTTGTGCACAATGGAGGGAAGCCCTCGTTGCATGCCACCGATTTTGGTTAACGTTTATTGTTATACAAGTGGCTGTGTCCCAGGCCATGCCTTCAACCAACCCCAACTCCAGCCCTCTGTGGACGAAACTCGCTTATCGAAACGAACCAAATTCAGTTTGCAGCCCTCGCAGACACTTGTGCATTTTAATTGCTTATTGAGAAAGCAGCCAGGGTTGGAGTAGGGGTATTCTGTTCTTAACAAATGGAAAATAAAAGAAAAGCAAGAACAACCTCTGTGTGTGTGTGTGTGTCTCTGTCTCTTTTCATCTCTCCTGCGACGCTTTTTATTATGCTGCTTTCTTTCTTTGTATTATTCTTGTTGTTGTTGGTGTTCTTGTTTTATTTTTTTTTTATCAGTTTTCAATCACTCAATTGTTGTGGAAGGGGGCAAAACACAACCACCAAACACCGCTAGGTGGGTGCCATTCATTCATTCATTCATTTATTCACTTCATTCATGCAATGTGCTCACCTGTGTTGTTGTTGTTTTTGTTGTTGTCGTTGTTCTTGTGGCTGCTGTTGTTGTTGTTGCTGCTTTTGTCGCCGCCTGGTCGAAACAAGTGTTTTCCTGCCTCGGGTTCAAAAGGGTTTTTCGGTTTGGGCCTCGATTCTTTATTTCTATATTTTTTTTTTTGTATTTTGTGTTTTGCTTTTGGTTCACAGGGTCGAATCGCTGCTTCCTTTTGTAGTTGTAGTTGTTTTTGTTGCTGCTCTCGTTGTTGTTGTTGTTGTTGTTGCTCTTGCCACTTGTGCGCTTTTATTGCCGCTTGGCCCTTTTCTGGTTGACAAAACGCAAGCGCTTAAAATTCTTTTTTTCTTCCCAATTCCCTTATTTCTTTAATTTTTTACGACCATTTTTTGACTTTTTGGGTTTTTATGTTTTTTGTTTGTCGTATATATTTTTGTTTTTCGTTGTTTTTGTTTTATTTGGCGCGCGCGTTTTTTAAATTTTTATGCGGTTTGCGTGTTTTTTGGCTTTGTAATTTTCACGTTATTTTTTTGTCGTTGCTGTTGTTGTTGTTGGTGGCAATGCTGATTTTCTTGTCGGCCCTGCACGCTGCTGTTGTTGTTGTTGTTGTTGTTGCTGCTGGTTATGGCAACCTGTTTGCCAAAAGAATTTGAGATATTTGGTTAAACTACTGAAGAATGCCAATGGCAAAAAACAAAACAAGCAATTGGCCAATATGCAAATTGTGGGCTAATTAAAGAATGAGTTGTTGCCCAAAGATTTAAATTTATATTTGATTTTCTCATTACAAATACAAATTTTTCTTTTTAAGGAAAATTGTTTGGTCTATTTAAAAATGTCATTTCAAAAATAAAATTTAATGCAAAAGTCCTAAATAAATAATTAAATAAAACGTTGCAAATTGTGTCAAATTGCTTAAAAATTAAACAAACTTTGAAAGCAATATAATTTTCGAATTTATTATCAATTTTAAGGAATATACAAATTAATTTTTATTATCAATCGAAACTCAGCCAAAGTTCTTTTATCATTAACGGTAAAATATTCTTTTTGCAAATATTTACAGATATATTTAAATCGTAAGATTCAAATATATGTAAACAAAATTTCATAATTTATTCTTCAAAATATGTCCAATCACAATATTTATTTTTCTTATCATTTGAGTTTGTTGTTTACATTTGTTTGTTGCTTGATTTCATATGCTTTGCTTTAATTAATGCTTTTTATTGTTTATGGGCAAAAACAAGAAATGCGATGAAATGGCGTCAAAAGTGAACAATCGAATTAATTAACGGTATTTCGGTTTCGGTACAAGAAGTCGGCCAATTTATATGTATGTCTGAAGGCCCAACAGAAAGAAGTTACGAGTGTGGTGCTTTAAATTTAATTAAGCATTTTTAAAGAGCCAAAGCCAGACTTGAAAACCGTTGATAGAATAAATATGAGCAAGGAGAAGAGTTGGGGAGACGGGGGAGCAGCAGCTAAAATATGTCTGGAGTCGCCAAGTGGCTTTCTAAAGACAAGATCCAGCATACGCTTCGTTGGCCAGAGGGGCGCCAGAAAAGCTGAAGTATTAGTCGAAGAAGTGGCAGAAGAAGAGGCAGAAGCAGCTGAAAAGGTGGCCAACACTTGAGCAAGAACAAGAAAAACAATCGACGAGAGAAAAAACTAGATGAGAACTTGCTATAACCGCTAACGGTAAACAACAACAACAGCAACAACAAATAGGAAAAGCCTTCCATCGATAGTTGGAGTAAAAGAACTGCAGCTACTTGCACGACGAGTGGAAGAGAGAGGGAGAGAGCGAAAGAAGAAGAAAACCGAGCGACGTCACGCGGCGCGCGCTTTAAATTCTTGCATGGCAGCCAATTACCAAAGCCGTATCGAGTATTTGTAACAAATCAAGTGCTTAATAAATACAAAATGAGAACTGGTTTTTGAAATTTGAACAGGATTTGTGTTAAGAACTCAAGAGAGACCATTTTAGTAATGTTGCAAAGTGTTAAATGTAAATAAAAACAAAGCACACACACACACACACATAGAGAATACGACGCGCTTAACACTAATACTCGCGCATACAGACACACACAGACGCTTACACACCGTTAGAAACCGTTGCGAAGTTGCCGCTACGTTGCGACGCGCTCAAACCTTGGCAGGTGACTGAGACAAGCGACAACAAGCCCCAAGCCAAGAACTGAAATAACACAACAGCGTCGGACTTAACAGCAGACGCCAGAGCCGAACTCTCAATGTTATGTTAGCGCGACACGAAGTGCTGGCAGCGACGCAGCGTCGCGACGTCGACGGCGCATGTTAAAGTAAATGCAGAGAAATGAATGCGGGTGTAAACAGTTGTCTGTTAACTAGCATTGCGCTGTTACATATATATTTTGAATTTATGGTTTTTCGTGAAACTATAGCCAAATAACAAAGCGAAGCTTTGCATGTTTGGCAAAATGAAAACAGATTGTGGGCTAATTAACATGCAGACTCAAATAATTATTAATGGCCCAAGTGTGATTAACTTGAGGAAATGCAAAAACTTTTTCAAACGCAACATGGAAATCAATTAAATGGTTAAATTATGGAATGTTATGCCAATCTAACAGATATCAGGAAATTGTTAATTTGTTAACTGATGCAAAATACAATAATAAATAAATTTACATAAACGAAAGTGTTTCACATACGAAACTGAGAGTTTTAAATAGGATTAGTAGTCAGTTTAGTTGTGACATTAGAATAATAAAACCACCCTAATATCTGTTGACAAATTTACAAACTATTGTTTATAATGGTTTGGCTACAATTTACATCAGACCGCAGAGCCATAAAAGCCGAAAGCCACAAGAATATGAGTATGACAGCTGGCAGGCTGTTACCAACAACCTGTTAACAGGCGCTTAACATGTGACCAACTGTTAAGAGCACTTATTCCCCGACATAAACCGAAACTTCTCACATAACTAACCGCATAGTTTGCAGTTGGCAGTTGCAAGTTTGACTGTTGCCAGTTTTGTGACCTGCAACCAACGATAAGTAGCACCATTGCATGCCACAAATTGTGCAAAGAGAGGGGAGGGAACAGAGCTTTAACTTTAACCTTAACTAACTAATTATTTAGCTGGAATTTGTAGACAAGCTGCAAATAGCTGATGTGTAAAAAATCATAAAAATACCTGAGATTTTGAAGCTGTTGCAAGACTTGTAAAATTGTTTAATGCTCAAGCGGAAGATGAAGATGTTGTACCCAACTTCGAGTTATGTGTACAATATTTCATCTACCCTCACGATGTTGCAGGATCAAAAGTTAACAAATATGCCGCACAGATACACACATACATACATACATACGTAAATATGTATACACTGCGATAAGTGATGCATGAAATTTGGTACACTTAAAAGCGAGTTTGGCGAGTTGTTAGTGGATTTGCCGTAGGCAGCAGTTGCCAGACGTGCGAAACGTGGCTAG
Organism: Drosophila quinaria; assembly: GCA_035047525.1. Taxonomy (NCBI): domain Eukaryota; kingdom Metazoa; phylum Arthropoda; class Insecta; order Diptera; family Drosophilidae; genus Drosophila; species Drosophila quinaria. The sequence goes on along the minus strand of JAWNPO010000334.1, from coordinate 348,618 downwards.
AACTTGGCAGAACAGCTGAAGCAGCTGAAGTCCTTGCCAACGAGCCACGCATATTAGCATCGATAAAAGTCGAAGACGTTAACAACAAAGGGATATCCTGGCAGGCAGGCAGGCAGCATCGCAGCCAGGAAGTCGAACAGATAAAGACGTAGTTGAAAATGACGTCAACGTTTCCATCATCATTTCTGCGTCCGTCCGTTGCACGTGTGCCCGCCGGAAAGATGACACTCATATGTGACAGTAGGTGTGTGTGTGTATCCATGTGTGTGTGTGTGTGTGTGTGTGTGTGTATCCGACTCTAACAGAGCCTGGCACGCTTCGCTAGATTACAAAAATATTGTCGGAAAATTAACGCATTTAAATTGTGTATCGTCTGCATACACACTCTCAATGTATCTCTCAGCTTTCGTATCTTGTATCTGGTATCTTAATATTTTTCACGTGCCCCTCACCCAAATAAAAACGCCGTGGCAACGTGAAGTCACCTAATGTGCCCGAAATTTCAGCTCAAAATTTGGCACATTTTTTCTTATAAATTGTTTGGCAGAAGTTTCTAATGAGTCATTTGGCTCTGTGAATATGAATATGACGATGAGTGTGAGTATAAGAATGAATACTTTGGGTAATTGCCGCCAAAAATTGCTACGCTTCTTTGACAGTTTAAAAGTGTCGCCAATTAATAAAACTTATCATTCAAATTTGTGCGTAATTAATAATTTTTCAGAGTATTAATTATTGAATTTACATAAATTGCGAACAAAATTCAACATCTAATCGAGTGCAAATAATCAGGTTTTGAGTTTTTAAAGGAGTTGTGTGAAACATTTAAAATATATTTGAAGGCTTCAAATTAAAATTTTAATTTAATATGTAAAAACATACATATATTTATGGAAATTGATTTATTAAAAGTTCAAATGTTGAATTTCAATTGAATATATAAGATGCTTCTTAAAAATTGTACGCTAATTTGTCAGCTTTGCGCTTTTTAATATCAAATAAAAGCCACATTTTAATTGAACCCTAACTGTAAATTTCAGGTAACTTAATAGAAAAAAATTAAATGAAATTAATTTTCGATTTAGTTGATGGCTGACTTTATACTCGCTCGCAATTGATGGCAAATTTTGCATAATTTATTTCTAATTCGCTTGCAGCTGCAATTTATTTTATTTTAATTGATTAAAAGCTGTACGCTCAATTATGTATACGCCATGTGTCACATTTAATAGGCGTATGCCACACGCATGTATCCGTATGACGATATATTTACTTGTACATATATCATAGTTAATTCATAATAAGTTTAAAAAATAGACAATGGAGAATATGAGCAATGGTAAACTGGAAGATATCCTATCAAATTTCTGTATGAAATCTATAAGCAACATTTTAGTATTTGTATCTAAATCGTATTCATCCTCTAGCGAACTTTAATATAAAAATTAATTTCGTTCATCATCAGTGATTCCATCTTCATATACTTAATGTCATCATATCCATTTTACATGCTTACCATTATTACAGAGTATATAAAAAAAAACACGCAAATATAATGTGTCGCATTTCACTTTCATTTAATTGACAGATCACTTTAATGGCAACGGTTATATCAATTTTCCCAGGCGTTTTAACTGAACATTGTGTAAATGCAAATCAATTAAGGCATCGCCTTGCCAACCGTTGACAATCGAGCCATGGCGGTATTTTCATATTTACCTCACTAATATTTAAATAAATTCGAATTGAATAATGAGTTCACATATAACGATTGTTTAGCTTTTATATATTTTTAATCACGTTTACCATTCACTTTCTAAATATTTAATAACATATCATATTTGTTGCAGCCAATGGCCAAAGTCACGCAGTTTGTGGTTAGTTTATTATATTTAATATCAAATGCAAATGAATCAATTTATTACAAATGTTGTTCATTTACTGTTTGTTTATCATATTAATACTGCCAATAATACTGATTGTTTACTTTTTAATCTGATATTTTGTATATATTATAAATTACAGTACAGTGAATGCTCTGCGAAATCAAAGTTTAATGATGAACTTCATCTAGATATTAATGCTTAATCTGCAGTGGATATTTTAAAACCAGTGTATAAAAAATATGTTATAAATGAGACCCCATTTATGTCGGGTTTATTTCTATTTTTAATAGTTTCACTACAGTGAGGCATCACTGCACATATTTGAACTGCATATTATTTCGGCAAACGAAAAGTAAATAAAGCAATTTTAGTTATTTACCTCAATAAATTCTGTTCGATGAATTTTTTGAATTTATTTGTCTAAATAAATTGGCTCCAAATATATTTATTTATCTGCTTTTGGATTTTTCACATTCATTGGCAATGTTTCTGTAAATCAGTAAATTGTTTTAATGTAAAATTTAGTACCTTTTGCCACCAGCTGAATTTTAAGAATTTTTATTTTATCTGCATTTTTACCAAACGAAATTTAATTGAAATTTTTACTGGTTTGTATTTCATATAATCTAAATTTATTCAAAGCCTAGCTGATCCACAAACCTTCATCAAATAACAATTAAAAATTTACAATTCGTATTTAAACCAAATCCGCAGTCCGAATGCAGCTCACACTGCGTATGCTTAATACGAGGCGTATACTTAATGTGCTGAACGCTGTGTCTGAAATTAAAAGCAAAACTGAACTTCGACTTCGTCCTGCGCAACATTTGACGTCACAGCAATTAGACGACGGCAAATGGGCAACGGAGAGTCTCTGCTTTGGCCAGCAAATTGACAAATGATGCATGTTAATGCCGTTATGAGGCTGCCTATGTTCAGCAGCGATGATATTGATGAATGCTGCCTCTGTCGATGCCTTTGCCGTTGCAGTTGCAGTTGCAGCTGCATCAACGTCTGCGTTGACGTTGATAAGTTTAATGAAGTGATGCCGATGTGTGTGTGAGTGTGCGTGTGAGTGTGAGTATGCCGAGTGAGGTCAGGCCATATCTAAAGTCGAGGCCGGCTTAAGCCGCTTTGCATGACCCACAACAATGCAACATACAACAAACAGCGGGCAGCCCGCAGGCGACTGTCAAATCAGCGGCATGCAACGTGGCCGACATCTCATCTAAAGCCACGGCAAGTCGTGGCTAATGCCAATAAGCCAAAGCCATGTCCTCACACACACACACACACATACACACACACACACAAATTGACCGCAACATTATTCGTATAAATGTTGCATGTAAAACCATAGAAAGGGGCAATACATATGTATGGAAAGCTGCTGTTTCTGGAAGGGAAGATGAGACAGTTGACAGAGGGGTGGGAAGGGGAGGGGGACAGCTTAATGCATGGTCTCTGTGCGTGCCACGACGCTTGACAGAGTTAACATTTTAATTGACATAAAATATTCAATGAGGCGAGGAGGTAGCTAAACATGAAAATAGTTTTTGCATGTCCCCAAAACATTCAAATGTGCTATGTACATATGCTTAAAAGTGTGTTTACACAATACAGGGTGCGAGGGTGGGAAGAAAAATAACTGGTAAAAGTTTAAGAATATCAAGATAGTTCAATACAACAAAATCTTTATTAAATGTTAAATAAAATAAAGGAAAAAATATGATAATCAAATAAGATTAAGGCACACGACGTACATTTGTCTTTGTTTTGCTCATAGGATATGATAAGGGTGTGAGAATGCACATAGGTAAGCTTCTGGAGCACATTGGCAAATTAAACAAACAATTTTGTACATTACGCTTTCGGTCGTCTTTCGTTGCTGTCAAAACAAAAACAAATGTATTGCGTCGTTTTGCTTTTACAAATCCGAATGTATTTTGTTGTTGTCTTATCGTTTTGTGTACACTGAAAAAAAGAAACTTCACTTTGTTGTAAAACGTGTGATGCTTGTGTTTTTTTTTGAAAAAACAGTTTCTTATTTTACCAGAAAATATAACAAATAAAGTGTTACGTGATATCAAAATTCACTAAATCTTTAACTATTTATATATTTTTCTTCTTTATCCAAAATATTCAATAATTTACTGGGACTATTATCATAATACACAGTAATAGCCTATAATCAAATAAATTAGAAGAAATTGAACGGTCTAAGATACCTAAATTTAGTAGATTCAAAACTGAACTGCGATTATTAGAATACTTCTAAAATAGTTCAAAAGCTTTCTACCTTTGTTTCTAATACTTAACTACCCAAATCGTTGTGTCCACCCTCGCTGAGTGTGTTATAATTTTGTTTAACCGCCCATTAACTATTAAGCAAGGGACAATACTCCATAAACCGACAGTAGCTGGAAGCAAAATAATAGATTGGGGAGCTCTTTAAAGTGCCTGGCGTTCTGTTTAAAAGTTAAGGCACGCCCAAAGATCCCAGATTGTCCCCCAAAAACTCCTTCAGATAAAGGCTTCTCTTCCTTACCGCTTCCCGGTTGCCACCTGTTTATGTTTATGGTTGTGTCTGCTTTGTTTATCAAGCGATTAAGTTGTAATTATGCGAGGCTACGTGGTCGACTCAGAGTTTCAAACTGGCGACGGATTCAAGTCTGATTCGTATGCCTGAAAGTGAAACAACATTTGTCGTTGGTTCCCCAAGGATGTGATCTGGTGATTAAGGCTAGCTAGTGCCTAATGAGTTGACATTAATACACAGCCTTGGCATTGTCTAGGAGATTCACAAATGAGCTCGGGTCAGCAATGTCCAGCAGACACATGTTACAACTGCAATTAAAGCATCAAGGATTCAGTTTTAAGGCGCAAAGGAAAAGCGGATAAAAATTCCAAAAGGATAAAAATAGATAACATTCCCTCAGGCAGTGACAACATTGACATCGTGAAGTCAAAGATGGAAAACTGAAAAATGTCAGGGCATGAAATTAAGAAGTGACATTGCTTAAGCTGCCACAACAGAAAGAATGAAAGAGACTCGAGAACGGAAGAGAAAAAGGGAAATGAGAAATCCGTGCCAAGTGCGAAAGGATGCGAAAAATCGCATCGTAATGGAAAGCAGAAACGATAAAAATTAGGGCAAAGGGTGAGATAATTAAAGTGGAATTTTAATGGAACTCGAAACTCTGAGGATACTCAATAAAAATATATAATTACTTGGGTACTTCTCAAACACAATTCGATTTCGCCTCGATGATAAAACAACACACAGTGTGATTATATCCAGATGAGCTTTGAAAGCTCATTAAAGCTGAATGAAGCAAAAGCAATTAAGCATCCTTTAAACTAGGAGTTTTCCTAAAGATTGCAGCTTGAAATCACATTAACCCATTTTATGGCACTATTCAAAAAGTAGTGTGAATGCCACTTTTGTAGGCTAATTGGGACCATCTAAAATTAAATATGAGGTTAAAAATTAAATTAAAACTTACAAATTTTAAAAACTTAAAATTAAATTTAAATTTACAAATTTTAAAATTTAATCTTATTTAATTAAATTTAAATTAAATTAATTTTTATACATGGGATGACGAGAGGGAATATTTTCTTTATTTTCAAATATTCTTAATTTTCAATTTAAAAATCGCTCTGAGAATTAAAAATTTTGCTGTTCGACTAGGTGGACATTAATATATTTTTTTAGATATATTTTAAGCTTGCACTTGCAAGAATCGCTTTCAGATTTTCTTGCCTGAAGTTACACAAAAAATTCATCTCAACTCTTCCAGCTAACAATTAGACCAAACATCTGAAAAGACGTGCCGCAAATTAACAGCACTTGCCAGAGCAATTAAAAGGTTCCACATTCAAAGAGAAAACACCTATAAAAAGTTCATGAGTGAAAATGGAACTGAAAGTGGTGAATTCTCTTCTGGCGTTGACTTAGAACAATGCCCCGAAGACATATGGCTAGCACATATGGCTTAAACAATAGTCAAATGCAAGGATAGACCAGGCAGTCAATATAATATCAGGCAAGCTTGCTAGACTGGCAGTTTCCCTGCAAAGAGCTAAATAATTGCATAGTGAATTAAGGAATCTGACAATGAATTTACAAAATAAAAAATAAAATAATTTTAGGCTTTATCCTCTAATACAACTTGCAAGATTATTAAATTATCTACATATTATTTTTATATATTATTTATATATATTAGCATCTTAGCATTAGAATTTAAATTAAATAAATGTATGGAAAATGTGTCATCATTATTTTTGAACTAAATTGATATTATTTCTTATAGTCTTTGCAACAAATACAGGGTATACATTTGTAGATTGCAGTGAAAATATCTATAATATTCTGCTGACCCCAAAGGATGCCTTTGTCATTTTTCCAACTGTGCGGCATTTTTAGCCACAACAATTTTGTGGTAACAACAAAAGAGGCAACGAGTTTACAAAACATTTTTAGTAGCCATTGTTCTTTACAACATTCTATATACCTCTTTATACATATGTGTGCTTATGCATAACACACACACATGTACACACATATAGATTACAAGTATGTATATTCATGTCAATAGATTACTCTGTCAGCTGTTATGTTGTGTGATATCTTTTTGGCAAATTGTAACTCATCATCATAAATATCTATAATTGTCTGACGTTACACAATCAGACAATGAAATTCACACTCCCAGCACACACACATAACATATATTCACATATGTTTTTTTGCATAGATTTTTAGTCTAGTCATTACAATTTCTGTATGTCATGACAGCAAAGTTTTCCAGTTTCCCGGAAAATCGATGATGCAAAAAAAAAATAAAGTAAAGTAAAGAAATAGCAAATCAAAGATTATACACACAATATTCGGCCCCGTAACCTAATCTGAGAAATTGTTGGAATTATCAAACTCATGTCCTCAGTGCAAATTATTTTTTTTTTTTTTTTTTCCCCCCCCCCCCCCCCCCCCCCCCCCCAAAAAAAAAAAAAAAACACTTCAAAATAATATTTATTTTTTTTTTCCCCCCCCCCCCCCCCACAAAAAAAAAAATACTAAAATAAAAAAAAAAAAAAATTAATTATAATTTTTAATTTTTTTTACAAAAATATACAATTTTTTTTTTTTTTTTTTCTTTTTCCCTCCCCCCCCCCAACACCCCAACCCCACCCCCCACCCCCTCCAAAACCACAAACCAAAACCCATTCTTCCCATCCCCCTTTTTCTACCACATTTACACAACACAAACACAAAACACAAAAAACAAAAAACACCACCAACAAATTTACACTTTACACTTTATCCTTTTTCATTTAATCCCACCACATCCCCCAAAATTTTTTTCCCCCCCTTTTCCCCCCCCCCCCCCCCCCCCCACAAAAATTTTTTTTTTTTTTTTTTTTTTAAAAAAAAATTTAAAACACAAAAACAATTTATTTATCCAAAATATCGACTTTTTTACCATAGTGCAGTCTGAGTTTCGTAAACATCTCCCCATTTCCCTAATTGGATTTTGCCTACTCATCAGTGTGGGAATAAAGGGGAGTGAGGAGCGTTAGAAAGTGCAAAGTCAATTAAAGGATTTTTAAAACTTTATTGTCACATTACAAACTGTGTGCCTGTTTTGGCCATGTGTTGTGTGTGTTTGAGAGTATGTTAATGCCTGTTAGCGGGAATTCTAAGGCACGGCTTATAGGAGGCAAAAGACAGGGCACAGATAAGCCGCAAGAACGATGTAATCAGAAATAACAACAAAAGAAACAGAAATTTGTAATTTAAATTTTGAGCGAATCATTTGATACTCTATTTATTATTTAAACTAAAGGTGTATAACTTAAAAACTAACAATAAATCAGAAATAATCAAAGAAAGTTGATTGTGAAAATCAATAATATTTATTAAATAATTTTAGAAAAACTTTGTTTATTGTTGTATATTTCTGTTTTTTTTTTTGTTTTTTTCCATCTAAATTAAATGTGTAAGATACAATGAATTTATCAGTGCTTTAAATGCTTTTGGAAAGCAAAATTGTGTTAGTTGCATACAATGCTGCAATTAAATCAATATTTGAAGTGAAACTAATTTATTAAAGTTTTTGAATAGCATTAACAGCATTACCCTTAATTTAACAGTAAATTCAATATATTTTATGCATGTTTTAAAGTAAAAAAAAAAGTTAATAGTAATTCAATATAAACACTTACGAATAATATATATATATATATTTTTAGTCCAGGATGAAAGTTTAAAGTATTTGCTGCCAAGAATTGAATGTAAAAATATTTATTATGCATAATTTAGAGTAATAAAATAATCAAAAATAGAGATTATTTCAGTACGAACACTTACTAATATTTTGCTTAAAGTCTTGGGTGAACAATTTCAGAATTTTCTACCGAAAATTCAGCTCAGCTGTGAGTACTTATCGCATGCACCTGGAAAGGGCATAAAAATTGTAGCATACTTTGAGGGTCAGTTGAAGGCTAGTGAAAAGTCAGCAAAGTAAAGTGCAAGTTTTATAGCAGCTGGACGACAACAGCAGCAGATTCAAAGAAGAAAAATAAAAAGAAGATGATGATGATGTTAATGATGAAGATGACAAAGCAACAACAATGTTTGAGGGGGAGAGAATTACACCCAACAGAATGAGTGAGTTTCCGTCTGAGTTGCTGGTTTGAATGCTTGACTAAATGACTGTCTCTTGGTGGCTTTGAATTCCTGCGTATGTGTTGCAAGTGGTATGTGGCATGTGGCAAGCAGTGCTTTGTTGCTGCAACACAAGATTTAACTGCTTTTCAAGTTGTCTATTGATTTGCTGCGATATTTTCCATTTTCCACGACCAATTTCCAAACACACACTCTCACACACACACACATAAGCACACACACTTCAGCATGTAGTTACTTAGTGTTCTTTTTGATTGATGGGCGTGTGCTGTGGGCGTTCCAGAACTCAAACGATGCGTAAGGACTTTGATAACCGTAAATTGGACTGATTGTATTACATTTTCCTCATTGTTCTTGTTGTTTTTACTTTGTTAATGTTATTGTTTTGTGAGTTTTGTTTACATTGATGCGTGTGCGGTGTTGTTGTTGTTCTCCTGCTGCTTGTGTTGTTTCTCTAACAAACAACAACAACTGGCTAAGTGACACTTTGACATTTAACATGCAGCGTTAAGTTCTTCAAATCAACTAAAAATAAAGTTAGATTATTGTCAATTACGATTAAAGCTAAAAGCCTTACATATTTGAATACCAGATTTATTTGACCATTACTCCTCATACTCATAGGAGTACTCGTAGTTTCGGCTAATGAATGATGTTCGCCTTGACACCAAAGTTCAAGATTGCCACTTGATAATAGTTTTGGTTTTATTTTTGGTTTCTCATGCTTGAAATAGGCGAGAAGGACATTTGCTGTGAAACGGATTTGATTGATTTTCGTCTTTTTCGGTTGTTAAAAGCATTGCAAATTTGGTTTCGCAATTAAATTAGATTTATATATTAGATTGAATTCGATTTGATTTAAATACATAAATTTTACATAATTTAATTATCTTATATATTTCTTATAGTCTCTGGGATCTACATAGGTGCTTTTGGTATACAGACGGACAGAGAAACATCATATCAAGACTGATCAGGAATATATGGTACTTTTTCTGAGGTATTTTTTTTTTTTGACAGAGACAGCATAACAATTTTTTATTTTTTCCAATTTCCCATCTCTGTCTCCCTTTCTCTAAAACACTGAACCTGTCGCTCTATTCGTTTTGAAACTGCGATTTGCGGTCAAATCTATTCGTTTTGAAACTACGTCCCCTATCCGGAAAAAATTCCTATTTTTAATTTATTATTCTCTATCCTTTAGTGATCCTTTGATGCATTTCCTGTGGTAAATATTTTACTGTCCAATAAAGAGCTAATACTTTCAACGTTGGAGCTATTTTTAAAGCTATGATGTGAATTATTATTATATGTATTATACGTAATAAGAAAACATTGTATGTCCCGATTTTTTGTCCTTTTAAAAAAATCTATCCATTTTCTGCCTTTTTTTTGTTTGGTTTAACCGGCCTTTTTTTGTGTAAAGGCGTTGGCAACACTGGTTGTCTATAACTCTACCAATCTCTGTCACCTCTTTCTTTTCTTTTCTCAAAATATATTCTCTGTCTCTCTGTTAAGCTCACAATGTGGTCATTGCATCAGCTTAAATTCTTGGCTCTTTTTCACGGCGCTTTTCCTCATGCTAGCACGCTTTTCCCATGTAACGAGGTGGCGAAATTTTCCCTATTTTGGTTTTTTTTTCCATTCAGTGGCCACTTTTGTGGTGCGTTGCATTATCACGTAACGTTTTTTATGTGCTATTAAGTGCAATATAAGCTTATAGCGCCTTAAAGTGCGCTATAAACTCACACACACACACACTACACACACACACACGCACACACACATGTTAAGGCCACTTAAGGGTGTGCTGGCAGTGACTGCTGCGTCCAGGCCATAAACCAACTAACGATCCGAGCACAACAAAACAGTTTTTAATACAGATATCGTGCGAGCATAACCAAAAAGTGGCCAAAAGCAAGTGGCGAGTGGTTAAAACAACATACAAATAAGTATGAGTACAAGTGTGTAACATATCCGACGGTTCCGCAATTCAATGACTTCAATGGCTTCAATGCATCAGCTGAACCCGAAATGCAAGCAAATACCCTGTAATCCTTGTAGAAGCTGGAAAGTCTTTAGTTTTGGGAGCTTGGATATTTTTTTCTCTCACAAGTTAATTGTTAATCAAGTATTGTTGTTATTTTACAGGGAATTTTTTAGTTGCAACAGTATTTAGCTGATTTATTTGATCCTCTTGAATTCCAATCTAAATTTATTTGTTGCTAAAACCACTTTAATCATAAAAACCTCTGCGGAAGTTAGTAAGTTGTGATAGTTGTGTTAAGCATACGCATATTACAAATTTCGAATTTGTTATTTGTTAAAGGGTTTTAAAATGCACAACAAGTAGTTGACCAACAACACACTCTACAGGCATAAATTTGGCTCATTAAAGATGAGCTAAATTCTCGATGCACAATTTTAAAGGGTATGCTTTAGCTTTGTCTCGTTCTTCAAATAAAGCAAGTTTAGTATAAAGAGAATTAAAAATCAGAAAATCAAAATAACACAAGTAAGTTTTTCAATCCTTCTCTGCAAGTGTTTTGATAATCTTATAAAAAAACCTCTTTACGAGGTAAAAGTCTAGTGACGAAAACAGTTATATGCCCCAAAATTTCTGATATCCAATTTTGTGACGAATAATATTAAGTTTGACATAAAAATTATTTTAAAAAAAATTTTGGCACTCGGCACATTGCGCCAAAATGTCTCAATTCTTCATACCAAATAAAACTCAATGTTTTGCGCAGTGCCGAATGCAAAAATTTTTTTTAAAATAATTTTTATGTCAAACTTAATATTATTCGTCACAAAATTGGATATCAGAAATTTTGGGGCATATAACTGTTTTCGTCACTAGACTTTTACCTCGTAAAGAGGTTTTTTTATAAGATATCAGAAATTTTTGAATAAGATATCAGAAATTTTGAAATTTCATTCTATCAACTTTGTTTATTTTTTGTACAAGCTAAAACAAACTGTCTGCCAACACTGGTTCCCTTAAAACACACATGCCAAGCGCAAAAGCTAGTAGCACTCTCAAACTCTGGCTGCTATGACACTTTGCTGCCGCTGTATGCATGCTACTGCATATGTACATGCAGAAGTGTAAAGGTAAAAGGTATATTCAGTTAACAGGTAATATCTTGCCCAAACGAAATTTGACGGCTATGTGTTATAGTCAAAAACGCGAAATTGAATTGCTACAACAAATAACATACAGTCGAACTTCCCTAACTCGAATCACCATTATCCAAAGAAAAGGTTCGAGTTAGGGAAATATTCGAGTTATAGAGTTCTTTTTCCTAAGATTATTAATTTTACAGCCACTCATTTAATTCGAGTTACATAGAAATTCGAGTTAGAGAAGTTCGAGTTAGGAAAGTTCAACTGTATTTAAAACTTATTTGAAACGTAGATTTTTCTTAAATCGCCGAAATGTGGGGAAAAAAAACCTTATTTCACCTGAAGCTTTTTACCTGTGTTTTATGCAAAAAAGTTTACAGCTAGGCTTAAAGCCCTTCAAAATACATTTCCAACGATATATAGATCACATCTGTAGCTTCTATTGTTTGGATGCTGTGGCTTTTGGCGATTTACATGTACATTAACATACTGCATATGTACATGCAGTAGTGTAAAGGTAAAAAGTATATTCAGTTAATAAGTAATATCTTCCAAACCCATCGGTAAAATTTTGTGTCATATATCAAAAAACGGGAAATTTTACACACTACAACATATTGAAAGCTAAAAAAAATCGTTAGCGTCGTTTTCTCAAAAACTGCTAAAATCTGGGACAAAATATCTTATTTGACCTATTGATTTTTACCTATGCACTTTAGAAAAAAAGTTTGAAGGTTTGCCTAAAAGCCCTTCAAAACACCTTTCCAACGATACATAGGTCACGTCTGTAGCTCATATCGTTTGGATGCTATAGGGGTTTTAATTTTAACGGTTTTTAGCGATTTCCCGCTAAACTAGCTTTTTTTCGAAAAAGTCGTAGAACAAACGTTTCTAGATTTTTGATCGGGAACAAGTCCTCATTCAAACTTTTAAGCTAAATTTACGATTTGATCCAAACAAACAGACAAACAGACAAACAGACAAACAGACAAACAAACAAACAAACAGACTGACTTTTCATCTCGTTTTAAAAGGTGCACCAAAAATTTCAAAATTAATTATCTTCTGAACCAGTGATCGGATTTTGATGATCAAGGTGTCATTCGACGCGTATTTTTGATTAGAATAGTAAAAAATTAAAATAAAAATCAAAAAGGCTCCAACGGCCCCATTAGCTCCAATAATTTAAATTTTTCCCCTCTTACTTACACCTGTTTATCTCACGAACCAGGTGAGTTTCTAAAAGTCTTAGTATGCACATTTGTAAGTTAAGTTAATACCTTGCGATCAATATATAACTCGACCTGATCGGACAGTCATAGCAAATTTTCCATTCTTCCTGTGTATATATGCTAGTCGCCTTCGCACCCTTCGTGTTGCTTTCGTCACTAGCGCGGACTGCCGTCCGCAGTGATCGGTATTTTGATACAAATAAAACCAAATAAACTAACTTGGATATTTTGACTATTTTAATGCTGAAAGGTTGACATTTTATTCATTGTGTAAATTTAACAATTATATTCTGAATGCATACTTCAAAAAATACATGCTAAGCTCAGGAACTTTAATCTTCAGTTTTAGAATGGATTTTTTCTGTGTAAAAAACCGACGGTTATATAGAACTAAGTTGCTTAAACCATTCCATTTATATTCTGTTTTCATCAATTATTACAGGGTATGCCCTGGTCTTTGCTTTGTAAATAATGCATTCTCACTTGTTTTATGTAGACTAAATTGCATACTAAATTTCAATTTGATGCAACAACAATAAAGAAATTTACATACGCTTGCATTGGCAATCCCCCTCCGCGTTCACTTCTTTCTCTCCTCCTCCCTCTCTACTCTATTGTCTCCCTTTCCCCCCAAAAACCCGTCCAAGTATTTGGCTTTTCTATGGGGCATTTGTGCTACATTTGGCAAATATTTTCATCGTTAGGACCCGGGGGAGCATTTCCCAGTGACAGGCAATGGAAATTGCTCTGACCAAAAACGGAAACAGCAGCTTTTGTTGCTGGCCATTGTTTAGAGACCGTTGAGCAAATCTGTTTGCCATTCTGTAGGCCTTAACTTTTGTTTTTGGCCATGGCTTTAACTTTTGCATTTGCAATTTGCCATTTTGAAGCTGGCGACATTTTTGATTTGTTGCCATTTTTGTTGTTGTACTAGTAGTTTATTTGTTTTTAATTTGAGGACACATGGGTTTACATTTGCATCGTTACATTTCCATTTGCATAATAAATTAAATCTACGAATATTTCAATTTTTCATTCAGCATTAAAGTTCAATTGTCAACAATTGACAACACAGTCACATGCAAAAAATAATGTTATAAACTTCTGTCAAGGAATGAACACTTTACAAATGTTTTTAACAGTTAAATCAATTAAACTCACTACTAAATTAAATAATGTGATATCAATTTAAATTGAGAGAATAAATTAAATCATAAAGAGTTAGAATTTTTTATGATTTCGACAAATAAACAATTCACAACGAGAAAGGAAATAAAGATATTTTATTTATGAATACATACATTTGAATATGGGAAGAAATAATAAATAAATAATATATAAAAAATATAAAAAACTACTGCAGAAATTCCTAAAATGGGAACATATTTTTGGCAACAAAATTAGAAACAATTTGGTAAACGAAAAATAATAGTAAAAATTAAAATAATAAGAATTATAGTAAATAACAACAAACATGTCTTTTATTATTATAAAGAAAATAAAAACTTAAAGTACCTTTTAGTTAAAGTAAAAAAAAAAAAAAAATTTCAATTCTTGCTTTAACAAACATTTTAAAAATTTCTGCTTATTTTTTGTCTCTTGAATTTGACCTCAGCTGATCAGCTTATCACAGGATTTTATTAAACAGTGAAGATGTATAAACAATCCAATAAACACCTTTCAATTCATTAGCAAGTTTATATGACAGTCTAGTGCGAAAGTTAGTGGCCAGGAAAATATACGCACTTTGTGAAGTAAGCAAAAAATATGTGAATCTTGCAACGAATCAAATAAACTAAAGGCAATGTGGCTGAAAAGAAAGAGTAGGCAATAGCACAGAAGTGCAAGTGAGTGAAAGAGATGGCGTAAGTATGTGTGTGTGCGTGTGTGTGTGTGTGTATGTGTGTTACTGCTTGCTTTACTTAATATATAACTTGGCATTAGTCGGGCGCGAGCAACTGAACTTGAGAAGTCAAAAACTCCCAAAGAGGACTTACGACTTAAGCGCAGCCAACACTAAGAGAACGAGGACGAGGAAGGAGTGAGGAGAGGAGTGAGCAGAGGAGTGGGAGGAGGATAGGGGAACAGGATAGCAATAGTCCTTTGCGTTCAGGCAACTTGTTTTCGAGCACAAACTTTGCTCGGTTCCCTGTTGCTCCTACGGCTGTAGTTGTTGTTCCTTTCGTAGCTTTGATAAACTTTAACTAGCATCAACACACACACATACACACATATCACACTCTGGGTGGCGCGGGGGGTGTGTGGCACACAACATGTTGCAGGCAGGCAGGATAAATGTAACGGCATGTGCAAAAGTTGCTCGCTGCCTTATTGCCAGTTGTTTGTCTATTTACTTGGCAGCCGTTGGGTTTCATTTCCGTTCCATTTCATTTCATCTCATTGCGTATTATTTCGTTTCGTTTCATTTCGTTTCATTTGGTTTTATTGCTTTGGTCAGTTCGACTTTTCTTTATTCTTAAAACTTACTTGCAGTTGCATCCTTTGTTGTTGTTGTTTTTGTTGTTGCACGTTTAATTGATTGCTTAACCTCTGGCTGCAACTTTAACCCCTGTTTAACTGTTTCCCCGGCTCAATCAGCAATCCATAAAAGTGCAAACTCATTGAGACATGACTTCGACATCTTTAGCCCTGCCTTTTTGGCCGTCTTCCCTAATTGCCGTTGACTTCGACTTCTTCTTGTTTTGGGCCTCATTACTTAAGCACGCGCGAGTCTCTTGCACTCGGCGATTACGAGAGAGACGCCCACGAATAAGGTCATAACCAGGGCCCCAGTCTATGGTAAGTGAGTACCACAGTCTTAAGTACGAGTACAAGTGTGAATACAAGTTTGAGTCTGAGTATGAGTTTGAGTCTGAGTATGAGTTTTGGGAATGTCTGGTTTTGTTGGGCGTCTTCATTAACCGTCAACAGTTTTCGCTTTGGCTTTGGCCGCATTTGGCCTGTAGCTGGCATCGTTTTGAGTGTGTGGGCGTGGCAAACGCCCCTGCAAAATGAGCCAAGTGCGTGGCTTATATAATGGCATGGAAATTTAACAAATCCATTAAACTGCACCTTGTGCATTTACTCAAAATTAGCATTTAAGGCTGAGCTTCATTTAAAACTAATTGGGCTAATTTTAAATGCTGTAAATGAATTAAATTACATATTAAATTTGTAATTTAATTAAATTATTAATTTAACTTAATGTCACGCTCACATACCTAAATAAAATATAAATAAACCAACATAAAAGTTATTGCAATATGAGAAATAAATGTACAAGTTAAGAAAGTTGATAGTCCAAGATGATATGTAAATTGTTTATAAATGTGCTATAAGCCAATGCTAACCA
Organism: Drosophila quinaria; assembly: GCA_035047525.1. Taxonomy (NCBI): domain Eukaryota; kingdom Metazoa; phylum Arthropoda; class Insecta; order Diptera; family Drosophilidae; genus Drosophila; species Drosophila quinaria. The sequence goes on along the minus strand of JAWNPO010000334.1, from coordinate 332,325 downwards.
TTTAAAGGCTCACTTAATAGACAGCTTTAAGTTTTTGTTACAATAAAATGTAATAATGTCTAATTTAAAGGATCGAAAGCATAAAACTTGTTTCTTTGTGCATATTTTGTTGTTATTGACAAAGAATATGATACTCGCAAGTATTACAAAATACATTTGAACATTTAACAAGTTGAAAAGCAGAAAAGCACATTGTGCCCCATAGTATTTACCTCTTTCAAATGGAATATTGCCAAGTCAATTTGTCAGCTCCTTCTCAAATAACCCATTTGCCATAAGAGCCAAGTCAAAATTGTGCTCATCAATGAACAATTTTCTATATTTTGGGCACGAAAACCGACTCTGAATTTATTGTGGAACATATTTCTTGAAACGCTTATGACATTTTCTCCGCCGTTTTGCTTCGTTCTTTTTTTTTTTTTTTGTTATTTCATTCCGACTACTTTGTGTAATTGAACACCTTCGTGATGTGCGCCAAGACAAATTGACAAATATACCTGAGATGCTGGCCAAGTTAAGAGCCAAGTAGGCGTTCGTCAATGCTGTAAGATGGGTGTGGAAAATGCTTGATTGCTGCAGGTAAAAAGAGAGGGCGGAAGAGACAAGGACAGAGAACACTAATTATACAATTGCTTCGCAGACGACTGCGCCTCTCTTCTGAATTAATTAAAGCATCAACCTTGACAAATTTAGCATACTAAAGACTTAAACTCAAAAGGTGCGTTCATTATGTTATGTAGGTAGCTGCTTCTTGGCCTGCTTAGCATATTTAGTGTACGCCAACAAGTGCTAAAGTTTATTTCAACTGATTTGTCACATCTCTCAGATAAACACTGAAAACCCCCAAAAGGATTTTCCACTTACAAGCAGCCCACAGTCCGCAGCACTCTCTAATTGCCGCAACCTTTGACATTGCCAGTTTTACCATAAACTTCTACGCAAAACAAACAAATTCGCCCTTTACATATACGACAACTAGTATTTGGGGAATATACTAAAAATATTATCCGAGCAAGTAAAATGCCAAATGTCAAAAGTTCACACAGCATAAACTATAACGAACTTTAATATATATATCTGAGCTTAAATGGAACCAAATTTTAATATACTTAAAGGTTTTAGCAATTTCACAAAAATGTCAAAAAAATAAGTTGTAAGTTAGAGATTGGTGCATTTATATATATGAACAAATAGCAATATAGTGAATTAGCGTTGTAAAACCTATAAAACTGTTATATAAGAAAGAAAACAGGCGCCTGTACTTTTTTTTAAGTACGGGGTTTAAAAATTAAAATTAATAAATGGTTAAATTCGATTAGCCTAATAATATAGAAAAAGGAAAGAGAGAGTAAGATAAAATTGGCGATATATATTTTTTTAATATTTTAAAGCTTCAAGGAATTCTATAAAAATATATTGAATTTATATTTAAGAAACGAAATCTTTTAAAAAGTGGATTCCATATGAACAATAGGGTGTCCCCTATTTTTGCTACGTCATTATTTTTAAACGCATACGGGGTTCTGATCATTTGGTGCTAAAGCACACGGAAATAAATTTTTAGATTTATTTAAAATTTAAAAATTAAATGGGACAAAAAATTTTGAATTGTTTTGTTTTGTTCATTTGGTGCTAAAGGCCACGGAAATAAATTTTTACCTCAATCGGAGTACGATTTTATGCAAACTTGCATGAACAGAATTAGCCCGTAAGCGTTTCAAAAAACAATGACTTTGACAAAATAGGGGACACCTTAATTAACAATACATACTAACACTTTAAATGTTTTTAAGTAAATAAATTACAAAATCACTTAGTTGAGCCACAAGAGCTAGATATGTTTATTTAACTTGTTTTGCTTATATTCATTTGCTTTTGGCCACGTTCACTGTCTCCACACGGTAACAACCGACAGCAGACACAGGCAACTGTCCACCAACTTGTTGCCCCATTGGACGCGTCGTGGGGCAACGACATCAGTTCCACTGCCTGCCACCAGAGGGCGGGGCAACAACGAAGCAAATGTTGCCAGCCGCTTAAATGTGCGATTATGTTGTTCACGTGAGACCAACTCCCCTGCCCCCTACCCCCGCACTCTGTCCCCTTTGTCCAACCAACTGGCCCACAAGTACAATGTGTTTCTGTCTGTTTTTTAGATGTTTTTCTTTTGGTTACTGCCACCCAACAGATTTCCCATATTAAATCATAAAAAACAGACGACGATATGCCAAGTCTTAGGCTCTATTGTTATTGTGGCTTTAGTCTACTTTTTTCTCTCCTCTCTTGTATGTCTTTCGCACTTCTTCTAAAAGGAATACAAATACACAGCAAATTTAAAAATAGTTTTTTTTTGCTGCCCAAGATCTTGTGTTTTGTATTTTGTTTGTGTGTGATTTCGGGAGTTTTTTTTCTTTCTTTTTATACCCTGTACCAAGAGTTGGGCAAAAGTGTGTAAAAGGCAGAAGAAACCCTGACAGAGCCTATAATATTTATTTTTGTATTAATTTTTATATTTTAATACAATATAAAATATAAAAACTAATACAATATAAATACAATATAATATTAATACAATATAAAATATAAAGAATTAATACAATATAAAATATAAAAATTATTAAAGTAAACAAATTATAATAATTCTACCAACTTTTAAATTTAAATTTTATAATTTTACTCAATTTTTAAACAAATTTTCCCATAGTGGTGTCAAGGTACAGGGTCTCCCAATGTCGAGCTTGCTCGACTGTAGTTTTTTCTACTTGTTCTTTTTTCATCATTTTGTTTTTTGTTGAACAAGTTGCAGGTTGTATGTTTGCGTTGTCTGGTTGCAAATTGCGCTGATGTTGCAAGCCATGTGGATGATGATTTTTCTTCATGGCTCTCTTTTCATTTTACGACTGCCAGCTGTGTGATAAGTTTTTGTTATTGCAAAAACAAATACCAACAACAACAATAACCACAACAACAATACGTACTACTATTTTTGCCTGCTAAACTGATTATTTGTTTATGTCGCAATTTCAGTTAGGCTTAAATTTCAAGTCAAATTATCACAACTGAATATTTTGTAATAATTTGACTTTTAAGAAACTAATCAATATACCATAAGTTTCAGTGAAGAGAATATTTAATATTCTGGCAGAATCAGAGATTCCCTAGCTATTTAGATAATCGAAAGGATCTTCATACTTGGCATACTATTGCCAAAAATGTCGGTAATGTTTCAAGGCACGCACTAAGCCCGAAAAACTAATCAAAGCCCGCGGCTTTTAGGTCGCATCATCTCGAACATTGGCCTCAATTGAGGCGTCACAGTGCCGCGTGGCCACGCCCACATTAAACGGAAATTGGGGGCAGGGTGCGATGTGGAAAGCCGGCGGCATCCAAAAGTCTCATCAATCAAAATGTTAGTGTGATAATTTTGTAGCACGCCACGAGAAATCACAAACATTTCTTTCAACTAAACGCCACACGCCACACGCCACTTGCCACCACAGACCGCAGTTTTTCATGCCGCATGCCGCATGCCCCATGCCACTAACCAACATTTCAGTTTACACTTGGCCGACGATGAGAGGATGACGATGACGAGGAAAAGAAGTAAAAGGGACACAGACATAAAGGGGGAGGACATTGTCATGCTTTGCTTTTGGCCAAGTTTGTTGTGGTCTAAATGAATTTGTAGCCGGCCGAAACGATGACGTTGCCCATGATGATGATGCTGATGCTGATGATGCTGATGTTGATAATGATGAAACGGACAGACTGTCTTCATCTTCCTCCATTTAAGGCTGTTTCTGGAGTTCATCCTTTGCGTGACGAGTCGCGTTGTGTCGCGGAATTTTCAAAGGCCCTCGGGCGACCCACCGACAAATCGAAACTTCCGCATGTTGACTGGGATCTGGAAAGGGACCTTCGACTGGCCTTAATTTGAAAGTTAAGCGTTATAAACACGTTCGTTTAACGCCGCTCCGACTCCCTCGCCTAATACCCTCGAGATATCGTTTCTTGCCCAGACGAAAGCTAATGTTGCGCGATTTGGAAACACAAATTGCTGTCATTAAAATCATTTGAATGCGCATAAAAAACAATGCTAAAAAGACGAAAAGACAATGTGGCTAGAGAACTCAAGCAAGTTAAAGCAGAGGCTGCTCCATTCAATTAGATTGGGATTAAAATTCAAACGAGCTGATTCCAAGCAACATTATCTGCTATACTTACTTCGTTCAGCAATAGATAATTGTTATTGCAAATAAATAAAATGAGATTCATAAAAAAAAAAATAAATACCAAACCCACAGAGTCATTATATAAGAGAAAAACATATTTTTTTAATCATACAATTTTATAACGATTTTAAAAACAAAATATTTTGTGAATAATTTGTTTTTGAATAAATCAAAATAATGGTTTTAAGCTTTTAAAAATACTTAACTTATTTTAAAGGTAAAATATTTTAGCTGGAAGATCCAAAGGAATTTTTTTTAAATTTTATTGTTAATTTAATATTTACTTATTAATTTTCTTGTCAATATTATATATTTTTCTGTCGACTGATTTTTTAAATCATATAAGATAAATTATTAAAACATTAATAAAGAAAAGTACAGGCCCAGCAGGAAAGTTTCAAGCCTTATATAATACTCATTCCCAGATCAACAAAACAAAACACATTTAATATTAATTGGAATTACCTGTTGCAATTGAGATAGCTAAATAATATTTTTTTGAAACACTTCCAAATTGCAGAAACGGAGCTGAGAACAATGTTATCACGTTTGGTCAGGATTACGTGCAGAATTCCTAATTCCCGGGCTAAGTATGAAATTGGAAAATGTCATCCGCAAACTTGACATCGAGTTTGTGTTTGACATGGAAACTGATTTGTCATCGCCGTAATGAGCTTGAGGCTTTTGCTTACCTCTCCCAAAGCTCTATGAGAAAGCAAAAGTAAAGCAGAGAGTGCAATAAGCAGAGCTATTAAGTAAAAGTGTAAGAGAAGCTCACCGTGGAAGTGTGGAAAAAGGGGGAGAAAGGGGAAGGATGAGAAAAGTGAGAAAAGGGGAAGCAAAAAGCGAGAAACGGGCAGATTCAGATACATTACCCACAGAGCAGTGCAGTTTCTCATTAGGAAGCAAAGCCACACATGAACTTCTCCTTCTATGAACGGTGAGTTGGCAACTAAACTAAAATATCTACGTGTAACATGTAAGATGTAATACGTATTTGTAATGTGTAATGTGGTATCTGAAATGTAACTGGGGACTGAGATATGAGCACAATGCATAGAAACCAAATGCTATCAAAATGCTTCTTAAGTGCCAACTTTATACACTTGCTTCTGGCTGTGTTTGTTCGGCTGAATACAAATTTAATGCGATAATATAATAATATAATTATTAAATTACATATTTATAATAGTAATCAATAATTGACCACAATTATACTTACGAGTATTGTGTTAAATTGTAAGATTCATTGAATCTTTAAAGACAACTACCTCAAATTTGTATACCTGAAAATAAATTGAAATACAAATATTTAGTTGTAATTTAAATCAACCAAATTGATTTTAAATCAAGTCAACTGATACATTTTGGTTTTTCAAATGCTTCATTATTTTGTTATATTCTCAATTTAAATTAAAAATTTAAACAAAAAATGCTGTTGTTGATTTTGAGTGATTGTTGCCTCGAGAGAATCGACTGACTAGATTATAAAGTCGGATCGTTCTGGTTGACAGCAAACAATTTCAAGTGCATTGCTATCATATGCAAACAAACTTGCCCCCATATACCACAAGGTTAATAGTATGAGTGCGTAACTAACTGAACTTCTAATAAATATAGCACACAATTCAGACAGCCAGAGCAAAGGCAAGAGGAACAGAAGGAAAAGGAGAAGCGTGCCACACTTGAGTGAAACATTTCTGCAATTTCAAGTGCTTCCAAGTCTGGATGAAACTCAGGAGTGCAACTTGAGCGGCGAGCACATTTAAATTTAATTCAAATGCAATTTAAATGCAGTTTATGACTTACCAATTAGTACACAGTATTACTTTTCTCAATCATATAAAATGTTGTATTTAATTTTATTTTAGCTTATCCTTTAATTTGTTTATTAACTAGTCAAATAGTAAGTTAGGCTTACGACTAAACAACACTATGGAAAATGTTAGCGAAAACTTTCATATAGAATATTAAGCTGTCACTTGCACTTGCTTTCTGTCCAATCCTGACCCGGGATGAATGGCGAGGTGGACAGTTGACCGTTTGGCTGATCTTGTTTAGACAACTGCATATTTTTGGGCCGGCAACTGTCAACGACAACTGCGGCGCATGCAGCACATGCAACACATGCGACACGTCGTCGCTCATACGCCGCGTGTGCCACTGTCAACAACCGTTGCCGCTGCTTGTTTGCGTAGATGGCAACGTGTTGCATGCAAATGAATTTCATGTTTTTCCTCTCACCGTTTTTGCTGCTGTCGTTGGGAGCTGTTGTTGGTTTTGGCCCTCCCGCCGTGATTTATGCCGTGGGCGTTTCAATTGTCGTCGACAAACTGCAATTCGCCTGAATTCAGTTCCAAATTTACCCCAGTCCTACAAAAACGAAAAACGAAGAATGTAGAGATTCCAGTTGCATGCTGCCTCTAATTAATCCATTTGATGCCTCATGGAACTTCAAATGCATTTAGCTTCAGTTTTTGCGCTGCTTTCAAAATGAGCTAAAATTGCATTTATTTCTACACCAAATGTTTTGCATAGAATTAAAAAAGTATTTGACATATGATAAACGAGAACTCATTAGCCTAATAACGACAGCATTATTAGTATTATAATTAATTTAAATTTAGGTAGTCTAAAAATGTTTCAATATCTGTATTAATTCAAATGTGAACAAATCAAACGAGAATTAAGCTTACATTTTATGAAATATTGTATTTCATAGTTTAATTTAGCTCTAAATAGTATTTATTCAATTTTTAATGTCAAATTTGTGTTTAGTTCCGAATCGGCTTATCGCTTTTTAGTGAACTAATTTTATAAGTTCTAACAGTGTTTTATTGTTATGTTTTTTATATCAGAATTTGTTTAATTTAATCTCCGAGAATAGTGCAATTAAACGTAAATGTCTTCTAATGCCATTTCAAAAAGGAAACAAAGTGCAAACAAGTGTGCATCGTATCATTTGCACTTTAAATTTAATTAAAAATTTAAATGAACAGAGCAGCGAATCCAAAGCAGAAACACCGCTCCCCCCGCCCCTCTCAACTCCTAAAGCAATGCAAAAATTTAAATTCAAAAATAAAATGCAAACAAAAAATCATAAAATAAAAAACATCAAGCAGTGTGCACTTTATGGCTTTCCACACAACTCTCCCGATCTGCCCTCTCCCCGCTTATATACATATGTATGTATATGTATATCCACATACTCTCATATACATGTACAAGAGGCTCCTATACGACCATCAAATTGCGCTCCCGAGCGCACACAGCGTCAATTACACGGGGGCCAGCCATAAAAATAAAGAGCAAATAAATACACTTAAAACGCAAAAAGAGTCGGTTAGTTGCTGGTGCCCTCAAAGGGACTCCGGGCAGCCACCACATTGGTCATACACACACCGCACAGTGGTGCCAAATTTTAAGTACTAGCGAGTGCTAAAAAATAAACATTTGTGGCACATAAATTTTATGATACAGTGTTAAGCGTTGACTGAGAAAATATTAAGTGTGTTTTAAGTAAACATGGGATGAAGATGGGATTAAGATAAGCATATGAATAAATAGCTGTATTCTTTGTTATCATATTTGTTGAAACTTTAAATATTTTATTTAGTGTCCCTAAAGCAACACTTCATAAATTAAATTAGCTAGGAATTAACTGAATAGGCGTTCGCTTAAAGTAAACGATATTTTCAAAAAGGTTTCTTGAAAAATAATAATAAAGAAAGATAATAATTTTATTAATATTATTATGGATTTTACGCTATAAAAAATAGAAATCACATTGATTAATTGAAAAATATAAGTTAGTTAATAGGTATGAACATTTTAGTCGAAAGTGGTAAACTACGAATGTGAATTACCATAATTTATTTTGCACAATGGCGACACACTGTTTGAGTAAATTGCTCGACCACGTAAAAAATATATTAAATTTCATTAATTTTATTACACTATATTCACACTGCATTTTATAACACATAATGATTTTAGTAACAATAAAAATTAAACTTTTCGAATTTATTTTGAACACAATTCTCTATACGCTTTGTGCCACTGTGCGTTTGGCTTTTGCCGCTTGGCAACTTGCCGCTGGCATTAATCAAGCCATTTAAATGGACATTTCTCGCAATGAGAGCGGTTCAGTTTGCTTTGGTTTGGTTTGGTTTGTTTCGGTTCGGTTCGGTTCGAGTCTCTGGTCTTTGGATGGAAGTGCGTGTGGAGTGCGGAGTAATTACAATTACACCTGTCCGCACAGAGGGCGCGTGCCATGGCACTAAATTATAATTAAGTCTCAGTAAAAAGTTGACTTTTATTAAATTTTATTTATAATGCTTTAAATGTCATTAAGAAGGCAACGAAGCCAAAGACTGTCGCCAGCTGCCAAGAATAATTGTGCCATGAAAATGGTCAGTTGCTATAACAATAACAACAACAACAGCAACAACAACAAGATAATCATTATACACATTATCATTAAGCAGACTAGAAACAGAAATCACCAAAAATATCCTCAAATATTGGTTGGTCCAAATTTTCTTTATTTTTTTTTAACAATGTCTTTTCTTTGATTTGTTGGCAATTTATTTCGTCATCGTCGTTTTGATTAGATTTCGTCAAAATCGAACCGCAGCAATCGGGAACAAGACAGACAGCCAGGCGGCAGACACTACAAAAAAAAAACCAGTCGAGTGACTGACGTTTATCACGACATGAACGACATGGATATGCCCCTTCCCCCGTTCCCCCGTTCGTCTCCTGCCACAATATCCGATCCCTTGTTCCCCCCTTGCTCGCCTACTTGGCTGACCGCGTGCACGATTTGTCAGCGCGACGCAGACACCATTAAATCGAGTCAGACCCCAAACAGAAATTGACTTTTTATGTACACTACGTGAACATGTAACGGGAAGAGAAAGAAGAGAATCGCCCAGATAGAAAGAGGCAGAGAGAGTGCATATAAGAATGTATCTTTGTGGGAATGTCGTTATCGTTACAAGGTTAAAGATTGCGCATTCCACTTTTCCCCATTTTGGCTCTGACAGACGGACAGACAGACAAGCAGACAGACATCAGGGTCATAAATAATCAATCATTATACTCCAGGGAGACAGCAAACGAGTTGCACAAAAATCAGCGAAAATCACGGAATTTTCTATATTCTGATTCACGACAAAAAAAAACCATTTACAAATTTGAGTGGCACATTCCGTCAATTTTGCAGAAATTTTTAATCTTTGATGAGAAACAGAGCTTTGAGATTTAAATACCATAGAGGCGACTATTCTAATTTAAAATACCAACTAATTACACAACACTAATAGGTCATACAATAAATGAACTTATGATTCAACACACTCAAATATATGCGAATTCTCGTTCTAATATTTGACTTTAATGCCTGAGATTTGTTTAATCACAACAGAGCTTCCAATAACGTGTTGGACCTGTTAAATAAATTATTCGATAACATGTTTGAATAGAAACAATGTATTTTCTGGTCTGTCTACTAAATTCCACAAAACTTTAAGGAATTATATATGGAATTACAATTAACAATTAAGATATTATGTTTATTCAATTTTAGTTTATATGTACCTCATAACTCTTTCCGAAACGGTTTTCAGCTCTTCTCAAATCTGACTACATTGTTTTTACGCATTCAAATATAAAAAATATAAGTATGTTAAAACTTCAATGTAAATAAACGGAGAAAATGTGCATAAGCCTTACAATACTTTTAATATTTTTCTAATATTTATTTAATTCAACATGCAGAAGTATTTCTCCAACTATGTATACAGTCGACGTGTCGACTTAAAGGTGCACTTACACTAGTTCACAAGCTTGTCAATTTCATCTAAGTAGGCTTTGCTTTTTACCAGGTCAACGCTATTTTGCTTATGCTCGTTTCAGACGAGCACTTTTTCACCGACACTTTTTGTAAAAAGGCTGTCCGTGTCGAGTAACCACACAAAATTTCAAAGCGTTGGTGAAAACCCGACGCACACCGATGGAAACAGAACACGTTCTATTCCATCGGTGAGCGATGGTGAGCGATACGGACAAGAAAAAATCGCTTTTTGACAAAAAGTGTCGGTGAAAAAGTGCTCGTCTGAAGCGCCCTTTAGAGTTGACCACCGTTTACACTAGAGTTAACTAAGTTACCATCAAAACTTTCAGCCTACTGGGATGAAATTGACAAGCTTGTCAACTAGTGTAAATGCACCTTAACGCTAATATTTATCTTTATTTATATATTTGTAAATTTTTCTTTTTATTTATTTGTTTTAATAACGATAGAAAAACTATGTACATATTTCATACTTAAATGCGGTATTTTTTAGTTATTTTTTGCTATTCGATAAACAAAGAATAACATTATAAATAAGCAACACAACGTTAGCAGGAACTCTTTTAAAACAGAACAATGATTAAAGCTTTATAGAAATTTGAGAAACAGACTCTTATTCGTCTCATTTATAATTTTTGGTTCGGCAAAACTCGATATATCGACAGCTCGATTAATTTTTTGACGATTTTTACAATTTGAAATGAGACTCGATTCACTGTTGTAAAAAAAACACTTCTTTTACTTATTGAATATTCTTAATATTAGACATATGGGAAAAGCTCTCTAGAATCCAATATCAATGTATTCAATTTTTGGACTCCATACTTAAAGAAGTACAGGGGTCTATTAACGTTGCGACAAAATAAATGTGAGTAACAGGCAGAGGCGGCAGGAGGCGTGCTTGATCAGCATCAACAGCCGAGTCGAATATAGCCATGTCCGTCTGTCCGTCTGCATTAACGCCTAGATCTCAGAGACTATAAGAGCTAGAGATTCCAAACTTGGTATCTAGGTTCGTCTTTATTGCACGCAGATCGAGTTTGTTTTAGATTTTAGATCGGACCAGCTGCCATGGGAACGATTCGTCGAGAAATCAAGCCTTAGTATGAAAAACTATTTGGTTGTTTGAGATATCTGAACCCATAGCGATTTATATAATGGTATTTTAAACAGTTTTTGCTTTCCCACCGTCCACTAGTTTTTATTAAAAACTATTTATCAAGAAGAAAATGTGCCTTTAGCGTTGACTCGTAACTCCAAATGATTTGCTGCGTAGAATTCAGGACATATACACATACATCGCTTGCTAAATGTTTCGGAAATGGCAAAGCAGCAGCAGCAGCTGGATACATTTTTTGTGACGCTCTTACTGTTGAGGGAAGCGCTCTCATATATACAGATGCAGACACAGACATTACACATACGCACTGTGGTGCACATCTGGCTGAGTTCGTTGCTCGCGCTCATCTCATCAACGTTTGCTGCTCAGCAATCTGAGAGTCGCCGGGGCCAAAGGCTGAGGGATGGCACACAACAGTTCAGTGTTCCTCGCTCTGCCGCCGAGCTGAGTATTTTGGACAACTGCAACTGCAAAGGAAACTGCAACATGCAGCAACTCCAACGATGTCAATGATTTTCTTCCGATTTTCATGGCAAAATGGTGTTGCACTTTAATTTGATTTCAATTTTCCTCACGCCCTACATTCTTCCTACTCTGACTTCTCTCTTCCATTTCTTGCTATTGCTGCCATTTGCCGTTTGCCATTTCCTATTGTCATTCTGGATTTCTGGCTTCGTTTTGTTTGTCTTGATTGCATTGTGTGTTAAATTTTATGTGCGATTTGTTTGATTTTCGGTTGTGCCACCAAACAAAGCAACTAATTCAATAGTATATTTAATTTTTTCTCGTTTTCTCTTCTTTCTTGTTATTTTCCAGTTCGTTTTTGATTTAGATTTTATGGCTTAACTCAAGTGATTCACTTTTATTCTAAAATTTACTCAAATTACTATTGATTTGTATCTTGCTCAAATGTGAATAAGAAGGAACGTGTTCGTTATATGTCTTTGACTATAAAATACCCCTTTTATTAAACTTTGGAATAAAACAAAATAAGTAGATGGATTCTAAATAAGATGTCTGTATTATTTAATGGCAGTCCTAGAGAAAACGAAATAAACCTCGACCTGCAAGAATATGAGAAATAGTAGTGAAGATTATTATTACAGGGTATATTGAAATTAACTATAGTGCCATCAAAGTCGACAGAGTTTCTCTTCGAACAGTCACTTTGTGTGTTTTGTATCAGTTTCTGAAATGTACTTCATCCACTTCACAATTGAGTGACTTTTTGCAGACTTTTATTGCATAAATTGCAATAACTATACATTACGCATACGTAGCGTTGTCTGCGCTTGAAAACTTCTTAAGAAATACGAGTATGTACGTAATTCGCAAAAAGGAATAAAACTGTCAAAACGCAAAACACAAATAAATAAATGCCAGCATACATTTTGCAGCCAGTTGTCAACAGAAAAAGCCAAAACGTTGCAGTAGCAGGAAGGAAATTATGGATGCCAACAAAAAAATAAGAGAATTCACAATATTATATATATAAAATGTGTATAAAAAGTACAAAAAAAAAGGAAAAAGAAAAAGAAATGTCTGTTCTCGTTGCATGAGTGTGCAAATTCCTTTCGGCTTTTGTCTAGCTCACACCGCATTTTATAATGTGCATATTTTATAACATGCTTATGCGTTTCCTAAAACCAAAAAAATGCCAGAACTAACCAACTTTTTTTACTTTTACCCACTCGACGCCATGGTAGAGCTGCAAATAATGCAACAAGTCTGTTTCTCAACCATTTTATACCCTGTACCCTGTATATAAAACATTCTGAAATGGGTATGAAAATAATATGCAATTGTTTGTAACTGACTAAAGAATGTTTTCTAACCGTTTAGTATAAATTAAATTTGGAATTAATCTTTTCCATAATTTTTAACATGCTAGTGCCTACACTGTACAGGGTATTTTCGAGTCGGAAAATCATATTTTTTTGGGAATAATGGGATGGGAGCATGAGCATATAAATTATTTTCAAATACAGAAAGTATTTTTTTCTCGATTTTTATAATGGATATTTGTTTATTTTATTAGTTTTTTGCTTTTCACGTTTATGTGGCATTCTGACAGTACGAGTTCGACATTAATGCCTGGGACATTAATAATTTTGTTTACAATGAGTTCGGATCAATGCAATTAAAAATGGCTGCTTCTCACTTTATTTTAGTGTCTTCCACATTATAAATCGTTTAGTATGCACATTTTTTATAAAAATCTAGAATCCAAACAAGAGACTTATTTAAAAATAGTCTTCAGTGAAGTTTTCATGTCTTTCAGGCAAACACAAACTCACGTTACGCCATCATCCCATCCAAAGTTCTTTGGTTTTACTTTTGTTGTGACTGTGGTTGTGTAGCCTGTCTGGTGTCCTGAAGTTTCTGTCTTGTCACTGACAGCGAACACTCAACACGAAGGGTCTGACAAAAGCAACTTTTCGACACTTTTACCCGCTGCAATTGTGGCAACTAAGGAAAGAAAAGAAAAAATACATGCTCATATAGATAAAAACAACAAGACGAAAAATTCAACGAGTGTCGTAAGAAATTTCCATATTTTATTACCCGCTCTTATAATAATAAATTTGAGCAGTTTTCAGTTTCCATTTTCCAGTTGCCAAAGTCCGAGCCACTTGCGGACAAAACGAATGCCGGGCAATAAGATTTTATTAACTAATCTGTCAGTTTGGTAGCTGCAGCTGTAGGACGAGCAAAATCCTGACGGCAAATTCAACTCTGCCGCATTCAAAGTGCAATTTCCGGCGGAAATGTGACACCACCGAAGGATTCTGTAATCTAATTTTAATGATTTTGCTTTGGCTGCACTTCCCGCCAATCATCTTCCATCTCCCTTCGACCCTTCTACCCCTCGTCCTCTCGCCCCCTCCTTGCGCACCTTTCTCTATGACTTTTCTGAGAGGACGTCGACTTCGAGGCCAAGTGCCTGTGCTGGATGGATAATGCGTCCCAGATTCGATTTTCTTTGCCCAGGCATCAGGCGCCAGCAAATTTAGCAACTAACCCAATTTGACGTTGATTTTCAAGCTCGCTTTTCGTGTTTGTGTTTTTCCTTAAGAAAATTGCAAGCATCCAAAAAATATTCAATTAAAACCATTTCTTATTTTTTTATTTTTGTTCATTCCCTTTTTTTAGACTGTCTTCTGTGCATGTGACAAAACGCCATTTAGGAAACTTTTCTTATTTTTTGCTACACAGATGCTAATGACGTCAGTTGCCTGGTTTTCCACCCTTCCCCCCCATCGCCCCGCCCACGAAAGAAAATTAGCTGTTAAAGTTTTTGGGCTCAAGCTCAGTCTTGGGTGGAGTTGTGGCCCTGTCTGAAATTCTGGACGGGAGGCGGTGTCAAGTTGACATCTGTGTTCAAAGTTAAAAATTAAACGAGCAGTCAAAGGACGCAGTCAGGAGAAAGGAAGGCGATGACGAGGGGAAAGGAGCAGCCAAACCTGGCGTCAAAGAAACTGAAAGCTGATTAATGAATAAACACCAAGAAAAAGGAGAAGCTTAAGTAGAGCATACGAGTTCGTATACATCCCCCTAATGAGTGTGCTGTGCTAATTAAAGTAATTATATAAATAGATGAGTATAAACAGAGGGCTTTTAGATTAAATCTGGATCAAGCTCTAAAAACTCAACCTTCAAAAAGCTCAAATAGAACTAATAACATTTTATTAGGTGTTATATAAATACAAATCCTTGAGAATGATGATAAAAATTGCAAAACAACCGCACAAAATGTTGATGATTCTAACATTTTTTCTGCGTCTCAAAGATCAGCAGCCATCAATTTGTTTCAAATATTTGAAAATTCAAAATAAATTTGAAACAGGTTTATATCCCCCCCCTCCTCTGCCCGCCGCGCCCCCCGTTCCCGCCTTCCCCTCTCCCCCCCCCCTCTTTTTTTTTTTCTTTCTTTCTCCCCCCCCCTTCCTCCCCCACTCCGTCCTTCTCCCCTCCTCTTTCCCTCTCCCCCTCCCCCCCCCCCCCCCTCCGCGGTGCCCTCCTGCCCCTCCTCTCCCCCCCTCCCTCCCCCTTCTCCCCCTTTCTCCTTTGCGCTTCCTTTTTCCTTGTGGTTTTCCGCCTTTTCTGTCTTCTGTTTTTTCCCCCCTCCTTCTTCCTGCCCCTCGTCTCTTCCCCCCCTTTCCCCTTCCCTATTTTTCCTTCCTTCCTCCCGCTCTTCTTCCCTTCCCTCTCCTTTCCCCTTCTCTTTCCTCCTTTTCCCTCTCCTCCCCCCTACCTATCTCTCCCTCCCCTCACTCTTTACCCCATCCTCTTCCCCTCCCCTTTCCCCCCCTTCTCCCCCTTTTCCTTCCTTCTCTCTCGTCTTCCCCCTCCCCTCCTCCCCCTCTCCCTTTTTTGTCTTTTTCCCATCTCTCCCTTTTTTTACATGCTCTGATTTTTCTTTCAAATATTCCATTGAAAATTCAATATTCAAAGCAACTTTTGATCGCCGCTCATTAGTTTTTATGGTAGACGTAGTAGAGTTATCAAAAATTCCCCATAAAAATTTGTGTTGCATGCAAATTGCTTATCTATTCAATTTTTCGTCAACATCAAAAACTATTCAATCAGAAGCTGAATGAATTTCAAAAATGAAATTCAAACAAATAAAACCCACAGGCTAATTATCAATAAATTGTTTTTGGACACTTTATTCAAATAGCAGTAGGAATACTCATAGAGCCTTTGGTCAAAAATTATAACCAAATGCGTTATATAAATTTGCATGAATTTCTTTGCTCTAGTGGGAGTGGTGGCAACCCTGTCGAGCACTGCTGTTGCTGCTAAAATTGGCGCTAATGAGTTTTACCATATTCGTTGCTTGTTTGCTTTTTGGCCAAATTGTTTGCCATGGCCTTTACCATGATGCGGCTGCCATAGCCGTGGGATGAGAAGCATTATCCATTCGAGGTGAATGGAGAAAAGAACGGGGCGAGGAGAGGGAATTTGCAAATTTCGTGTACGAGAAATGAAAATGCCCACTTTTTGCAGTTGTCTAATTACAAAATATCATGTGGTTGACGCCAACAGACAAACGCAACAATTGACGCTTATTACGAAGAGGCTTGTGGGTTGCTCCGGGCTCAGTTCGTGGCTTTTGCTGGGAATGATATGGTTTGGAATATAATGATGGCAACCTGCAGGACTGCAATCAACATTTGCAATTGCCATCAAAATTGTGAGGCATATTTCATGGCGTTGCCTTTTGTCATTCTACTTTTTGTGCACTTGATTTGATTTGATTTGATGTGCCGCCAAATTAAACTCCACATCGAATGCGGTATGCCCTAACCATTAAATTGCCTCTTAAATTTAATATTGTTGGATTGATTGTTGTATTAGTTTATAGTTCCCAGGACTATCTTTAATATGATAGTAAAATTAATCCTTTAATTATGTATACTTTTACTAAAATTAAGTCCTTAAGATTTTTACTTTTTTTTCCCAAACACCAATTCGATTCAATACTATTCTAGAATAATTAATAGTTTACGTAAATTATTTAATGTATTAATGCTGCAATTAATATTATAAAATTCAGAATTTGTTTCTAAGCAAATATTAATAAATTATATTTAATGAATTCCAAGTCCATTAGACTCAACTAAAGCGAAGTTTGTTATAGGTAGCTTCTGTTTGATCTAAATAAACTACAATTTTTATTTGCTACTTTGTATCGCTATTCACTCGATCAAACTTGAAAAGTGCTCAGGCCAATTGAATTGCTGAGGCAGCACACACACACAAACACACACACACACACACAGGCAATATAAGTAGGGTTGTATGTGGGCAGCATTTCATCTATTTACAAAGTCTATCTGTGTTTCACAATCAGTGCCTTACCTGCCATTGCCAATGCTATATTCTCTTTCCCCACTTGCCACCTTTTCACTCCCCACTTTCTACTTTCCACTTGGCTGCACAGCAAATGCAACAAAAAGATTTTTCTAATATAGAAATCGAATCGTAGGACGCGCAATATTTCTAATGGCTCCTTAGAAAAGAGACAGCAAGAGATAAAAAGAGAGAGAGAGAGTGAGAGAGTGGAAGCTGGACACAGAGTCATTTCAATTGGAAAATGTTCAAAGGATATGAGGTGTCAACTGATGAAGATGTGCCTGACACTCAATTCAACCTAAGCTAACCACTCGACCCTCTCTCAGACCAAATTGACATAATCATCATTGCTGGCTGTCGTCTTCCACTGCACTTGAAATGAACTGCAAATTCTTATCAACTGGCACCAAATAAAGGTAAACAACAATCATAGAGTGTTTGATTGCATATTTTCTTTACCTTTACTCAATTGAAATCACAAGAAGCAATAAGACTAATTATTTAGAACGGCGTTGGGTTGAAATATGGTTACAAAAATGTGCTCCAATATTTATAGCATACTTTTCAGAGAAGAAAAAATTTAAATATTTTTGTATTTCCAACAGATTCGTAAAGTATCATTTAGTTTTATTCATATCTTTTCTTCATACATTTTATTTTATATTTTTAAGTTATCGATTGACCTAAAATCGTTTACTTGTGTGAATCGTTGACCTTTTTTAGAGAGTCAGTAGCGTCAATAAATCGTATTAATCATACGCACTGTCGAACAACTTAAAAGGCTTTTTACAAATTCCAAACGCATTTTTTCACTGTGTATTCGTACTGTGTAATGGCAGCACTTCCGCAAAGGAAACTGAGCAATCGGAGAGAACTGAAAGCGAGCTCCACCCAAACAGCAACACACGCGAATCTAAAATATTAAGTGCCACAGTTAGGCCAAGTACTTAGCACAAACAAAATGTGCTGTCCCGGATGAGGACAAAGGAAGTTTGGGAATGTGCAAACAGTGGGTAACAAGAGAAGGAGAATGAACCCGCTAAATATGGCCAACAAGGGTGTGTGGATGCCTTCGCATTCAAAACAATGTCCTGTTGTCGAAGCTGAGGCTTCAGTTTCGGTGCCAGCAGGAGATCCAAAAAGAAGGCGGTGGGTAACAGCGCGTTTGTCGGAACTGTCACATTAAAATGGATGATTTATTTGTGCTCTTAATTTATTGCGACACAACCGGCGGATCGCCGCGGTTAGTGGGAGACAATTGCTGGGACCGGAGATGCGAATGGAGGCAGGAATGGAGCCGAAGACGGAACTGGCTGCAGGGAAGTCCGCCCAGGATATTGAGTACGCGCAATGCATGAATGAGCGAGCCGTGGAACGGAGCCAATGAACTCACGAATACATAGTCGTACTCGCACTCGCACTCGCACTCATACTCGTATAATGAATTTTACACGCTGCCATCGCACTTGGCACTTAATAATCGCATTAGGGCGCTAAGCAGCTCGCTGACACATGCCCCAACTTGAGCGGGGTCGACACGGAGACTGGCGCTGGTGGGGAGAGACGGGAAAGAGCGTAAAAAGGCAGCAAGGAGTCGGATGTGCTGCTTTATCAGCTCGACTAATGTTTTATTGTTTGCTTATTGCTACAAATAATGGCACCCTCCTCCTGCTCCTCGCCCATTCAGATTTTGTGCTTTACAAGTGTGTTGAATAAATTCTAGCTGGCACTGTGGTGTATATTATATCCTCTTAACTGTAGCTGTGATAAGTGCAGGTGTATAATTAACACGTGGGGTCATTCACAGAGCTCATCAAATCAGCCAAAGAGAGAGAGGGAGGTAGAGACAGGGAAAGCTATACAAAGGACAACAAAAGTGTATGATAAAGCAGCTTACAAAGGAGTGTAATTTTCATGGGTTGCCAACAATAAGGATGCGCCCATAAAAGGTTAACTGAGCTCCGGTTCTGAATGTTATTTTTATCAGAGAACAATCATTCAAACTGTCTTTGTTCCTGAAGGGTTTCAGGAAATCTTAGTGGGTAAAAGTTTTTGTATATACAATATAAAGTCCATTAAATTAAACAAATTAAGCAACATAATAATAATTAAAATAATTTTTTTATTTCGCCTATGAGCTTCAAAATTATCCA
Organism: Drosophila quinaria; assembly: GCA_035047525.1. Lineage (NCBI taxonomy): Eukaryota > Metazoa > Arthropoda > Insecta > Diptera > Drosophilidae > Drosophila > Drosophila quinaria. The sequence goes on along the minus strand of JAWNPO010000334.1, from coordinate 313,104 downwards.
TTCTTTCACCCCCCTTTCCCCACTTTTCTTTTTCATTAATTTCCATAAAATCCCCCCTAACTCTACACCAGCCCATATGATATCTGTAAAGTGCTTATCTTTTTATTTTTTTTTTTTAAGAAAATTAGTTTTGCCAAAGGACACGAAAATATAGGTCTTTTTCTCAATAGCACCATTTTTAATTATTACAGAGTAAAAGGCGCCATTATTTGTTTCCATACAAATTCTCAGTAAATTATTGGAAAATCTATTGTTTCATTTGAATTGCCTTAATAAATCAGTGGAAAATTATCTGTTGCAATAATGTTTTTTGGTTGAAATTTCCTTTCAAGTGCACGAGAAGCTACCACGCCCATTCAGCCATTGGGCCATACGCCCATCCATCCAAGTTGGCCACCTAACCACACCAAGTGAAACGCCCATTCATTCGACAGTTCCACAGAACTGTGTAATGAACATTTATGAGGCAATTTCCTTGGCAACATACACTTGCACATACACACACTTACACTAACAAACAAGTACATACACATTCACACACACACACCACACACACACACACACACACACACACACACACACACACAGATATTCACAGACATTGACAGAGGGAAACACAAGGGACGCTGAGACAGATGACAAACCGTCGGCACTGGAGACGTGGCCTCGAGTCGAAATCGCCTGAATTCTCTCGCTCTTCTCTCTTCTCTCTCTTCTCCCTCTCGCTCTCTGTCCAGCGTTGACGACGCATCGTCTTTGCAGTTCCCAGAATTCTGGAACATGGCGCAGAACTTTTTCTGCTCCACTTATGCCCAAACTAATTAAGTGCAGGAAAAAGTTACCATTTCCTTCCCGTTTACAACTGCCGGTCTCCGAGCTGGAGCTGTTTTGTCTTCCGTCCCAACTGCAACGCTGTCTCCTCTGTCCAACGTCCTGGGAACGTTCCAACTTCCTGTCCTTCGCTCTGGTGTATGACAAGTTGTAGCATTTTTTGACACTAAATATGTGCCAAACAGAGGGGGGAAACCAAAAGGGGATCTACTTGCTTAGCCAGAAGCTGTCGGGGCCCGAAGCCCGCATTAGGGCCTGAACGCATTCTGTTTCCAACTGTCGCTGCTCTCCAAATATTTAACAGTCGCTCCACTTGCCGCTGATAGCCCATTCGGGCGTCATAATAACGAAGATAAATGTTGCAAAAGTTTGCTCGCAAACACACGCCCAGGGCAGGAACAAAAGTTCCATGCGAATTCTAGTTGCATTGTATTGCATATTTTTCGGGGACCTCTGGTAATAGTTCAAAGAAGCATAGACAAAGCGTGACGTAGAGAAATAAAGAGAAAAATGAGAGAGGGACAGAGGCAAACTATGCGTAAAACAAAAGTTTTTCAGTTATGAAAAGTTTACGGAGGTTGTTCCGTTATGAAATTATATAATAAATATAAATATATATATGTTGCTATTCTTATTATTATCATTATCATTATCATTATCATTATCATTATCATTATCATTATCATTATCATTATCATTATCATTATCATTATCATTATCATTATCATTATCATTATCATTATCATTATCATTATCATTAGCATTATCATTATCATTATCATTATCATTAGCATTATCATTATCATTATCATTATCATTATCATTATCATTATCATTATCATTATCATTATCATTATCATTATCATTATCATTATCATTATCATTATCATTATCATTATCATTATCATTATCATTATCATTATCATTATCATTATCATTATCATTATCATTATCATTATCATTATCATTATCATTATCATTATCATTATCATTATCATTATCATTATCATTATCATTATCATTATCATTATCATTATCATTATCATTATCATTATCATTATCATTATCATTATCATTATCATTATCATTATCATTATCATTATCATTATCATTATCATTATCATTATCATTATCATTATCATTATCATTATCATTATCATTATCATTATCATTATCATTAGCATTATCATTATCACTATCATTTAAATATCGAACACGTCCTAACACATACACTTTAGCAAATTCTCTCTAACTTAGTAGTCTCTGCAAATTGCTGATATGCCAAACTGTCGAGTTTCGGGAAGAAACTTCTCGTCTGCAACATGGGCACAAAAATAATGCGCTTTTGCTGCCGCTGAAGACTTTTTGCTTTATTTTACTTGCAAGTTTAATGAGAGCTCGACGCGACAGTTTACACTGATGCTCGTTAGTTTTTTGGCTAAAACTTTACCCTAAGCCCCCAATGTCTGACGCTTTCTCTTCCTTTGTCCGCCTAGCACACAGTTTGCCAATGCAATTCAGAAATTTTAAACCAGTTTTCATGTGCAAGTTGCCAACTGTTGGCCACGTCAAATCTGCAGCGTGTCCATGTCCCTGTCCGTGTCTATGTCCATATCCATGTCCTTGTCCAATGTCCTGACTAAGAGCAGATTTAGATGGCGTTGCTTTTGTTTGATTTATGTCTGTGCGTTTGGCAAATGTTGCATCAACCTTTTTATACCCAGCTTCCATTAAACGACTCAAAATGGGGTAGCTTCAAATTGAGAAATTATGCTTTACAAACAAAGAGTTCACTGAACCTAAATGACTATTATCAGAGAGGATACATTCTTAATGTGATGTAACAGTCAAAGTAAAAATGTACGCTCACAATAAGAGTCATATAATTGTGAAACCGCTTACTCAATATCGACAATATCAATTAATATTAAACTTAACATATATTGTATATTTAAGCAATGTAATTATCATTCTTATTGTGATTGACAAAGCTGGTCAGATTTATTTGCAAGGTATCTTCTAGTCGATAGCTTACAACAAACCCCTCTTATTTATAGCTCCTGGTGCTGGTGCTGTTTAATTAAAAATCTAAAATGGATTGCTGCATATAGAGCGTGTAATTTTTCTAGATTGCAGCTCTGGAAGTATTTGATTGCTAACAAACAATTAATTGTGGGTAAATAGAAAAATAAAAAATTCAAGTTTACTCCTGGCACAAAGACACCAGTTGAAAGGGTCCGATATAATAATAAATTAATCTATAAGATCAAGCTTAGGTAAAATGGGAGAGAGGGAGAGGCAGAAAAAGAGAGGGTGAGAGCTTTGAAAGCGCATCAGTTTTTCCTTGATAGCTCATCTTTCGATTTCTCTTTATTAATTGTATTGCGAACTTTTAATTAAGCTTCCATTATTTAAAAGGTCAACAAACTATTTTTAATTCAAACCATTTCGTTCAAAACAATAATACCCTTCTTTTTTTTTGTTAGAGTGTACAAAAAGTGATGAAAGGGATCTGCTTTTAATGGTTGCTCATGTAAATAAACCGTCGCTCAAGTTGACAGCGCATTTTGTGCAGCGTTGCTCCTGTTTTCCTTGCTCTGCTTGGAAAGTTCCACGAACAGATATATGTATGTATATATCCACACACTTACATATATAAATAAAAAGAAATATAAAGTAGCTCTATAAAAATAACTCACAGATGCTTCCAATGAGTGAAAGAGAAAAAAAAAAACGAAACGAAGAGTTTTATAAACACATATGACGCACACACAAGGATCCAAAGCAGGAAATGGCAATGAAGGCGAAATCCCTGCAAAGTTCAAGCATCCGCAGCCTTTTGGCTTCTGGGAAAGCAAAGGAGCTGAAAAGGGTGTGCGGAGAGGGAGAATAGGGAGGAAGTCTTGGCAGCATGAGCTTAAGAAAATAGTTCATACGCAGCGTGCGCCGCGTGTCTCAAATACCACAAATAACATTCCGCACCCAAATGGACAGAACGACAGAGGGACGAACAGACAGGCAGATTTGAGGACAAAAGAAAACTTTGTCTGATGAGACTGCAATGGAGGAAACACGTTACTTGTAAGTATTTTGAAATTCTTGATGAATTTTAAATAATGATAAAAGCACATAACATCTAACTTTTTTTGTATTTATTGATCGCACTTTTTAATCGATTTATATCTGCTTCGATGTTTCTTTTAGCGTTATTTAAAGCATTCCTTACCAAATTCAAATTATTAATTAAGTTTGCCATCACTTATTTTGCAAGTCTCATCCTTCTGTACAAAAAAAAACTGAAACAAAAATTTAAGTTTTGCTTGCACTTTTTGAACCAGGGACTATAACACTATTAATTTTTTTGTCAAAAAAGTGAAAAATAAGAGTTATTGGCTGATTTTTATAAAAAAAAGTTATTTTTAATTATTAAAATTAATTTATATGATAAAAATCAAAAACAATTATTGTTTTTCAATTTTTAAATAAAAATTAAACCCTAACTTTTATTTCCAATTTTTATTATAAAAATTGACACTAACACTTATTTCTCAATTTTTATTATAAAAATTAGAAATAATAATTGAATTAAAATATCTTTTGAACTAAAGAAGCCACATCATATATAGACCTATATCTGTGATCTACGTATTAATACCTTTCAGTTGATGTACAACATGTATGTACAAATGCATGTACACATGAGTATCTGTATATTTGTATTTTTTTTTATTTGTTCAATTTAAGGAACATGATTTTTTTTAATGATTCTGAGGATAGTTTGCATCCTAAGTCCGTCATAACCAGCTTAAGAGCAGAAAAGGCCCTTTCCACTGATACCTGGGTAGCAGGCACAGAATGAAGTACCTTAGCTAAACGGTATAGGCGTGGATATGTGAACTTTTTTTCCTCCCAATAGTTCATTATATCCACATTGACATCAATTGGTTTTGGCGAATACCCATGAATCTCTAAAAATTATTAAAAATAATTTTTTTATGAAAATTGCAAATAAAAGTTTATCCTGTATTCGAATTTGGCGTTAAAAAATAACATATGTCTGTTTTTCCCACTCTTCTAGTACTCTTTTGTGTTTTTTCATTTTTTTAAACTCATAACTATTATTTGCAGTCCCTGTTTTGAACAAAAAATTAATAATTAAGCTTAAAAACATTTAAAAGTTGAGTCAATTTTTTTGCTGACAGGTGATGAGTTCCCAAAGTTAATAATACCTCTAAGAAATTCAATAAAATCCAACTTCTGATGCATACTATAATTAAAAAATTTGCGAAACTTTGAAAAACAAAAAAACAAGGGGGCTCCGTTAGTGCTAGTTTCTCACGCCTACTCTACGTCCACGGCTACAGTCGAGTGAGCTCGACTGTAAGATACCCTGTGACTTGGCACTCCGATAGCCTAATACGTTTAAATTCGTTAAAAAACAAACTTGATCTGCGCCCGGTATTCGGTAATATGCATATCAAATCTGAAGTCTCTAGCTGTTATAGTCTCTGATATCGACGCGTTCAAACAGACGGACAGACGGTCATAGCTTATACATCACAAAAATCCAGTAGACCCTTTTTGACCATTTTCTATGGGCACAGGGTATAAAAACTGCAAAAAATTTGCTTATAAAAGTAAACTGTGCTTACAATACGGTCTTCACTTTTAAGCCAAAGGGCCAACTGGTAAGATGCTCTTAAAGCTGTTTCCTCGAATGCGAGTGTTGCCGCTCCAGGAGCAAGTGACGTCCCGGGATGCCTTTGTCTACCTGGATCGTGGCATACGAGCAATTGGATGGATGCCGCCAAAGGATAAATTCTGGAGTCGGATCTACGCTTTGTGGTCAGCATTTTCCACGAAGCTTTATTCGATACTGTTAGTTGTGGCACTGTTTGCCAGCTACATCAAGGATATGAGTAGCTTAACTGCTGGCCAGTTTCTCACCTCGTTGCAAATTGGCCCAAACTGCATTGGGTCGAGCTTAAAGGGCTCTTTCATTTTAGCTGGCGTGAAGCAGTTCAAGCAGGCCAAGGAGATTCTGGATCGCATGGACAAGCGTTGCCAGAGTTCTCAGCAGCGGGAGCAGATTCATCGAATTGTGGCACTGTGCAATCGATGCTTCATGTGCTATCAGGTTTTGTACTCATTCTATACCATATCCACTTTCCTCGCTAGCGGCTTCTTGGGTCGTCTTGCTTGGAACTTCTACAATCCGTTCATTGACTGGAAGGCGAGTAAGCTTCACTTCTGGTCGGCTGCCTTCCTGGAATATATTTGTATGTCTGTCATTGTGATGCAGGCTCAATTAGCGGATCTTTATCCAATTATCTACTTTTTGGTTCTGCGAACTCACATCGCAATGCTCAAGGAGCGTTTACAAAGTCTTCGCTCAGATCCAACGATGACGGAGGAAGAGAACTACGCAGAGCTCATCAAATGCATCGAAGATCATCATTTGATACTTGAGTGAGTTTTCTCTATCAATTTTATATTTGCTTTTCCCTTTTTTGAATAATTTTTATTTTAGCTACTGCAAGACTTTGAGTCCTGTCATATCGGCCACGATTTTTGTGCAATTTTTTCTTTGCGGCCTTAGCATCGGCTTGTCCATAATCAACATTATGTTCTTTTCGAACTTCTGGACTGGAGTGGGCATAGTTATTTTCATTTTTGATCTGTTATTGCAGTCCTTTCCCTTCTGCTACGTTTGCAACTTGATTATAACAGACTGTGAAGAACTCACATATTGTCTCTTTCATTCCAATTGGAATTCGGCAGATCGTCGCTATAAAAGTACATTCCTATACTTTCTGCACAATCTTCAGCAACCCATCATTATGACTGCCGGAAATATATTTATAATATCGGTGGCCACAAATATTACCGTAAGTAAATCTATATGTAGAAACTTTGTATGTTCTATATATCTTGATATTTTCCATTTCTTAACAGATGGCCAAATTGGCCTTTTCGGTGGTCACATTTGTAAAGGAATTGAATATTGCCGAAAAGTTTGTGAAGTGATTTTATTGCACTTTTTACCATACTTAAGAGTATATATAATATTTAAAATTTTTTTTTTCACTTTTTGAACGTGTTTCTTTTGGTTAAAAGTTAATATATGTCTGTTTACAGAAAATAATTCATATATATCCAAATTAATATTAAAATTAATTTCTACAAATTGTTTCAAAAACATAAAATGTCATTTCGATGAAGATTTTTAAAATAATTTATACTTTACATTCCGTTAACATAAAAATTTTAATGTAAAAATGAATTGCATGAAAAGTTTGTGAGGTGATGTTATTGCACTTTTTACCATACTTAAGAGTCTATAATATTTAAAATATTTTTTTTTCACTTTTTGAACATGTTTCTTTTGGTTAAAAGTTACAGAAATAATTCATATTTATTCAAATTAATATTAAAATTAATTTCTACAAATTGTTTCTAAAGTATATAAAAGGTCATTTCGATGAAGATTTTTAAAATAATTTATGCTCTACACTCCGTTAACATAAAAATTCTAATGTAAAAATGAATTGCATGTAAATAAATTTTAAAACCTTCACACTCACTCACCTTCAACATGCTTTCTCCTTCTCAAAGTTGGAGATGCCACGGGCGTTGCAAGCTGGACTAAAAAGCGAACATGCCGTTCTCGCGCTGCCACTTAATAAAGTGCAAACAAGCAAGTGATTATTTCACAGCTATTGTTCAACACTCACCCATTCAGACACACACACACTCACACTCACATACAGAACGAAATCCGTGGCAAGGATAGGGCCAGGATATGACGACCGTGGGCGTAACTACGGATTTGCGTAATAAACGAAGAATTGGAGCGAATCAACAAAAGGAGAACGAAGCCACAAAACAAATAAAATGTCGATATTTAAATACCCTGCCATAAATGTATCTGTTCTACGCGTCAGCATACTGTTGACACCCACTGTTAGGGCATTTCAGCAACGTTGACCACCGCGTAAAATTGTACAGCGTGAGTTTTCATTGTTGAGCTGCGAAAAAAGTGGGAGAAAAACAAGTTACACTTATACAATGAACAGAAAAAAAGACAATAACGAGAACCCTGTGGGGTGGCAACTCTGGCAATTTTCGGTGGCAAAAGGCGAAGACAACCGCCAACTGGACCAGTTACTGGTCCGAGTGGCAAGTGTGCTGAAATTTACGAGCTGCTTTATGGCCGCACACGGACAGGAAAAGTGGGCACGCACACACATTTCTGCACACACACACACACACACACACACACACACACACACACACACACACACACACACACACACACACACACACACACACACACACACACACACACCTCACGCTGCAAACATAAGAGAATATATGAGTAGCTGGCAATTCGCTTTTGCTTTCTTTTCGTTCTCCTTCATTGTATCTGTCCAGTTATTTTTTGGGCCCTTGATTACAGACAGGCTGTAAAATTTTATTCGAAATACATATCTCTGGGACTCGGAGCGGTTATTGATATTGATTAATTGTTACAAAATTTGCATTCAAGAAAAATACGAAGGCGTCGCAAATGCATTCATGCGCAACTAACGATTGAATTTTATTCATTTCGAGTGCTAAAAATGCAGTAATAAAATTTAATATATGATATTGCTTTTGTCATTTCATCTTAAATATTTAAAAGTATTTTTAAGAAAGTTACTGGGATTGAAACATATTTATTATAGAATTAATATGTTTTTCCTAACGCCTAAATAAAAAAGTATATTTAAGATTTGTTTAGCTAGCATAGATTTTATAAAGAAGTGCATAACCTAATATTAAATATTCCTAAATTATCTATGATTGTTATTATTATAATTGACATTTATCTGATTACCACAACAAACTGTCACACACACGCACCGCATACACTCACACACACACAAACTGACTTTACCAAATTGTAGTGAAAACACTTTTGATTGCACAGTAACAACCAGACTTATGCTGTCCGTTATGGTAGTGATAATACATAAATACAAATACGATTAGATGGAATTTGAACAAATTTGACATTTGTTTGGCTTATTTTCGGTTAACAATTTTATGAAATTATGAAATTTACCGCAGAACTAAAACCAGAATAATGAATGCCGTCAGTGTTTTATGTGTGGATAAATTTTGACAATTTAATTTTGAAATAAAATGAGCTCATTTTGGTAATGGAATTTACCATTTACCATATGACACTCATGCGAATATTTTAGATAATTGAATAATGAAATTATTTTCTGAGTTATTGAGGTTACCTTAAGTTAATTTTGTTAAACTTGAATAATTTATAATTAATATTAATAGTAAATATTATTATTGACATAGTATGCAGAGTTTCTTGTAGAATTTCCAACCAGTAAAGTAGAAAATATGGCTAAGGGATAAGCAGGCAGAACAACGATTTTATCTAAAGTATCAGTTATACGTTAAGCTGTTTATCTTAAAAATCTAAATTTCTTTTAATACTTATTTTGTTCTTGGTTGCTTCGCATCAAACTCTTTAGCATGTCCTGCATTTAAATACAGAAGTAAACTCGTAAAAACATTACACAAGATAAAAGCAGCTTAAATTTTGACTAAATAAGCCAGACAGCATATTATGTATGTCAAAAGATGCCCAGCAGCTGCCTTAACTAAATGCACAGGCAATTGTGTGGAATTTTAAGCCAAAATGTAGCTCGAAGGTGGCCGAAATCCTTTAGAATTTGAGCACTGCGAGAACGTCGTACTCAGATCAAAAGCGTATTTGTCTATTTGCATACATTGATATTAAAAGCCAAAAGAACAGCACGACAGAAACAGGAAGAGGAACAGAAGCAAAAATAATGTGGGAGCAATAATAACTAAGCCTTTTCGACAAAGCTGTTTATTTATTGGCCAACATCTCGCCGACCAGGCAGACAGACAGGCAATTCCCTTAGCCGTCAAACTTCATTTAAATAAATATTTCCAACCGTTTCTGGCCTGGCCTAAGGGCAGAGCTACCTGTGTGGCATATTGAATGCGTATTTCCAACGAATCGTTCATACACATCCCACACACACTCCCACACACACACACACACACACATTGAACCGCTTTCCATTGAATTAGCTAGAAATTGACTGTTGTGCGGTGGCATGTGTAAAACTGACTCAACTCCAATGTTGATGTGGTTTTTTCGCATATACTGAACAGAAATTCATCATCAAACTGCGAGCTAAAGGCGCAACAAATCTCTCCACTGACAAAGTGCAAACATCCTTTAGTTTGTGTAGTGCAGTGTAGCTTAGTTTTAGTGTACACAGTTTCAGGTGCCACAAACTGCAATTAGTGTCTCAGTTTTGATTGATAGTCGAGTCACGTTGCCTTCTGTGACATGTTACGAAATCTATTAAAATTAAGGAATTTTAGCAAAAATTGAACAAAAATTTTCAAAAGGCAGAAGTTGCTTAAATCTGATGAAGTTTGTTTGAAATCATTTCTGGAATCAATTTCAGCAAATGAGAATTTAAAGAATATCTAATAAATAAAGATCTGAAAAGTAAGAAAAATATATGTACATTTAAATTTAAATTAAATTGGCAAAATTAATTGAAAGAAGAGAAGGAAATAAACATTTAAATGAGCATTTCAATTAATTAATGGCGATAACAGATGCTCAGATTCGTTTGTTGTTTGTGATTTTTCTGAATCCTTTCGTGTCGCGGTCATATCCTTGCGTATCCTTGCATCGATTGCCATAGCTGTGGCCGGCAGAAAGTCAATATTTGTACAATCAATGCGAATCAGAAGAAGCGTCGCCTCGCGTCAGCCACAAAAATTCGGCCTGATGAAAATGCTTTCAATTAATTAAACACCCAAAAGCGACACAATAATAAAACAAAAACAAAAATGAAATGCCCCATAAAGAGAATGAGCAAACGAACCAGTTAAATAACCAACATTCAGCAACCCCAACAACATAACAGCCCGGGGACATGCCGACCCAGCAATGCCGAACTGAATGCCTGCCCCATGTGGCATGTGTGGCATGCAGCTCATTAATAATACAGTTAATGTGTTTGGCAATCATTTCGGGTTGCATGCCACAAATGCTGCTGTGATTAACACGTTGAACTGTTGACTCAAACTCAACCTGGATGGAGACTAATTTCCTTGTTTAACAGCAGTTATCAGTATGTTAAATTGTAGTTAACATTATAGTTAGATTAACATAAAAAGATAAAACTCTTCTGCATCGAAAAAAGATGAGGATTAAAGCTGAACTAAATAGCTTAAAAACTCAGCTCAGTATTAAGAGATCCTTATAGATCAGCTATAAAAATGTTTATCATAAGTAACAACAGCTGTTATCTGTATGTTAATCCTTATGTAACAGAAAGAGAGAATTAACATGCGGCTTAAAATTTAACTGTGTAGCGTATCAATTGAGTTGAACCATGTTATATAATTGACTATGTTATAAATCAGTTTATTAGTAAATCATCTTTCTTTATCTCTATCTCTTTCTCTGCCTACTGAACTTTATTCGTAATTTGATGGATATTCAATAAAATTACTTTGGTCAGAGTATGAAGATGTTGGAAAGTACATTAGACCTCAATGTGATGTATATATTAAAAGCAGCATCAAATTGTAAATTTAAGTGAATAGTCCTTTGATACCCAAATTACGCTGCCATATCCTTTGAGCGAATGTAATTTGTTTTAATTGCACAACGGCAGCCGAATTCAAAGAACTCACTATTCGTGAAAGAAATCCCATTTTAAATGCCCCTTAAATGACGAAAAGCGGTAGCAGCAAATTAAAGGAATATATACGAGAAAATTTATACGTATCTATGTACATACTTATGTATCTGTTTATAGTTTCGCATAGTAGTTGAAGTTGCCATTTACTAGGTCACGAGCTCATTAAAATTTTAGGATCACATTTGGGCGAGATGCGACAACGGTTTATAGTCGTTCGCAAAATAAAAAGGCAACGTGAGCTGAACTGAAAATTGCCTCGGAACTAATGGAATTTTTGACCAGGCTCAGACAAGGTGCTGCTTAAGGACTCGAGACTCAGACTCAGACTCAGCTCGAGCTAATCGCGTGCCCGAACAAATGCCACTTGCAGCTGCCACAAGCAGGTAGTTCCCGACAGATGGAACTTTCCAGAAAAACTGAAAGGGACAGATGCAATTTTCCAGAAAGACTGTGGATCTTGGCAGCTGGAAGTCAGAATCCCAGGTAAACCAATGCCGGCTATAAAAATCAAAGACACTGAGAGAGGAAACGCATTGCGCTTTGAACGCACAACGAGAACATCGAATACTTCCGAAGTGCAGGCAACAGTTCCTTTCAAATATATACAACTATTAAATACGATCTTGATAATGGCCGAGCAACTTTTTCCGGGTCTGGAGCGACCACTGCCGCAGCTTCCCTCATTGCCGTACACGCTCTTCGCCTACCGCGAGGAGCTGCGACGTCGTGACACCCCCTTCATGAAGATGTCCACCATCAAGCTCCATCTGACAGACAACCTGATACTGCAAACGATCAAGAACATACGGCAATTGGACACCATGGAGATTATGAATCTGAATCGCGAGATTGTCTTCAAGCGCAAGTTGACCAAGCAGATGAGGAAGGTTCGCAAATTGGAGAAAATGGGACTTCATGTTGATCCACGTCAGCTCAATGGATTACACTGGCACTAATTCATTGCGTACAACAACAGCTGATAACTGTGTATGACCAAAACACAAAAAAAAAAAAAAAGAAACGAAAACAAAAAATGACAATGAACAAGATAAAAAACATACTCTAAGCATGTCCAAGTAGTTTGTAAGCTAACAAGTTTCTAAAACTCAGTTGTAAGCTGAATTTAAATTGATTGATTTTTTTCATAAACTTAATAAAATGTGTGAAGTGAAAAAAAGGTATGATTGTGTTTAATGTGAGACTAGCTTCTTACCAAAGAAAAGTATCATGAGTTTAACCAAACTTCTATCATTTTCTAAATTTCAGCTTAGTCCAAGAATATACATTATCTTATAAATAAATAAAACTTTCGATTTTAAAATTTCTGGTGTCTTATTCAAAAATTTCTGATATCTTTTAAAAAAACCTCTTTACGAGGTAAAAGTCTAGTGTCTAGCAGCCGCTGGCTCCCGGAGCCATTGCGTGCCCACCGCTGGTCTAAGTCTAAGTTTTACATATAAATTAATTTATTTTAAAAAAATTTTTGCATTCGGCACTGCGCAAAACAGTGAGTTGTACTTGGTATGAAGCATTGAGACACTTTAGCGCAATGTGCCGAGTGCCAAAATTTTTTTTAAAATAATTTATATGTAAAACTTAATATTATTCGTCACAAAATTGGATATCATCTCATTTTCGGAAGGCCCCTAAAAATTTGAAAATTAATTAACTTGTGAAAAAGTAGTCGAATTTTAATGATCGAGGTGTCATTCGTCGCGTATTTTTGATTAGAACAGTACAAAGTTAAAATAAAATTCAAAAAGGCTCCAACGGCCCCATTTGCTCAAAATCGATACCTTTCGATATATAACTCTACCCAATCGGACAGTTATGGCTAATTTTCCATTTCGGTGTACTAGTCGCTTTCGCACCCTTCGTGCTGCTTTCGTCACTAGCGCGGACTGCCGCCCGCAGTGATTCTTTCTGAGTTACTTTAATTTGCGGAAAAAATATACTCAAGAGACTAAAAATATTAAAACAGATGTTATAATATCTTTAGCTATATTGAACTATAAGATTTATCGAGTAGAAACAATATATGCAAGATATTGTTTTTATGACTATTCTGAGTTTCTCACTTTGCAAGTCCGTCATTTGATACAGGGTACTTTGGACTCATGTGGCCCACACGCTGCTGCAGAGAAATTGAGTGCAGTTTTGTTAATTGTTGATTACACTTTCAGCGCGTATGTGTGAGTATCTGTGTGTTTTGACAGGACAGCGCAAGTGTAGGCGAAATGCACCTGGCAAGGACTCGAAATGCCAACCAAATGGAGGCAATGGGCGGCTTTTGATGCCCCGTTAATGCCACTAATAGACAACGCGAAAAATGGCTAAAATTGACGTGGCAGCAGCAGCTTTATTTTGGCAAGGAAAATTTCAGGCTTTCAGTGGGAAAAAGCTTCATTAGTAGCGCTCGATTTTTTTCACCACATGTTGAGCGATGTATGTGGGTCAAATTGGCTTAAAGTGGCCCAAAGTGGCAGCAGTTAAACTTACATAGCAAGAGATTTGTTAAGCTAAAGACGGAATTTAACTTTGATTTATAATTAATTATTCATTAAAATAATAATAATAGGAACAGCTTTTCAAAGAATCATTCATACGTTATTTAATTGAATTACTGAATTATAATTGTAGGAATTTAAATTATTTAATTTATCAAGTTTGATTTTATTTTGCTAGAAATAGAAAAATTATTTTGAACCCATTTATAAATATAATAACTACGTTTTATCGATCCTTTTATCTTAAGGGCCAAGAGGATTTTATGCTAATCAATTTAAGAAATTGAGAAACCTTATCAGTGCTTAAAAGGTAACTTTGACAAGTCTTTGATATGTTTTGTGACGAGTTCTTAGTTCACAGTTGGAAAAGCCTTGACAGTTTGGCTTTGCATTTGAGTGCGTCTCTTAATGAGTTGACAACGTTTTTCTACCAGATGCACATTACATGCAGGACCACACACATACACACACACTCTCACACACACACACACACACACACCGCAGAGCAACAACAAAAAGCTATTGCTGTATGTTGTGGCCATAAAAACTTTGTCAGCCAAATGAATGCAAAACAAACACAAGAAAAAAAGCAACGACGCACATGAAAAATGCAAGGAAAAGCGTAAATTGTAGTCTCAGCTGAAAAGTTTTTTTTCGGCATTTCGCATATAAGTAAATAAACCATCCACCCACTGAAGGAAAGGAGGGGCAGAGGGGAAAAGGAGAAAAGCAGAAAAGGGGAAGGTAAGTTGTGGGTGAACCAGTGCGTGTTTTAGTAATTTAGTGCGGTATTTGAAACGTCGTTTTTCGCGCTGCTGCAAAAGGAAAGCGACGAGGACGGGAAAGCAGCCGAGGAAAGCGTGTGGAGAGAGGAGAGAGGAGGGAAACATAAGCAACGGTATGTTAACATGCAAAACTACGAGCGGTTCTCTGCAGTTCTCTCTGTGCAACTTCCGCAAACCACATTTTATGTGGCATGCCTCGTGTTTCTTATTTAAAACAAGAACAAAAACAACAACAGCCACACAGTTGCCACACTAAGTATTCACTCGCTGGTATACACGGAAATTACTCTCATTAGGATACAATCGGTTAAACGCTGTCTTATCGGATTCGATAACTGGATAATTCACTTAAGAAAGGTTTTTACCATCTTATCTAATTTTATAATTACTCCCGTTACTTAAAAAATATGTACATAAGTATATGCTATTGAATTCGTGGAAATTTATGTATCAGGGAGAAGGAAGCATCTCCGATCCTATAAATTATATATATTCTTTGCCCGTCTGTCCGTTAGTACGTCTATGTGAGATCCTAGACCTCAAGATCAAGTTTGTTTCAAATTCCCTTCACGTCTCCGCAAATAGCAAAAAGCCACCACATGCACAGTTCTAAGAATATTACGTATTTATTGGCAATTAAAGGTAATCTATTATTATAAGCTATCATATTACTTAATCGCAACAAGATCGGCCAATCAGATCGGTAGTTATGGCTTTTTTTTTTTTTTTTTTTTTTTAACAATAACGAAATTTCTTTTATTTGATAAGTGCGGAATCCGTACATACAAATTAGCAACATAACCAACACAGATTTGGTATAAATAAAATAAGGACCAAACCTCTTGCGTAACACAAAGGACTAGGTAGATATGGCTGATTTAAGTTTCAAGTAAGTAATGCCTAAAAGCATGAAATAAAAAAACATTTTAAATTAATTTGAATAAGTAACGAGTGTGGAGTGTGGAGCTCGACTGTAGCCTTTCCCCACTTGTTTTTTAATTTAAAAAAACAAGGACGTAATAAACAAGCGGCACGCCGAAGATTTAATGCCCTTGTAATTTTCATACTTATCTTAAAATATCAACATATCGTTAGAGAAAATAGTTAATATCTTTACTATTTATGGCCCAATCGTGTTGAAACATGGTGATTGGATTGTAAGCATGTTGTTACACACATTGGTGCAAGCAAAAAGTTGAAAAATTTATCTTAACTCCCTGAATTAAAGGTGATGTAAGTTTTTGATGAATTGAGCCCCTATAGTAGGCGTGGCAAAATTTTAACATAAACTCATAATGCCTGACACAATAAGGAGTCTTCGTTCCAAATTTGGTGGTCCTAGCTCTTACCATCACTGAGATCCGATCGTTCATACGGACTGACGGACTGACGTACGTACATGGCTATATCGACTCGGCTGTTGATGTTGATCAAGAATATATACACTTTGTAGGGTCGGAGATGCTCCGTTCTCCCTGTTACATACATTGCAACGAATACAATATTCCCTTTTACTTATTTTTATAAGTAACGGGCATAACAGGGATATGAAGAAAAATAAAAATAATTTTGCCAGTATTTTTATAGCTAATTCTATTCGTAATTTTTGCTTCTTGGTCTGCACTTCAACTCTCAACACAACTCAAAATAAGTTTTCAACATAAATATTATCAGTATTGAAAATATAGTGAAATAAATTGAAAGATGAAGACTCAATACTCGACCAGTCAAATGCAAGTGCTCTCACAATATTCAAGGCAACAGTTTAAATGAATAGTTTCTTTGTGAAGTTGTATTTCAATGGAAAGGAAAACTTGCTTGGCAAAATCTTTACAGTTGAAAATCATCAACTACAGCTGGCACTCAAACACTGAATGACTGATAGGTTGACGGACTGACTGAATAAAGCACCGACTAGAGAGTTTGTCGAAACAAACAAAAACACACACAAATAAAAAAGAAACTCAGAGTTGAGTCCATTGCCGCGTATTTTGATACTCTTGAATAGAATATTTCTTTACGAATTGCATTTCGAGTGTCAGGACAACGGGCAACAAATGCGCTATCCAAACTGCAAAGGAATGTGAGTGTAATAGAAAAAAGCAAAAGAAAATGATATTAGTGCCAAAAACTGCACTGCAAAAAGTTTACAGCGCACAACTTTCTGCCACTCGTGTCCAGGATTTTTGCCCAAAAAGAAACAGGAATACGGAAAAGAAAAACAGATCTCTAAAAACTCGCAACTGCCCCAAACAATGCAGCAAGTGGCTCAACGGCCAAAAATTAATATAAGCGAATATTGCGCATACGCACTGTAATCCAGCTGGTAAAATAATGTAGGCAAACATGTTAGCAGATGATGAATTTGATTATATAAGTATATACATGCATATGAATACATTATAATGTGATGCATTTCGATAAAAACATATACATCAATTTCAAATTACTAATATTGCGTATGCGCACTGTGAAGCAGCTTGCAAAAAATGTATCAAATCAAATTCGTAGATTCTTAGAATCCGTTAAAATGTTACACACAAAAGACATTGAAAATAGTTGCAATATTTCAGTTATCATAGATATTCAAAGCGGCACAGGTATTTTAGCCCAAACCATTTTGAAGTTAACGTTCCACAAAACAAAATTCTTCGTATGGTTGGCACTGACCGGAGAATATGAAAGCACATCCTCCACCCCACTGCCATTCTTTTCTCCCAGCCATCACACATTTCTTGGGACGATGCCAAACCCAAACCCAAACCCAAACTCAAACCGCAGCGCCTTCGAGTCGTGCCTAGTCACAAAAATATTTGATGATACACAAAAGCACGCAAAGAAGCAACAAGCTCTCAGTCCAAGCTCAAAGTGAACCAAATTCCTGACGAGCCTGGGCCGAAACTAAGAAACCCAATCCAAAACAGATAGCTAGAGAATAAGAGAGAGAGAGAGAGAGAGAAGGGACAAAGAGATGTGGCAAATGTCACATTGATGTGTAACAAAACTAGTCGTGACACAATTTTAGATGCAAATTGCACAAGTCATGGCATTTGAGTGTCTTGGCCATGGCTCGATAGCGATAGCATCGCCAATCGCAAAAAAAGGTGTCTCCTCGTAAATGGTCTGGGCTAATAACATTATCGGCCCATAAAAAAGTGCTGCAAAAAAGAGATAGTGAAAAACATAGAGGAGTTAGAGCGAGAGTAAAATTATATACCTATTATTAAATTTCACAAATGGTTCGACTCTGAAGCACGCAGACCGTTTTCCTTTTTCAATAAAGTGCAAAACGAGGCGGCAACGGAAGAGTTCTCTCCTCCACTAACCGCAGATAAATGAGACACTCGGGAGATGCTGGCGATAGCAACAACAACAACAACGGTAACAACAACAGCAACGGCAACAACAACAGCAACAAGGATCTGGGAACAGGATATGTGTGCGACAGTGTTGGGGCAAAATGCACATAAAAAACCGATACAATCCCAATTGAATCAATTGAATTGAATGACTAAGCAAGGTCCCAGTACGGAACTATAATGGTATGGGTCCTGGTCTGGCGTTGGGGTTCTTTGGGGTTTGGGACTCGAGTTTTGCTACAAAGACACTAAAACAGCCAGCGAAAGGATTCCCTAGGAAATAAAAATAAATTGATGTTTTCAAGTGTCAGGCGGCGCTTCTATGTGGACATCGATGCTTCCGGGTTGGGGAAAGGTTGACATGGGGGATACATGTACATGTTTCAGGAAGAGTCGCGTCGCTTCTCCAATAGTGTTCTTCTTCTTCCCCCTTTCAGTTCCTTTCCTTGTGTGTCATCTGCGGTATTCCGCTCAGCAATTTGCTCAATGATGCAATGCGGTAGGTTTATATTTATGATATTTTTTAGATAAGTTAATGCAATGGCAGCGACAGAAACCGAAATAAATATTAGAGAGTGGATTGTAAAGTTGTAGTTAGTCAGGAGTAAATTTCTCTTAATTCCCTTTCACTTTTTAATTTGATTAAATATGCGATTTAAGTAAAAATCAATTTTAAAATAAATAAACCAATCCCAACACTTAAAAATAAATAAATTTTATTTAAATAAATTAAATAAATTTAAATTTATTTGTAAATAAATTTACAAAAATATTAAAATTTTAAAATAAGCCATTTTATAGAAGCAAATTGATTTAATAATTCAAATATACAAATATTGATCTTTACAATGTATATTAAAATAAATGAATATTTATATTCTTTAAATATTGAGCAATTAAATTAAATAAGTACATCATTTATAAAATATTGATTGCCAAATATTTATAAAAGATGGAGTTAAAAATAAAATGTTAAATTGCTGTTGACAACTGTCAAACAATTCTGTATTTAAATTGACTTAAATTATGCAATCCAATTAAATTTAATTTCTAAAAAAAAAAAATGTCTTAAAATGTAATAAGTACAACAAATAATAAGAAAATTATTTAAGCAGCATTATTGTATCTTGAAAATATTGATGGATCCTAATTTGTGGATCAGATTGTGTCATTTTGTAAAACCTTTTGAATGCACCTCGCTAGGCAGATTTTTCTTCAACGATTTCATTTCTGCTTGGGGGCAGAAAAACTTGCCGACAAGAAAAAAAAGAAGAAGAGGAAAAGAAAAATTACGAGCGAAACTTTTGCAATTGAAAACAAACCGAAAGATCCGAGTGAAACGCTGCGAATGTGCACCGAGCTGTAAACAGTTTCGGTTTTGGTTTCAGTTTTGATAACTCCCCGACTTACAGTTACAGTTACGGCCCCTCCCTTATCCTCTGCCCTGATGGGAGGTAAAGTTACGCGTATGTAGCATGTCCTTTCAAATAAGAGGACTCCCTGTTGCGTTTACCCCTAGTTAATAAAAGAAGTCCAAAGCACAGGTTGTCAACATCGCCTTCCATATTGATTTCAGCAAGTTTCAAATACGAAGTGAATGAAGGCATCGGAATTCCTTCACTGAATATTCACTGTTCGAATGCTTGGCAAATCTACATATGACATCATCTCAGACAGAGAGGACGTCTTCATTAGGAGAAGTCACTCAATGACATAATGGAAATTACAAACACTGCAAATGCGAAACATGAAAAAACACTTAACAAACATGCGTTGATAAGGCCGACAGGATGTGCGTAAATTTGTCAGTTTACTCTCTCTTTCCCTTTCTCTCCATCTATCTATCTCTCTCTGCTTCTGTGTGTGGAAAACGGAAATTATCAGATTTTGATTTTCATGCGGGCGTCTCACATTCCCAAAACAACCGAAATTAGGCAATGACATGAAATACTCAATTTAAATGTCGCGTATTCACCAACAAATTGCAGTTTTAAATCAGTGCTAAAATGAAAAATACGTTACATTGTCAGTGAATTCCCTTGCCTGTTCTCCATCGTCACTTTCATGCACTTTTCCCAATTGTTCAATTCCAACTCATTATTCAATTCCAAACAAATTTCAAATTGATCGAATTCCAATTAATTCTAAATGCTTACTCAATTATCAACTCCTCAAATAAATTTTAAATTGATCGAATCGAATTTTAGAAAGAATTCTTATACAGCAGATTTTCATATTAACGTGTTCAATTTTTCAAATCTTCGCCAAAACAAAGAAATTAATATGGCTACAAAGGAGCCATAAGTTAAACATTTTCAGAGTCCATAAGCAAAAGTGTAAAGAGCCATATAAGCTACTATAATGTTTCTACACCAAACATCAAAATAGATTCGAAAGCAATGAGCTGTATTTTATGCAAACATTTTGCACAGCTATAAATAGTGGGGAGCACAAAGTTCTCGTTCAGTTTGTTCATCTGAATGGTTAGTGAACATGCACAGATACAAAAAAAAAAAAAAAAAAAAAAAAAAATAAATTTTAATAATTTTTTTTAATTTTTTTTTTTTTTTTTTTTTTTTTTTTTTTTTTTTTTTTTTTTTTTTTTTTTTTTTTTTTTTTTTTTTTTTTTATTTTTTTTTTTTTTTTTTTTTTTTTTTTTTTTATTTTTTTTTTTTTTTTTATTTTTTTTTTTTTTTTTTTTCTTTTTTTCTTTTTTACGGTGGGCGCCTCCCGCCCGCCCCCCACCCCCCCCCCCCAGGGCGAGAGAGAAGTTGTTTTCCCTTTTACCCCCCCCGCTTTATTCCCCCCCACTAAAAAAAAAGGCGATAAAAAATTTTTTCCGGTTTTTTACTTTTTTTCTGTGTGTTAATAATCTGATATTTGTCTGCATAATTTCGCTGACATTAACCAGTTTGATATCCGGCATACGGCAAAAAATAAAGGTGGTTGATGAGATTGAGCCAAATGAGGGTAAATATCATATATACAATTAAATTATAGATTTAACAACTATTACAAAATCATGTATTTTCAGATTTTTATAAAAATAAAACCATCAATAGACTCCAACGACTTGTAGCTACTAAAACCTGCGAAATTATTGAAAATGAGAAGGAGAAATCTGATCATAAGGAACGATTACGCCAATATAAGAATACCAATACTTTAAAACAGCGGTGGGCACGTAATGGCTCCGGGAGTCCGCGGCTGCTAAAGAATTCAGATTTCATGCCCACCGCTGTAACTGTGCCAAAGAATTTAAAGTTGGATGGTGGTTTGAAGCTTGTTAAAAACTGAACAGGATAGCACATAAATATTTCATCTTTTTGGAATATTGGCTTTATTTTCAATGTTCATTCTTAAAATAAGAAAATTCAAGACGAAATCGTTCTTCAAATATCCAAAAATAATACAGGATTATTTAAAGATTATTGTTAGTAGAATGATTTGTTTTGCATTTGTTGTGCAACAATAGTGTTGCAGTTCAACAATCTCAGTGGGCCTTACTTGCCACGTGATTCTTCGGATTGGGATGTTTCATATGCAGGTTTCAAGTCTCTTAAATCAGTGCAAATAATGATTCGACCACAAATGATAACATTATAAAATATCAGGTGCAAAACGATTCACTCTACTTTCAATAATCTTTAACTAATCTCGTATTGTTCTAGAATTTTTGATGAACGAATTTAGGACCTCTAATTCGACTCAAGAAAAAATTTCGGAAAATCTAAAGTCCAAATCTTATATCTTCTTTGCGCTCACTTGCTTGGAATTCTCAAATGATTTTGATTTAAGGCGCAGCTCGACGGAAACCAAGAAGCTAAGAATATATATATATACAGCAGGATAATTTCTATAGTCTGTCTTGACTTACTTTCACACTAATAAAATGTTTACAATACCCACGCTCATGATTATGATTCTAAAACTTATTGCAAGATTTACAACTTCGTATTTGGATCATTGTTCTTGAGTTTTCTCTCAGACTAAATATACAAAATTAATAAAATTAAATTGATTGTTTAAAAAACATATTTTTAATATGGCATCTAATGGAACCTTTAAAAGTGCAACATGCATTGTGCAACATGAGTGCATAGGTTCAAATAACACACTCAAAGCAGAACAACAATACCTCAACTTTTCATTACAACAGCTCAGAGCTATTCATTCAGTGGCTATGAATAGAATCATAGATGGTAATGCCCGTCTCCGACTAATGGCAGAAGGCAGATGGAATCCGAGTAGATGCACCCACAATGGGTGGCCCCAGAGGCGCCAGGGATCCTACAACGTTGATGCTTTTTCCGCAAACAACAATTGCAGCAACAACAACAACAACAATATCGACAACATAAAAATGACACAAACTAATGAACTCGTTCTGGACACTGAGTGGGAAACTCAGTGACAAAATGGCAACAGTAAACTAGTCGACGGTGCTACAGTCGAGCATACTCGACTGTCGGAGACCACGTACTTACTATGCAAAAGCAAACCCTGCTAAAAATAATATAAGTCGCTACAAGTATTTAATATATTTTAACCAAAAACAAAACAAAATAACACAAATATCGAATTGATGTAAACATACAACATTTATAAAAAAGTAATTAAAATTTTCATTAATCATAAATCAAAAAAAACATCTGTCCAACGTGAGATTCGAGCCGCGAACCAATGTTCTAAAAAGTCTGCTAATAAGAAATAATTTTAAAAAATTTGTTTATGGTGGAGTTGAACCCGCGTCTCCCGATCATTGCAAAATTGACGGGAATTGAGCACCATAGGCCACCAAAGCCCATGGGCGGACGTGCCCAAAATACAAATATGTTAAGACTTCAGCGACTCTATATTTTGCAGTAAGGAGCTCTGCCAACGCCCTTTTAAAATTGAATAGCATTTAAAAAAAAGGATGCCGATCATATACTAACAAATAATTGAATATAAAATATATAACAAAAAAAAAATTTGTCTGTCCTAGAGTTCGAACCCGAGACCCGAACTCAGAGTTCCGACGCTCTGCACATCGCGCCACTGCCTGCCTTGGTAACCGATGGTCTTACGATAGATTTCATCTTACTAGAGTGTAAGCCAGATGCAATTGTTATCTAGTTGTGATTGTTGTTGTTGTTATTGTTGCTGATAATGCAAGGCAAATAAAGGCGAAATTAGTCTCTTGATATCTTGGCTGTTTATTATCCGATCGCGATGAAATTTCAGGCAAATGTGGATAATAATGTTATCTTCGTCTATGCAATTATAAAAAATTAAAAAAAAAAAAAAAAAAAAAGAAAAACAAAAAAAAAAAAAAATTTTAATTTGTGGGCAAAAACAGGGGGAAGGGGGAAGGAGGGGGGGGGGAAGGGGGGCCCTGTGTGACGAAATATATATTTGCCCCCCCCCTCTCTCCCACATTTTTTTTGACACAAAAAACCCCTTTTTAAAGTACGTGGTCTAAAAAGCAAAAAATATATGTGTATGGATGTATGTATTTATATTATCCTCCATTTGCCGTTTGTGTATGTGATAGTGTGCTGTGACCGACCCCATTGTAAATATTCTATGTAAATATGGAAAATATGAAATTAAATATTATATCCATGACCACAGGACATCGTGTACGCAATACAAGCCAGGACATGTCATGACAAGCTCATTTTAAAGATTTTTTAAATATATTATGAGAGTCATGCTCGAATTAGAATATCGAAAGGTTTTGTATTGGTTTTTTAAATTTTTAGGAAGATTCGAGCCTAAATTCAATTTTATACAAAGAAAAAAGTATCGTACCTTATTTTTTAAACTATTGTTATATTTGAATTTATTTTTTATTTATTTATTGTCAGTCTAAAAGCAGCCAATACAACAATTAATTTATAGTTACTACATATTTATGTAAAAATAATATATATATTTATTTAAATTTAAAAATTAAATGGTATCTAAAATGGGGTTTTAGAAAAATACGTAACTTTTAATAATATCAAAATTAAGAAGAGAATTTTAAATCTTTTTTTTTTTAAATAAAACTAAAGTTTAATTATAAGTCGTAAACTGTAGAAAGCATACTTTTTTGGAATTATTTATTTCGAATCTAAAACTATTGTTTTGAAAACTAACGCCAAACATGTAAAAAAATTCGTCTACTTTGATCTTATAAAAAAAACCTCTTTACGAGGTAAAAGTCTAGTGACGAAAACAGTTATATGCCCCAAAATTTCTGATATCCAATTTTGTGACGAATAATATTAAGTTTGACATAAAAATTATTTTAAAAAAATTTTGGCACTCGGCACATTGCGCCAAAATGTCTCAATTCTTCATACCAAATAAAACTCAATGTTTTGCGCAGTGCCGAATGCAAAAATTTTTTTTAAAATAATTTTTATGTCAAACTTAATATTATTCGTCACAAAATTGGATATCAGAAATTTTGGGGCATATAACTGTTTTCGTCACTAGACTTTTACCTCGTAAAGAGGTTTTTTTTATAAGATATCAGAAATTTTTGAAAAAGATATCAGAAATTTTGAAATTTCATTCTATCAACTTTGTTTATTTTTTGTAAAAGCTAAAACAAACTGTCTGCCAACACTGGTTCCCTTAAAACACACATGCCAAGTGCAAAAGCTAGTAGCACTCTCAAACTCTGGCTGCTATGACACTTTGCTGCTGCTGTCCTATTTCAATTCAAAGTAAAACGTATATATTCAGTTAATAGGTTATATCTTCCAAACCAATCAACATAAATTTATGAATGATATATCAAAAAACGCGAAATTTTACAAGCTCAAACATATTGCAAATTAAAAAAAATCGTAGGCAGCGTTTTCTCAAAAACCGCCAAAATCTGGGACAAAATATCTTATTTCACCTGTTGATTTTTACCTATGCACTTAAGAAAAAAAGTTTGAAGGTCTAAAAGCCCTTCAAAATACCTTTCCAACGATACATAGATCACGTCTGTAGCTCATATCGTTTGGATGCTATAGGGGTTTTAATTTTAACGGTTTTTAGCGATTTCCCGCTAAACTAGCTTTTTTTCGAAAAAGTCGTAGAACAAACGTTTCTAGATTTTTGATCGGGAACAAGTCCTCATTCAAACTTTTAAGCTAAATTTACGATTTGATCCAAACAAACAGACAAACAGACAAACAGACGAACAGACAAACAGACAAACAAACAGACTGACTTTTCATCTCGTTTTGAAAGGGGCACCAAAAATTTCAAAATTAATTATCTTCTGAACCAGTGATCGGATTTTGATGATCAAGGTGTCATTCGACGCGTATTTTTGATTAGAATAGTAAAAAATTAAAATAAAAATCGAAAAGGCTCCAACGGCCCCATTTGCTCCAATAATTTAAAATTTTCCCCTCCCACTAACACCTGTTTATCTCGCGAACCAGGTGAGTTTCTAAAAGTCTTAGTATGCACATTTGTAAGTTAAGTTAATACCTTTCGATCGGTATATAACTCGACCTGATCGGACAGTCATAGCAAATTTTCCATTCTTCCTGTGTATATATGCTAGTCGCCTTCGCACCCTTCGTGCTGCTTTCGTCACTAGCGCGGACTGCCGTCCGCAGTGATAAAAGGTAAGTGGCTACCTTTAATTGGCTAATTTCCGAAACACTTGACTTGATTCAAAATACATTCGCTGAATTTTCATTTTGTGGACATCTTTTATTGCAGCTCGTTGAGGGAACTTGTTGTCGTTCAACGAATTATTTCTTGTTTTAGGCAAGTATTCAGCGAGGAGATGAGGATGCACTCGAGCATTTGCTGCTTAGTTGAGGGCACTCGGTCAGCTCCTGGGCCTGGGCTGTCATTACATTGGATTGCCCTTCATGCTCCAGTTGGTTATGCCCCCACCCTCAAAACGAATGCAATGCAAACAGAAAAAAAAACAGTTCACGTTCATTCATGCTCATTATCCTGTAGATTATTCGGTACTTTACAGTGCTCAGTGCGAATAATAACGATGATACTGGACGACCAAGGACACTGTTGAGACAGCTTCTCCTTTTTGGCTTCTGATTCGAAATTCGAGTAATGGGAAATGGGAAATGGGAAATGTGGATAAAAGGAAGATTCGGAGTCGCTTAATGTAGTTTGGCCTCATCCTTGTTGCTGTCACCGCTTGTTGTTGATGATGATGCACTTGATATTTGCCGTATGAATGCAACGGATGAGATCTTTGTCTCTCTGTCTCTCTCTCTCTCTCTGTCTCTCCCACTCTATATCTTTCTTGCTCTTCGGAGCATTTAAAGCCCATTAAGGTCCATACTTGAATATATTTTGTAGTACTAAGTATTACGACTCCGACTGTGGTCCATTCAAGAGTCCTGGGCTTTTGTTGTCGCCAGCTCGACTTTTACTGCACATTGTTCGCGTCCGTGTCCGTGTCCGTGTTTTCTCGCTGCGAGTCCTTGGGCTTCAGCTTTTCCAGCTTTTGTAGATTATTTCGCATTTACTCCCACACTCACACTCACACTCCCTTGGCTAACAGTCTATTGCCTGCCAGCAATGGTTAATTTTTGGCCATTTAAATGTTAAATATTTTGAGGATTTATGCAGTTGCTTCCTTCCGCAACTCGTGTGTGTGTGGGTGTTTGTGTGTATTTGTGGATATAGCTCTGCTTTCCCGCTAAGCCGAATTTCACCCACCTCAAAGACAGAGGGACAGACAGACAGACAGTCCGAGTGCCGTGACCATGGCAGTTGTCCCAGCTAATGGACCTCCTGCCTGTCGCGCTCCGACGCCAATGCGACGTCAAGCTGTTGTCATCATCGCCGCTAATCCCTCGTTTGAGTGGCAAATGCCGCGCCAGAGTCCGACCACCGTGCCCCGGGTACCGGTAATACCTCGAACAGAACTGGATGTGGCACAGGCGGCAAGTGGCAAGTGGCAAGAGGCGCATTGATGTCCGGCTTAGGTAATGGCAATTTAATAAGCTTCTAAACGCTGCTCCGCCAGCTCTTTGTACTAAATGCCCTCGCCCCGAAGGCAACTCAAATCATTCAATTCCTGCTGCATTCACAGACACACAAAGTCATCCCTTCTGACCAACGAAATCTCCCCAATTACTCCCAAATTATAGGAAGGTACTTTAAGCTGTGGTTTAAAAAGCTTAACTAATTCTTTGCATCTAAATTTGATGAATCCTAACTTTTATACATATATTTAATTCAAATTTAGATCTTGCATTTCATTTCCCAATTTATTAAAATGATCATAACAAAACTAACTCTTTTCATATTATTCCCGATTATGACCCGAATTCTGTAATAGTATTAAAGATTCAATAACTTAGAATAATAGATTTAAGATCTAGGTATTAAAACCGAAACGAATATCGGTTTCAGTTACGGTTTCGGTTATGTTCGCATTTACGTTTTCGGTTATCGGTTACTCAAAATCTTTGAATAAAGGTTTCAAAACGGAGGACCGGTTTTTGTATGTTTCGGTTTTAAAATACCAGTATGGTTTCGGTTCAAAAAAGAAATTGTTATTTTGCAAAAATATAATTATGTAAATAAAATAATAATAATAATTAAAAAGGCTTTACTTGCTTCATTCATACATTTATTTCACATATTCTTCGGTTTGATGTAGCTTAATTATATTTTAACAATTTTAATATTTTATTAAACAAATTTTTTATTTGCGCTTATTCGGTAAACATTCGATCATGAGTATAACAAATAAAAACTCAAAAATAAACATAAGAAAACTAAAATCAAAAATCAAAATTAAAATTAAAAAAGAAAATCCAATTTTTTTGTGTGAAAAACCGAAATGAACCCTAATAATAAAACCCTAAATTTCAATCGGTTTTTACTGGTTAAAGGTTACGGTTTCGGTTAGGTTTTTAATCCCTGTTTAGATCATAGAAGTTATCAGTGGTCATTCCAAACAAGACCTTTAAGCGAAAGCCGAGTGTTTCTATTTATAAACCACATAAAACATAAGTGGACAAATTCACTTTTCAAAGAAATTTTAACTCCAAATAAGTCCACAAATGAATCCAAGATTAAGATACTATTTTTGATAAATAGAAAAATCTAAGAATCATATAAAATCACATCTGTATATGCTAACTTTAAAAAAAAAGAAACAGATTTCAATTTAAGTTGCGATTAGACTATGGCTGCCAAGACAATCACAGTGGGTGAAAACAATGTGCCGACAGGGAGCTATGTGCCAATAAGGACGAAAAGGACAACTCAGAAAGTCGACAGGCGTAAAATTGACAAACGTTTTTGGTCCAAAATGCTGGCGAGTGCAGACAACGGACCAAACACAACCAGAAAAGGGTGAACAAAGGCGACAACAATGCAAACTCTCAGTGCTGCACGCTGCTTGAGCCTGTTGACAATTGTTAGCGAGACATTGACTGAGTGAGACAGGCCGGAGAGTCCACGAGAGGAGCAAGGACACAAGGACAGAGGCCAGGAGTCATGCGCTCTCGCTCAGACGGATGTTTTAATGGCATTCAAAGTGTTAAGTCGAGTGGCCAGCTGGGCAGGCAAAACAGAACTTGGCCCTCACCAAGACTCAAACTCTGATTCTAGCTCGGACTTCGACTCTGACTCGGATCCAGACATCCTTTCTCAGTCCTGTGAGTGATGTCAGAGTGCATTCCTGTTGACTTACTGACACTTTGACACTGCCACTGGGCCATAATGTACTAGTTATTGTTGTTCCTGCTGCAACTGCAAATTAGTAGCAAAAGGGACAATATCGAAGGATAAACGAGAAGTCCTGGCAACGGTTTGACTCTCTCTCTCTCTCTGTCTCTCAGTTTCCATTGTCTGGCCAGATCCGACAACTGCTCATTATTCAGCTCATTTGCATGCGTCTCATTCGAGCTTTGCTGCCAACCAACACATTTGTCCAGTTTTTTGTTTTTTTCTTTTTTGTTGGTGACTTAATGGGAACAGCTTCTGTAGGTCTTATCAGCATTACATTCTGCATTTGTCATTCAAAATCATACCATGAACTTTCATTCGGGTATAATTGGCACTCGTATGCCCTGTCTTAAAGCATCAAATTTTAAGTTATGAAATAAAAGTCAACTGAAATATCAGTTACTAAAATTTCAGGGACTACAAATAATGATTATTTGTTTTTTTTTTGTAATCAAAAAATCATTCACTTATTATAACTTTATAGATTTTTTCATAAAATAATGATTAATTTTAAGTTATACCTTACTTCTCAAAGAATAATCATAAAATAAAACTTATGGAATAATCATTATTTAATGAGTTTTATTTGTTTTGCTCAAAATAAAACTCAAATAAATTTAATTTGATGCTCAAAACAAGAAATTCCATTTTTTAAATGGATTATTTTAATGGTTTGTCTCGGCTTTTGGGCTAGGAATATTTATCATTCTGGCCTTTATTCCCTAAGAAAAAGTCGAAACTTCCACTTGAGTTTTATTTTGAGCAAAAAATATAATAATTATTGGCTTAAAAATAATGATTATTGGTTGAGAAGTAAAGTATAATTTAAAATTAATCATTATTTTGTGAGCAAATCTATAAAACTTGAAAGTAATTATTATTTCAAAATTTTTTTAGTATCACTTATCATGATTACAGTCCTTGAAAAATTTCCATCAATTTAAGCTATATTTAAAATGTAAAGTTTATTTTAGAGTGGTATTTAAATTTATAAATAAAATTATAATACCCTATTTAGCCTATAAGGTAAATAAAGTATACAAAGTAAGCAACAATTCTCGGCAGTTGATTTTAAACTGTCAACTCCCTATGCTTTTGTTGTCTAATCGCATTTAGAGACTCGACCTTACCCAAAGTTTTTAGGGCGAATGCAATTTGGGCAAAATCATGAGCAGCAAATCTTGTCTAAATAGATTTCATTCCGTATTCAGTTTCCCACAACTTGGCAGCCTGGCAAACAAAGAAAATGAAGTGCCTGTTGCTGCATAGTTTTTGGATTCGAAATCGCATTTCTATGAGATTCGTTCGGCCTGACAGATTGGTCAAGGTCCGAGCTTATGCTTTTTGCTCTCTCCATTTCTCTTCATGCTGGTAATTAAATTGTCAAGCCAAAATGTCAGCATGCAACCTACAACCTGCAACCTTCAAAGTGCAACCTGCAACCTGCAGACAACAAGACTTGGGATTGTTGATTTTAGATTGAATTAGGAATGCTTAACAATTATGCACAGAAGTTTTGGCAATTCACTTTAATATTTATTAAAACAATAAACAATTATTTCAAATGTCTGCGATTGAATTATTCAAATGCAATTCAGTTTACTAAATTGTTTAATGAATTGAATGAATTGAATAGACATATTTAATATGGGATTATTATAAAAAAGAAAGTTATTAACTTTATGAACTGTAAATAAATAAATAAATAACAAATTCTCATTTGATTAGAATGTCTGCTTTTAACAGAAATATATTTTAAAACATAGGCAATAACTCTATTGCATTGAAGATATTATACAGAATTTATAGAAATCCTCAACGAAAAGAAATCCTTCTAATTTATGAGGCAACTTAATCCACTTGAAGTGCCTTTATCTGAGACTGAAGCGGAAACTAAAGCTGATTCGCTGCACATTCAATTGTGCAGTGAATATTTGAAGGACACGCCCTAATGAGCCATTTTCCCGAGACTCGGTCTAAGCCACATCGAAATGAGGTCGGAGATGAGACTGCTCAAGGGATTGAGAACGGGGAGTTAAGCCTACGGAGCTGAACTTAATTGCATTTAAATTGCCACTCGTGTTATGTTAACAAATAATTAGTTGCCCATTGGGCATGAAACCAGTTGGAGGCGTAACTCGAAGGACGCGCCAGACATCCGGCAATTTAGTCTGGCCCAAAGACAAGGACAATGCACAAGAGGACGAACACATTTCTCGATTCGAACCGCACTCACTCGACTCATTTGCATAAACTCATGGCCAGTGTATATGTATCTGTATCTGTATCTAAATTCGCCAAACATTTCTCTGCCTCATGAGGCACAACTGCCATTAGTCTAATGTGGCAATTAGCCATTGCAACAATGAAAAATTCACAACAATTCAATAATGCATTCGCATTGAATTCAAATTCGCAGTCAAAGACAAAGTCGATGGACAAAGTTTTGCAATTTGCGCAAATTATTAATTTGCAACTAAAACAGACCAAGGAAACTGGAAAACAGCCACAAAATGTGCGAAAATCTCTTAAGATTAAACAGGGTCAAAACTTCCTTCGATAAATACCTTGTCGACATCCGTTGAGCTGGAAGCGGTGAATCGAAGGAACAAGTCATCAATATCCTGTCGAGTGCAAGTAAATTTACAAAGAGCAAAGTACAGTGGGCCAAAAAGGTAAAGTAAGTGGAGTAAAATTAAATTTATTTATTTATTTATTGTCAGGCTAAAAACAGTAAAGTTAAAAAATACATTTATATAAATTACAAAATAAATTAAAATTAAAATCTCTGGGGAATCTAAAATGAAAAAGAAAATGATTGGCCCAACATTTGTAGCTAGGATTTGGCAAATGTCTATGTATTTAATTTATTTTGATAGGATCATATAAATATTATTAAATAGTGATATATATGGTATTTTAAAATACTGATTATGAAAATCAATAAAAAAGAGAATCACTGTTACATTTGTACCTTACTAATAAATTTTAACATGCAACTTAAATTCCTCTATATTTCGTGTTCTTGGACGAATAATAACAGAACAAATATGAAATTGAAATTATAAGGTATAAGGCATAATTAAAAAAAACATAGAAGTGAAAGAAAACCAGATTATTGTGACATTGTGTATCAATGAAAGTTTCTTTAAAATGAAGACAATCGGATATAATATATTATAGGATGGAATAAACTATATGTGTTACCTTTGACTGTCAAAGAAAATTGATTGAATGGGGTAAAAAGAATGAAAGAACATGATAATCATCACTTGAAATGGATTTGACTGGTCTGAAAAGAAGAGAGAAATATTCAGAGGATGGCATTATTTGCATACTACTGTGCGGCAATGGTTCAATCAAACTGCCACATCGACATCCATCAGTCTGGAGCTGAAGAGGAAGTGAAACCGGCCCATAAACCGTAAGGCATTCAACGAAGCATGCGAAAATTTGGCTAATACGGAATGCACGCTAAGAAATTCCGAGTGCATAGATTAAAGCTAGATGGAAGCAAAGATGGCAGGGAAATGGAATAGAAACCTCTTGGCTTCCTGCCACCAAGAAGCTTCCTCCTGGCGAAAGTAAACTTAATGCAATCAAGCTTAATGCAGCGAGACGGCTGGACGAACCAGAATGACGAGACGACTAGACGATGAGTGAGAGAGGCAGAGAGTGAGAGAGAGATAGAGATAGAGAGATAAAGAGGAAGGCAAAATGACGGCCGAAACAAAGTGAATCCTTTGGGGTTACCTCTGGTGCATTTTTAAGCAATTTACATAATAATTATCGAGCAGGCGCAACTTGCAACAGAGCAGAGTGAAAATTGCCGTCGAATCTTCGTGCTCGTGTCCCAAGGGGGCCTCGTCTTGAAATATTGAAAAACTTGCTCAACTTGGTGGCAACTATATAATTAGTTTTCGTCGGGTTTTGTAGCTCCACAATCTGACAACCATTTGAACTTGGAAAATTAATCTAACTTATCGATAAAGTCGCCCAAGAAGAATAAGTTCAAGTTTAACTAATTTTAGATGACAGCAGCATTTGTAGATAAATATAATATAATACCATAAACTAGCTGAAAGTATTGCTTGGCTTGTGATTAATCTAACTGCTTTTAAAAATAAAATTAGCTAAGACTTATTAAATAAACCAATAAATTGATCAGACATTTAATCCAATGATTAACAAAAGAACACAAAAACCTACATGGAATACTAAGCAGATATTTTAATTAGTATTAAAAGAAATAAGCTAAACTGCTCTTTTTAAGTTTTAGAGACTAAGAGTTTAGAACAATGAAACGATTTGAAATTTAATTTTTGAAAAGCAAATATTAATTTAATCGTATTTTTCTGTATTTTGATTTTCTAAAGATACAAATTCAGAAAATCGTTCAATAAATGTTCCTTGCATACATATGTACATATATTAATATAATTTTGTCAGACAGAAATGCAATCCATACAATAGATTCATGAACTCGCCTGGCATGACAAATAATTTGCGATACGCTGTCGAAACTTTAAGTCAATCAAGAAAACAATTTTTGAAAAGTGCTGCACAAATCCGATGCCAAAAACTTGAGCAGATTTATGAAAAAATATTTGACAAGTACAATGCGTTGTGTCACGTGCAATTGTGTGAGGGGGGAGGGGAGGGGAGGGGGAGTGTGTACAGTGTACACTGCACACTGTGCGCTTGTTTAACTTAAATTGCTTTGCCGGTTGCTGTTGCAATGGCGAAACAAAGGCTAACAACTGCAACAACTTTGCTCAATGCGCTTCCGTTTCCGTTTACCCCTACCCTCTACCCCCTCACCCAAGCACCCCGCTCCCACCACTTCATGGAAAGGCAGGAGGCAAACTTTGGCATTGTTGTCTTTGGAGTTGCCTGTGGCAATCACTTTCGTTCCCTCAGTTAACTTTCCCCTCGCCCACTTTCAGCTTTCGGCTTTCTTCTTGGCTGACTCGTTCAACCGCCAAACACTTCCTCTTTCACTTCCGTCGCGACGTGGCGCAAAGTTTAAGTATGAAATGCAGTTTTTCAAAATATATATTTTAAGCTTCAGGTTTGGGATTTACCCCAAAGGAATTGCATACGTTTTTGATTGAGCAATTAGGGAATGCACTGAGCAAACTGATGGCAAAGGGCGCATATAACCCCCAGCCCCCTGCCACGCCCCCAAAAACCTCTCCCTCGATTCTGACATTTCAAATTTCAAATTTAATTTGAAGTGTCAGACGCAAAGTGCACACTTTTCATAATTTGACTGCTGTGCGGAACAGGGAATTTGATTCGCATTTTGGGAATGGGAATGACTATGGAAACCGGAATGGGAATGCGATTTGGTTTTGGCCACGATTCTGGCTTAATTCGGTGTGTATGGTTGTATGTAAGGGTCTGTGTTTGTGTTGTGTCTGTGTCTGTGGCCTAACCGAGCTGTGGACAACGGCTAAAACCGCAGTCATGATTAGTGGTCAAATGACTTTTGTACGCTGACATCGACGTCGACATTGGCGCACTTGATAGTTGAATTTGTTTTCCAAATGCATTTGATGCAATCCCAACAGACGATGCTTCAAAATTAATGTTCCTGGCTTTGACAGCGTCTATCTTCCATCAATTGGAACTGGCGACTCTAAAGAGCTCCGATCTCGTTCTGTCAGCCCAATCATCAGATTGAAATGTCCATCACACTTTTGGCTAATTGAAAAAAAAAAATAAATAATAATAATACTATTGATTATCTACTTAACTGGAACTCATATGAAAGTCTATTTAATTAGCTACTGAAATCTTCATCAAAAGCTCTCATCTTCCTAAGAATTTGAATAATATTTATTTCTGACGATAAACTTTTAGAATATTAGATAAGAATCCCATAGAAAAAATGCCAATAAAACATTATTTTTTTTAAATCCACGGTCAACTTCTAGAATGCAAATCCAGTAAAACAATGCCCATAAAAGATTGAATGTTAATAAATGAATTGATTTTTAAATTTTCAGTGTAAATAAAATAAAATTTAAAATCCAATTTAACTTTGAGAGAAATAATTTAGAGCACATCTGCTGATAAAACAATTGTCGAAAGGAGGTTAACCAATTAAAGGAGAAACAACAATTGGCATTAAAAGGCAACCATTTAATTACAAGTGCCAATCGACGTTTCCGACCTCAACCTTCCTGAAACCAATGCCAAATCGCAACCATTAAAAAAAGGGAAGCAACAAAAGTAGAAAAAACAATGCGAAGAAAATGCAAACATGTGCAGTTTTTGCCCCCCTCATTGCGAATGCAGAGACAACGACAACGATTTGCCCATCAAATTAGATTTAATTTCAAAACAGCTAAAATCGTTACTAGCTAACACGAAAAAATAGAATTAAAAGACGTAAAAAGTCACACAATATGGGAATATCATGTAGAAAATGGAGTCACGTTCGCCTTAAATGGAATCACTCTCTCGGGAAAACAAAGGAAGCCCAAACTCACACACAAACAATCACGCATTCCCTTGTGAACTGCATATATTTTGAATGCGCGCGCTTGTTCCCTTTTGTAAGTTAAGCAACACTGAGCGTGTTGTTTAGCAATACTCTTTGCGTGACAAAACTATCGGCCTGGCTATCGCATGTGTTGTTCGGAACCAGTGGTTCAAGCAGCTGATTTACTAGTTCGGAAACAGTGAAATAGGGCGGCAAATTTAAGCAAACTTAATTATAGTGGGAAAATTTGGCTATATAAACTATCCGAAATGTAAATATGAATTAAGAGCGATGTGTATTTGCAAGAAAGTAAGCTATTTATTTATTAGTTATGCAACTTGAAAAATAGCTTGTTGATGATTTTGAGTTAGATTTCGATATATTTAGTGATGCTTCAAAATTATCTGTATGTATGCCTATAGAAATAATGTGAACTTTTCTTGACAAAATGTCCATTATATCTGACAATTTTTGAATGCTTTTTGCATTTAAGCATTATCCACTTAACAAACTTTAATATCTTACTTGGTCATATAAAGCGATTATAAACCCCGCCCTCCGCTTAAACCGTCACGCAAACTGCATATTGAAATATTGTAATAATCACAAAGTTCAGGGCGAAGGTTAAAGTGCATGCAATATTAATTAAGCTTTAATTATCGTCAGAAAAGGAGCGAACTTAAAAACAGAAAAATCATTAGGAGTAGTCGAAGATAACACAAAAAGCAACGACGCACGAATACCCTACTTACGAATCAACTCGAATCCCGGATAATTCTATAATTATAACTATTGTGGACAACTAAACAAATATTACAGTGTTTTTCAACACATCGTTCACTTATTAATAAAGTTGGCTAGGGTATAAAAGATTGGTCATCATATAAATAAATGTGCTCCACGGTTTTGAATTACATTCAAATGAAATCACGGCAGCAACAAATGCGCAACACACTAACCGTAACCCTAACGGTAAGACATAATAAATACTGCAATGTACCGTTCGCATGCAACACAACTGCCAAAAGCAAAAAGTCGTCGTTGGTCAGGTGAAAAATGCACTTTGAACTTGCATTTGCAATGCAAAATAGAGACCCAACAACGGGTTTGCCTACTCCTTAAACGCCACAAATGAAAAACTAATGTTTTTCACATGGGAAAGTCGCCACACGCAAGCGAACGCAGTCACAGGCAATTTTCGCTTAGTTTTCCATTGCATGCGACATTTTGAGATTAAATCGTCGACCAATTAATTGAAACAGTTTTAAGAAATTGGTTATGAGCCCCCAAAATAGGGTTATAAAATAAACTCAGATTGTGCTCCAACCCATTGTTTGAGTATTTTCAAGTCGAATACGTTTTGTTGCACAACTTTTTGTGCACTTTTTGTGCCGATTTTCGTAAGGCGCGAATATGATATGCTGTTATGTCGTTCGAAAAGAGTGGTTAATTATCGTGATGCACATAAATAATACAAAATTGAGGTTAAAATTATTCAATTAATCATAATTATACCCACCATTATATGTGCTTATTAATTATTTTATCAGTTTGCTGCAAGTTAACCAATATTAAACTCATTTACTAAGCATTTAAAAGTTTCTCATACATAATGTTAGGGTGGTCAGGTGGCTTAGTGGCTAGAGTCGCCAATCTGCCACAATTAGAACTCTCAGTTTAAAAAAAGACAGGTTCAATTCCCACAAATGCCAAGCAAAAAATCGTCAAAAATGAAATAATTAAAAATTCGTTAAAGTTAAAAAAGCCATACAATTCAGTTTAGAGATGGGCACGGGCCGGGTCGGGCCTCGGGTCTCATGGGCCTTTTACAAAATTTGCGGGTTCGGACTGAAAAATGTCATTTCGGTTCGGGTCGGGCCGGGCTCGGGCCTAACTTCAAAGCCCGAAAGCCCGGAACACGCCAAATCTATTGCATTCTTTTGCTACCCGAATTTGGTAACACTACAAAAAATTTCGTTTTATCCGTGAACAATTATTCAATTTCTGAACAAGCTCATTTCGCTTATGAACACTCAATCAACTGAGCGAAATGAACAATAATGTTCGGGCTCACAGAAAAAATGTCGGGCGGGCATGGGCCTTTTTTCCAGTAGGAATTTCGGGCTCGGGTCGGGCCGGGCCTAAAAAATGAGTCCTGTGCCCATCTCTAATTCAGTTATTGTCCACAAAGGACAGATTCTAAATAAATAAAGAGCACAAAAAAAAAAAAAAAAATATATATATATATATACATATTTATATAACATTAGGGCTCGTTTTTTCAATGTCTAAATAAGGGGCTTGATGGCTATTGAAAAGAAAATTTGACGTAAAATCATTTTACTAAAATCTATAGAATTGAAAATATTTGTTAAATAAATCTAAAATGTACATTGAAAAAACGGCCCTCAGCCTACCAGATAGTTATTATATAATTAATCATTTTGTAAATAAATAATAGCTTTACACAGGGTGTTTTATTTGTGCTTGTGCTCGCACTTAGTGTGATCAGCATACTAGCCTTGATACCAGAGCATATGATATGCGCATGTTGCCACCTTGTCAAACCGGCAAAGCGAGTAAATTAACTGCCCGCATAATGTAAACAATAACAAAGATTACGCCTGGTTGGCAACTCTGCATTGGAAACTGCGTTATTTACTTCATCAAAGTGCAAACAAAATGTGTGAAAGTATGCCTTTTAATTAAAAATAAAGTAATACACCCGTAATACGCACACATAGAATACACATGCATATAATTTGCGTGGTCTGTGCCGAACTGCAGCAAGGACAAACGCGCCGCGGAACGATATAAAAGTGATTTGGCCGGCAACAAAGTCTCAGTTTTACATGAGCAGCGCAGGACGAAGCAACGTGCCAGGAGGACGACAACGGAGACGACGAGGACACGCAGCAGTTGGCAAAAAAGGGCGACACGGACATTGTTGGCGTGACTGCGGCGTATTAAATCAACGTGTGAAACACAAACCGGAAGTGCAACGCCACCGCCACCGCCCCCACCCCCTCGAAGGCCCCTGACCCAGACTTGGATCCAGTGTGAGCAACTGGTGGTCGCCATGGATGTCGATGTCTTTGCCTGGGTAAGAGCCGGCGACATCGCCCCAAAAACAACCATTTAAATGGCCAAATGTCGTTTGCATTGCAAATTAATGAGTGATTTCCTGTCGGTTGCGCTTACAGGGCGCCAATTCTCACGGTCAGCTCGGCCTTGGCCACGAATCGGAGCTGTGCATGACACCGCAGCGACTGTCCAAATACTCGTTTGTGCCCCAGCTGGTGCGCTGCATACGCGGCGGCGGAGGTCATGTGCTTATCTTGGACAACAACGGACGTGTCCACGCCTGTGGCTGGAACAATCGTGGCCAACTGGGCGTCAACTCCACGGAGGAGTGCCACAATGAGTTCAGCATGGTGCCCACCGAGTACTTTGAGGTAAACTACACAAACTCCAAGCGATTCCAGTTGAATAATCGTAGAATCTGTGCAGGAAGAGCCGATAGAGTCCATCAGCTGTGGCTGGGATATTTCCGGTGCGATTAGCGTCAACAAGCATCTGTTTGTCTGGGGCTCCAATGCCTTTCAGCAGCTGGGCATTTGCCAGCGTGGCTTCACGTCTGTGCGACGCCCGATGCGGGTGCATCTGCCTCGGGATGAGGCAGCTCATCGGGTCAGCTTCGGACTGCGACATTGCGCCGTGCTCACGGTGAACAATATCGTGTATATATTCGGAAGACTGCGCATCATGGATCCCGCACCCATAGAGCTGGACATCACGGCAACCACATTGCATCGCAGTAATGTGATGAAAATACACGTGCACAATCCCAACGAGCTGCGCATTGTGTCTGTGGTCAGTGGCCAGAATCACTTGCTGCTCAAGTGCCTCGATGCACAAACGGGCAAACGGATTGTGGCACTTGGCGACAACAAGTTCGGCCAGTCCAATGTTTTCCAGTTCGAGGAGGATGTGGGCCAACTCGCCGTGGGCTGGACACACAATGCGGTCATACTGAAATCCCACAAGATTCTGCTTTGGGGTCGCAACTGTTATGGCCAACTCGGCACCGGAGCATTTAGTGAGCAGCAGGCGACGCCAACGCCGCTCCACCTGCAACTGGAGGAGGGACAGAGTCCTGCACATCTGCACATGGGGGCGGAGCACGGTCTGTTGCGCACCAAAGCCGGCGAGATCTACACCTGGGGCTGGAACGAGCACGGCAATTGCGGAAACAATGATACGGAGAACTTGTAAGCACGGAAAGTTCCAAATTTAAAAAGTTTGGATGATGCGTACTTAGGAAAGAACTTAGCTTTTGGAAATCTTTGGAAACAGTTCTATACTGCTCCTAGTCAATTCAGAGATTCATATAATGTATGAAATTCTTTGTATACTATATTGCTAATTTTAATTTATTAATCTTCCGAGTCCCGAATTGAAATTTTCACTACTTAGTTTATTACTCGTACTTTTAAATATTAGACGTTGCTTGTGCTTTATTTCAGATCCCAACCAACCTTATTGAAGTTGCCAGGACACGCCAAATTGGCCGGAACTGGCGCTGGATTTTGTTATGCCATTGTTGAAACTGTTGACGAGTCTGTCGGACCAACCACAATCTAAAAATGTGAAATATTTCTTAAGCTAAGCAAATGTAACACGCCTTCAACTATTTTTTTAACCATTGTAATTGTTTATTAAAGACTATATATTGTTATTTTTATGAATATGTTGCATTAAATCAGGAATTGATTTAGTTTTAATACTGTACATTGTACCATAACTCAATAAAGTTTGTATGCACCTTTGTCTTTGTGTATGCAACTTTGTCAAATGTTTTTTTTTTTTTTTGTTTTTTTAAAACTGCTAGAATTGCTATTTAACACTTTTTTCTCCTTTTCATAAAAAAAGTGGCTTTTTCGCAATTTTCAAAAAATTATAAAAAATACTAGCGAATAGATTTTAGAAAATTTTTCTATTTATTCTGCAGTCAGTCTTAGGATTGTTTGAAGAAGTTTTTTAGCAACAAAGTATTTTTTGTTTAAGACCGAGGAAAAAAATTTAAAAAGTTTACTTTTACAAAAATTCAAAATTTTCAATGGGTTAAAGAAATTTTTGTATCATTCAAAAGGAATTTAAGTGACTATAAGATTAATTTAAGAAATCTGCATTAAATCTTATTTATTATAAAAAAATTTGAAAAATTTAGAGTGCACACAAACTTTATTAAGTAACCGAGCAAATTTCTTAAATTAAAAAATTTCTTAGTTTATACGTTCAGGGCATAGGGCAAATCGGATGATTAACGGCCGCCTAAAATATTTAGATTTGAATCGAGAATTCTCCACTTTTATAACTTTTAATTTAATTAACATTGTTCCTGAGTGTTGTTAAAGAAAAAGTTCAATTTGCACAAATGTCATTCCACTATAAAAATGAACTAGTTATATTGTTGCCGAAACATTTTAATGGGGAAAAGATTAGAGAATAGCAGATAACTAATAAAACTTGATAACTTGATTTATTTTTCTTTAGATAGAAGACCTTTTTCTTTCAGAATAACATTTTCATTGATTCCCAGTGCATTCAAGTGTCATTCCACTATAAAAAATTGAGCTGGCCATAAAGTTGAGTGCTGACCGTTCGGCCAGTGCTGCCCATCTCGCTGTTGATTGAATTGCGGCAACTTTTCCGTCTGTCTGTCTGCTTGACGGAGATGTCACTTTGTTTTTGTTGCGAAATATTAAGCCAGAAATAATAAAAGTGTGTGAGAAAAGTTTAATAAATTATTAAAAGAGAAGCGCGATAAAATAAACAAACTGCAATTGATATAAACAAATCACAAATTGAGACAGACTTAATTTCGATTGCCAGTTATATTTACAACTTGGAAGAGAGCGAGTCTCGCAGGGTTCTTTTTATATTGGACACAAAGATCTCCCAATGGATTCCCACGGCGCCAAGAGATCAGCTGAGCGTAAGCTGAATTTATTTACAATTTATAAAAAAAACCCCTTTAATTGAAATGCCTTTTCGATTATTTAAGCCAACATATACGAGCAGCTGGCCAAGAAGATTTGGCGTCCCAGTGCCCCAATGGACGCCTCACAAGGCGCCTCCGTGCGCATGGAGGAGTTGCCGCCACCGACACCGCCGCCCCCTCCGCCGCCGCCCTCCGACACGGGCAACGGGCGGCCCACGGCGGCGGCCACAACTATTTTTCTGACCGAAGTGCTGAATGCACTTTACGGCGACACGTCGGGGCATCCGGAGCACGGCAGCTTCAGCTACCACAAGGCCGCCGAGCACTACGCGCTCTCCGGCGACGGCTTGCACTCGTATCCGAAACCGCCGCCGACCAAGTCCCGTTGCCAATTGGCATCGACAGCAGCAGCAGCTGCTCAAAAAAAGTCGCAGCCACCGCCGGGATTCGAGCGAGGCGCCAAAGCGTTGTACGATCGTAAGCAGCAGGCAGCGGCAGCTGCCACAGCAGCACATGCCACACGGCACGGCAACGTAAGTTACACTCGGAGAGATTCATCAAGTCTGCCTAATATTAAGTATTTCCGCACTTGAACTTAAAGCGTTTTGCTTAGTATATGTTAACATTCTTGAATTAGGTATGAAACGATCTTAAATTTAAAGTTGCAGCTATTTGAGTTAATAGTCCGATTTACACACCAAAGCCAAACTTATTCAGAATATATAAGAATATTTTGTACATGGGCATTTGTACAGAAATGTCAACCGAGGTTATAAAAAAAAACTCACATCTGAAATTTTAATCCAAAAAGGTATGCAAATTATTTATTTAAGCAATATACCCCAATAGAAATTCAATAGGATGAACATATACTCGTAGATTCTACATTAGAATAAATTCACTTTTTCTATATTTTTTAAAATTTTCTTATAAATTGACAGTTTTGATTTTACCGATTACACTAAGTAAGATTGTATCATAATCCATTTTAGTATATAGATATATATTGAAAGTTGATCGTATTAAAATATTCCTTCAGGTTTGGTCGAAATCAGTGCTGGAACTTGTCGCCCAAAAAACTACTTCTGTTTGATTCGCGTGCCTTGGTTTTTTGAAACTATCTTGAAAACAAACGATTGTCCAAAATCAACTTTAGCACCAATAATATTGCTATATCAAGACCTAAAGTTTCCCCTTTGTCACAACAAAATAATGTTTTGGCGTATGTTTTATTTCACTTTGAATGCGTGCGAATGTCGCATCCGACATTAATTCTCCAATGTCATATATGGATATAATCTGTGTGTTTCGTTAAAATAACAACAGATTTTTATATACTTAACATACATTTACTTAAAATATCATTGTAAATTTTAAGATTAAAATTAACTTAAATATAAGAATATTTAATACTAGAAGTTCAAGATTTTTGTGTGCTTATGATTTTGATTCGATTTTTACAGACTTAAATTAATCCCAAGCATACTTAAATAAGCCCAGAAAAATCATATTTTAAGATTTCCGGGATTGTGAAAAGCTTCAAACATGATTTTTACTCTCAGTTTTGGTAATTTCGAACTCAGTCAGCTGTTGAACGATCTCAACTTGAGTATTCCCTGTTCAAGTACGGAAATCTGGATTTTTTTTCTGAGTGTAGCAATTTCTTTTACTTTTTTATATCTTTTCCAATAATTGATTTTTCTTTTAGTCCCCAGCTTATCATCCCAGCCAGGCACAACAGCAATGTCCGAGTGCAACTGCAGGAGATCCTGGCTTGGCAGGACGTGCTCCTGTCTCGAGTGCCGCTTCGATCAACGAACTGTCGCACATGTATCTGCAGCTGCTGCACCATCAGCTGCCTCAGCAGCAGGCACAGCAGCAACAGCATCTGGTTGCTGGTGGCGCCAACAACATGTCCATACCCATTTATGGTATGGCCAGTGGCAATACCACTGATATTAGCCAGGTCTACGCTCAGCTGCTGGCGGCTAATATCCGTCAGAATGCCACACAGCATCATCAGCACCAACAGTTGCAGCAACAGCAGCAGCAGCAGCAACAACAGCAGCAACAATCCACCAATGCTGCTGCTGCTGCTATACTCTATGAGGCAATGTTGCAGCAACGTTTCTTGCAACAGCTGCAGCAGCAACAAGCACAGTTGCAACAACAACAACAACAACAGCAGCAGCAGCAACAACAGCAGCAACAACAACAGCAACTGCCTCGCACTCCCCGTGGCATCTACGGCGGCAACTATTGCTCTGGTGCCGCCAACAAGCCCCCATCGCCGGACAACAAATAATGCAACAACTCGAGGAATTATTCAATAATTAATTATTCATAAATTGCTATCGTTTATCGATAGTCGATTACCAATTGATCACTTTTAATGACGCGCAATCAAAGTTGGTCTGATTATTTCTTGTAATTCCCCAATCTTAAATTATACAAAAGAATTATTATTATTATTTTTTTTTACTAATAAATGCTTTTAAATAAAATTTTTAAAACGATTTTTTTATACAGTCTTGCTTTGCTATAGTGAACAGATTTCTTATCAAATAATTTCAGCTCAACTCTTTTTAACGTGTCACTTTTTGAAAGCAGTGAAATTTCTCAATTCAATTTGTATTTTGTATCTATAAACTCATATTTAAAACATTAGCTTTAATTTTTATAATTAAAACAAGTTCGCTGTAGGCAAATTTGACTGTTCTCCTGAACGATTCTTAACAAAAAGTTTCTCTATGCAAAACATAATTAAATTACAAGTTTTCCTTCGTCAACATCAAATGCTTATCTAGTCTTACCATTTGCTGCAACAATTAGCTTGTGTTTGGTATAGAGAGTGCTTACTGTTATTAGAAACAATGAACTGAAAAT
The DNA here is from genome assembly GCA_035047525.1 of Drosophila quinaria. Taxonomy (NCBI): domain Eukaryota; kingdom Metazoa; phylum Arthropoda; class Insecta; order Diptera; family Drosophilidae; genus Drosophila; species Drosophila quinaria. Next base: position 268,772 of record JAWNPO010000334.1, on the reverse strand, counting down.
TTAAAACTTTTATTTATTTCTTTATTATGTCAATCAAACTGAGTCTAGTGTGTAAAGAATATTGTTAGTTTATTTATTTATTTTTTTTTATTTATTTTTTATTTAAATGAGTAGACTTATGTTTACAAAACTTAAATCTCTGTTAGTTATTTGTTTTAATCAGAAATTTTCAAATTTTATAAAAATAGCTCAAACCAGGGACCGTAAATAATGATTATTTTTGTTGTTTTTTAACTAAAAAATCTCACATTTCTAATGGACCTAGAAAAAAATGGCTTGCACCATTTATGACTTTTACCTTTTTATTCAAAAAATCTCAAATATAATGATTATGATGAGTTTTGGTTTTATTTTTTTTTGCTTAAAATAAAACTCAAATGTAATTTACGGCCTGGGTTTTCAGATTTTTAACAATATTATTTTATGTCGTTATAGCTACCTCCCAGCATAATTTTTTATCAAATTAAATAATAGTTAAAGATATAATAAAGTCTAAGACTAAAACCGAAAATAAAAAAAAATATGCTAATTATTATTTTTGAGTTTTATTTGTTTTTTTTTTATCAAAAATAATGAATTTAGTGTAAGTTTTATAAAATTACACAAAAATATTGATTATCATTATTTAAAAAATAAAAAATTAAAATATAATCATTAAAATGTAATTTTTATAATATAACTTATAAGGGTTACTGGATAAACTACTTATATCTGTTGATTTAGTAATATAAATGAAAAATCTGATATGCATTAGTTTTTGCATTAGTTTTTTTATTTTTTAAGATGATTCTGAAAATATTTGAGACAATATATTAAAGAATTTAATAAAAAAAATCAATTATAGATCAACGTTTTCATTTACATTATAAATTGCACATTTATTTTTTTTTGTATAGATTTTATATGATATTTTTATAGATTCGTTTTTTTCGGGTTCCATAAATTGCAGATAATTCCAATTGCACCTTTCTAAAGATCTTTTGGGTTTACTTAAACGGCAGTTGCGAATCCAACGCGATTCTGCCCGAAGTCGAATTGTGTGTAAAATTGGCCAATAAAGACATCGCCGAGGATCCAGAAGTCGGTGTTGATGTAGGTGAAGCTGGACATGCAGAAAGTGGATCCCTCCTCCGAGAAGATGCTGATGTAGGCGGAGGGGGCCAGCTGGAAGATGGTGCCGCCTATATTGAAGCTGAGCGTGGGCAGGGAACTAACCGTGGAGCAGTCGACATAGTAATCGCCATCAATGAGCTGGGCACCAATGAGCTGGTTCAACATGGTGTAGGAACTGCCGGGACAGGCCAGGAGAGAGGTGCCTGTGTCTGCAATGGCCTGGCAATTGGAGCAGATGCCAACTGAGCCCATGACCACACTGTTCATGTTGAATTGCCAATAGCCCTGCTGGGAGACGGGCACATAGGTCAAGTCCCCAGTGAAGAGCTGATAATCGATGCCACCGAGCACCAGCTGACCTCCATACTGGGAGGAGGCGTTGCGGGCCAGATAGAAGCCAAAGGTGGGCTCATCAATCAGGCCTTGGTTGTAGAGATTGTAGAACGGCGGAATCACCTGATCCTCGGCAATGGAGGCATACGCCATGCCCAGGATGCCGTCGAAGGGAACGCCAGTGAAGCTGCCATTTGGCTGGGAAACAGCTTCGCCAAATGTCTGGTTCTGAATGGCCAGGCCATCGATGTTGACCGTGTCCGTGGAGAGGAATCCGGAGAGGCTGCCCGTGCCGTACTGGATGGAGAAGCTGCTGCCATTCGGCACATACGTGATGGAGTCACTCGAGTTGAACTGGTTGTGGTTCTGGCAGGCCACATCGCTCGTGTACAGGCACATCACCGACGGCACCCAGAGATTCGCTGAGCCCGTGTCGAACACCACCTTGAAGTACTGCGGCGGAGTGCCAATTCCAATCAGGCCATAGTAGTCCAGATTCTGGTTATTCACCAGTGCCTCCGATGTGTACTCATCGCTGCTCTCCTGACTATTCGAGCCATAGTCGGGTGCCTGATAGTCCGGCACGTAGAATTCATTCTGCGGATGATACTTGGTGTGCAACCATCGAGTTGCCGCCTTCACCTGCTGGCGACTCCGCTTGTGATGGTGCCTCTGGAGGGGAATGCGGTGCAGTTCCGCACTCGCAACTGCCACCACAACTGCCACAAGTAGCAGCCACTTTAACATTGTGCAACGTTCCCAACTGTTGTCTATTCGTTACCCTTGACTGGGTCACACTAACCCCAATTGGCCGAAAGTCAGCTATATTTATACGCTACCCTGATAAGTCCCGATCCCGATCGCAACCCCGATACCCAAGGCCTGAATTGATCACCCACAGGATTGATCACTTTGCGATAATTTTAAATTTATCGCTATTTTTCGCTTTAATTGATAAGCATTTTGAGTAATTCATTAGATCTCTACACAGCGAGAAATGGGCGAAAAAAACTGTATTTCAATTTTTCTATAAAAACATACTTATAAAAAAAAGACAATGAGAAATACACAATATTTTAAATTGTCTATAACTACATACTTTAATAAAAACAAGTTTATTATTTTTAATATACAATATTAAATACTAAGAAAATAGTTACAATTTTCTGGCTAGTTTTTTATAAATTGAGTTTTTCGAAACTTAAAATTTATTTAAATGTTTAACAAATGGTCTGAGTTCTTAAGTAAAATTTATTTTAAATATTTACGTTCATCAATGTCTTATATCCATAGAGCGATTATCAATCAAAAATTCTCTTTTTATTCAAAATTTCTCTCAGTGTAGCCATGAGCTGGTGTCGTGCAATAAAATAACAATTTTCGGTCAATGCCATTTCATATCGTCTTCAGCAATTACACGTGCTAAGCTGAGGTATTTTTGACTGAATAGTTCTTAAGTTTTGGTAATTAATTGAAAATACACAAACTAATCGGAAATAAACAAAATTAAATAAACAAACAAGTTGTTTACAAAAGAAATATATGATTGGAATTGGAAAGTTATTTTTGAAACTGATATAAACAAATGCACCTGAATAAGTAACATAATTATAAAAATTTATGGAAAGTTGACACTTCATTATAAAGAATTATATATCAATCAGTTAAATATTGTATAAACAAACTTGATGACTCTTTTTTTTATTTCTTTAGTTAGAACAATTGCAGATAAAAACTTTAGCTAATAATATTACAGAATATAAAAGCAAGTAAATGAAAATTTCGATGTAAAATAATAAAATAATGAGACATCAATTTGAGTTCCTTTGAGAAGGGATTGAGATCTTACATAGCGATTAAAATTAAATTTTATTTGAGGGTTTTATTTAGCGAGTCTCAACATGGAATTTCAAGTATAAATAATTGATTTATTATTTTAATTTTACTGTACCTTGGGTGCAATTCCCACTCGCTTGTAGCCCACATCGAACTCGATGTAGAAGGGACCGATGAACACGTCCCCGAATATCCAGAGACTACTGTAGTCGTTGCCACTGTCGTCGGTCAGCTCGGAGCTGCCGTCGTCCAAGCTGGTGAAGCCGGAGACACAGGTCGTCTGGTACCGGACCACATAGTCGGAGGGCGTCAACACGAAGTCGCTGCGGCCAATGTTGAAGGTCAGGTTGGGCAGAGCCTTCACCCTGGCGCAGGGCAGGGTATAGACGCCGTCGCGCTTGTCCGCCTCGGAGATGCCGAGCAGGGAATTGATTTTGGTGAGTGCAGCACGAGGTGCCACAATCAGAGAGGTGCCCACGTCGATGATGGACTCGCAGTTGGTGCACAGCGTGTTGTCCTGGCCAAGGACAATGCTCGTGGTGGTGAACTGCCAGTAGCCGACCTTGGAGAGGGGCACATACGTCAGGCAGCCACTGTAGAGCGTCGGATCACTCGGTCCCAGCAACAGTTTTCCGCCACTCGAGTCGACAACTCCCGAATTATTGCGATTCAGATACAGGGAGAACGTCGGCTGTGTGATGAGATCCTGTTCGATGAGCTTGTAGAAGGGCGGCGTCACACCGCCTATGGCGATATTCTGGAATCCCAGTCCAAGGATGCCATCGAAGTTGGCCCGATCGAAGACACCCGGCGGCAGTGAAGTGATCTCCGCGAATGTCTGTCCCCTGATGCTCAGTCCGGCTATGTGAACGGTGTCCGTCGAGAGGAATCCCTTCAGAATCGTTGGCTGGTTGTTCCTCGTGGCATACTGGATCTCAAAGTGCGTTCCATTGGCCACAAAGCTGCTCGACTGCCTCGAGTCGTAGCGCTGCATTCTCGTGCAGTTGTCAGTCGGACATTGGATCGAGGGTATCCACAGATTGGACGAGGCCGTGTCGAAGAGTATCCTAAATGTCTGCTTGCTTCCGATCTGCACAGTTCCAAAGTACTCCGTATTATAGGCATTCCCCAGAGGCACATTCGGGGTTCTACCACTGCCCATGGCGAGTCCCTGACTTTGAATTCCTCTCGGGGATTTCAGTTTCAGCTTCGTTCGCAGTGCGATCATCTCGAACTGCAGACTGCTCAGCGATTTCTCGTGATGATCACGATCCTGTCGTTGCAGCTGCACTTGGTGGGCCCTTCTTCTTCTTCTCCCTCTGCCCCTCGATGATTCAGAGTCGTTAACCTGCAACAGCAACAGCGACACCAACAACAACCAATTCCACATCCAATTCCACTGCATGATCTCTCTTCTCTGGCCCAGAGTAAGCCTGAGAACCACGTATTTATATTCATTTTATATTAATTGCCCAAAAGTTACACAACTGTAATACCTTTACTTTTATCTCAGGGGTTCAGTTCTTCACATTCTAGAGGATCGTCTTCTGTCTCAGCAACAGAACGTGCTGCATTGGAGATTTCTCTTTGCTACACAAATTGTTTTATTACACATTTATTTTATAGCCACGCATAATTGCATTATTTAAAATCCACAAATTATATAGGGCTTTGTAAGTAATTACTTCAACTAAGTAAGTATAAGTAAAAGTACATTAGTACATCACATTTTTGCTATCTTTACAATTTCTTTTATTTTTTTTCATGGTAAATGTTAATAAAAAGTATTTCATAAATTTCTTAACATTTTTGAAATTTTTTTTTAAATGTTAAAGAGAATTTAAAATAGTTTTATTTGTAATCTTATTTAGTATATATGTATATGCAAATTTTATTGACCTTGCAGTTGTTTCAAATTTTGTCAATTCTGTTGAATTGAGAAAAGCCATTCAATTTTGAATCCATAATCCTAGTAAATATTTATATTTTAATTCAAAACTCGTTCGTTTAATTGATTATTCGCAAATTTTAAAAAATGTTCTCAGACGGATAAACTAGGACATACCCTGTACACAAATTTGTTTGAAACATTTTAATGAGACATTTGAAGGCAATAATTACCTTTAAAAATCAAAACAAACAAATTGAAAAGAAAATACGCCAACAAAACTATAAGTGTGTTCACTCATATTGTTGTTATAAGTGTTCTTAGAAATAAATATGTGGTGTTATTATTTTGCAAGCAAATGAATTATTTAGTTATAGCTGGATTTTCATTTGCCACAAACTAAAGATCTGGCATTTACAAGTGCTATAAAATCAGGCGGCAAACCGAGCGCATCCAAGTAGAATTTAATTGGCAATGCCAATTTTAGATTGAATTTTAGAATTTTAAAATATTTTGTATTTTGTATTTTGTTTTTAAATTTTTGAAAATTTCAAATTTTTCATTTCAAATTTTTGCGCGTAATGAACGCCATCTATTGGCAGAAAGCAGCACTAAAAGCAGAAGATGAAAAGTAAACAGTGCTGCGAAGCATTTGAAAAGTGAGCAGCAACTGACTTGCGTTTAATGCTTGCTTTTCATTTTGTTTAAATTTTAAGCAAGCGCCATCTAGCGCTGGTTGGCGACCTTACAAACTTAGCGAGTTGATTCACTTTTAGTGCCACGCAAGCGCCATCTGTTGGCGCAGTCTTCAACTGTTATTGTTAGCCAAGACAACAACCCAACTAAATGACGGTTATTATTTAATTATAAATGATTAATTATTATTAATTATTAAAATAATAATAATATAATAATATAATAATATAATAATAAATGAATTAGCTTTAATTATTTTGATAAAAGTCTGAGCAAACAAATAATAGGATTAGTAATTTTATAAACAAACATATTCAAAAATAAAAATTATATAATTAGTACAAATTCAATTCAAAAATATACTGTCGAATTTCTTTGACACGAAACACCAAAAAAAGTTCGAGTTAAGGAGACTTCAAATTTTTTTTTTAATTTTTTTAAAGAAATAGCAATTTTATTGAATCATAAATGCATTTCAAATTGCAAACTTTTCTTGTTGTTTAAAAACAATCCAGTTTGTTCACGACCTGTCGATATTCTGAAAAATTGGTTATTTCGTTCTTCAGCTGTATCCAGAAGAAGGATCCGATGGAAATGACATAACTAATTTTCCATTTTTTAATATAATTAAAACTGTTTTCGATGAGATTTCACATTTTTCAGTAACTTCAATTTTTTTGATCCAGTTTGGAAGTTATTAACAAATATTCCATCACCATATGCTAATGTACGAGGTGTGTTCGAAGGAAAAGGTGAATTTTAAATATCTTTGAAAACTACTTATTTATTCATCAATATCCATTGTGTCCCCTTCAAAGCAATCGCCCTCGGATATAATGGTGATGTTTTTGGCCAAAAAACCACGCACAAGCATTGATGTGTCAGCTGGTGCATTATCGTAATGCAGAATCCACGATTTGCTTCAATTTAGGAATTTTCAAAAAATCATAAAAAATACTTGCAAAGACATTTATGAAAATTTTTTTTTGCATCACTTGGATCACTTTATTCCATTTTTAGCGCAAAATTTAATACATATTCTTTCGAAGAGCACACAAAAACTTGACTAACCTTTTCAGTTGTCAAAAACAAACTACTAATCGAAATTGGCTGTGAATGCAAGGTTATGATAAACATTTGTGTCCGATTATAACAAAAACAAAATATCGATAATCGAATGACACCTTTTCTTTGAACACACCTCACATATCATAAAATAGAAACGAAAAAAAATGCATACTTTATTGAGGATTTTTTCTGAAAAATTCGACATACACAAGTACTAGCCAAAATTTTTGTTCGAGTTAAGGAGAAATTCGACTTATGGAAGTTCGAGTTACGGAAGCAGAATTGCATGACATATGCTCAGTATAGAAAAAATTCGAGTAAGGAAAGTTCGACTGTATTTAAACTAATTAATTAAGAGCTGTGTTTTTGCCATGGTTTAAGTTCTTTGTTGTAGCGGAAATTAAGCGATAGTGAATTACGAAACAGACCTTGAATATCAATTTCGATTATATAACTCTGCCTGATCTAGTGCAACAACGCATCAATGACTCAAACTGAGAGTCAAGTGTTCAATTTTGAAGTAGAGTCCTTGGAATACCAAGTTTCAAAGACAGAAGGAGGCTTAGTTATTTGGCCAATAGCTCGATGGCCAATAAGAAGCGAAATGAAAGTGATTGCAAAAGTTTTTCCCAGGCAGCCGCCGTCGCCTCATTGACGCTTTAAATATGCCAAGTTTTATTTGCTAATTGCAACGAAATGGGGCAAGGAACTTGCCCCGTGGTGTACTGGGAGCTGGGTAAACAGCCGCAAGTACTAAACTTGCAGCTACAATGCTGGCCAAATGCCATAGACTTTGTTGAAGATAGAGAGTGAGAGAGAGAGTGAATGAGAGAGAGAGAGAGGGAGCCCTGAGGGCTGTGACAACATTTACAGAAATCACACAAAAAACCGCCGCCGGTGGGCAAAAGTTTTCCACAGAAGAAGCCAACGGCAACGTTTTTCCGCAAATTTCTTAGCAAGTTTTTGCTTGCCTTATTTGTTGGCAAGGGGTCGAGCGATAGGGGCAGGGGGAGGGGTAACCAACGTTGTAATTGAATTTGCGTCAAGTTCTATTAAGTGGCGTAAACTTTGGGCACTTGGAATTGAACTTGGCGCGCCGCATGTGCATTTTTCATATGTTTATCGCAGTGTTCAATACATTACCCCCACTACCCCCGACAGCCCCCCTTTACCACTACAATTGTGTGTACTTTTCTTTTTGGCTTTGTCTGTTGCTGTTGTTGTTGTTGTTGGGCCGCTTTTTCTGACAGTCTGCGAAATGAAAGTGACTGAGAGCGAGAGCAGAAACGAGACGGTAAAAGGAGTTGGAAATTGGTAGTTGAGTTAGGAACTGTTCTTATCGCCCAATTGCCTGTCATTTGCCAGCGACATGTGCGGTTATCAACGAAGCATTAAATTGTTTTGGCATTTTAGAGTTTGAGTACCGAGAACTGGCAAATGGCAAATGGCAACTGAATTGAGATTCTTCCATGTCCATGTCTCCATCTTGAGTCTATAGACAAATCACTTCATTTGTGGTTTAGCCGTGCGCAACAGACTATCCACTCATCTACCATTCTTTGACTCATCTACCATTCATTATATTCATTTCAACTGAGCCCAAGACAGAACAAAATTATATATCACTCGCTGGACGAGCTCATTTCGTATGCAGGACCATTTGAAAACTGTACCCTTGCATGGCCAATTTATGCATTGTATTTCGTTTAATGCAAAACGAGTCTATAATGTCGAGTGCACTCGACAGTAATATACCCTGGGACTAGTCCCATACTTGTCCTTAAATATCAACTTACAGTTTTTATGGCAGCTACATACGTATAGTATAATATGATAAGTAATTTGAACCAAATTTAAAAAAAAATAAATAAAAATAAATAAAATTAAAAATCATTTGCATCGTCAAGACCGAGATTCGAACCTCGATCTCCCGCTCCACTTGCCGAGCACTTATCACTTCCACCACTCGGTCACTTGGATTTAAGATGACAAATTCGATATACATTCTCGATGTACATTCTGCCAGATTAAATGTAAAATGAATTAATTGACCATTAATTCTATTCTATTTATAGAATTGCCATTTAAAGACCTTGGACAAAATTGTTAGTATCTTCACTATTTATGGTCCAATCGTGATGAAAGTTGGTGATTAGATTCTGAGCATGTTCTTACACACGTTGCTAAAAATTTTAAATTTTAAGACCCAAAATGAAAGATGATGTCAGTTTTTAATTGATTACGCCCCCTCAGTGGGCGTGGCAAAATTTTAACATAAACTGATATTGCCTGACACTATAACGAGTCTACATTCCAAATTAATTGGCCCTAACTCTGAAATCCGATCGTTTATATGGGCAGACGGACAGACGGACAGACGGACATGGAATCGGCTGTTGATGCTGATGAAGAATATATATACTTTATGGGGTCGGAGATGCTTCCTTCTCCCTGTTACATACTTTCGAACCGACTTAATATACCCCCAGGGTATACAAAATAAATACAGGAAAGAGAATGTAAAAAGTCATGAGATTTGCTAATGCTGAGCATTTGTTGTCAGTTATCAGCCATCAGTTTTTCAGCACCTTTTTTGCTGCTGAGACTAGGTCACGAGGCTCAACAATAAACCGTTAACATGACCCCCCATTTGAGACGGAAGTTCAGCAGAAACTCAACCCAAAAACTGGTCGCATCTGTTGCGAGACTGCGACGTGTGACATCAAATATTAAGATGGAAAACGGCAGCTGGTGACACATTTTCTGTTGTCTGTTATTTTCATTCATCCTCCGACTTTTATTCGTCGCTCTTTATATTATATTGTGTCATAAAACGCCTAAAACGTGAACATATTTGTCAGTTGGCTTGAAATAATATTTATGTATCTTCGATGTATGGATTTTTTGCATCTTCAGTTTGCCATTAAATATGTTACAGGTCATAAAAGTTGGAGTTTTGCACTTAGTAACGAGTACAAGTAGCGAGACAATAAAATTAACGAGTAATAATTTAAAAAGAAAATGAGACATAGCAATGAATGAGATAAAATGGTTGATAAATAATATTAATAATATTAAATAATTGAGAAACAAACACAAATAAGAAAAAAAATAATGCAACAAATAACGAATTAAAAATTTAAAAAATTATTATTTTTTAACAATGTTTTATTGCGAACTAAAAATGAATGAAACATGAAAATATTTGTATGTTTGTCTTAAAACAAAGAGAATGATGATAACAAATTGCAAATTAAACAATTAAATTTACATACTTAGATATTGATAATTGTTTAATTATCACAGAGATTTTGTTGTTCTCAACAGTTGTTTAATTTGAGATAACTTGAGAGTCCTTTGGCTAATGGAAATGAACTTCTCACTTTCCCATCATTCTCTCTCTCTCTTTCTCTCTCTCTCTCTCTCTGTAACACTCGCTTTCCCCTTGCTCTTTCTGTCTCTTTGGTTTGTAGTAACAATAATAGCTGCCAACAATAACCAAGGCCAATTAATTTGTATTTATGAAACGGACGCCTAAACACAAATTGTTTACTCTCGCATAGTTGAGGACAACAGCAACAACAACAACAACAATAGCAACAACAAAAACAACAACAACAACAACAACTACTACAACTATAACAAGAACAAAACCAGAACAAGAAACTTGGCAGGCAAACTGAAAGACTTTCAGCCTAAATACACTTGTTCTGCCCACATGTGAGTGTGTGTGTGATATGTGTGTGATGTAGTGTGTGTGTGTGTGCTAACAGTTCATTAAATTTTGTGAAATGCAACAGCTGCTGGCTTAATAACAGAACTAACCACAAGAAAACAAACAATGAATGCGATGCAAAACTGTTAAACACAATTTTCACAATTGGATATATACAATACACACACATACATTTATATTTATGTATGGATATCGAGCTTTTTACTGTGAATTGTGAAAATTGTGGAAAATATTTATGAACTGAGCCCGAATAACGGTTGGCTTAGGCACAAGCCAAGCGTCGATAAGGATTTGGCCATGTTTTTGTGCATGTGTGTGTGTGCATGTGTGTGAGTGTGTGTTGGCCCACTGACGAGAGTCGGCTCAGTCAGCAGAGGACAATTGACAGGATAAACAAGGACTTCCAACTCGAGTTACATGTTGTATACGCTGACAACTATTTCGGTTTGCTTCACCGATATCCATTCAAATTGTCAGCTGCCTCCAACTTCCAACTCCCACATACATTCGACAGTTATTTGCTTTTATGGCAGATGTGTCTTGTGTGTGTGTGTGTGTGTGTGTGTGTGTGTGTGTGTGTGTGTAGTTATGTCGAGGACATGCATACGTCAGTTGGCCGTACAGTTTATCCAGTATATAAACTTCAACAACATACGAGTACACATTGAAATGCCCCTTTACAACTATTTCCGCTTACTGCAAACAAATCCAGCTAGCAAAACATCAACAACAACAACAACAACAACAGCAGCAACAACGACTGGTCTACGGCGCGTATACGCAATATTGGCACTGGCATATTATGGAGTTGGCAGCCATCGAGTCCATTGAAATGCTTTGAGAAGCGAGAATGGAACATGAAGCACACACACAACAGCAAAAGTCCTTAACCCCGTCTCATTAAATATGTTGACATGTTGATAAATCGATGTAATCGTCCACTCTGACTCGATTACAAAGACATAGGACTGACATTTCGATGCGGGGAGGTCACCGAAATAAGACAATCAGTGTAGACTTCGGTTAAAGACCGGGAATGGAACTAAAGTATGGGAATAGTATCTTGAATAATAACAAAACTTATTGTAAATTATTTTATATAACAGGAGTGCCCATCGCCTATGCACACGACTCACATTTTTTTTTGTTTTGCACATATGGGAAGTTCATATGTGAGAATACACATTGGTAGGCTTCTGGCGCACATTGGAAAATTACACAAACAAATTTTGCACATTGCGCTTTGAGTTCGCCTTTCGTTGCTTTGCTTTTGCTAATCCGAATGTATTTTGTTGAAGTCTTACCGGTTTTTGTACACTGAAAATGAAAAACTTCACTTCGCTGAGAAACGTGTAATGCGTGTGACTTTTTGTAGAAATATGTTTCTATTTTCTTTTCTTATATTTGTATTGGTGGGTGCACATCCATAAGTCAGTTTTGGACACCCCTGATAGATAGCATTAAAATTAAGTTTTATTTATATTATTGAAATTATAAAAGATTAAACTTTAATTTATAAAAACTTCACAAGAATAAAAAAATTAAGCAAATTTTTTTACATGTCTGAAAATTGATTGAAAATAACTGCTAAAAGTGATACTTCGAAGAGGCTCAATGAAAATCTCAAAAATGTCAGTAAAAGTTTTAATTCATGATATTCAAAGTTCAGCCTACACATTAACATTAATTATATTCCAATTCTCTTATTGAATAAGCTTTATTTGTCTTCATTTTCAGCTTCATTGCAGCTGTCTCGCAAGATTGCTGAGAAAGGCAAAAGAAAGTTTTTGCACTTGAAGATATTGTTAATAGGTTTTAAGCGTTTTAACGTTTTAAGCACGTTAATCCGTCAGTTGAAGCTATTGTCTATTGGCTTCATTTGGGGGTCCCATTGTCTCATGGGAGCCGTCATATTTGATTTTGATTTTGCATTTTGTATTTCGATTTGTACACTTTGCTTTTGAGACTGCCTGTCTGACTGTCTGTCTGTCTTTGAACCCTCATCAAAATTGTGACAGAGCAAAAACTTTGTGCTTAAAAATAAATCAAAACTTTTCATTCGTGCATTATTTCCCCAGATAAATGTGCTGATAATTTGTATGTGTTTTTTGCATATGTCAACTTTTGTCAATGGGCCAAGAGATTTCACAAAACTTTCTGTGTCGCAGACGTTTGCCAAGTTTTTGCAGCGTTTACGTTTACGTTTTCTCATTGCTCAAATGGCTTGAGATTGGGATAAGATTGAGTCAAATAGGGAACATTTAGGCAGAGACTTTGAGTCTGTTGCTTATCTCTGTGCAACACACACACACACTTAGAGATACTAATCTGCAAAAGTGATTCGAGTATAATTTATTTAAGCAATTGTCAATTTACATTTATTTGAAAATAGAAATAAAATTATTGCAAAAGAGGAAAAGTTACATAAAAGTTACATGTAGCTTTTGAAAAGATACATTGTTAAGCTAGAATCAAATTACGAATTTAACATTTAAAAAAACAACTAAAATATGTCATTTTGTTTTATGTAACCTAAAATCAGATACACAGATGAGAATATCAGTAAATTCTATCCTATTTTTTCCATAAATTATCAAACGATTAATAATATTTATAGTTGATTTAGCAATTTGTCACTTTGTCTTCGTCCTAATTTTGACACCTCGTAGAAACTCAAAGATCAACTAAAATCAATCAAAAGTATTTCTGCAATATGTAGTTGCCTTAAAAATTGATAAAGTATACGACACGTTGGCACAGGCATAACAAACTTTTCTTATCCTTGAAAAAAAGTATAAAATATATAAACTTTGAGCCCTTCGCAAGCATTATTTTGATGTAAACAATTCAATTGTATAAATATGCAAAACTTTTGCGAAAAGTTAAGCATTGTGAAGAAAAGGAAATCGACAGCATTTACAGAGTTTATTTCATAGCTGGATCGGGTAATGTGTATGAAATAATTTAACAATTTTATTCAATCAAAGTGTCGCCTCGAATGCCGCATAACAAAGGCAACGAAAACAAGTTAAGGAAAGAAATGCAAACTTCGAGCTTTGTCAACACCCCATAACACTTCCCCCTCTTATTGATGTTGAATGTTTTGTCACCTATGTCTGCCTACTTGATTTCCCCCCGCGCAGAAACTTCGGAAGTTATTTAAAACATTTCCGTTCGCATTTTGGGTTTTCGTTTTGCCAAAAGAAAAATGCGTTTTTCATGCTAATGTCAAAACCTTAATAGATTCGACACACTCCTGTTTTTCTCTCTCTCTCTCTCTTTCTTTCTCTCTTTCTATGACAATCCACAACCTTATTTCCCTTCCTTGTCTGACGCCACCCAACATGTGTTCTGAGATTTTTTGGGGCATTTAATTGAAGTGCGGCACATTCGAATTTTGTGGGCGTTTTCAATCCTGAGTTATTTCACTCTTGAGAATTTCAATTCAAGAAAGTTTCCGTTTTGCCCTGAATTGCATGGGCGTGGCGAGCTGATAGGGCTCTTAAGTGGCATTGTGGCTGAGCTGGCTGCCAAAATGCAGGTGCTTTGTCAAAGTTGCCAAAACACAGATTGTAAAGCTGTAAGAATTCTAACAAACGCACTTGAAAGTACAACTTGTTGGCTACTTTAAGGCATTTGATTATCTCAATAAATTTTACTAAACTAGTAAATGTATCATTTGATTTACATTTTGTTGAGTTTTATTATATTCAATATTTTAAAAAATTAAATTTTTTATTTGTTAGTGTTCAAAATTAACTTTAAGAAATGTGCAATGAGCATAAAAAAAATTATTGAAAGAATGAAATAGCTAAGGTTTAATTTTAATATTAATACGAAATTTATGTTTTAAAATATATGTAATATAATTTAAATATTGCTATAAAATAAAAATTAAAAAATAATACAATAAGCTTGCGATATGCACGTTTTTTAACATCAACTCACAAGCTTACATAAATCAGATAAATTGATTTTTATTGGATTAAAGTTGAACATCATTACAATTATTAGCACATCAATTAAATTTCTCTGACAATCTTATATTTAAATATATATTTTATTATTCTTTATATTAAATTTATCTTATTGAGTTGAAGAAATTTTACTGCAGCAGCTGTCAGAATTTAAGCGCAATTTAATTTGCCATTTGTTAATGACAACCTGGCTAAAACGGCAACAACGCACACTCACACATACACCGACACACACACACACACACGCATAACTTGCACTAAATGCAAACAAATAAGCGACGCGCCTTTTTGCACGTTGACAACTCAGAGGGGGGTAAATAGCGAATGGGAGGGGTCAGGGGAACGGTGCCATTTGAAGTGTTGCAGCTTCTACGTTGGGTGTCGCCTCGCTGACAACAAAAATAAAATTTTTTTTTGCTGCCCAGACACCAGAATCCCAGACAGAGGGGAACGTCGAGGGAGTCGGACAATAAACATATGTTTCAGTTTGTAATGCACGGAACCATAAACTTTAGCACCTCTCCCCGCCCTTGTCTCCCCTTCCCTGGCCATGAGACTGCTTGGCAAAATCTTCAAATGGTGCAAAAAGAATAATGAAAATAAAAGAAAAGAAAAGTAAAATATAATACGAGGGCATTCGAAAAGTATCTGCGTTTTGTTTGCTTTGTGTGTGTTTGTTCCCTGTGGGAACACATATGCCCTTTACGGTCGAGTGTTTGAGCCTATTGAATGGGGGATTACCTTTAACAAAGACATAATGGGTATACCCACAGAGGTCTTGGCACACATGAGCATACAATGGAATACCTCTATGAAGTGAGTATTTAGTTAGTTTCCAAATTCACAGGAATTTGAAGTGAAATCCACATTCTGCAATTGTAAATAGTTTAATCTTTTAATCTTTACAGTTTTATAATATTGTCTAGATTAAATAGGGACTATGACTTATATTTTTGTTTATTTTGATGCTAATAATTATTTTATTTCTAATGAGGAATTATCAACAGAGCTATTAGAAATCTATATCAATTTAAAATCACTTTTTCCAACAAAACCCATTTAAAGATACATTATATTTTCTGATATTTTTTTTAAATTCTGTATATTCACGCACTCTCTGAAGGGCAATAGGAAACGAATGTGGCCTATGAAAAATTCTATAGTACAGAAACTCAGTCTGCAGTTGTATCTTTGTCTTTGGTGTCTCTTTTTCTCTGGTGTCTGTGGGCCATAAACAGAGCTGGCTAATTATGGCCACTAATGAGCTTGAAATGGCACTTATACGAGCCAAACTAAAAGCAAAACAACAAGTGAGCACTCTACAGGCGAGAGTAATAGACTGTAAGATACTCTGTAGCCTGATTAAGAAACATACACAAAATTACTTGAATATATGATTAGTTAAATGGTGATACGATTACTAATAAATCTCAATAAAACTTGAACGAAACTTCTTCAAATGTTAACTCAAAGAAGATATCCAGAAAAGGTATCCATAACTTTAATCCCATTCCATAATACCCTACCACCCAGTTGTACAGGATATTAGAATACCCACTCACACACAGACTCGTATTACTTCGCATTTAGACATCGTAAAAGGGGCAACAAAAGACGTCGCACCAATAGCCAAATACCATGAATAGCACTTAGCATCTGTATACCTCGTACTCCGATTCTGCATGTTTGTTGCTTATTTATGAGCTGTGCCAACTGTAAACTGTAAACTGTAAACCGTGTCCAACTATGTGGTGGATTATGGGCGGCGTCAGCTATTCAAAATTAAAGCACTTTCAAATTAAACAAAATTATTGTGCACAATTTCGAATCGTCTGCGCAATGTCAACGAAATTAGCACATTTTATGGGCCGCAATAAAGGAACGAGGAATTTCGAAATTCTCACATGTGCTAAAGTCATATCAAAACGACAAGGGAGCTGTCTCTATTTATACCCTGTAAATTGATCAAGCGGTGTCCTTTGGACTGTCTATGTTTATCTGTGAGTTCTTTTGGTGTATCAATGATATTTAATCAATTAATTAATTAATCAATTAATCAATTAATTCAAATATAATTTTTAAAGTAAAGTGTAACTATCAATTGTTTGACAATATTTTCTATATAGTTTAGGGTTGTTGATATAATGTCAAAATATCGATATATAGATATTTAATTTTTGGTGATGATATATTTTCAAGTGATATTTTCTTAAAACGATAATGTCAAAATCGATATAATTGTACTATATTATCGTGGGCTACTTTTTATCGGTTTTCTTGGTCTTTTGCCGCCACTTATTTTCTTCACGAAACGACGAATCCAAAATTAATTCATATATAATAAACGACACTACATCCAAGTGCCAAATTCCCAATAAAATAGTAAACATTAGTGGTAACATAACTAATTTGGGGGTGGAAAAACTTTTTATTTAAGCTCTCACCCAGATATTTATATCATCGATACTATCGATATTTTTTTTGTCAAAAATGTCAAGAAAAATTATATTTTTTTTCATATCGAAATGTCAACGATATTGATGTTTTTAAAAATATCAACAACTCTATTATAGTTTTAAAATTTAAAGTTAGTAAAAATTCAAATTCTTTTATTCTGCTTATAATATGACCTGATATATGAAAATCTGAATTAATTACAGGCATTAAATTCTTTTAAAGGGTATTTTCTATTTGAAAACTCTCTCTCTCTTCATCAGGGCACTCTTACTTTTTATTGGGCCCTGCTCGTGGGGCAACATGCGAGACTCGAAGTTGCAGTTGCAGTTGCTGTTTTTGCCTCTTGAAATTTCATTGAGATGTCGGTCTGTCTGCGAGTCTGTCTGTCTGTCCGTTGGAGCAACCTCTGCCCCTGCACCTCATTTTTGTTGCAAGTTATTAAAACATTTTCAATGAACATTACGAAGCTGTGAGATTGCATGGCCAAAGAGAACCAATGGCAGAGTCAGAGTCACAGCCAGATTCAAAACTGGACCCAGCCTGTTCCTTTTATTGTAAATTTTAATTATTTTCTACAAATGATGATTAAATTGGCCGCAGGCTGCACCGATATTAAATCAATAAATGCATTTACCTCTCCTTCCCTATCTTTCGCCCTCGACTGTGTGTGTGTGTGTTTGTTTTTTTGCCGTTGTCGTTGACTGCGTTTAAATGGCAATAAACTCGAATTGGGCGACAGTTTACCGGTTTGCAGTTCATTATGGCATAAATTGACTTTCTGTCCTAGCACTACGAAAATATCCACAGTATTTCCAGTTTATATAAGCAAATAATGGTCATTTATGGCAAATTCTCGGCAGGACCGGGCCAACAAAAAGATGACAACTTGCCGCTCACAAAGAAAGAAAATATTATGAGTCTGGAAACGGGCTCTGTGTGCTTACAGTGTCATTCGTTTATCTTGTTGATTATCTATTTTAATTGACATCTTAATTATATTGGCAGTACTTGAAAATACATGTAGTTTGTTTAACTTAACAATATTAACTGATCGAAGAAATAGGAATATAAATATGGTATTGAGTTAAAGGTGATAAAAATTATATTTCCTAGCAAAGTGATAAGTTTTATGATACAACTAAAATAATAGTTTTAATTTTTGTTGATGTCTTCAATATGAATATAGGTGTGAGAAAAAGTGTTATCCAAAGTATATAAATATAAGTTTATACTGGAGTAGAACTAAATTATTATTTTTTAGATGTTAACTTTATCTGGTGCTAGTGTCAATGGAAGCTAAATTACTGTGTGCTAAATTAAAAAAAAATTCCAATTAAGTGAGTATTTCTAGCTTTGAGCTTTGTATATTACACTGAGAGGGAGAGATGCAGGTATAGAGAAAGGGAGACGGGAAGATAGAGTAAGAGAGAGAAAGGCAGAGCTTACAATATGAACAAGCTTTTAAGCTCCTGGAATGCCAACAACAACTTGGAATCATACGAATTCCGAGTGCACATTATTAAATCAAATCCAATGGGTTGACATGAATATGTGTGTGTGTGTGTTGTTTGAGTGTGTATTAATTGGAAAACTCTTACAATTGATGAACTTTTCAAATATTTCAATGGATGTCCTCTGGTTGGTATGTCAAAAACACAAGCCACACACAACAACACACTCACAAACACACACACTGAGTGAATGACCATTGTGGCCAGGTCACAAGCACTCGAATGAGTAAATGGCTCAAATTGATTGAATTTTGCACTTTGCTATTCATGAGGCCAACAAATTTGCCTGCTGTAAAATTTATGATCCATGACAACCCCCCAAAAGCCTGAAATCGAATGATTTCTCTATAAGTAAATCCACAAAATGCGAATCAAATCAAAGCAATCAAAATTTACTGGAAACTAAGAAATGCTATGATTTTAAAAATGTAAGAATAATAACTAACCATTCAATATAGTGCAGACAGACAGACCAGAGGTATTTAACTTTAGTGGTTTTTAAGTTAGTCAACACATGTCAAGTTTTTTGAAACATTATATGTAATTATATTTCTAATGTCCGTTTTCCAATGAACATATAAAGTTTATTAAACATATAGTTACAAATTTGACATTAATTTCTATACATTTTCTTTTAAATCGTTATCAAATACCTTATTTAGACATTGAAAAAATGGGGCTTTGTGAAAAAAGTTTTCTGTGAACTTACATATGTCAATAAAATTCAATAAAAATTCAAATTTGTAAGATACTTAAGAAATGTTAAAAAGAATTTTCAAGTTTTTCACAAAGAAACAATTTTTTTTTGATTTCTTTATTTAATGTTGACTAAAAATCAATAATAGAAATATTTTTAATTAAAGAAAATACAAATTAATCAATTAAATAGCTTTAATACATTGAAAAAAAAGACCACTTTCTAAAATCAAGAACATTCATCTTAAATATTTTGTTCTTGAAATAAGAATATTTTAAGAAAAAATTACTAAAACTAAGAATATTAATCTTAAAAATCGTAAGTTCTTAATATAAGAATAAAATTCTCAAATCTAAATATTTTGTTCTTAATATAAGACCATTTCAAGACCAAATTTCTAAAACTAAGAATATTTTTCTAAAAAATCTTAAGTTCTAAGTTATATTAACTAAAAATTACTTCATTCTTCTTAAAATGTTAAGAAGGCTGAATCTTTATTTTAGATTTTTTGTCTTGAGTATTCAAAACTTTTTGGTCTATAAATAAGAACATATAATCTTAAAAAAATAATAAGTTTTATTCTTATACTAAAATTTGTGGTCTTGAAAATATAAGAATTTATGATCTTAAAAATAAGAACTTGGTCTTGATTGAAATGTTCTTAGAATCAAGATGTGTTTTCTTACTTCAAGATTTTCATATTCTCGACGCATTTTTTAGACCAAAGTTCTTAGTTCTGAGACCAAAATCTTGATTTTAGATCCTTTTTTTTTATCAGTGTAAAGTTTAATGTTTAAGACAATAGTATTTTCTGTCATTAAAGGGTATTCAAACTTGAGCATTCGAGTGATTGATCCACTTGCCGATTCCTTTATTCAATTGGATTCATTAGGAAAAGTTTGCATGGGAGAAGGACCAAAGTGTAAGATATGTAAGTATAAGAAAAAGTAGCCGAAAGAGTTGGGAAATTACACTTAATGGATTTTAATTATGCATTGGCAAAAGACTCGCAGTTGGAAAGTCGAAAAGGCAACTTCCCCCGCTCACATTTATTTTCACTTCCTCGCCTGGCTTTTGAATATTTGATTGAGCTCAATGAGTTCCCCGAAGTGAAAGTTGTTGCATACTTGCGGGCGTTTTGTCTCGCTTTCGACTCTAATGCCATTTCAGCTTCTCTCAGTTAAACGAAGCATGGCACATCATTCAGAATGGGAAGTCTGCTCGTCCTTGTCCAATTCAATTTGCCCGCATTTCAATTTCCTTTCATTTTACGCTCTCTTACGCATCAATGTCCCGCGGCTCGTCCTGCCAATCGAATCATCAAAGCTCAACCGCAGAGCTTCACATATGCGAATCCATCGACAACTTATTCGAGAATATTTGCCTATCAGTATGCTGACAATGAAAAAAAAAACTTGCAATTTATTTGGCTTAGTTTTATGGCCAGCATTTCTGGGAGTTCATTGCACGCCACTTGGCAAATGAACCAATCGCCCACGGAGCTACTTATAAATATGATAAATTATTGCCGACTCTTGAGAGAACGCCAAGTCATAGGAGACAAATATGCTTTTAGATTTATGCATCTGAATTTTATAGCTAGCCAAAACTAAAATGCATAAATAACTGACGCCAAATCCAAATGGATGTGGCTATTTTAGCTTTCTTTTCTTTAATTTGCAGCTCAATAAATATAAGTTTAGATAGCATCTTTAAGATTATAATATTAGCTTGTATTTAATGCAAACACTTGAGATTTTTAAACATTTGTGTAATTCAATGAAGGAATATTATACCACTTGCATATTAAAGAAATTTAAAAAACAGCTTTCATTAATATGTGCTTTCAAATGCTAAAAGCTTAAAACGGAACTTTAGAGCTTGTTACAAATATGAATGTAAATGTAAGAATGAAGCTTACAAAGCCCATGAAAGCTTTCAAGTTAGCTGCTGATTACAATTGAGGATTAAATCAGTAATCTCTTTTCAATTCTTCTCAATTGCTTCGAAGCATTACGTGCTTTACCTCAAAGAAAATCGTTTTTCCTTCAGCTTATGCTTCTCCAAAGCTTCATCGCCTTCTCTTCCGTTCTCTGCTTAAAATGTGACTAAGACTTTAACAAATTGCAGCTAATTTGCAGTTAAAATCCCTGTAATTAGACAAGTAATTAGTGGAGAGATTTGCCAAGGAACAAAGCAAAACATCTCTAAATAAATTACTTGGTCTACTCTGTCTGTCTGCTATATAAGAATAAATAATAGTTTTGTTATTCTAGTCAAGCTATGCAAAGTTGTATAAAAAATGCGTTGGCAAATGTTGGCAACATGTGTTGCCACATTTATGTGCCATTATCATGCCATATCTAGGATTCCCTTCCCCAACACAAATCAACCCCACGAAATTCGAACTGACGTGAAAAGAGCTGGCGAATATCTTCAGTCTGGCTCTCTGGCACATAATACCGTTACTTTCTGCACCTTTGTCATGCACATAATGCTAAAATATTATACCGATATTATGCAAATTTTTATTGTTTTTCACTGGAGGGGGCAGAATGGGGCAGAACGGCTAAAGGGATTTGGTGCGTGATGAAATTAGGATAATTTAATAGATTACGCTTGGCGTTGATTTTTCATGTGAGCCATAGACAGAGCCAGAACAAGACCCGAAACCAGAAACAGAACCAGACCCTGGTCCAGGCACACATCATGCATTATACATTATACATTATATATAATACAGAATACTCCAGCCCGTAATACCTGTTATGTGCCGTCTATGCGTATTGATTGCATTTACTCCCACTTCAGTTTCTCCCCTCACATTTCGCACCTTATGCCAGCCATTGTTGTCTGTCTGCTTGGGGATTTGGGTATTTCCGACCTGGCCGTATTTAATGTGCCACCCCCTCTCAGCAGGGATTTGCTTTTTTCGGCATCCACATTCCCTCATTTTGGGGCCTTTGCCAGGCACATCACGTACCTTCAAGACGCATTTCGTCACCTGAGCGGCGGCTTCTCAATCGCTTTTTTTAGTGGCAGGCTCACAAACACTCAGATTTTGTGTTCTGAGTTCATGTACTGAGTTGCACTTTGTGTTTAGCTCTCATGCTTGTTAAATGTTTATCCAGCTAGCTTTTGATTTTGCATTTGTATTCTCAACTTGTTCAAGTCATTTAAATGACAAGATTTTGATATCATGAGAGAACTTAACAAAAAGGATTTTCAAATTGCAAATATGATTATTATCAGAAATATTATTCACACTAAATGCTGTGAATTCCTCAAAAAAATTATTTACATTGTCATATTGTGAAAATGTGAAAACTGATCCAAACTTATTATAACGATTGAACTTTTTGACACGAAAGTGCTTTAAGTAGCATGCGGCGTGCTTAAATAAATCTGATTGCTTATAAAAAAAAAAAATGATGTATATAATTTCCATATAAAACTTGTATTATGGCAAATAATTTATATGGCTGCCATGTGAATGATTACAATAATAATTTGAATTTTCTAGATTAAGTGTATTTCTTTGTTTATTAAAATAATCAAATAATATCTGTTGCGAAATTCATCTAGATTAAATTTAAAATTATAAATACATTGATGATAACGTGTTTAAAGACCTCTTACAGAGAGTCTCTAACGCTATTCTTAATACATAAATTATTTTTTGAAAGTTCCCTTTATATATTTCACATTTGTTGGTTTCTTTCCTGGTCGGAGCTTAAGCTCACGCTGTTTATTTATGTGAAGTCTATTAAAGTACTTAAGCCTCCACACAGTGTTTTCCCAGTTGCATATTTTGAGCTCATTTATTGGCCATTAATTGCGTTTGGCTCAATGCTAAGCAAAATATTGGCGGTTTCCAATGTGCAGCGGACCTTCCGGTCCGTCGAGCGGAAAATTCGCATTGAATGCAGGCAGAGAACTAGGATTATGTCTCACTACCGTAGAGATTATATATTAATTAATTTGCTATCAATTGCCTGTTTATCCTCCACATTGTCTTGGCTCCATTTGGATGTGCCTAAGAGGATACACAAACTGTTGCCTAGGCAATCAACGTCTTGGCTTTTCTAAACTGAAATATTTGAATATTCTTAAAGGATAAAATTAAAACTCCTTTGTTTCTAACATTTACTTTTTGAGACTTTTTAGTTGGTTATCACTGCGGACGGCAGTCCGCGCTAGTGACGAAAGCAGCACGAAGGGTGCGAAGGCGACTAGCATATATACACAGGAAAAATGGAAAATTTGCTATGACTGTCCGATCAGGTCGAGTTATATACCGATCGAAAGGTATCAATTAAACTTACAAATGTGCATACTAAGACTTTTGGAAACTCACCTGGTTCGTGAGATACACTGGTGTTAGTGGAAGGGGAAAAATTTAAGTTATTGGAGCAACTGGAGCCATTGGAGCCTTTTTGAAATTTATTTTAATGTTTTACTGTTCTTATCAAAAATACGCGTCGAATGACATTTCGATCATCAAAATCCGACCACTGGTTAAAAAGATAATTAATTTTGAAATTTTTGGTGCCCTTCTCAAAACGAGATGAAAAGTCAGTCTGTTTGTTTGTTTGTTTGTTTGTTTGTTTGTTTGGATCAAATCGTTGATTTAGCTTAAAAGTTTGAATGAGGACTTGTTCCCGATCAAAAATCTAGAAACGTTTGTTCTACGACTTTTTCGAAAAAAACGCTAGTTTAGCGCTAGTCGCTAAAAACCGCTAAAATTAAAACCCCTTTAGCATCCAAACTATAGAAGCTACAGATGTGGTTTATATATCGTTGGAAAGGTATGCTTAGGAAGGGCTTTTAAGCATAGCTGTAAGCTTTTTTGCTAAAGAACACAGGTAAAAAGCTACAGGTGAAATAAAGTTTTTTTTTACACTATTTTTCGATTTATGAAAAATCTGTGCTATAAATCACTTTTTAATATATTATATGTTGTAGACAATTCAATTCCGCGTTTTTTGACATATAAAACATATCTCTCAAAATTCGTTTGGGCAAGATATTACCTATCAACTGAATATACCTTTTACCCTTACACTTCTGCATGTACATATGCAGTATGTACACTGCTTGCAGCGCATTGCGGAAATAAACTGCTTGCAAGTGGTGAATTCTAATTGCGGCAGAAAAACCATATTATAATTGCGATTAGAGTAATATCGGTATATATTTAGGGTTACTATTCATGATTTAGTCGAATATTAGTCGATATTGCATCTTAACTGAATGTATACATTTTACTTAGAATTGGAATAGGACAGCAGCAGCAAAGTGTCATAGCAGCTTGTGTGTTTGTAAAGGGAACCAGTGTTGTCAGACAGTTCGTTCTAGCTTGTACAAACAAGAAGCACCTTTTAACAAGGTTATACTCTAAAAATTTATTGCGATTTAAAAATTTCTGATGTCTTATTCAAAAATTACTGATATCTTATAAAAAAAACCTCTTTACGAGGTGAAAATCTAGTGACGAAAACAGTTTTATGCCCCAAAATTTCTGATATCCAATTTTGTGACGAATAATATTAAGTTTTACATATAAATTATTTTTAAAAAAATTTTGCATTCGGCACATTGCGCTAAAATGTCTCAATTCTTTATATCAAATAACACTCACTGTTTTGCGCAGTGCCGAATGCAAAATTTTTTTAAAAATAATTTATATGTAAAACTTAATATTATTCGTCACAAAATTGGATATCAGAAATTTTGGGGCATAAAACTGTTTTCGTCACTAGACTTTCACCTCGTAAAGAGGTTTTTTTTATAAGATTTATCTTACATATCATTATCGATTTACGGTTAGTTTATTGAAAAAGCTTTTTAAAATATTTATTTTGATTAATGGGGTAAGTTTATGCGTATAGACAACTTTTTATGGCACTTAAGGCTTTGGACGAATCTTCATGTAAACGAACTTAAACGGTGAGGCCGGAAGTATATAGTCATTTTTAAAAAACAAGCGCATGTAATAATCATATTGTGCATTTAAATTACTGGAAGAATATAGAAAAAAATTATTAAGAGCCTAAAGCGAGAAAAAATATACTAACCTTTGTCCACAATTTGTAGTAAACCACCAGCCACCCAACTGATATTTAGCACAATTGCTATAACGATTAAAATTTTTATCGTATGTTGAAAATTTCATGTTTTCATTGCTACGCATGGAATCGAGTAAATTTCCCTTAAAATTTCCAAGGGATTCCAATTTGTAATCAGTTGTAGAGCTTCCAATTTTAAAATTATCGTAATCAGCGGTAAACTGCCGATTATACCTATCGCCAATGACAATTTTTAGCTCGTAATGTTGGGAATTGGTAATTAGGTGCAATTTTTCCAATCCAAGGAAAAATTCTCCCAGCCAATCTCCAAATCCGGCTTCGTATGCATCAAAGCTCTCATTGAAATTCACATTTCTACCAAGTCGCCGCTGAATAATCACCCAACCATGCTCACAAGGCACTTGGAATGATTCATAATTGTCAAGTTTTATCTCTTGAAGACCGTCGGTTGAGGACAAGCAAGTATTTGGCAGACTTCTAGTCGGAGTAGTAGGTACAGTTCTCTGTTGATTATCTTCCAATAATTGCTTTTCTCTGTCATTGCAATCTTTTAATTTATTTGTGATCCCATTAAATTGATTCTGGATCGAAGTTCTTACTTCATTGCAGCTGGACAGATTCGATTTTGCGTCGAATATATCTTGATCCTTTTCACTAATCCGCTTATTCACTTCATTCAGGTTTTTTTGACAGACAGCTACAATAAAATTAAATGTAATATAAAATTTCCTTTGATTAACTTTTAAATGTTACATACACAGACTTCCTTCGATTAATTTCCTCTGGTTGTCATCCTTCTGTGATGCTTTGTCTTTATCCTCGATTTTCTTTTTGCAATTCGTGTTCTCAAATAGACATTGATCTTAGCAGGTTAAAATAAATGAGATTAGTACACCAAATTATTAAGTCACAAACTGAACTAACCTAACCGTTTTTTGGTATCTTCAGCATTCTTCCTAGAAGATTCAATACTGACGTCCTTCTGAGCGGATTCCTTTTTTAGTTCGTTCAAATCGGATTTGCATAAATCTAAAAGAGAGAAAATCAGAATTGGAAGTTAACTTATAAAGTAAACTTACCTAAATCTTTTTGCAGATTTTCATTAGTCCGCTTTGTTATCTCAGAGTTTAAACTAACTAATTGGCATTTTCCTGTAATGAATAATATGTTATATTCTGATATATATACTCTTTTTTTTGACTAAGTTACTTAGTTGATTTTCCTTCTCAACAATTATCTTTTCCTTTTCCTGAAGTTGAGAATTAAACTTTGCCTTTTCCGGTTGACTATTGGTCAACTGTGTTTTGCAAATTGAGAGGTTCGCTTGGAGTTCACTTAAGGAAATATTTAAAGCCTTTAATTTGATGGATTGAAGTTTATCTAAATTAAAAGAAAGCTATGATTATTATGTTGCAACATTTTTAACTTTTATCTTACTTTGCTTGATAGATAATTCTAGATTTGATATCTCTGCGTTTTTCTTATCGATGGAAGTTTTGTATGATGATATATTAGATTCTAAGCTTTTAATCTGACAATCATATTCTTTGAGCTTTAAGTCAGCACTCGAATTATACGATTTTAAATTCTTTATTTCGTTATCTTTATTGTTAATTTGATTTTTTAATTCGGCTATTTCGGCTTCTTTAAGTTGAGTTATTTTAAGGTTCAGAGCTGTCGATTGGGTTGCAAGCTGATTTGTCAGATTTGTGATTATCTCATCTTTTTCTTGCAATTTTTTTTTGTTCTCCTGAGCATTTAATTGAATATTTTTAATCTCATCTAATATGTTTGAAAGAGTATTATCTGCCTGACTTTTCGTTTGTAACTCGCATTCTTTAAGTTTGTTTTCTAAATTTGAAATAAAATTTTGATAATCATGTTTTGCTTTATCAAAGTTCAGCTGCTTCTCCTCTTGCTCGATTTCCAACTGTAAATTCTTCAGCATAGCATTATTGTCTGCGATCTTTTCCTGAATATTATAATTATCCACATTTGAATTTAAGCTGAGTGAACATTTTGGCACAATTATCAACAGAACAAAGAACACTTTGAGATACTTTTGCATCTTTTGTTAGTTTCGCGACAATCCAATAGTGTTGAGCTCTTTCACGTCCGTCTTCTGCTTGAGTCCGATATTTACTGAATCAGACCAACAGCTCTGTGCTGAGTCGAAGCCAAGTTTTGCAATGTGTGAAATCCCATCTTATCAGCAGTTAAGTCAAGGCCCCTGAATAATCGGCACAATGTGAGCTTTAATATTTTCACGAGGGTGAATTGATAAGTCGCTGGACACTTTTTTAGTGAAAATAAAATGTTTCTTGACACTTTTTAGACCAACCTCGTAGATCTAATTGAATTGAATACAAGAGTTTTAACGTCATGACAAATACTACATAACTCTCTAGAAATCGGAATACTATATTATATATATATATATATATATATATATATATATATATATTTGATTGCACTATTTAATAATAGTTAATAGAAATTACTCACGACTGAGTCGTGGTTTTATAGAACTTATTGGTCAACCTCAAAGTGCCATTTGATAATTTAACATAATCAGGCCTGTTCCCAATAACGAAAACGAGTCGAAATGCCACAAAACGAGTTGATTGCTGTTCCGAATTCCGCAAATCGACAATAATTGTCGTTTTCAAAACGTGTGCTTTAGAGTCACCGGTTTTAAACGTAAATGCCATTTAAAGCATTAAAACAAATACCTAAAATTATTAACTGAAGATTATAATAATGTTGAACATTTTTAGAATCATTAAACATTACTACTTTAACTTTAAATAGTTAAAGTGAATTTTAAAAGATTTTTTCTATAAACATCTATTAAATATTGCATGCAAAACAAAACCGAGCATCAATGACTAAATCGAGCTGTTCTGAATTTCACTGTAATTTTTGTTATCGATACCAACTTTCGCAATCGACAGCTGCAAGAGTTGCTTCAATTGAATAACAAAATTCGAACAACAAAGTCTTAGTCTAATTTACCTTCTATCTGCTATATTCAACTTAAAATATTTAAAAAAAAATTTCAAAAATAGTTTTAAACAAATATAATCGTATTTAAGATACAAATTTAAGCTTGAAAGTTTTTATTTGTGAATTTATGACAACTCTGGTTCTCCAAATTTGGATCATCTGCTTCTTGTCAATATGAATAAGCACATTCACAAGTCAATCAGCTTGGCCTGCAAGCAACCAATATCCATAGCTGATGGCATTTTGAAAAATTAATGTAGCTTCTTGTTATTTGAGCAATTTCTTCCCCTTCATGACAGCTGATACGGTCGATGACTTACTGCTATCGAAACGTTTTCGAAACCGAGTTCGAAAAGTAAAAACAAGTTAATTTCGTTCGGAGTTCGGAACAGCAAATAGTAAAACGTTCGTTTTCGTTTCGTTTTTACTTTTTGAAAACGTTCGTTATTGGGAACAGGCCTGAATAATAGCTTAATGACTAATTTTAAATTTGTAAATAAAATCAAGTGACAGGGTATCGACATGTCGACTTAACAAACTCTTTTCCGCATTTATTTATTTTTAGACATTTTGCATTTTTCAGCAAGAAATGCCAGAAATGAAACGCAAATTGTTGGCATTTCATCATTAAAGCGATTTGCATTTGATTTTAATGAAGCAGATGTTGATATAAACTGAAAATACATAGTAATAATTGCCTTAATTGAATATTATCTGCTTTTACTGTTGCCCGTTGAAATTGTTCGGAATCGTTCCCTTTACCTCTAAAAGTGAACCAAGCAAATGTATTTGAACTTTCGAGTGGCATCTTGATGCTGATTATGTTTGTCTTTGCTTCCGCCTTATATTGAGGATCCAAGTGGTTTGACGACTCGATTCTCTGGATTCTCTCTTCGCGATTTGTTTGTTTTGAAAATGCTTGGCAAATTGTGCGTTTTATGCTGCAAATGAAGCTGCACCGGCGTTTGATGTTTAATGATGTGCATAGTTTTGATCTGAGTAGATAATTAAAGCAGGGGAACTATTGTATCTCTACAATATTTAGCTGCTGCCTCTTGAACTCACTCTCAGTTTGTTTGATTAAATGTTATCAGTCAAAAAACAAGTGGGAAAGGCTATAGTGGAGCGCCCGACTCTAGGATACCCGTTACTTATTTTAATGAATTTTTTAATATTTTTTATTGCATGCTTTTAGGCACTTATATTTTTTAAAAACTTTAATTAGCCATTACCACCTTTCTATTTGTCCACTCTTGTTACGATTTAATAGGATGATAGGTAATAATAGTAGTTAACGATCATTAGTAAAACATTTAATATCTTGAAAACTGAGCGTGTGGTGGTTTTTTGCGATTTACAGAGGCGGAAAAAGGCGTGGCAAAAACTTGAAACAAACTTGACCTGCATGGGGTCTATAGAAATCTGTGAGAAAAATTTGGTTGCTCTAGCTCTTATAGTCTCTGAGATCTAGGCGCTCACACAGACGGACAGATGGACAGACGGACAGTCGGACAGACGGACATGGCTATATCGACTCGGTTGTTGATGCTGATCAAGTATATATATACTTTATAGGGTCGGAGATGCTTCCTTCTCCCTGTTACATACATTGCAACGAATACAATATTCCCTTTTATTTATTTTTATAAGTAACGGGTATAATGACCAAGAATCAAATCTAATAATATAATATATATAATAATATAGCCTATCAGGGAACCAGTATTTTTTTCTTGTGGAGTTTTTGTTTGTTTGATTTTTTAACGAAAAAAAACTGAACATGGATGCATTTGTATTTGTGTGTGTGTAAGGCAAAGCTGCAGCAAACTTTGGTTTGGCTTTTTAAAGCCAAAATGTTGAGAGCATATTTACTCAGCCGTGACTTAATTTCATTTTACATACAAGAATCCCAGCCCGTCAACCCCCGGCAGTTGAGTTCAGATTAATCCTCTCATGTCTGCAAGGAGAAACTCTGGCGATGATAATGTGCTCTGACTGGTGCGATGCCAAAGTAAAAGTTTTGCCATCTCAAATACATACTCCAAATACTGACTGTGGCAAAAGTTTTATGACTAGACAGTTTTTGGGCCCCGTTCGTCAATATGCTAATAATGTAAACGCACGGCCGGAAATTGTTTAGCTATCAACTTTGTTTGTGGTTTTCCGCATTGGTTAAGGAGTCTACTAAAGGGACTTATATGACGAGCATATTTGATGTTTGTTCATAAACTGAATCTTTGACTCACTTATGAATTTCGTTTTCTTATCAGTTCTCCAACTTTCGTCATTTGTGAACTGTTTGCGAATTTACAAGAACTTTAAGTTGAAGTTTGCTTCAAGCAATTCACCTGTTCTCACAGTTCCTTAGTTACTGCAATGTCCCAACCAAACATGAACCAATGTCCACCTAGTCCAGTTTCAGTTTCAACTGCGTTGGATTTGTTGACCCACCAAAGCCACAGTGGGTGGGCTCACATGTTCTAGGGCCATTTATCTTGATTTGTACAGGACCTAACGACGTTTAAATGCTTGTTTCAACCGTTTTGCACCATTTGTAGCACTCGTTTGGGATCCGTTTGAATCCGTTTCCACTTTCATTTCCATTCGTGGCATCACGTTGCCCCCATTGGCTTGTCAGTCGTTGTTGGGTCATGTTTATGCTTGAATAATGTTGACAAAATCGCTGAAGCAACGTGGTCAGCGAAGGGTGGATAGATCCGCAGCTGAAACACTGCAAAGATACAAGCCAGTTACACGGCCATTCTCGTAGACATGCAACACGGCTAAACACTCTCGGCCAGCTTTAGCTTTAGCTACAGCCACAAACACAGACACCGTTACAGCTACAGCTCCAGTTTCAACTCACAACTGCACAGTGGCACAATGCTGTGCAATTTGTGCACATTGAAAATGGGCCAATAGGGCAAAAGTGCAAAATACATCAGCAGATATCTCTGATGCTGAGTGCGAACATTTCAGATCATCTAAAAATATAGATGCCCAATTTGGCATGCAACTTTAATATTTGTATTTAATTTATCATGCCACAATTCTTCTTTAAGAAATGGTTGACAATAGTATTGTATAATATTATATATAGCCTAGAAATTTGATGTAATTTTGTATTGAAAATTGCATTTCTCTTGATAAATAAAAAAAACACAGTCTTTTAAGAAACTGATTTATTTATTAAGGATTAAGGGGGGAAGCTGTTAGCTGGTTTAAGTAAGTTTAAGTTCTAAAGGTTTAATTGTTTAATTCATTAATTAAAATAATAATATCAACAATTACGCTATGTAATTTACAATTTCATAAGTGAAACTTTTCTTTTACCCACTGTGCAGCACCCTCGTTGCTCCCTTGCCATGGTAATTATTTATTAATTAATTTATTTATTTATTGAAATTACATGAGTTATACATGAATTATTATATTTTTAAATTTTATTTTGTAAACATGTTGTTGTGCCCACTGTGCAGCAGCCCCGTTACTCGCTTGTCGTTAGTTAATTATTTATTAATTTATTGAAATAATTCAATTAAGAATTACATTATGTAATTTTCAGTTTTATTTAGTAAACACGTTGATGTGCCCACTGTGCAGCAGCCCCGTTACTCGCTTGTCGTTAAGTTATTAATTATGAATTTATTTATTTATTGAAATAATTTAATAAACAATTACATTATGTAATTTTAAATTTTTATGCAGTAAACATGTTGATTGTGCCCACTGTGCAGCAGACCCGTTACTCGCTTGCCATGGCGCGCAACAACGTGCAGACAAATTGTCGCTTGAGTGTGAAAATGTTGGCAAAGTGGCAATGACAATGGTTAGGTACGGGATTGTTAGTACTGCAGCCCCGTCTCCCGTCCCCCCGACCCCACACGACTGTTGCAGTTTTGTATCTTGTATCTTTTTTCGCTTAAGTAAACCGTGAACTGGCAACTGGTAACTGGCG
Source organism: Drosophila quinaria (assembly GCA_035047525.1). NCBI lineage: Eukaryota > Metazoa > Arthropoda > Insecta > Diptera > Drosophilidae > Drosophila > Drosophila quinaria. The sequence goes on along the minus strand of JAWNPO010000334.1, from coordinate 236,407 downwards.
GGTTGGCAACTCACCGCTGTTATGACAAGTGGCTGCACCGTCGCCATTCCGAGCCATAAAGCAAATTGATGATGAAAAACTTGCCGCCACTGCCGACGGGGTTCGTGTTCGTGTCATGGCCTGTTAAATGCTGGCCATAAAAGTGAAAACTCCTTGTCAGATTGCGGTTCCGTTAGTTTGCCACTTGCCACATGGATGCCAAAAGAATCAGTCATAAAGTGACTTCGCCTCTGAAAGTATTTAAGTATCTTCTCTGGAACAAGACCTCCCACAAAACGCACTCACCTCAATCTTATCGCTTGGATATTGCCTCGTATGAAACGCACCTGTGACACACCTGATTATAGCCATAAAGCATGCTTCGATTTCTGTTACAAAACTCCAATTTTTATTGTATCCACAAATAAGGCAATAAACTTACATGTATGTCTGAAATGACAATACAATTTATGCTGGCCACAATAAATCTGAAATGTTTAGGAAAATTAAAAAAATAATGCATAAGCATAAACATATGCAAACAAATTCTCCGATTTCATATGCGACCAAAGAAAAGTTTATTTGTTAAATTCATGTTCATGTAAATTTAAAGCAGGTCTTCTTTAAGGTGACTGTAAATACAATCATAAAATATTGATTTCAAGCAGCAGAATTTTTTAATCAACAACTTTTCGAAGCACTCAAGGATCTCTCCCAAGTTGCCTTTTGTCAGTTTCAGAACTCCTTCCTATTTCAAACTGTTGCTTAAGTCACACTTTGAGGAACATTTCACCGTTTAATGATAAATTGCCACTATGCAGAGTTCTGGACAAAAAACGGAGTCTGATGCTGTAAATAATCGAAATAAACCGCAGGAGCCACGCGTCGTTGTCGTTGAGCGAATTGAGCGTTGATTGAAAAAAGTTGTAAATTTTTATAATGTCAAATGAAAAGTACAGCCAAAAGAAGGAAAAGAAGCAAAAGAACAACAACGTTAACGATAACACCGTTGACAGTTAAGGGTGCGTTGAGCAATTGATAAATTTAATGGCGTTACGCATGTCAAACTCGCAAAAAATCCTTAAGAGTGTCAAATTGGCACCCCTAACTCCCCCCTCCCCCACTGTCTGTCTGTCACACCTAGTCCTAAATAAATACCACACAAAAAAAGGAAGAAAAATGAGCAAAAACTTGGCAACAACATGGCAAACCAACTGCAACAACAAAAGTTTGGAAAAAGGTAATGAGAACAACAAATACGCATTTCGAACTAATGGAGAGATATGCAAAATGCCAAAGTGGCAAGTGGCAAGTAGCAAGTGGCCAGTGGCAGGTGGCAAGTGGCAGGTGACGTAAATAAATTGTGAGAAATACTTAAGAGCTCTATGATGGATGTATTGCAACAACAACAACAACAACAATTGTTTGCTGCCCTCAAAGTAATCCAAAAGTTTTGAAAAATCTTAGGCTCAGTTTGCCAAAGTTTTTTGCGGCAATCATTAATTTTGTCAACGAATGGAGTTGTTGATAAATTACCTAAAAACACAAAAAAAATAAATAAATTAATAGATTAAATTGTATTGTATTTATTTTTGGCACGGAATTTTGTTAATGTCAGCTAGAAGTGTTTGAGCTGGAATTTGTGGTTGAAATTGTTTCTTAATATAGCTTAAAGGAATTTACAATAATATAGTAAGGTTGTAGCACTAGAAAATACAGTACAGACTGCTTAAAGAGGTCAGCCAAAAGTATTGGAAATAATACTTAAAACATATGAATACTGTCATTTCAACTCACACGAAAAAGGAAAAGTAGGGACAAACTCTGATAAGCTTTGAATTATATTTTGATTTACTAAATATTTATAGATAATTTACGAGTTTACTTTAAAAAAAACCAATTTATTTTATGAGAGATAGCGGATTCCTAACTCTTTCTGGAAGATAACATTACACAAATTATTTCTGAAAAGACAAGTATTCATTTTATGAATAACTCATACCTATCGATTTCAGATAGATTGGTTAATTTCATCAACGAGTCTTGAAGTAAATTGAAATTGAAATTGATTTATGTCCTACTTGAGTATATTGAGTCAGGGAAATTACAATTGCTGATGTTAACATCTGAGATATGCAAATTGATGATGATGTTGTCTGTCACAAATTGGCAACATTTGATTTGCCATTTTAAAGATATGTGAGTACGAGTGAGTGTACTCATAGTCCGCTAAGTGATATGCAAATGCTCGAGAGGAGGAGAAGTTTCAGGAGATGGCGATGGCACTCACAATTGTCACTTGAGTTGCCTGCATTGAATGCAAATGAATATGAATATGTCCAGAAATACGACGAGTGCAAGTAAGAGTGCATTCAGGCTTAGTGATGGACTAGCAAATACCCTGGAAGCAGATGGAATGTGGATTTTGTCTGACAATAAGTTGAGAACAAATAAAAGCTCGATTGTAAGGAATTTAAGAAATGTAATAAATAAGTTGCATATTAAAATTGATGAACTGTCTAATTAGGTACGAGAAGAAAATACTCTTTATAGGGAAAACAAATTATTAAATATGTATTCTAAATAAATAATTATATAATACCCCATTGCGTGAGTACAGGGTATAAAAAGACAGACTGCTCTAAAGATATGAATTGTTTATGCAAGTTCGGCAAATATGCCTTTGTTTTAGCCTGCCAGCTTTAAGAATTGCATGCCAGGAGGAAAGAGCAAAAAACGAGTGGGAGTAGGAGAAGGCGTAGGTGAAGGATGGGAAGGGAAAGGGAAAGCGAGGAAAGGCAGGAGGAGACTGGTAATAAAAATATGATTCATTGTAAACACTCGGACTTGGAGTGACTTCCGCTACGCTGCGCAGGGCATGAAATATTTATAAATTCATTCATGGAGCGCTTGCAACAGGGGAAGGGGCAAGGGCATGGGGCATGGGGCATGGGATAGCAACAGGAGCAGAAGCAGGAGCAGGAGTTGTGCACGGCATGTGATCACTCATCATCGACAACTTCAAACGAATGTGAAGCGTGTTGCCACTTTAACTGCCATTTAAATACACAATTTGCAGTGCCAAAGAAAGACATGAAAGAAGCAAACAGCAGGGGCAGAGAGAGAGAGAGAGAGAGAGGAGGGATTGCAGTGGCTGTGACATTTATTGGCCACATTATTTCAACGCCGTCAGTCAACACTCAAGGGATCTACAACTGCAGTTAAGTGTCGTTCCGTTCAGCCATCTAAAGATTCCACTTTTGCATGTTGAATTTTTGCATCAAATCTGAGCCAGCTTAAAGCCAACAACGCCAACGACAACGACAACGACAACGACGGCAATTTATCAATGCTGCCAGCAGCCTACAACTCTCAAAGTTGTCTCCGTCTCTTTTTCCTCTTGCCCCACCACGTGGCAGGGCTATAAAAGTTTTCGACGGGTGCCGCGGGCAGTTGCAGCTGCAACGAGATCCAAACCCCAAACTCAAACGAAACCCAAAACCAAATCCAAGTGCCACCTTTTGGCCATGCAACACGATGCGGCGCTAACGAGGACAAGCGTTTATGTCAAAATGCAATACGTGATGCATTTAGTGACTTGATTCTCTCTGTCTCTCTCTTTCACTCAGTTTCTCTGTCTCTTTCTTTCTACTACTGTAGTTTGACTGTGCATATTTTAAATGCATTTCGCTGCAAGTCAACGACAGGATTTACACGTTACGCCATTCTTGGTCTAATTGGATGCCTTCAGCTCATCCATTCAACGTTGGCCTTGTCGCACCTTTGAGCCAAATGCTGCTTAAGTGCTTTGCAATGGCTTCTTTCTTTCTTCTACGTGCACTTATCAAAAACCCTTCAAACTTAAACAGAATAACTTATTAAAGCCAACTCTCTAATGCTTCTCGTACACAGAAAAAAAAGCCATTCTAAGATCAAGCCTTGATTTAAGCCTGCATTTTTTAAGTATGTTTCCAGGATTAAGCTGAACAATCAAGCCTATATCGGGATTAAAATGGGAAAATAAGCCCAAATTACTTTATTCTCTTTCGGACTCTCATCATTTCAACTGGTTCGGTGGCTCAGTGGTTAGAGTCGCCGACCTGTTTGAAAAAGACCTGGTAAAAGGTAAAAATAAAAAAATTTTAGTAAAAAATAATTTAAAAAAAAAAACTAAAAAAAAAAATTAAATTAATTAAAAAAAACGTTTAAAGAAAAGTTAAAAAAAATTAAAAAAAAAAGTTTAAATGTATCAAAAAACATTATTTTTTTTTAGCCTGAATTTAGGAATTTCAGGATTGAATTCGGGATTGAAAAAATCAAGTATTTCATACTTGATTTAAGAAAATCCGAGATTACCCCACTTTTGACATCGTTTCGGATTGAATTCGGGCTAAATAGCCCGGATTTTTTTTCTGTGTATGCATTCACATTAATTGAACTCTACTTACGGTTATATTTTCTTGTCTGACAGTCTGTTTTAAATTTAAATTATTATTAAACCAAATTTGTGACCTGATCAACAGTATCTAACTTCTTTATTTATATCTATAGATATTAATTATGAAATCAAACAACTTGTAAGATTGAACTCGATAGAAAATTCATTTTATTAAATATTTAAGAATTAAAAGTCAATTTTAAGTGTAATAAGTTCCTAAGAGTATTGATAAGACAGTAAATTTTTGATGACGCTTGTCAAAATTAAGATTGGGATCTGCAATGACTCCAAAACCTTTAAACATTCGATATTCCAATTGCTTTGTGATTTCGCTCACTTGATTCATTTTGGGACTGGCATTTTTTATAAAGTCGTTAATCTTTTCATTACATTCTAGATCTGTCTTAGCATTTAATTTTACCATAAAATCGGGAATACAGTTGTTTAAATCGTTTAAAAATTCCTCACTTTGTTCAAACGGCGGCAAATATGCACCAACTATTAAGGAAATATCCAAAAATTGATTGTGAGTTATGGTCTCATGTGATTTCTTAAATAAAGCGAGCGCAATCTTTAAGTTCTCCAATTCTGTTTGATTGACTATATTGCAAGATATAAAGGTTTCCATTTTAGTTATTTCGTTCTTCATGTAGACTCGCTCCATTTGGACGGTTGTCTCCTCGGCCAAGATCTTAACTTCAATTAGGAGAGCTCTATCCTCGTATTTGATGATCTTATTTCGAACAAACATAAAGATGGTTTCGTTTCTATATTTCACAAAGTAGTCGAAAGACTCAAAAAGAAATTTATCGGACTGTCTTGTCGCATTGGTCACCTCCTGGAATATGGGACTTGCCTCGTTCTCAAAGGATTTCAAAATATTGTATTTACTCTGCAGGTATTTTGATTGTTTATCCTCAAAAGCATCCTTTGTGCATCTATTGAGATTCCCTTGCAGCTCCGTGTTGGGAACGTAGGCATCATAGAGTTTATCACGATTTCTTCCAAGAATGTCGGTGTATTTTTTGATTGCCTCCTCTGTTATATTAATTCTTTCGACATCAGACAGATCGAGCCAGTGTTGCCACCTTTCCAATTCGGTCCCATTCGCAGCCTTACAATCAATCACTAATTTGGCAGTGTATGTGCTGAACTCAAGTCTCTCCTGAATTATCCAATTGTAGGTTCTCTCACTTAGCACTTCCACCTGCTTAAGAAGCGAAAGATCCTCCTGTGGTATGGCAGTCACAAGGCTCTTTAATTTGAAGAGTATCAGCTAAATATATTTTCAAACGCCTCTCACTGCAATGCTTACCAATAAAGCCATTTGTATCACAAGTAAACGACGCATCCTCGCGAAATCTTTAGCTGAACTGTGGATATCATTGGAAAGTGTCTGCCTTATATACCTCGTTGAGAGAGAGCTTAACGTAGTATTTGAATACAGTAATACTATTACAATACCCTTTAACCTTGTAATTTATAGTATCACGAACTAGAATACGATAAGAAAATATTTATTTAGATTATTAGTAATAATTTGATCGAGAAAGGAAACAGAGATTTCGAGTTTCCCTTAATTACTACTTCTTTGAGTGCATATATTGTCAACTTGTCAACTACAGGGTATTAGTTAGTCAATCACATTCAGGTAGAACATTTATACATTGCGGGAAAAGTGAAGATACTTGTTTGGTGTATGAATTCTGGTTGTGATTGCTATGACCAGTTGCATTCCTTCAACTTCCCCTCCTTAATCAATCTGAAGATCAACTGATTTCTAGTTTATTTTTGCTTATAATTTACTGGTTGCAGTCTCACAGTTCTGTACGATCTCTCCTAAAACAAGTTGGCAGTACAAACTGTTAAGATTTTCTCCTCAATTTTTTTGCATAAATAAATTAAGTTCATCTATATTTAAAAATAAAAAAACAACTCAGAGTTTGCGCAGTTTGTTGGTTTTTCTCGTTAAACAAATTTAAACGATGCTTGAAAGGAACGCAAAAGAAAAGGTAAAAGGAAACGTTATTGAAGACTGAGAAGTAACCAATTTTGGCAAAATATATATTCAAAATCAAAATCAACAGCCGTTAAGATCTTATTCTTATAGTCTTTCTTTCAGTATAAAAATAGTCTAGATCTCGATTCTTTGACCTCATAGAGAATCCCGATCTGATTTTGAATCTATCTGTGTGTTTCCCTGTCAGTCCCTCTTTCAATTGCCACTCGGTCGTTTTGTTTTCTTGACTTTGACAAAAAGCTAAACAAGTCGCATTTATTAGCGCATAAATTTACAGAGTTGGCCATATAAATAATGTGGCTCGCATTGTTGCCAAATATTGCTTATCACATTTATCATGAGCACACGTCGCGGCGCTTTTACATGTTCCTCTTCTTATTGCTGATGTTGTTGTTTCTGTTTTCTTGTGTACTGAAATGGGGAACAAAGGGGAGATGGGGGACAGGAAAAAGTATTTACGATAGGGCAATTTGCATAATGTGCAAATCATAATACGAACTTCCTGGGCGCATAAATATTGCAACATTTGTAACAGACATCGCCCCAGTCGGAGATAAGTTATCAGCGGCTGAACTGCACACACGGGGCACACTTGGATTCGATGTGGCATGCGGAATGGGGCATGGGGCATGTGAGTGTTGAATGCTGAATGCTGAATGGTGAATGTGGCTGGCAAAGTTTATGCCAAAGCTTGACGAGGGGCAGGGCTTTTGTTCGGTGAACATAATAGCTGCAGCTTTAAACTGTCCCAGAGATCTACAAGCTAACAAATGTAACTGCAGATACCCTGTACATAGGACAGTCTTAGAAACAGGCTTGACAAATGTTTCAATAAACTTGTGCATTAGTTCCACTGAAGACCTTTTTAGCCATAACTTTCCTTCAAACATATTTATCACTAGATTTTATATTTAAATCTCAATAAGAAGTAGAATTTATAGGGTATATCATATAAATATTCATTAACTAACTACACTTTATATAATAGAAAGTATTTATCTACTGAATGCATTAAATTACAGGGTAACTTCTAGTCCTACATTCATAACTTTTGTGGTGCAATTGTTAAATTTCAATTCACAACTTTGGAGCATGTAACAAGTGCAGCAAGTTGTTTCTTTGTTGAAGGTAGTTACATGTGTTCAACGCTGCCAAAATGTGGCTTTGACAAATTTCACAATGGCAAAAAATCAGCGAGAAGTTAATTCAACAAATTAAACTCAGGTCGAAGTGTGAATACTCTTACCTTTCCACTTGTATAATTACCTGCTATTATTTACTTTCAATTAATTCATACCTCTCGTTGTTTTTAGAAAACCTATTCCTTAATAGTTTACTTTTCTTTTAGATTTAGTCTTAACGCTAGTTACTTGTTACTTTTAATACGCGTTGCATTGTAGCTTTAATAGCTTTAGTCCAAACTTGTCCAACTTGTCTTCTGCTATTTTAAATTGTCTTTTGATAGTTTGCTTTAGTTATTTTCTTAATATTACTCGTTACTTTTCAATACTCGTTATTTGATACTTTTAACCTTTTTCTTCCATTCAAACTAAAATTATTTATGAATGATTGCAATTATATCCTAATCATATTTCATAATTTAAGTTTGAATACTCGTTACTTTTTAATGCTCGTGAACTTGTGTCGAAAAGATTTATATTACTATTCTCGTTGTTTTTATTTTTTTTTAAATTAATATAAGTTATAAGTTTTTTAATCTATTGATCTTAAATAAAAGTAAAATTCAAATAAAATTTTTACTCGTTACTCTCTCGGTATAGTGATAAACAATCTTGCGATGAACGAGAATATTCTTGCATTCAACCTGCTTAATGAAGTCATAAATACCTCACAGCTCAAGAGTATTTCAATGCAAATCCGAACATCGTCTGCGATTTTGCCAAACCATTTGTCACATGTGGCTGACAAAGCTATAGAAAACATTTGTCTAAAGCTTTAAGTGAAATCTCTAAGCGTTTTGAGCTCTGTTCCGTTGATAACTTCTTCGTGAGAGCACCACATCAATTCTAAACCAATAACTCAAAAACAAGAACCCAACAAACCAACAAACAATCCAACAATCATGTGGCTGCATTTCAGCTAACAACATTTCCTATTTCCCATTTTCTTTATTCATTCCTTCTATTTTTGCTTTTCGCTTTTCGCCTTTTGCAATTTCATTTCACAGAATTCCATTTACACTCTGGCGCTTTGTTCCAACCCGATCCCGAACTCGTATCCCCTCGTCTCCGCCCCCGAGAGGTGCCAGCGATGTCACGACGACGTCTGCCCGAAATTGGCAGTGATAAATGTAGCGCCGAGGCAGCTTCAACTTCAGTTCCAGCTCCAGCTTCAGCTCGGGATTTAGCTGTTTGAAACTGCAAATCCGAAAAGTGTTTGCTATTTATGCACAGGTATGAAAATTCCGTATCATATTGAAGTCTGCCCGACTATAGGATGCTCAGTAGAATCAAACTTTCTTTTATTCGTTACCTTGATCTGAACTTCTGTTTTTACTTGCACACGAATTTCTGGTTTGTTTTTATGAAATTGATCTTTATAATCCGCAAAACTACTTTCTCAGCTGCAGGTGAACTTATCAGGTGTGCTACAGAACTCTCTTTAAACTCATCTGAAAATTTTTGAGGGAAACGAAATCATCGCTTAATCCCTTGAGAATAAAAGTCACATTTTTGGGCAGAATTTTAGAATTTAGTTTTCGAAAAGATTTTTTTTTAAATTTTTGTGCACTATATAATATCAATTACTATATAAAAATATTAATTTATATTAATCATAAAAGAAATAAAATAAAATTCTATTATTCTGCAATGATGAACTTAAAGAAGTTTCTAAACAAACTCCTTTGAAATTTAATCTGAGAAGGGGCCAACCCTATCAGCATAGTTCGACAAGGTTCGTGAACATGCTAAAAAAACTAAATTACCCAAAGTTCGGAGGCACTGAGAAATTATCGAAGCGAAATTGCTTTTCTCTGAATTCGCTTTCACTTGTGATTTCTGTAGCACACCTGTGTAAATGTTTTGTTTATCGTTTTATTATAATTTTACAGCTAGGGCTAAAAATATTAATAAGAAGTTTATAATTGAAGTCATACATCTTTAAGAAAATGTAAGATTATATTTTCGCATTTAATTTCACTACTTAATCATTTACTAAGCAAATGAAACTCCTAAGCTGCTCTAACATTTCTAATATATCTTATTTTAATGAATGATTCCTATTTAATATAGATGACTAGTGTACAAAGATATGATAAAGATTGTCTAAGTTCTAAACCCATTTATGCAAAGTAATAAAATTGTACATCTTCAAGAAAATAAAATCTAAACATAAAACTTTTTGTTTTCGCAATTAGTTTCGTTCCTAATATTCTTATATATTTTTTCTAATAATTATAAACAAGCCACTTAAGATGGTCTGTGTTTTTGACCAGAGTACAGGGTACTTGCAAATAGAAATGAAGAAGCAAAGCGAACAGTTCCAGCTCGCTTGACAAACTACTCAACTTGGCGCTGTTGTTGTGATGACTGCTGCAGGCTTCATGGGTTTTTTACGAGTACTCGGACTCGTTCACTCGTATATGAAATGCCAATGTGAATGCCGCAGACTGAATGCATGACGCCTGTGATGCATGGCTGTCTGAGCTGGCAATGAATATGAGTGCGAGTACTCGTTTCTGGTGTGTGGCAAGTTCAAGGCAACCCTCTCATGCCTCTTTGCTGTTAAAAGTCAGAGAACTTAACACACTCCCAGCAAATGGAGAGAATACGACAACGGATACAACAAGAGCCTGCGGGCATTTAAAACGCTATTGAAATTCAGCTACAGCGTTGCTAATTTGTATTTTAAAATATGCGCAATTATAACAACAACAACAACAGTGAGTACAACAATGGACTCAGTGGTGTGTAGTCTCCATGTTTAATAGGCCGAAAAGGGTGCAGCCGGATGAGGGCGATGTCACAACAGTTCAGCTACCCTTAAGTGCAACATAGAACGCGTGCCGATCCCAAATCCCAATCCCAATTCCAATTCTAATTCCAATGGCAATGGCAATGGCAACCCCAACCATCCCCCTATTTTGGTTGTTGAGACTTTACATTTATGAAAAATCATTAAAATTATTACATTTGGCTTGCTGACACCTCGACAGGGCACAATTCCTGACATTTGTGCGGGGATTAGCCCAACAACTGTCACACATTCTGGACTCGAATTACCATGATTACTTCAAAGTAGAGAAACCCAACTGTCCCTCATTGAAAACATTTGCGCAGTTTTTCAGGCTTACGACCAGTTTCGACTGGCAACTCGAGACACCTGCAGTCCCTCTAACGACAACCTTTAATAGCAGATTCTTTCAAATTCTTAGACATTATGCAAATATTTGCTCCTTTTAATGACACGCTGTCCGTTTAACAATCTGCTCCAGCTGAAAACGAAGGTGTTTCTATTGACTTTGCCTTGATTAAAAAACCAGAAAGAAATATGTTTGCGGTGCTTTAGCATTTAAGGGCCTAGGCCAAGGGCGTCAGTCCAAAGCCATTAAAATTGAGATCAAGTTGAGGTGAGAGGCAGCTGCTTAGAGCTGTCTAATCGTAATTGTAAAGATTATTACAATCTCTCAAGATTTCTTTTCTTAGTATTTTCTCAAAATCAAAAGGCAAAAGTCTGTTGAAATAGGGATAACGGAATATTTTTTTGCTTACTCATGTGTCATTTTGTTGATAATTTACATTGAAATTATAAAAATTATTATATAAAGATTAGGTTTGTTTTCGATTTGGGCTATCTTCTTTCTTGAAAATACATGTGTACATATCAGAGTTGTTATTAGTTAACTACTTTTTTAATGAATTTCCCATTTAATTGGCATTGAAAAAACTGGTGCTAATGAAAATTCACTTCATTAATTATTGAAAATTAAAAGTAATGAAAGTTTTTCGGTGGCATTAAGTAATGATAGTGAAAAACTATTTAAGTTAACATTATTCATTTTTTTTTCTTAAATTAAAAAAAAATTTAAATGCAGTCGAACTTCCCTAACTCGAATCACCATTATCCAAAAAAAAATGTTAGAGTTATGGAGATATTCCACTTATAGAGTTTTTTTTTCTTAAGTTTATTAATTTTACTGCCACTCATTTAGCTCGAGTTAGAGAGAAATTCGAGTTATAAAAGTTCGAGTTATCCAAGTTCAACTGTATTTAATAAAAATTGAAATACAAAAATTAAGATAAAATGTAGAAACTGTTTTTTCGATCCTTTTCGCTATATTTTTATACGAGAGTTTTATACAATAGCTGCAAAGGATATATGTGAATGACTTGAAATTTCATTAGTCACTACTTTTTTCAATGCTAATTAAAAAGTTATAATAATGCCATGGTTTCTATTAATCATAAAAATTTCATGACAAAAATTCCTTTTTTTTTGGGTTTTTCTTAAATGTTTTTTCTTAGTGTGACCCTGTCATATTGTTTGAGTGTGAAAATATTTTAAGCTATTTAGATAAATAGATCACAGGATATCTCTTAGTATTGCAGTCTCAACATCGTGATAGATTCAATTTAAAATAGACACTGCATTCACTTTGATTGATTTTTGACAGTTTGTGACTATAAAAGACTTCATTCTCCACAAATATTTCAAATAAAATCAAACCTGACATGAATCTTCCAATTTGAAGCAATTAATTTGCATATGGCGTGGGCAAACATTCCACTTTGGGCTCATCCTCCGTCCCAAAGTCACTCCCTAGGGAATAGATTGGGCCACTTGGAACAACGCTGAACGCCGGCCAATTAAGTCGGCAGCTAGACGAATCAAAGAGCCGCTCTCAAAGCAAATGGGAAATACCTAAAATCCGCTCGGCGCCAGCTTGTTGCCTTGATGTGGCATTGTTTATTGAAATGTTGTTGAAATGCTCGTAGATCGCGTCCCATTCCATGGGGAATCGGGAATGGCAATTGGAAAGGGGAATGAATGAAATTGCGCGGAAGCACTTGCAGGCACAGTTTATTGGCTTCATTGTGCAACCCTTTGGAAAATATTCCTTCGTTCACATTTTTTTATATATATATTTTGTTCAGCTTGTTTTTTTTTTTGTGTTTTTGTGATTAGCTCGGGGCGTGCCCAGGCCAAATGCGAAATACATGAGAAGCGAGAAGCGAGAAGGAACTGAGCATCAGGTCCAAGAGATCCATTCAAGCGGCAATAATTTGTTCGCTTTGCATTGTTTAAATTTTACAAATTTATTGCGTTATGCATTCATTACTCGTATTCGAATCGATTCATTCGCAAAAATTACTTTGGCCCCTTGTGATATCTGCTCGGCAAATGTGCGTGTCTCGAGAGCATTAAAACGGCGAGCGTTTCCCAAATTGGCCAGGCTCCAGCGCCACTGGCTGCCCATCAAGATCGTTTCGCTTTCGTTAACCCGATCCCACCTCCTGCCCCTCTCCTCTCCTTCTCCTTCTCCTCTTGCTCCTCCTCTTCCTCTGAGACGACTCTGAATCAGACGCCGACTGTGTGTGTGAGCTTTAATGATCGTCGAGTTGTTGATATTTTCAGAAGAGATAAACACGACCACCGAAATTGTCAGAGTGCGAGTAATATACATAAATGTGTATTGACTATACCCTGTAACATCTGTCAAGCTGTGAAGAGTTTCACAATTAAATGTTGGTTGCATAAAAAAACAGAATCTAAAAAAAATTATGACCATAAAAATAATTAGTTTATTATCTTGTTAAATATAAATGTATTTTAATAATGCTTATCATGTTCTTAGGGATTCACATCTACTTCCTAGAAATAAAAAGTCTTTTTAGCTCATGACATTTTTATTTTTGTCAAGTATTAATTTATTTAAATTTCCCAACTTTCATACCTTTTGCAAATTATCTAATATTTGAACGTTTGAATTTGAGTGTGTTCCTTACGAAGTATTTTGATGACCCTTCTTTTGATTTTGATCTCCCTGTTGATGATGCCATAAATGTCATTTATTTATGTACTCGTACCAGTAGTTGATTAATTACTTGGACAATCTTAAAAGACTCTGAGACTGTTTGGGTAAATCAATCAATCAACTATGGCATATGAAAAGATCAAAGTGAAAATGGAAATGCAAAGGGAAGGGAGGGGAAGGGCAGCACTTCAAGGGAATTGAGAAAATGTTCTAATTAAAGTGGTGCAAACAAATCTTGACTTGAAGGACGATCAATGGAGCATTGCTCTGTTCAATGTTGACTCTGGTTCAGGACATTTTGCAGCTTGAACTGTTTTTCCGCTAGAAAAAACAATGGAAAGAAAAACGTGACACTGACCGGAGACAGGAGACAAGAGACAAGAGAGACAGAGAACAAGAGACAAAGGACAAGAGACAGAGAACAAGTCGACTAAGTGACAGCGTGAATAAATTTGTCATTAGTAAATGTCAAAGATAAATGTGAACTCGGAGCTGCAGCTGCCATACAACTAGCGACTGGCAACTCGCAACTGGCAACTGGCAGTTTGTCAGACAGAATGCACTTGCCGCTTGCTGCATGCCCCCAAAAACAATCTATAGCATACGATTCTATCCATATGTTGCTTATTTGCAAGAAAGACAATTTGCATATGCCGCCAGTTGGATGGCAATCATTTGGTGTGCTAATTATGAAACTTAATGTGGCATTCAAGGAGCCCGAGCACTGCCACGTCTCGCAACTCATGTGGCACTCACTCTCGGACTCGAGTGGCAAATGCCGCGTGCAACACAATTAACCATGAAATTGAAAATGCCGCCGACGCTGAAGACGACGATTTAAAGTCGCCATCATCCTATCATCCTATCCTATGCAAAGCAGGCAGCTGAGTCAGGTTTCGTATACACTGGCAGCTACTCATCCGTCCCAATCCCAATCCCAATCCACACTCACGTCCTGCGCCCATTTGTTCCACTCCTGTGGCCAGGCAGGCGCAAGGAAGTGCCAGAGCGTGCGCGTGCCCCAAACTGATGCCTGATGTTGCCCCCGGGGGGCAGGCGACACCAAAAATCGCTCTATTACCCGAGGCACAAACCCAAGCACTCCCTCATCCCCCCTCGGAGGCCCAGTTCAAACGTTACGCTCTTGCGCCCGAAACAAAAACCCATGACATGGCATTAGCTATGCCACTTGGCGGCTCTTTACTTTAGTTAGTTTGTGACCACTGAAATATCAACCCGATTTTGTTCCCACAATGCAACCACATTTCCAAATGTTAACTTCCTCCAATCGCTGAGTTCAATGAGCTCTCTTGCCAGCTGTAGCTGCCATCCATTAAGATATCCACATAATTTGTTCTATTTATATTATGTATAAATTTCGAAACAGTAGTTTTTTTAAAAGTAATTTGGAAGGCTTTCAATTGCTGATATACATATTTCTTTATTTTGAATGTAAAATAATATTTTGTTGACTAGTGACGAAAGCATCGCGAAGTGCTCGAAAGGCGACTAGCAATATATACCATATATACCTTATAAATATATAAATACCTTGATCATAATGTCATCCGACCACTGTTTCAAAAGATAGTAAAATTTAAAATTTTTAATCATCTTCCGAAAAGGAGATGAAAAGTCAGTTTGAATATTTGAATGTGGACTTATTCCCGATCATAAATCTAGAAATTCTTGTTTTTCAATTTTTTTTTATATAATTCGCTTATTTGATATTTGTTAATTAATTGTGAGTTCAGTGGGCCAAAGTTCATTAGAAAAGTGTTCTGAGACATGAGAAGCAATCATGTTTTTTAGATTTTGTAAACTAGATAATATTTCGATAAATAAGTGTGTAAGTTTCATAAGTTCTTGCATTTTGTATTAAAATTTTCTTTTAAAATAAATTAATATTCAAATGTCCATTCACGAGTCTGGCATCATATTTGAGAGGGTATTAATGCGTCAGTTCTATCTTATTTATTCTTATTATTTTATTGCTGTCATTTTTGTTTCAACATATTACCAGAGGTCACTTTATCTGCACTTTCAATTTCTTGTTACTGTAATTGAATCTTCAAAATAAATAAAATAAAAATATAGGCAACATTTTAATTTAAAATAAGCAGTACAAAATGTGTTATCCGCAAAGAGCATTTAATATTCGTTATTTAATTATCAGTCCTTCTCAGGAATTTAATTTAACAAGCTACAAGTGCTGGCGGTAATAACAAATGAAAACATTTCATATTTGTCGGGTTCCTTATTGTTGTAATGTTGCTGCTGATAATGTTGTTGTTGATGTTGCTGTTGTTGTTGTTGTTGTAGTTGTGCCTGTTGCTGTTGCTTTTGTAGCTCCCCAAAGAGCGATTAAGTTGTGGCTTTGACTTTGGGACTATTCAAGGCCGCAGACGGCTGCCAGACAACTGATATGTGCACATGAGTACTTGCGAATACAGATGTGAATATGTGAATACTTGTGTGACTGTGAATATGAATGCCGAAGCCAAAATCCATTCAGATACCAATTCGGCGCCACAAAGGATGCAGCTCTATGGCAGCCAGACAGACAGACAGACAGTCAAACGGACAGACAACTGTAACTCAAAGTGGGAAATTGGGGGGAAAAAATCTGATGACGGGCGAGAGATGACGAACTGAGCTGGCATATGAAACGCCAACACTGTGCAGTAAACAAATTAAAGGCACGTCTACAAGTGAAATTTGACAAAAACATTTATAATTATTTTGCTAATAAACTTAAATATTAATTTAAAATATTTAAATTTGAAAAATATAATGTTTGTTTAAGTTGCTGCCTTATCTTGTTGGCTAGTGTAATCAAAGGACATGAACTCCATTTATTTTAAAATTCTTATAATTTTAAATAATGATTTAATATATTAAATTTTGTGGAATAAAAAGTTTAGTTAAATTGTTGTCTTGTGTCTTGTTGGTAAGTGTATTCAAGTGACTAAATTTCTGCGTAGAATTAATTTTATTTTAATGTGCCAATAATTTAAAATTTTAATTTAAGTTATTATAGCTATAATTTTAAGTTATCAAGTGACTAAATTTCTGCATAGAATTAATTTTATTTTAAAATGCTTATAAATTTAAATATTATTTTAACTATTAAGTTTTGTATGTTTTTTAAGAAGTTAAAAATTTTAAATATTATTTTAGCTATTCAGTCAAAAATAATGGTAACTTAAATTGTCGCCTTATCTTGTTGGCTAGTGTAATCAAGTGGCATGCAAATTTACATAAAATTCATTCTATTTTAAGTTGCTAATAATTTTACATTTCAATTTAAAATATTTCGCTTTGAAATATATAAAGGTAACTTAAATTGTTTCAGTGTCTTGTTGACTAGTGTAATCAAGGGACATGAGTTTTTGCATTGAATTCAATTATAAAACATATTAAAGATAAAGGCAGTGACTGTCTGGAAATCTGTGCACTTCCTTTGTGCATTAAATTTGCTGAAAATTGGTTAGTCGTGTCGCCGGCTAGATAAACTTGCCCCTCTCTATGCAAATACTCGAGGGATAAGCGTTGAATGCAGGTACAATCCTGGGGTATCGAGGGGGAGGCTAACAGATTGTCGTTGTCCTGGCGCAGAGCACTTTGTGAAAGTGATTTCATCATTTCTGTGCTCTCTGGGATTTGGGGAATACATTTGGAAAACTCACGACTCCCAGCTCAGCAGCAACGCAGTCGCATTAACTCTTCACCTTTTCAAAAAGCCAACAAAAACAAATAAAAAACTGAACGCATTAAAAGTTTTGGACATTGGTCTAACTAAACACGATGCCAAGTCCGTGTGGATCCTTTGTGGGTACTCGTATTCCAACATTCCACGAATTTCGAGTGTTTCGAGTACGTGTTCCGCTTAGGAATTCGTTGACATATTGCCCACAGACGGGCAGGCATATTAATATGGCCAAACTCTGATCGGGGAGAAGGAGAAATGTTCTGGAGGAGGAAATGTTAATCAAGCGGTCAGTGTGGAATACGGAACAACACTCAACTTTCAGTTGCCGCCAGTCAAATAAAAAAGAGGCGTGGGAGATTTTCTTTTTTTCCCTTTTTTCCTTTTGTTTTTCTGACTCCTTATGTTTACACTCACGTCGCACGTATTCGGACTATTAATGCCATTTGCAGTTCTCCTTCTCCTTCGTCTTCTTGCCTTAAAGCTGGCCTAAAAACGGAAGTTTTCCAGTCAACTTTTGTCGTTTGTTTCGGACATGTCAGGTAGACAGGTAAAATGTGGTAATGAAGGAAATGAATTGCCTGCGGCTAAGTTACTTGTAAGTGTTGTCTGCATATTTTAGAATATTAATTGTCTTCATTAGCAAAGCACACAAAATGTTATTCTACCACGAAAATCCACTTAAATTAAGAGCACTCTGATAATGTACTCAAAATACAGACAGCGTTTATTTATTTTCAATTATACACATGTATTGTTTTCTGTTTCAGTTATTAAAATGGACTTGAAAGAAGATGATTTTAGTATATTTTTAGGAAGCGTAATTTTATTTAAATTAATTTTAAAGATCACTAAAAATGTATCAAGTCTGCAAATATATTTACTTTCTTAAAAATATTCATTTACACGCCATTCAATGAAAATTCAATAAAAATGAAAACTTATTTTCCGATCATTCTTTTCTCATAAGTAAAAATTATGTAAGTATTAAATGAATTTATTGGTTTTAAACTATATCAATTTATGCACAAATACGGACACAATTTTATGAAAAACATTTTAGTACTTACAAATAAATGTTATTATTGCAAAACTATGAAAAGTAAAATAAATATATAGAAGATGAAAACTTTTAATATTGTTTTTGTATTTATTTGTCTTGTTGATTAAATGTTTTAAATGAATTTTATATATTCAGCAGCATCCGCATTCATGAGGCAATTTCCGTTCTATTAACGCAAATTGGGTTCAGTCCACGCCCCTTCAGTTCTCTTGCTGGTGTTGTTGGGCGAAAGTGAGTGAAAGTGAATCTGACTGTGAATCAAGTGGATGTCACTCGATTATCGTGGTTGTGGAAGCGGGGGACTGTTAAACCCTTTTAACGTCAATTAATCACAAATTAAACTGTCGTCCCCAAACAGACACACACACACACACACACACACACATACATATACACATATGGAATGTCAACGGCATCATCATAAAAACAAGCCAGGCTATTAAGGCTAAATAGGTAATAAATTTGCCGTTGTCTGGCACAAGGATATATGCGAAAACATGACAGGTTTTTGCATGCACGATGTCCGTCTAGACATGACTGAGTGGCCAGAAGTGAAAGGGGGAAGTGGGAGTGGCAGGGGGCGATTACTTGTCACAAATCAAGTGGCAAATATGAAATGCCGTAAACAATTATCGACAATTCACAACCATGACCCAGATTGCTTCTTCGTCCAGCGGAAACGGAACAGATTGCCGCATATTCCCAAGACGGAACTCGTAACTCCCCCTCTCTCTCTCTCACAGGGGCTGCAGCTGTGCCTAAGCCTCCCCCCGCATAAGTGTAACGAGTGCAGGGCTAAAAACGACGTAATGCAATAAGAAATGGCAAAAAAAGTCAGAGGCAGAGAGAGTGAAAAAAACTCTTGGAACGGAAATGCTGATTGAAATCGTTTCGGCGTGAAATCAATCATCGCACAACGATGTCGACAAATGCACAAGCACACACATACACATCTATACATATACATAAACGAGTTCTTGTAGATACATGCCCCATGCCCCAGGATGCAGTAACTTTCATTAAGAGTCCTTAATGCGATTTGCAGCGACGTCGTTGATGTTGATGCTGATGTTGATGTTGATGTCTTTGGCGTCAACTTTTTACTACGCAACACTCGATGCTGTCTAAATAAGACAAATGCCTTGGCAGGGAGAGAAAAAGAGAGAGCCAGAGAGACAGAGATATAGAGAAAAAGAGAAAGAAAATAGTTAAATTACAAAACTTGAGTCTAACTAATGAGCACGAGTTAATTTCTTATTCTACCTTTGAGGTACTTCACTAAACTGAACTAAAAAATTAAGAGCGAGAGGACTAGTCTGAGAGAGAGGGAAGAAGGTAGAGAAGGGCAGTGAGAGGAAAACGTAAAGCGATGAAAAATAAATTCATAATCTTATCGATGTTCAATTATTTCTATTATATAATCACCCAATTTTAATTTTCAAAAATAAATTTATATGTTAATTTAAATTTTTTCAAATTTGATCATTTAAGTTTACATTTAATTATAATCAAAATAATTCAAATTTTTTATTAGTATTTTGCAAAAACAAAATCAATTTAAAAAGAGAATTGCGACTGAGAGTGGACTAAGCTTCCTCTCCCTTTCTCTTTTCCTTTCTTTCAATCTACAAGTCCTTTTAACACTTACATTTATTCTATCCAAAAAGACGAACTCTTCCTTTACATACTGATTATGTCACCACTTGTAATTCGACTTAGATAAATAAGATAATTTATTTTGAAAAGAGTAATGGGTATCTCAATCTCCATTCTTTCCCTCTCTCTCCTTGTATCTCTTTATTTATGTCTTATTCATTCATTCCTAATTTCAAATAACCATCGATGCTTCGATCCAATTTTGCATTTTCATGTTGCATGTTTTCTCCCATTCTCCTCATTTGCCTTATACTTTTTTGCTGTTGTTTGCTGTTGCCATTTTCGAAATCGAATCGAATTAACGGTGCAGCCTTTTTGCTGTAGTCGTAAAACAACAGCCGACAATAGAAATATTGTAAACACAGCTCTGAATCGTTGGGTACGTAAATGTTACCCTGCATGTTCCACATGCCTTAACCCTCCGATGGTCGCCGGGCTGCAAATGTCACAACGTGTACACACAATGAAATTCATGGAAATTATGTGAGCATCTGATTGAATTCTTTCAAGATGTGTATGATTAGAATTACTTTTGTCACCAGCGTGCGCTGATCAAGTATTGCATTGATGTCATATTTATTTAAAACGCAAAAAAAACACATTCATCGGTTAAAAATACAAATACAAACTATTCCTTTTCCTGCTGAAATTAAATTTGATTAAATGTTTTTATTTTTTCGCACATTTTTTTAATTTTAGTCAATTGTACAAATTATAAAAATTACTTTAACAAATTGAATTAAAAAAAATTTTCCATCTTTAAGATTTTTACTATTATTCTTTTTTACTTTCATTGGCAAATTTGTTTTTAATTTCCTTCTTTAAGCTCAGTTATTCAAATTCATTTTTCTCAAATAAATTGAATTCCGTTTCAATTGAATAGCATGTAAATTAAATTATTCTTTTAAAATTTCTGTTGTTGGATTTTTCTACAGTAGTCGTTCGCATTATTTTCCTATGGGTTAAGTTGCAATTGCAAATCCAACTGCCTCGCAAGTTTCAAGTGATTGTAATCAAGCGACGCACTGAAGGGGCGGCTCTGTTATTCGGCAGGGGGTCGACGGCCACGCCCCCTCTCCCTGAAGCAGCCCCTTCTGTTAACGTGTGCATTTTAGACTCTTGTATGTGTGTGTATGTGTGTGTGTGTCAGTGGGGTAAAAAGTTTGATGCGGGGGTTTCCCTTTGACATGCTGACTGCCTGACTGCCTGTCCGCATCCTTTCAAGCGTCTAATTGTGAAAAACCTTTTGAGCAACGACGTCGGCTTTCTTATTGTTTTTGACATTAAGTAGTTGCCCGGCTTCTGGGCCAAGTATTTATTTCCGCTGCCAGCTTCTTCTTCTTGTTCTTCTTTTTGAGCCAATACATAGTTAGTGCTACGCTTCTCCAATTAGGCATTGCGCATTAACCGAGCAACCAACCAACCAACAAACTGACTGACTGACTGACTGACAGGGGAAGGGAACGGTTCAGGGGGGAAACTGAACTGAACGGTGGCAGCCGCCACATAGCGGACATGTACCGCAAATCTTTGATGGATTATGATTTATTGGCCCGTTGATGGCTGGTAACGCATAATTAAAAGCCAAGGCCCTGAATCAGTCGCCGTTATGTCTGTGTATATGTGTGCATTAATCAATTATCTAGACACTGCAGAAAATATATATAACCAATATGCTGAGCGTATGTGTGTGTGTGTGTGTGTGTGTGTGTGTATATATCTTTGTATCTTTGTGTGGGCAGCTACAATTAAACAAAAGACACACGCGTTCATGTAAATCACTTTCAACTGGCTTTGGCAAAGGTTTCAATTTTGTGAGTTTACCTCTCACCTCAACCCTCGACTCTGCCCCTGATTGATGGCCTGCTGTATCCGCCTTTTGTCTGACTCGGCTTTGACTTGCAACAATGCAACGGGGAAAATGATAACAAAACCGAACACCAGACACGTCTGTCTATCTGTCTGTCTGTCTGTCGATGCAACCGAGTAAAACTCAATTTTCATTAGTTAATTGGCATCGAGTAACCCAAAATTGTTAGCCAAGTAGACAAGCCGTCCAAATTGATTTTAACATAATTATAAGAACTTCAACATGTACTCATCTAAAGGAGTTCTCAGTATAGTTTAGGTATATTAAGGTTTGATTTTATTGATTCTAATCTGAATCTAAGTATTGTCGTAGAATCACTTACTATTTTTTTTATTTAAATATAAATCCCTGAAGCAATAATTAGAAGAACACTTCGAACAGTTATAAAAAATAAATAAATCTTATTAAGAAAAAAACTAATTTGATTAAACATGATAAACTAGAGATAATAATAATCTTAATAATCTTAACATAATTATAAGAGCTTCAACATGTACTCATCTAAAGGAGTTCTCTGTATAGTTTAAGGTTTGATTTTATTGAGAATACAATGAATCTAATGAATTTATTGAATTGTCGTAGAATCACTTACTTTTTTTTTTATTTCAATATAAACCCCTGCAGCAATAATAGGAAGAATAGTTATAGTTAGTTAGTTCGAATAGTTATAAAAAATAAATAAATCATCTTAAGAAAAAACTAATTTGATTAAACATGATAAACTAGAGATATTAATAATCTTTTGAAAAGTTAATGAAAAACTGTCAGATTCTTTGGCCGTTCAAAAAAAGCAAAATGATTGCAAACTACGATAGATTTCTTTGTTATAATAACCACGATTGCACTGCCCTCAGTTAATTGGCATCATATGACCAAAATCGCAACTTCTAGATCAAAGTTGCAGCCTCAGGGGCTTCCCCCTAAATGTTCCTGGGAACGACGTGAGTCGTAATTAAGCTTTGGCACAACTGGCAGGCAACCCCTATGACAAATCTGATTCTCAGATTGCTTGTTGTTAATCTGTTCGTTAAATAAAATCAACAATGAAACACGCAAGATTTTTGTAAGCCGCTTAGCGAAACCCTCAAAGCGTTGCCTCTTCAATTCCGAATCGCAGGCAGTCAAACTACAGCTACAATTCCAATTTTATGACAATTGTTTTAACACAAAAAAAAGACTGGAAAGAAAACTATTTAAATATAAAATCTGCAATTGCGAGAGGGATTTTTAATTATTATTCTCAGAGGCAATTTTAAGTTTTCTTGGGTTAACATTCACATGTTAAGCCCACGACTTGTGGTTTATGCAATGTCATTCTCAATGTCGATTACAACAAGCAGACAGCAGACAGACAGACTGTGTGACAGTTCAAGGGATTACAACTGCGACTTGACCAAACTCTACAGTTCCACATTCAGTATTCAGTACTCAGTATTCAGTATTCAGTTTCCCGCGTCCAATCCTCGGCACATGTTTGTGCGATGCGATACAAGGGTCTTAAGCAAATCTCATGCAAACTTACTTACTTCCCTGTCATCAATCATCGTGTATAACATACATCTACTTAAATCTTACGTACATACATTTGTGTACATAAATGCTGTTCCAATAAGAGTTTCATTATTATGTATTATGTGTTTAGCTGAAGGCGGCAGCGATTAGTATATTCTGGGGTAATACATACCTAATATAGATTGATGCTGAAACAATCTTAAGCCGAAAAGATTATTACTAAAAGCCTGGTGTAATATTTAGGTATTTTGCAAAACGATTTTGTTATGATATTCGTAAATATGAGGAAGTAAATTAAGAGAATCTGAAAGGGTAATTGCACAATATTGGGAATTTAAAGAGAAGTCTTTATAAGCAAATATTTATACAAATTTATAGTGTACAGAATTCTGGTGAGAAAAGAGAGAAAATTGTGATTAACTCAGGATATTGAATTTATTTCAAATGGAAATTTAAGTAACTAATTTATCAAATTTGCAAATCACATTTAAACAAAATTATTGTAAAACAGGAACTAATGCAAGTTTATAATATTGGAAGACAGAATTAAATTAAAGTCAAAGCTAAATATTTAAAAATATTATTTATTAATGAATCTTTTCTAAATAAATAAAATAAAATTATGCAGAAAGTTTATGATAATAAACTCAGTTTTATTTGTGCATTTTTTCTCATTAAACTGAAAATATTCTTAAGTGAATTTAAATATCCTATTAAAGAAATTATTTCTTTATTTCACTTTGTACCTTAAAGGTAGCAATCATCTCAATCTCACACTTGTTGCTTGTTTTGGACTTTTGTGCCCTGCAGCTTTTTCGAAAAACTGTTGCAAAATAGAAACCGCATCACGTTTGACTGCGGTTAAAATGTTGCATACTTTGCAGCGTCGTTTATTTCGAGTCTTTCGGCACTGCACCTCGACAGGATTTGACTATGATTTAGCTAATTTGACAAAGTTGAGAAGAGACTCTGAGATAGTGAGAGAGCTGAGATCTAGTTACAATTTACAAGCAGAAAAAATATCGTATTACGCAGGAATTTTACAGAGTAACCTGCATCAATATATCACATAATCAAGTGCTAATTTCTATCTATTATTTTATTTTCCTTTTATTTTTCTTTTCTTGTACAGGTAAGTCAAAAGTCTCTGTTTTTACAATGAGTTCATTCTCCTCATTTTGCCAAATCTGGTGCCTAACATCTCAGTACCTGTAATACCCAAAAGACAAGGCAAACGGAGACGGTTCCTGTTTTTCCTTTGGTCCTTTGGTCTTGGTCCTTATCAAGCAGCGCATATCAAATAAATGCGGGATTATGTGAATATTTCGCTTAATGAGAATTTTGGACCACACTGCTGCAGTTTTTTCCTGTTTTATGTGTTTTTTTTTGGTGGAAGATGCCCAAAATAAAACCGAAGCCAAAGTGTGTGCTCTGCCCTCGAGTTCTCACCGTATTGACCTGAGCCAAAGCCAGAGCCTGAGGTCTTGGCCCTGTGCATTAAGAGATGCCTATCGGTGACACCTGAAAATGAAGAAAACGAGGAAGGAGAAAAGAGGAAAGAGAACAAGAGGAAGGTGAAATGCGATCCGATACGATGCGATCCATGGCACTCATCGCATTCGGCGCACTTTGCTAAAAAATTATTACTCTACCCCCGGTAGCTGGAAATATTTCTTCATCTCATCTGAGACTTAAACTCAAACTCAAACTGAACTCACAGCTGGTATTGAGTTTCCAGTGCCAGTTTTGTTAGCCGTTGATTTTTACCTGTGTTTTATTTAGTTCTGAATATTTTTGTTGTTGTTGTCATTTGCTTTCGACATTTATCTTTTCTTTTATTGGACTTGGGTTTTGTCTTCTCTCTCTCTCTGTGTGTGTGAGTGTGAGTGTACTTTGTGGTGTGTGTGGTGTCTGTTTCAGTGTTGTCGGTATCTCAATCGCTCTATCTGGCTTATTTTGTTAACTTCCTTTTTCCGTTTCTCGTGTGGCGTCTTTTGTTGCGCTGCTTTTTACGCTCTATATAGATTGTTTTGTCTTGATATCATGGCATTTATTTATGCTAACGTTATTTATGCTCGCTGACATTCAAATAAATTGAAATAAAATATGTATGTATATTTGAGCCCGGCCTTCAGTACGATGCGATATCATACAATATGAGGCCTCATTTCCATTTCCATTTCCATTCTTCCACTTCAAGACAGTCGTGAAAGTTCCTCACCTTATCATTATCAAATGTCACATATTGGATCTACAAAATGTGTCCACTAATTGACCAGACAGGACAAGTTATAATATTGTATACCAGACTTGGAAAGACACTTTGACGAGTTCTTTAATTGGGCTTCCAAATGGAATTGGCTGATAATAAATATATAATGAGTTAGTTATATTAATAATCATTAGCTAATAAGTAATATTAAAAAGGATTATTTCGATTTCAGTTTGTATTAAAAATCTTAAACTATACTATATCACATTCCGAAATTTACAACTTGCATTTATTTTTAATTTCATAATAATTGAAGAATCCCATCTCTAATTAAGTGCTAAGTGCCTTCATTAGTCACGCTTAATCAAGGTCGATTTAAACCTATATTTTTAGTTTAATTTCTTTCACATTCTCAGCATTTATTCGATGGTTTTCCCTCTCTGTAATTAAATTGGAAATCGCCCGAAAACTAAAGTGAGAATTACTCAGCGCAATTATGCAGCTCATTGCCCTTGAGTTATACATATATGTTGGGATGTTTATTGAGGCATATGTGAATAGCGCTATAGGTAACATTACCATTGCCACAATATGCAGACACATGTGCCCCGAGCACGCACTCGAACTTCAAGTCTCATGCTCGAACTAAATTCGGGCTCTCAACTATTTATAAATGTCAATTTATTAGACGATTTTCGGGGCTCGTCTCCCTCCAGTCATATAGACACATGTGCGAGGCATGTTTTCGGTCTGTTTCTGTTTCTGACTCTGACTCTCTCTCTCTCTCTCTTTCTCTAATTCTAACTCTGACTCTGTCTCTGGACTCTGAGCATGCGCAACCGAGCGACCCGCTCTAATTTCGGGAACTGCCAAACCCATATATTGTTCTCCTTACTTCTAATGCGCTGTCTCGTCAGGTAGCCCCGAAATGAGGTGTGCATGCAATGCATGTGCTCAGATGTGGGCCTTTCTAATACCCTGTACTTGGAGAAATGTTCCAAAAAGGGTAGATAATCTAAGTTTGTTCTTGCACACTGTCTATTGTATAAGAGAGTATAAAAAATCGGAATCTTACAGTTTCCTCTTTAGATCCTTCAAATATCATATGGAATTAAATGATTACATTTTAATTATTTTTGATTTATATCAGAACAGATTTTGTTCAATATATTCTACAATTTTGTATTTATTAGAATTATTTATTAAATAAAATATTAAAATGACAAGTAAATTGTAAAATTAACAACTCATTCGGCAATTTTACAAGGATTAGTTAATGAAAGAAAGTTATTCAAAATGTTCTCTTAGATTGAATTAGTGAGCTAAAAATTAAAACCTTTTTTTTATTAAATAAAAAAATATATAAAAATGTTTATTTATTAAATTATATATTAAAAAAATAAAAAAATAAACAATAAATTGTAAAATTACCAACCCTTTGCATTCACAAGATTATTAATAAAAAAGTTATTCAAAATTTCTCTTAGATTGAATTAGTGAGATAAAAATTATGAAAAAGGTTAATTTTTAAGTATTAAATATTGAGAATAAATAAATATAAATATTAAGAATATTATTGTAATTATAGCTCAAGCTTATTATTCTGTAACGCTAATAATAAAACATATAACAGACTTTTCTTTAGCTTACTTAAATGGTGCAGGGTATCCTTAGTCTAAGCAAGAGTCGTGCGTTCCATGTTGTTCTTAATGGAATATGTCATCGCGACATTGCACACGATTGAGTCCGAGTTGGCAACCCGATCCATGGACTGACTATAGAAATCGACCATCATCAAACATACAAACATAATAGGTATGTATATAATATATGTATTCACATTGACGTCCACATCTAAATCCACATACATTAGCTTTGTCCACATGACTTGGCACACTCTGCAGAAAAGTGCCTCATCATGCTTCTATGTAAATTCATCGAATTGAAGTTCACACACCGCAAAGGGAGCCCAAAGATGATCATGATGATGATGATGATGATTATGAAAATGGGTTGCGGATAATGATGTTAAAGTTGGTCTGCATATGTGTTTTAATTAGAATATCGTGCGTTGTTTGGCTTTGGCAATATAACAAACAATATGTGTATATATTTATGCCGTGGGTGGCATTGTCCATGAGTCGACAAAATAAAACTCAAGTTATACTCGTAGAGAGCCATAATTATTATTATCAGCAGTTGCCGTTGTCCTCTTAATGAAGTAATCAACAAAGAAAAAAATATTATGCATACAAACATACAGAACTTGTACATGAACTTCTCATGGGGTTAGAGCTCTGTGAAGTAGTCATCAGATTGGTATTTAAACAGCTAACAAGTTGTTATTCCGAGCCAAGATTTGTTGACCTGCATTTTGTTCGCTTCATAAAGTGTGATATAAAAATACATATAATTAATGTGTTATAGTCTTAATAAAATATTATATAAAATAAAGTATGACTCATTTCAATTCATTTGTTTCTTTTTATTTTTATAACAGCCTTACGAACCTTAAGTTTATTTTAATGTTGTAAATAAACAATAAAATTGGTAATTAATTATTTTATTACGAGTAAATTAAGAAGTTAACATTCTTTGAGAATTAACTGATGGATCGGAAAGAGCTAAAATCGTATTCTTTACATTGAAATTAGTGGTGAGAAGCAAGATTAAATTATAACTTAATTTTCCATAATTAATTTCAAATAAATAAAAGAATTTTCCTTTAAAGCCCGTACCGTTATTTCGTGTGTATAAAACATAAATAAATCAGCTGTGTTTTAAAAGTTCAACTAATTTCAAAAAAAAATGAAAAAAAATCAACTGTGACGATGAAGTGACTGTGTTGGTGGCGGAATATATTGTTGCAAAAATTTCTATTCTCTGCGGTGCTGGTTACCCGGCTTAACCCTCTAATGCCCACGCAAAACAAGAAATTTTAGCAATTACTAATTTTCAGAAATAGAAAATCCGAAGTAAATCACATCGTAGAGCAGAAAAAAAAAATCAGGCTGATAGAATATTTAGTTTTTCATTAAGTTTTGTAGCAAAATACTTCAAATTATAAATATAATATAATTATATTAATTTTTAAAGTTTTAAGGCATTAGAGGGTTAAATTCCCAAAGTCTAAGGAACTAACAGCTTCTGTTAAATTTATTCCAAGTGTTAGACGACCTCGTCTCAGCTGTTAAGCTGCTTGTTGATGTTGCTTGATGTTGAAAACCTGTTGCCAGTCTCGAATGTTGCTAAACATGCGACAGCACACGTGCCGGTGCGGAACAAATGGCAATGGAGCACAGCTGTAAACGAAGCGAGTCGAACTGCGATAAGTTCCACAAGCCGAAGGCGAGCACGCTTCGTGTTTTGGGCAGTTCGTGAAACGAGAGGAACGTGTGAGTGTGAGTGGGAGGAGAGTGAGAGGTGGATATGATGCACATGACCGTGGAACTGAACTGTTGAGGAGTTGATAGAATAGATGAGGGTGAAGGGAGGGTGGGCGGTGACACCTCAGGTAGGACAGTGCACACACGAGCAGTTGACTTCATTAGAGGCGCAGGCTGGACACTTGAACCAGGCGACAAACAGCGAGGCAAAGTCGAGTGCAATGCGCCCAATGACACACAGAGGATCCAGCTCTATGATGTTCCAGGTGCGTGCGTGATAATGATACGAGCCTGGTCCTGGTTTTGTAGCTGCACATCCTTTAAGCCCTGCCACACACTGTTGCACAGCTGGATGACTCCGGTGACGGACGCTAGCCAAAGGCAGCTGGTGAGAGGAGGGGAGACGGAGAGGGAGACGTACCACAAACAGAGTCAGCCAGCGATATGGCGTGTCAAAAAGTTTCTGCTCACTTGCCTCCCTCTCCTTCTCCTCCTCCTCCACGTGACATGCAACACTCGGAACTGAGAATATTGAGAACTGTGAGCTGAGAACTGAGAATCGGACCTGGGATTGAGTTGGATGTGGACGACGTTGCGTGTTACGTGTTACGTGCAACGTTATCGCTCCAAGGGGGCTTAAGGTAAAAGGCGTTAAAAATGCTAAATGCTCATTTGGTGCAATTTATTGGCAGAAAATGCCAAAGTCACCGTATTTATTTATAGCTGCCACACGTGGTGATTACTTCATTTCGTCTGCGGCTGCCTCAAATTGTTGCAAGTTCCCAAGTTCTCAATTCCCAAATTGTGTGCTTTAATTTTAAAGCATATTTCAGCCCACGTGTAAAATACCTGAGTAAATAGAGAAATTTGCAAGTTGAGAAAGACAGAGATAGATTGAGAGATAGAGATAGATAGAGCGAGAGAGATGGCTGCTCAAGAACAACAACAAAGTAACTCAAACCCAGCAACGGGGCCAACGAGTTTTTATGCAAATGCAAATGCTGAAAAAAACATTAAAATAACATAAATATGCTGCATGAAAAATGTGCAACGGTTGCACAGTTTGTGGCACAGTCTGCGAGTCCATGTTGCCTGCCACAGGCTATTATATGATGCTTTAACCTGCCCACGTTGCACGTTACACTCTCCCAGTCCCCCAGCCCTTTTAGACAGTTACCGTTGATCCTTTTGGCCAAATTCACTGGCATTTTTTAAGACAAACAGGCGCGGCACGGAATTTATTCAATATTATTCTACAATCTATGGCAAAAGTGGGCCGAAAATTCTTGTGGAAATTGTGGTGGAAAATATTCAAGATGTGTCGTCAAATCTTTGAAAATATTTTAGTTTCAATTGCCAAGTAATTGAAATATATAATAATTAGATTAGATGAGATGAGAAGCAAGGAAAGCTTTAATCGTTTTAGATTGTGACCCAACAAAGAATATAATATATAAAATATAAATATTAATTTTAATAAAAAAGTTTAGAAATAATTAAAAGTTATTAAGCAATAAAATATATAATTTAAATAATATTCAATTGCTTTTTTAAGAAAGAAAAAAAAAGAAAATTTCCATATTCATAGATTGTTTAAAATAAATAAGATTACAAGAAGTTTCAAAGCGAGAAGTTTCAGAAAATTATTCAACTAAAAATCCTATGACGATATCACAAATTCCATAAAAAACAGTTTTAAAAATGCCAAAGAAGTGTGAAATCATAAAATATGAAACAAAATAAAATAATTTGCAATTTAATTCTGATTTGCGAAAGTCAAACTAAGAAAGCTTATGACTTAAATTTTTAAATTCTTATTGTTCATTTATTTGGGTAAGTTTTAAAGGAAATATTACTGACAGATTTAAGATTGTTAAGATTAAATATTATTATACGATAGTTTTCTTTATTATTATAGTTCCTAAAAATGTTTGACAACACTGTTTTGGCTTAGGGTTGCTTCGAAGCATCATTATTATTTGATTTGCGATTATATCTTTTAATAAAAATATCTGCGACATTTTGAAAGAATTCCTTTGCGAGAAGTGACAAAATATGTCGTCAAGCAGCAACAACAACAACAACAACAACAACAACAGCAAACAACAAAATTGCAACAAAGTTGCGACAATATATAAAAAACTTGTCCTTAGCTCGGGATAATAATTTCAAATATTCAATCATAATTGGCAACAGACAGTGAAGAATGCCGCCGCGTTGCAACCTTGAAGTGGCAACCTTTTTGGCCTGGCTTCGTTGTGGCACGTTGAGGCAAGCTAAGACGGATATCAAGGGAAGGGGCAGTGGCAGGGGGAGGGGGGAGGGGGAAAAAGGCTCCTACTAATATAAATGCCTCACTCAGCATTTTGTATCGCGGGTAATTAATAAGCCAATGGCATTGCAATTATTCCCTCAAGCTAATCGTTGCAACAAATTTGTGGCATGTGCGGCACACACGTTGCATGCTCGAAAGCTCATGATACGAGCATTGGATTACAAAGTACAAATTACAAATTGCGAATCGCGAATTGCAAATGAACGCAAATCGATTAAGTTGTTTAGCTGTCGTGGAAAAGCAAAAGCGAAAAGCAAGAAAATATGAAATGAGCATGCAAATATGAGGAAAAGCCACAGACGGGGAAAGCAAGCTGGGAAATGCATTAGGGGGCAGGGTCGGGGGCAGGGGGGAGTGTGTTGCACGTGCTGTGGCCAAGTCAAGACAAGACAAGACAAGACTAGAGATTTGGCTTTGTTCTATGCAGTGAAAGTTGAGTGCGCTCTGAACTGCAGCCACTAAATGTGGCATGCCACTTGCAGGGGATCTGGCTGCCACACTCCGATCGTTGTTGCAACGTTGCAACGTTTAGCGAACAATGCGCGTCCTTTTGGGCTGCAAAGAACTGAGAAATGTTTATTTAAATGCGAATGCGAATGGGAATACGAATGGGAATACGAAATGCGTTGGCCATGCCACAGACTCTGCCACAGTTTGTGGCTCATGCACAGACAGAGTCTAGGCTTACCTGCTGCCTAACTAGGCAGCCTGTGGCAGCTCATTTGGGGGCAGGCGGCATGCGGCATGCGGCATGCCACTGATTGCCCAGGCCATTAAGTGCAGCAACTGTTGAGCATGCGCAGCAGCCACAACAACAGCAACAACAACATGCCCCATTTGCAGCTGCAACGGGTGTGCAGGTGGGGGTGGGGGTGGGGGTGTGGGGCATGCCTTGCCGCGCCGTGTGGCAAGCACAGCATAATGAGCCGCGCAGTTACATTTATTTTAAATCTGATATACATATTTCTCGTTTCTCGTTTTCTTTCCTTTTTCCTTTTTCCTCATTTTGCTCGCTTTGTTGTTATTTGGCCTTTGTTTTTGGGCAGGCTTTAACAACAATAACAACAACAACAACAACAAGGGCAACGGCAACTCAATGGCCATTGTTGTCCGCCGTCATCGTTGTTGTCGTTGTTGTTGTTGTTGTCGTTGCGCAGCCGCTGGCGACTTGCAACTTGCAACTTGCAGCTTGCAGCTTGAGAGCGTCTCATGCAATTCTTTTCCTTTTGCTAGCTGCCTTTTGATAGAGTTGCAGTGTATATTGGTGGGTATATTAACTATATGGTAAATACACTAGAGTAAGTCAATGGAGTTATTAAAATAACTCGTACTATTTAATGAAAACATGCATTGGATCTATTCTGATATAATACAATAAATTATATATTATATTATTTAAACACAACTGAAAAAATAGTTTGAAAATTGTGGCATTTACGTTACATGGTTTAAGCATGTCTGAAAAGCATCAAAGTATTTATCAATTTATTTTATCTCAGTGTCTTTTAAATTTATCAAGAATAATAATGTATTATTAATAATCGCTTAAATCTGAAGATACATTTTATTAATAAACAATAAATAAATAAATAATAATCAAATGAATAATAACTAGAAAAGGAATCCCAGGAAAACATAAAATTTATTAAAATGTCTTAAAAAATATATATTTAAATGTACCTATTTTGAACTACCTTTATTCTCTGATGTGAAAATATGGAATGATAGTATTTAAATAGTAACTTTTTAATTAAACTGTTGGTAAAATTCTAGTACTTGCTTAGATTTTTGATACATATATTACAAGAATTTATCAATGAAATCTGCTATATAAATTCACTTTCCTTGAAGTGAAATGGACACTTAAAAAATAAACTGACACAGTATATATCAAAAAGTAATAACTTTTTAAGCTAGTCGAGGAACATTTGTTTTGAAATTTATTAGAGATATTTTGAAAGGATACATTGTACTTTATTTCAGTTTGTCATAAGCTTTTAATTGTTTACTAAAATTAATTATTAGCAAAAACTTGTAATGCAAAACGATGTGAATCAGAGCTCAGATTATGCGAAATAACGAAAATTTACGAATTGAATTAAATTGTCCAAGATAATTTACTTAAGAATGTTCAAGATATTCAGTTCAATTAAAGCTGCCCTATAAAAAGAAACTATCAAACTTAGTTCATGAAATGCAGAAGCAAGCCAATTTAAGGAAGAGCATAGACAATTCGGTGTTTTAACGCTTGCTGATTGTTCGATCTTGTTTCGGTTAAATGTACTTAGTTGTATTATGTGGCCATTCAGACGGAGGCTACGCATGGTTGGCTAAAACGCAAATGTATGCAAAGAGCCATTGAATTTGCACAGGTAAGAGGAGGAGTGGCAGAGGCGGGCGGGGGATGGGGAAGGGGAAGGGGGGGGGTACAGACAATGTTGACTATGCGGATTGGTAGCGCTTTTGGTCCTAAAGAATGGTTGCAGATTCCTGCGTCTAGATTTTGTTTATTTTTGCGATGCGGCCAAACAATGCACATGAATAATGTGTGAATCTGAATCGCGTAACGAAAACCTGTGCAGAGATCTTGTGAATTGTGCAGAGTTTTGGCATTAATCAAAGCCCAGTTTGCCGCCTCGTAATGGCCAAAAAGCAAAGTTAGAGTCAGAGACGGAGACGGAGACTGAGACTTGCCACAAAGAGGCACTAAATGCAAAGGTAAACAGCGATGCCATTGGCATTTCACACTTTTACAGCTGGATGGCGTCGAGGTGAGGGGTCGGCTATTGATTTAAACAATTTTTTGGAAAGCGTAAACTTTGTTTTTGAAATTACAATTTTGAGCAAACTTCAACTTCAACTTCAGCATCAGCATCAATCTCAAACTGTGGAAACGAAACTCGCATTTCTGTTTGCCTCCAGCTGAAGTCGGAATCAGACTCGCACTCGGACTCCACTTCAAGGTGGTCGCATCGACTTGGGACTTTTTAGTTTTTTTTTTTTGTTGGCCCCGTCCAAACAAAATGAAAATCAAAATCAAAATCGAAACCGTAGCCAAAGCCAAAGCCAAAGCCAAAGCGAAAAGCCTTCAGAGTGCATTTGTTTGGGCCGAGATTCAATAAGTCCAACGAAATGCATTTGACAGACCCTGTCGGGTTTTGTTTGCTTCTCTCCAACTCAAAGTCAGAGAAGCAACAACAACAAACAACAACAAGAAAGACAACTGCCTGCAGTTCTAATATGTATCGATTTCACTCTACCAACTGTGAAAACTTGCAACTTGTTGCAGTTGCAGTTGCAGTTGCTGCTTTTTCGTTTGCCGTTTGCCGTTTACCGTTCTCCGTTCGCCGTTCGCCTTCATTATCATTTCCCATAGACTCTGGCCAACAACTGCATTTTAATGGTCTCAAATATTATCCGTACTGGCCCCTATCCATGGCCAAAATCCGAGGCGGTGTTAACATTGCCCCCAAAACTCGTGACCATTCGGTTTATTCGATTCATTCCACTCCGATTCGGCGAGTGCCATCGCCATCGTCATCGATAGGAGAAAACTGAGAAACTGAGAAACTGAGAAGCCGAGGAACCGAGAAAACATGCACATTAAATCAGCTGCCGTTGGAATCATCATAGAGAAATGCATAATAAATACAAGTACAATTGCATATGCGAATAAATATAGCTACAGTGCGACCTCCTTATGACTAAACCGTACTCTTACTTTTCATCTGCATCAACATTCTTGTCATCTATTTAAATTGATAGTATACCCACAAATATTGAAATAAATGCATAATACATATATGTATAAACTTCAAATAAATAAACAAAACTTTTCGTAGGTATTCTTCAATTTTAATTCAAAGTGATGATATCTCTAGTTATTGGCGTCTAATAATTGACATAGCGAATTAAAACACTATTATTAAATATTAATTATGCACGATTTGTCGAAATTTTAGAGTATTTTAAATTTAAAATGCTTGTATTAATTATTAAAAAAGAAATAACAATATTAAATTGACATTATTTCTGCATAACATAAAGTCTTAAATAATTATACAAGTTATTTGTAAGCAAACAACATTTTAATACAATAAAACATATTTCTTTTATTTTTGAAACACCTAAAAATTAATAAATATTGCAATAAAAAAATCAAATATAATAATCATGAATATATTTATCAAGCGAAGAATTTCTTTCAATGCCTGTATTAAAATAAATGATAAATTATTCAATTATTTGTTTAGGATAATAAATAAAAAAAAAATTTAAAAATATTATGAGAAATAAATCACGTTATTAATAAAAACTGCTAATCAATTTTAATAAATTTAATAATAATAAATAAAAAAAATGTAAGATATTTGAGAAATAAATCACGTTATTAATTATTAATTAATAAAAATTGCTAGTTAATTTTAATAAATTTAATAATAATAAATAAAAAAAAATATTTGAAATATTATGAGAAATAAATCACGTATTAATAAAAATTGCTAGTCAATATTAATAAATTTAATAGTCTAATCCACCGATATGCCCCATGAGTTGATATGTAGCGCTGTAGTTGCCACTATTTTGTGATTTTACGGTTGCTGTCGAAGCTGCTGCCGCGGCTGGTGCAAGAAGGCAACAGTCAACAGCAAACAAATAAAACAGAAAAAAAAAGACTGGCAACTGAAGAATGCAACAAGAAGCATTGATTTCAAATAAATTTCGCTGCCGGGCAAATTGTATGCCGGCTGCCAGTTGAAAACCAAACCCGAATCCGATTCCGAATCCGAATCCAAGCCCAGCCCCAAATCCCAGACACAGAGAACCATTTGCAGTTGCAGTCGCGGCTTCGTGCCCCATGCAGCTGTGGGTGTGTGTGTGTTATGAGTAGATGGAGAGGGGGTTGAGGGGAGTATTTTGGACACACACACACAGACACACACAGACACACGCCCCGATGAAGGCGCTCTGATATCGATACGGATGCATGTAAATGCAATCGTATCTTACGGCTCTGCACTTTCTAGCCACAAGTTCAAGTTGCGCCGCGTTGCATTGTTTGTTCTTCATTGTTTTTGGATGTTGCTGTTGTTGTAGTTGCTGTTGTTGTTGTTGTTGTTGTTGTATTGCGGCGCTTTCTGCTCCTGTTATTCTACTAAGTTGATAACCATGTTCAAATAAATCACCTTTTGCGTGGCTGCAAGCGAAAGGCAAACGTTGCTGCAACCGTGCCCCATGTACCACAACAACAACAACAACAACAACAACTAACAACAGACCAAACTATCGAGGGGGGCAGGTGGCAGGTAGCAACTGGTGCGGTGTGCGGTTGTCGTTGCATTTGGCTTTTATCTTTTGTTTGCAATATTCAGATGCATCTTTCAGATAATTTTTTGGGCTTCACAACTCGCGAATCGCGAATCGCGACTCGAGACTCGCTCCACAGACCGTTGTCTATGCCCGATTATTTTAGCATAATAAAAATATATCAGCTTCAGTTTCAACGCTTGCGGCATCTCCTACGCTTAGACCACAAGTCGGAGCGCGAATCGGAGTTGGAGTTGGAGTTGGAGTACGAGTGGTAAGTACCCCAAGCTGCATAATGGCATAAATGTGCTTTGATGCCATATCGATTTCAGGCTGAAAATTGCCGCATCCGCCCTATGGAACAAGTACGAGTATATGCCTCATGCCTCATGCCACATGCCACACACTCGACTCGAACCCATGCCTCGTACAGCTGCCGACAAAACCCAAGACCCAAAACTGAGTCTCAGTCTGGGCTTTTGGCCGCCGGCTGTTGCTCTCATTAGCCGCAACAAACCGTACGAGTACGAGCTGCAAGTTGGAGTCAAGTTTTTGCTACGTGACAAAGGCGCAACACTTGACAATGTCTCGCTTACACACACACACACACACACACACATAAATACACACTCATTCATTTGGGAGACAACAAATTAGCGAAGCACTCGTACTTGACCTTTTCTTCATCCGCTGATTAAGCTGTCCCAGCTTCTAGTCTTCATTCATTAGGAATCCAAATACATACTTTTTTCGTTGAACTTGCAATGATACTGACTTAAGCTGGATTCAATTATAGCTTGAATTAATCGTGATCTTATAATCTAATGGATCAAAAAGATATCTAAGATATATAAATACATTTATTTCAATTTAATTCAACTATACCAAATATTCAGTTAAACAGTGCAACACTAAAAATTTTTAAAAGCTCTTGAAAGCTTCTTAAGCAACTTGTTGCAATAATCAAATATGTATGACAATTTAAGCAAATAAAAATAAAAGCCTAATTGAGCTGAAATAAAAAGTAAAATAGAGCTAGCGGTCAATGAGCTTAAAAGGCTGCCAAAGCAATTAATTCAATATCAAGTTGATTAACATTAAACTTAACTTAAGAATACAAATTCAAAAAACAGCTCTGAAAGCTATAATTGAGCTTAGAACTATAACATCATAAGAGTTAAAAAGAAGCTTTAATTTGCATATCAGTTTCATGGAAATTAATAAAATCTTAGGTAAAATATTAAAGCAAGCGTTTTTGAATGCTCTTGAATGATTAAATTGCAACCATTTGCATTCAGTGAAGTTTGAGTTCTTGACTAACTGTCTGCAATTAAACAGATATCTCAGTCCAACCCATTGAGCATTTAAAGCAACATTCAAAGATTAGTCTAATGTTTAATTGTTAGTTTTGGCTAGTGTCATTGTTCACTGCTTCTATGGCATTAACTAATTGCCGAGTTGCGAAGCCATTGTCAAGCAGATAGACGACAACTTGACAAATGTATGCTAAAACTTCCACACCAGAGTTGCCACCCCCTCAGAGACGAAACCCAACCGAAAAAAAGGCTTTCAGTTCTCTCAATCGTTAATGTGCGAATGTGTGTATGTGTGACACACACCCACACACACACACACATACAGAGGAAAACTCAACTCTAATGACATTTGAAAAGGAACTACAATAGCATTTGATGCTATTTATAAATTTACAATCGGCTTTTCGTTTTCCTAATCTCATAAGACCTGGTAACACCGTCAACCCCATTGTGATTGGGTGCCAGCAAGGCAAATGGGAAAACGGCAACTTTTATGCCTTTTGATTTCGCTGGCTCAGCTGCGAGGCTTGAATCCCAGTTCAAAAAGAAAAGAACTAAACAAAGAAAGTTTTGCTTTCTAATACAACTTTGCTGGAGCCAATTGCTGTGAGAATCTCACTGAAATACACTTGTTATGTGAGAAGAGCACCAGATGGGATTGTTCCGAGATTACGTCAAAGAGTTGCGAGAATTGGGGACTGAAACAGGGAGATAACTAGTAGGCAGTGGTTAAACTCAATCAGCCTTTACAAATAATGTTGATTCCAAGTCCCAGATGTGACAAAAAATAAAGCAAATTGAATAAAATAACTTGTTTGTTCCATTTAAAAAATATATTTTAAGGTATGTATATTTTTAATTGTATATATTAAATTATATTATTATTATTATCAGATGTGACACAGAATATACCTTATTGTTTTGAAGAATAAGCTGAAATATTTGTAAGCTTTTTAAGCTATTATAAATGTTATCTAATTTTGTTTTTAAATAAGTAAATAATCGGTTGAATTACTCATTAATATGTACTCATATAAAAATTAAATATTTTTGTATATTCTATTTATTTATGCCCAACCAGTTTTATGTAGAAATAAATGGAGAAATCTGGTGAAAAATATAATATTAGATTTTTTTAAATTCCTATAAAATTAATTTTATATTATTGTTTACCAATTATTATATTTATATATTGTGTTTGTATTCATTAAATCAGTTAGACTTGGAGCCTAATTTAAGATGTGTACACTCCTATTTATAAAAACAATCTGACATTTATAATAATAGTCCAACACAATACAATAGTAATGGTAATACATGGTGCAACATATATCTGAATTGCCACATGTTGGCAACATTAATTAGCTTTAGCTACACTCAACTGGAGTCATATTTAACAGTGATTGCCATTGTTTTAGCGAGTAACAGTAGCTGTGTGGCATGCAACAAATAAACCCACCCACAAGTGGCACACACACTGAAATTCCCCCCCAACAAAATCCCGTAAATTGAACCCAAATTTGAGTGCGTTGAATGTTTCGTCGCTCGAGTTGGCAAAGCTTTTGTAAACGTATTTAATTACATTTGGCAATTGTCTATGAATATGTTAGCAGCGTGTAAATACACATACGCCAACACATGCAAATACAAACACACAAATTAATAAATACATATGCATATGGGCAGGATAACCCTATAGGTTTGCAAAGGACACGTCTCACTCCGCCCATTCGATTTGGAATTGTCCTTGAAAATGGCGCACGCAAAACGAAAGATAAACTTTGTATCTCTATCTGCAACTGTTTGAGTGTGTCCATCTGTCCGTCTGTCTGTCTGTCTGTCGCTGTCTCTGTTTGGGTGTGTGTGCATAAATCTGCCTAAAGTGTTTGCTTTGAAATGCGTATACTGTTGATAAACCTGCCACACATCCTGCTACACATCCTGGCGACCAGACATTTCACGAATTCTATCGCAGCTCTGATTGAATTTCCACCAAACCGCCAAACTCAACCAAGAACCACACTGAAATCTATCTATCCAGAGCGAAAAGGGGCGGGAGGGAGGGGCCACATTGTTACTATAATGAAATTATGGCTGCAAATTAAATATCCTATTCCCTCCCAGTTTGGTGGCGCTTCCATTTGCCAAGCGGATTGCGGTCCCTTTTGGCCAGCCGCAGTTAGCCAAACGCCACAGACTTCCCACACGTATTGGCAATTTAGTAGTACCCTTAATGAGGCAACTGGTTAGCAGGCCTTATAACTAGGTCATTGAAATTGTGATATCGGAAACAACAGCTTGGTTGTGATAGAAACAATGTGAATTTTGTAATGAATTTATATTTATATTTACCGAAATTAAAAATAAAAAACCTTGTAAATTAAAAATCTAAATAAATAATGAAACATATGTATAAGTTTACAATATCATTAATAATTAATTTACAACAAAAATCTAAATCTAACTTATTTGGCCTGTTCCGAATATCGAACGTTTTTAAAAACTACTATTTGCTGTTCCCAATTCCGACCGAAGATGTGCTTCTTTTTACTCGGTTTTGAAAACGTTTCGAAAATTCATTTTAAGTATTTCAGGTTGACTATAGCAGATATAATGTAAATTAAACTAAAACTTTGTTGTTCGAATTTTGTAATTCAATTGAAGCAACTCCAGAAGCTGTCGATTGCGAGTGTTGGTATCGATAACAAAAAAGTGGAGTCAGATACTTTTAAAAAATACTTCAACCGTTTAAACTTGAAGTAGTGATGTTAATCAATGCTAAGAATGTTCAACATTATTATAATTTTCAGTTTATAATTTTAGGTATTTATTAAATGCTTTAAATGTTATTTATTTTCAAATCCGACGACTCTACAGCACACGTTTTAAAAAGGATAATTATTGGCGATTTTCGGAATTCGGAACTGCAATTAAATCTTTTTTTTTTATTACGACTCGTTTTCAGAATTCGGAACAGAAAACAAAATCCACTTTTTCTAAGACAAAAACTTATAACTCGATAAAAACTTCAAAAGTTAATTAAAGTTCATTGTGCAAATCATTAAATCAAATATATAATCAAATAAAATAAAATGAAGATATTAGAAACACATTGAAAATAGAGTATAAAATAGACTATACATTGAGTCAACTAACATCAAATTATTTGGCTTTAAACTAGAGCTTAAAAATCCAACAACTTTTTACTGAAATACTTAAATTCATAAAAACTCTATTTAAAGTCCTTGTCAAAGTAGCTGAAAGCTTTTAGTAAAAAGTTAAGTGCAGTATAATCTAAAATCTAGAATCCAGAGGTTTTCCAGCCAAAATAATTTTGAATTTTCGTTTTGTTCTGCCCAAATTCTCACAGAACACGACCCAAAGCTTTATAGGGAAAAACTATTAAATGCAAATTATATGAGTATCATTATTGTACACGGCTGGACGACAAACAAGACTGGAAGCCACCTTCGATGCATACAAATTAAGATTAGATGGGAATTCAGTCAGTACTCGTTTCATAAACTTGGCCAAAAGCGTTGGATTTTTTCTTACGCTTACAGCTAATTAAATTGAATTCAATTGAAATTTAGAACGTTGCGCATGGCACGTGATTCAAAAAGAAGCACTGCGACTTCTTTGGCTCTTTTGTTTGGCTTTGGGTTTGTGTTCGGGTTTCGGGCTTAAATTTGGGTTCGAGTTTTTTGGGGGCTTTGTTTTTGTCAGTGGCCCTTTTTTGGCTTTAATATGAAACGTAATTAAACGAGTGGCAACGGTAAATGCGTAATAATGAAAACTTTATGGCTTTTCGATAAACGTTTCAGATAATAAGGGGTATATATGGAGGTATTTATACTTGTATAGAGAACAGCGGAAACGTGTTCTGAAATTGAATGAAAAATCGTGACTTTTGACTAAGGGGACTAGACTTAAAGTCAGTTAACACTAAAAATCCCATTGAATTAGATCGGGGAATGTCCGTTCAAAGATTATATCGAATTCGTTTGATTTGAGTTCAATTCCATTTGTAAACGTTTTTTTGGTTTGGCTTCACGCACATTTTCCATTTAGATGCATACTCAGTTGACTTTTCCGAATTGTTTACAATTGCCAACGAGTTGCCCATTCAAAAAGAGTATATCGTATATTTTTCGCTTTTTATTTTCGCTAGAACAACAAATAAAATTCCGAAAATACCGAAAAAAAACTGCTGAAGAACTAAAAAACTGAAAAGCCGAAAAACCGAAATTCAACCGGAAGCCAATGTAAATAAAATGCAGGGCGATGTTTGTTTCTGTCAAAAAAAAAGAAGAGTAAAAGAAGAAAAAAACTGAATACTTTGATCTATACCCCCCCAATGCGTGGCATCCCCTTCCCCCTGCAGTTAAACAGCTGCCCAACGCATCAGTCAAAGGCATTGAATGTCTACCCCTCTCTCTCCCCCTCTCGCTGTAAAGGGTTTAAAGTTACTTTTAGAACATTTTGGTTGAATCTGAAGAATTGTTTACACATATTGTGTGGCAGGCACATTTGCGGGGGGTAGTTGCCACAGATAATTAGCGGATGCGCCACGTTTCTCCGGTTTGCATTTCAAAGTGAAATTTAACTAAATGAAAATCCAAATGAAAACGAAATGGAAATGGAAAAGGAAAAGGAGAACCTGAGAGGGAAAGTAGTGCTACTTTGAGACTTGTTTCAAATTGATTTATTTATTTGATGTTTTTATTTGTTTGTGTTTGGCCAATTCCATGGCGCTTACCCCTTTTTCCAGCGTCCTCACTCAATCATCATCTGGCGAGTTGGCTTGAATTTTGGGATTGATTCAATGTCCAAATGTTGAATAACAAATGAAGCTGCGCCAAGGCGTTGAAAGATGCGTTTGTGCAGCATAAACTAAAACCAAGTATATTGAGGCCAAGTGGACAGGAATAAAAAAAATGTAAAAAAACGAGTGGCAGCTAATGCCAAACAAGTTAAGACGCCCACAACGATCCGACATGCTCCAAACACCTGGCACCTCAGTTTATCATCTTCCCTTTGGCAAATCCCCAGCTTCCTACATGTCCCCACGACAGCCAACTAATGCCTTGACATGGCCAAGACTTGTGTTAAAAGAAAATATAAAAACGGATAAATTAAAAAATTGTTAAAGCCACACTTCAATTTACCCTATATTAGTGAACATGCTTAAGATTTTCGCTTTCATTCAGAATATTCGGAATAGCTTTTTACAAAATTGTAAATTAAATTCAAATTTATTGAACAAGATGTATTGCATAAACACAGTTAGAAAAATATGTAAAACCATATAAAATTAGCATTAAAAAATTAAAAAACCGCAGGATAAGAATGGAGAAAGAATATTAAAAGCTGTACATAAGCTCACACATCCCTTTCGCACATTCCTCTGCCTGCAGGGTATCAATAGTAGTAAATTCTCATCATCATTATCAGCATCATAATTATATACTCCCCCACTAGAGGAAACTGAAAGGAAGCTGTTCACTTTGCAGCTGGTGTGCATTTGAAGCGATTTGAAGCGCTCCTCGTTTACGTTTAATTGAGTTTATTGATGCATATTTGAAATCAGTCAGAGAGAGGAAGGGAAGAGCGAAAGGGAAACTCTCGGCATCGATTGTAGGCGGTTGGCGGTATTTTTTTCAGGGGGTTTGGGCCAGCACTCGAAAGTGCAAAAATGCAATTAATTAAGCGCATTTATTTGCACACTCAATGGCCCGTGAGGGAATCGAACGCGTGCCGCAATGCTGGAGTATCTCATGGATACATTTCTATAGCTAAACTGACAAATGGATATGGGTAGAGAGTAGGAAGCGATCTATAGATACTTGTTGATTAACGATTGGAGCTCTACAGTATTTCTTACAAATATATGTCAATTCACCTATAACAATTTTTTATTTCTATTTTTATAACTTTAACTTAAATTTAGCTCAATCCATCGTTAATCTTCATTTCAGCACATCTCCAATGTCCATAAAACAATTTAGCTTGAAGTATTTAAACCAGTTTAGTTCTTAAGCGATGCTTAATGGACATAAATAAACACGTAACCCGTTTAATAAAATTGCACAAACTCGTATTGTAGGATTATAAATGAAGTCAAAAGTCATAATTTACAAGCATTTAATGTCTGCTCCATTTTGGCTTTAAGATTACTCTATCTTTCACAAATTTAAACAGCTACATTAAATTGACATTATTTCTACAAAGACAGCCATTTTATTCAATTAACTATCAACATTTTTATCCAGAAAACCACTTACAAAAATGTTGAGTTAAGTTTTATATTACGAACCAGATATTCTCTTTATTATTCAATGGATTTATTAAATTAAGAAAATTATGTTTATATCATTAAAAATTAGCTTTGTTCTGTTTTATTCACAGTGTTAACGTTACATTAACATTAACATTAATGTTAATCATTAAAAACACAGAGACTGGTTTCAAAATAGAACTCCTTGTTTTATTTAGAGTATTATTCAATGTTTATCAGTAAATCAATCAATGTTAATATTGCTATAAAATTCTCAAAAGTAAATAAGTACAATTTTAT
The DNA here is from genome assembly GCA_035047525.1 of Drosophila quinaria. Lineage (NCBI taxonomy): Eukaryota > Metazoa > Arthropoda > Insecta > Diptera > Drosophilidae > Drosophila > Drosophila quinaria. Next base: position 192,030 of record JAWNPO010000334.1, on the reverse strand, counting down.
TTAAATTAAATCATCCAATCTGTAATCATCACACTGTCATCATCACATTTCCTATTCTGCTATTGTCACACTGTTAACGTTCTATTCGCACTTCTGCTATTGTCACACTGTTAACGTCAACTTAACAGTCATTTAAAATAATTTTCAAAAGCTAGCATAACAATTCTCTAAAGCTGCAAGCTTTCTCCATTCTGCTATCATCACACTGTTAAAATATAGCTTTTAACATTTCTTAGATTATGTCTTTGCTTCTCAAATTCCAGAGACATAATTGTGGTCAAAATAGATGGTTTTAACGAATGACACCATGTAATCACTCACGTGACCCCGCTGCATGACTGATGACCAGACCACAGTTGACCAGTTGTTATGAGGCCTAAGAACTGTAAAAAATCTCCGCGCACACACCCACACACTCACACTCACATTGACATGCACATTCACATAATTACACAATCACATATACGTATGCTGGGTAGCAAAGAGTTCATTAAACGCTGCGCTTCTAATTAACGCGCAATCGAGTTAATTTCTCTTCTAACCGAAGCGGTTAATTAAGAGTGCAGACAGAGTTGGAGTTGGAGTCGAGAGCTGTAGATGACGAAAGGGGGAGGAGCTGTAGAGAAGAGGGGGAGGGAAGCTAGTCTGGATTGGCAAATTATGCGCTAATGTGTCAGCAATTGAATGACTTTTCAACTATTTTCACATGATTGGCGTCTGGCCTTTTTTCATTGGCAACCGATATGCAATGGATGCCAGAATAGAGGAGGATGCATCTCGGTTCTCGGATCTCTGGTCAATGGTAATTCAATTAAGTGACGCCAGCGGTCGGTCCATTGTTTAGTTTGTTGAACCCAAAGCCGAAACGACTTATCATCGAGGCATTTGTGAGAGGCGGCAACTATAAACTGGCTGTCGACTGACTGATCCGCTTTAATGCTAATGCCCAGCTAAGAGACAGCTCGGTTGGGAAAGAGTGTGAAAGAGAGAGAGAGTGAGAGAGAGAGAGTAGGGAGCGAGAGGGAGCTTAACCCGCAGCTAAATGTGCAAATGGAGCGCCCGCAGTTTCACAGCGTCGTAAACCAGGTGACTTTAGTAGCTCAGTGGCACAGCAGCAGCGGCAGGTGTGCGTCTTTCCAATTGGTCAGCTGCACACGCACAGCCAGTGGCTCTGCGAGGGCAACCTAATAAGTTCTTGATTATAGTGCCGATCAAAATGTGTGAGCATGCGAAAATTAAGATTATTTCTTACTTTGAGAAATCTAAGAAAATAATTAGACGAAGGGCATTTAACAAGTTGTTTCGTAGAGTTTTATCATAAATGTTTGAAAGTTACTCAACAAGATTAATTTGTTAATTAAGTTCAGACATTAATAATGAAAAAGATAGAATAATTTGATTAATTGAATCTGTGGTGACTGTGTCAGGTTTATTATTAAAGTCGTTGTAAAAGAAATATAATAAAATTAAATTTAAAATGATTTTCCATCGAGTAATTTTCTTCATTTTTTAAAGATGTTTACATAAATAATATTAGTTTCATCAAGTTGCTGCCTTTTTAAATCAATGTCAGTAATTGTTATATTTTAATTTTCCAGTTATAACATATCATAGATACTTTGTTGGCAGCCCTCGCTGTCCACTCAGCAAGTGGCTTAACGTCGACGCCTTTCAGTGAGTCCTGCTTATCAACGTAGCGCCATAAAAACCACTAATATGACTAAAGGTATTTGCAAATCAAATTCAAACTGGAAACTCGGCACTCAGCACACAACACACAACTCACAACTCACAGCAAAGTGTGAAAATTATAATAGAATTCAATAAAGTTGTCGGATCTCTGACGTCTTTTCTCTTAATTGCAGCCTCTTGACGTGTGCATAAAGTAGCAAGTCTTATGATTTCAATTAAAGAGTAAAGTGATGAGTGGATCAGCACCACCTCATGCACCACCTCATGCCCCACTCCATGCACCACCACCATAACTGCAATCATTCCGTTCCATGCGGCATTAAATTACGTTTTTATTTCGTTTGCCGTAAACCGGAAATTGCGACATACGCACGGAAGTCAAGTCAATAAATGGCCGTTGGTTCACTACACCACTTCACCCATCCGAAAGCCACCACTACCACCCAATCAACACTCCCTTCCCCCTTTCTGTCGCCACTCAAGTTGCAGAAACTAGTTACACGAATCATGAGAATAAAGTAACAAATATAAAACTGAGCATTTATGAAACTTCGAAGTGTCCGAAAAAGCGCAAGGCAAGTCAAAATGAATTGCCTTCCTGCGCTTTCGTCCCCTTCCCCTATTTCCCCTCTCTACCTGAAAATAACCAAAAAATTGAACAAGAAATTGCAAAAAATTGTTTTTCAATTAAAAAGTTTTTGCTGTGTGCAGACAAATTTGCCATTCAATTTGCCCACAGGACAGTTCAGTTTATGTGTGTGTGCGTGTGTGTGTGTGCGTATGGGTGTGTGTGTGTGTGAGCGTGTGTGCTTGACAGACGAAAAGAGTTTTAAAGGGGCAGACAGCGATAACAATTTTGTTGCATTATAAAATATACATACATATTTCTTCAATTTTCCATTTCCAAATACAATTTTCAATATTTGATTTTATGAACTTGCTTCCTTTTATTTATGAAAATTTGTTACTCAGACTTAAAAATGGTCTTTTTGTTTTTAAGATACAATATTACATATTCTTAACATAATCTTTTAAATAATTGTCGATATATTTTAAATATTCAAGTAACAGCATATGATTAAAATTCTTGTAAGATGTATGCAGCAAAGTTAGGATAATTATTTTTATTTTCAATAGCTAATATATAGTACTTTTTTATGATCAAAGTAAGTCTGCTTTTACCGATTAGCTTATCCAGTTTTATCCGAGTTACAACTGTGGACGACCACACACAACGGTTCCAAGGTGTTAAATACTCGTACCCTATGCTGTCCAAGGTCCAACCATTTGTTGACCGATGTCTTAAAGGAACCTTCGATAAGGTTGTCTTGAAGTTTGTATTTCATTTAGCGCGGAGTTTACTCAATTGCATGAGTTTGTCAGATGGATATGGCGGGCCATAAATTAGGCATAATGTGAGCATATTTTATGGCGCACCTGCGCCACCTCCGCTTCCTGGCGGGGTCATTAGGCAGTCAAGGAGCATAGCCAAAAAAAAGTAAGAAAAATAAGAAAAGAAAAGAAAAGTGTAGGAAAAAAGGGGAAAATATTTGGGCTTGTCGAGTTTGTTTGCCGATAATGTCGCCTTCGATTATTGTGATGCCGCGCACGTACTCGAATGATTCGAAAACCGCAACCCAAACTCGAACCCGAACTCGAACCCAATGCCAAAACTAAACCTGAACTCACAGCTGAACCCTTGCCAGGTTCCCCAATTCAGACGATAAGCTGCTTTTGTGGCGTTTGGCCATTGCTAATCTTAACACAACATTTAACTCGGGTGGTTGGGTGAATTCGAGGTGGATCGGCTATCTTGGAGCATTCACCACCCACACACCCAGCGGGGAGTGGCAGCGTCCATTCGGGCCACGTGTGCAACATTAGATTCGTCTCATTGCAGCGGCAACATCGCGTTGCACGCGCCACTCGCCAAGGCCTCGGTTCAGGCCAACTTCGTTCTCGCCAAGATGCAATTGACTTGAACTAATCCAAATATTATCGCAGCCGTGCAAAGACAGCAACAAATACAACAACAGGCAACATCATTAAAAAATTGTGTGCTTTTGATTAATAACAAGAACTTGGCACGCGTTGTCCCTTTCCCTCCCTTTATCCCCTCCTCCATCCCTTTTTCCATTCTTCCCTGGGGCGGCGCTCAGCTTTTGATCAAATTTTTGGTAAATATTTGCGTGAAGCGATAGGAAATTTACACTGTCATCTGGCAAAGCGGACAGAAAGGGATTTATCAGTCGGTGATATGACAATTTGTAATTGCAGAACTGTAAAATCGAAGCGATTACAAAAACCCACGGAGTGAAAGAAAAAGAGAGAGAGAGAAAGTTGAAAGAGAGAGATGGATTCTAGCGTTTACTCGCAAATTGCGTGGGCAGGTGACAAAAGTGCTGGAAATTAGGAACTGTTTACCTTTCGAGATATGAAAGGCGGAACAAATATTCTAATGAACAGCTGAAAGTGGAACACAATGATAAGCAAATTGATTGTTTTCCTAAGTACACAAAAATACATTTTTACACTCTTTTGATGAGCTCAAGTGCAACATATTTGCACATGATTCTTGAAAGTTTAGAACTAAGCAGAAAAATGTTTTTAAATTTATTTTGATTTTTGCAGATTGTTTCAGCAATCCGTTTTGATATTATTTTATATAATGGTTATTTTTATTAACATTATTATATATAATATATGTATATAAGATAGATTGCTGTATAATATGAGTTTGAGATTGACAATAGCATTAACTATAATTTTGAATTTATATTGTTAATATAGTTCCAACAAAGAAATTTTTAAGCCAAGTCTCATCAGATTGTGTTTCTTTTGAACTTAAAAATATGTTTTTTCTTCTTTCCCATAACGATAACTAAATTTAGCAAAACTAAATTTAATTGTCTTTAGCCTCTACTCATTTTAAGTCCTCAAGTTTTTACTAAAACACTTTTCTGGAGTGTAAAATAATTACACAATCTTTGACTAGAAAATCAAGTTCGAATTCTGTCAGTATTGTGAGTTCGTATTTGATAAATTGTGGATTTAGGTTTTGCATTAGAGCTACGCCTCATTGCGCATTCCTTTCCAATTATAATTTCATACCCTGGCCAAAGTTGAGGAACTGTGGTAATACAGTAAACTCTCTGACGGCGCTGTGGCAATGTTGAATCATTAGGCATAATTTATGAACGCGACATCAATAAAATGCAGAGTGTTTCGGTAGTGTATTGTCTTGGTTCTCTAGATGACGACAACTTTCTAAATTTTTGTCAAAAATCGTAGCTACTTAGGCATGCGTACAATTTATAATGCAATAAATCAGATGCAAATGGCTTTTACACAAAACGAACTCGACGCGAGCCAATTATTTTAATCGCTTTTCGTCAACGCCAAGAATGTGAATGCGAGAGACAGTAAAAGAAAGAAAGAGAGAGAGAGAGAGAGAGAGAGGGAATTGAGCAATTCGGTGTAACATAAAGTGCTGGATGCTCTTTAGAGCCGAAGAGCTTTCAACACCCAGTCGAAAAATGTTTGACAAGCAGCGCACTAAGAGGAATGCAGTCTTAATGGCATCTCGCTACCTCCCCTCTCCCTCGCACTCTCTATTTCTCTGTTCCACTCATAAAAATACCAAAAATTACTTTCACTCTACAAAGAGTGTAACCCCAACCCAAAATTCAAAGTCCAAAATCAAGTCGAGTAGCGTGTTCCAATCGTGAAAAGAAAAACGAGAGATGGGAAGGGAAACGGAGAGGGGGCGGAGGTGGAGGCGCCACTCGTAGCATTCGATCCAGCGATACAAACAAATTATAAAATCCATTTATTTTATGTACCGAAATCCCAAAGCAGGTGAACATTTCGAGGCGCCGCTTAATCATCAAGTGTTAGATTGGACCCAAAAGAAATGACCATCCATTCAAATCTGGTTAGCAAAGGGTTACAAAAGGTTAAAATGAGTGAGGTGAAAATGCATTGAAAAGTCGAAAGCTCAATTTTCATGAATTTTAATTTAAAATCGACAACTTACAGTAGTCTGTTTATTCGCAGAAATGAGCTCAGTTAACTATGAGAGGAGCTGATTTACAAAATATATGTGTAACTGAAATTAAAAAAAAATCGCTTAGAAATTCAGTATTTGCATGCGAAACAATGATCGAAATAACATTTCGTTTAGAAATTCAGTACTTGCATCTGAAAATTCGTTAGAATTAAAAAGACTTTTTATTTATATTTAAATCAGATAAGGTACTGTTTGTGTGACGTTCAATAACTATTACACAGATATTCCTATTTAATATGATCTTACCTTTTTTTTCTTTTATTTATTTATTTAACATTCTAGTGCTAAGGAACTTATGATTATTGCACTAGACACAACCTGATTCAAATGACTTAATCCTATAATCTTAATAATTACAATTTTTAATATAACTTGTTTTTGAATTATTTTAAATAAGATTGTTTAGGTGCATAGAAAGTTTGGATTTTAAAAGGGATGCGATTCTAATTATCTTTAGGTCGCCTTAAATCTTAAATTTTGGATAGAACAATTTAAGACTTTTACGAGTGTTACGAAATCTAAAATAAGAGTATTGTGGACCCCCTTTAATTTCCACTTATCTCATTCACATTCACATTTCTCGATTTTACCTGCCTTTGCCTTTCCCATCATCTCATTATCAACTCATCTAGTTTGGTTCTTATCTCGCTGGAACGACGCATCATCGTTAGATCAGTTGGCTGAGAGACAAATTGTCAGTGCTCGAATTCTGGTTAAAAGGGCACAGTTGTATGCCTAAGCCTTTTGGCCAACTGTTGATGGCCATTTGAGGGTCGTCGTTGTTGTTTGGCGACAACAATAATTCAAATGAGCGCCACATTATTCAAAGTCTTGTGACAGTCAACGCGGCGTTAACGAATCGAGTCAGTCACACTCTCTGTCTCTCTCTCTCTCTCACTATCTCTCTCTCACTATCTCTCTCTCTCTCTCTCCATCTCTCACACACACACATAATCACTCTACTGCTTCTGGTAAACTTAGTTTTGATTCATGGTGGGCACTCATTGTAGTAGTTTATGTTATTGTTGTTGTTGATGTTGTTGGTTGCCTAATCGCCAAGGCGACACCTTCGCTCGTAGGCGCACATTATCCACATCATCAGGAGGCAACTCCAAGTTGCCAGTTGCCAGACCGTAACTAAAATGAGATGCCAAACAAAATGCAATTACGTCTTTTGCCTGTGTCGACTCTACCCTTTAAGATCCCTGAATTAAGGTCTGACCGGCGAATAAAATTCCTTATCGCGCTGATAGTCAGCCCTGACAGAGGGAGACAGAGAGAGAGAGAGGAGAGAGAGTGAGAGAGGGTGAGACAGAGAACAAGAGGGAGAGAGATAAGTGCCGGCAACAAAAGAAGCTGCTGCAATTAATCTTCGCTTCTCAGTTGCCTTCAAGGTGAATTGTGTGGCATGCGCCCCGGGGCAGCAACATACACACACACACACACATACACACACAAGTGTGTGAGTGAGTGTATGCGTATGTCAGAAACTGCGCTACACTTAGCGAAAATATAGTAAGTATAGCATAGTACACTCCATATTATAATTATTTATTATTATTATTATTCTTATAATTAACTCTTAAGAAATATATATAAAAGGTTGAGGTTTATAAGTTTTAGATAATAAATAATTTTTCAAGTTTAATAAAAACTATTTCTAAGCGCAGGTTTATATTTATGGCATAATATTATAAAGAATTTTCTAAGGCCTTACAAAGTTCTAGTTTGCACAATTATAATTTTAAACTTTAAAGAAAAAGCTATTAAAATATTTTTACTTTTATTTTGAATTTTTGTTTAACTTTGAATAGAAAGTGGAAGGAAATAGGAACTAAATGAGATTAAAGGTGTCTCCTACATCCGTCTAGAACAGCGGTGGGCACTCAGTGTCTCCGGGAGCAGCTACTGCTCCCAAAAGACTCACTGTTGTTGATGTTGCTGTTATTGTTGAGCTCCCGAATTCAGATTTCGTGCCCACCGCTGGTCTAGAAGATGGTTTAATGTTTATTTTAAAATATAATGTCAAATACATATTTTTAACATTGAGGAATCACAATTAATTTCAAGCATTCAAGTATAGACGTCAATGTTTTTTCGAGTGTAATTCCGTTGTTGCCTGAAATCCTCTGATGTCGGACTGCATTCAACTTTAACTCATTGAATTATAAATTATTGTTGCTGTAGATGCTTTTGGCAAGCGTGTGGTAAACGTGGCCAACAAACTTTGGCATTGGCCATTGACAGCTATTTTTGGCTGCTAACCCCAAGCTCCCCCTTTTGTCGTGTGACCCCAAAGTAATTTGCCTTATGATTTTTGCCAACCTGAATGCCAGGCCAGTGTGCTGGCAACGTGTGAAAAAGTCAGTCAGGCGTAAGTGCGTCCAGAGTTGGGAACAGGAAAGGGATGCGAGAACGTATGTTATGGGTTAACACACCTTTTGTGCATAATTTGGCCAGAATATGCAGTCGAGTGTAAGACATGGACACAGACAACTAATCACCTGGAAGTAATTCCTATCTATGCGATTTATTGATTTCGTCTGACATTGAAAACATTGTTGATGACTCCATTTTTGGGCAAAGGGATTTGGAATCTTTCCTGAACCTCAAACTAAACTCACAGCTGTCGCTTAGCTATGAGAGTTTACTTTGAAATGATTTAATAATTTTGTAGCCACAATTCAAAGTCGAAACGCAACTTGACCCACATTTCTGTGGAGTTTCATCTCGTGGTTTGGCTCCCCACTTTTATCTTAAGTGCACTCTGAAGCGTTTTATTTATTGCACGACTTTTTGTCGCTCTCTTTGTCTGTCCATTGCTCATCTCAGTTCTTTCTTCGAGAGAGTGTTTCATAACTCAGAGCCAAAGTCCCAAGTCCCAAGTCTCGATCCCCGATCTCCGATCTCCCAACAGTCAATGGACCACACGTCGTCGTTATTGTCAAGTGTCGCCGCTTTTAGATATGATGGTACCATCGTCTTTCATCTCATCCAACGAACAGTGGGCAGCCAGGCAGGCTGCGTGTGTGGCTTTTATTGTCAGGCCATAAAAAAAATAAACAAAAAAAAATAACAAAATAGACCAGAGAATAAAATTAAATTTTGTCTATTTGTTACATTTTGAGCGCATCTCTTTGTGTTATTTCGTTTCCCTATTTTTTCTAATTGCATAGACTGTTTCCTCATCTAAAAGCATTTGGTGGCATTTTCTAAGTTCTGTTTGTGTTTTTTTATTGTAGCTCACAAACTGAATGTATGCATTTGTGTGTGTAGATTTGATGATGTAAGTGCGATAAGAACAAAATTCCTTTCACTCTGAACTTGAACCCAAAAGCAACTGATATGGCATTCCCATATTACAAATTGTAAATATTGTAAAAATGTGTTATTTTAAAAAACTTTGAAAACATGATGCTTATTTTTCATAAAAAGTTTTTATAGCAACATACTTTTAAGCAGTTAAAATTATACATTCATTTCAACTTATCAAACTGATATACTTATGAATGAAATCAAATATATTGCTTACTGGATTTATTTACATGCATAATTTTATGAAATACAAATATTTTACAAGTTCGAAGAGTTCTTTTTAGGACGGATCCACATTTTTGATTCCTTAACCAGAAAATAATTGTGAAGGTCTTCAACCCAGACTTTCGTACGCTGTCCATTAAGATTGCTAAATAAAATAAATTAGAAGAAATAATATAATAATATTTCCGTTTAATTGATGAGTCTTTTACCCTGTATCCCAATTATCGAGCCACCAACCGCCTTCAGTACTGAAAATGCTTTTATTTTTATCAAAAGTGGAAAACTTTCTATTTGTAGAACTTCGGAGGATGTCTCCAATGGTGCCGGAGTGTTGACCCAATGATTTAAGCTCGTAGTCCTCTGTCTCATTGCCCATCAAAAAATTATCATATTGTGCATGTCTAAAATTTTCTATAATTTTCAATTGTATAAAAAGCTCGTGTGGCTGTGAAGATGTCATTTGATGTAAATTCTCCAGACCTATGAAGAACTCGTCACTGATGGATCCAAATCCAGCTTTATATTCGTTCCACTTGCGGTCAAAACTTAAACTGCAACATTTTCTCTGTATAAGTGTCCAGCTGGATTCACAGTAGACAGAAAGTGGACCAAAGTTGGGTACGTCGATTTTATAAATACCATCTTTGTTTTTGGACTCTAGACAACTCTTGGGCAGAGCCTCGAGACCAGTGTTTTTTAACTTGTCTGCAGTAGTCTTAGAGTTATTGTTTTCAATCATTGCTCGACTGAATTCTGTGCTCTTCTCAGCGAGGAAATTCTTGAAACTCTCTTGTAATTTTGTTAATTCTTCGTGTAAAATTTTTATGATTTTCTCCGCACCTTGCAGGTCGGTTTGGGCCTGCAATTCTTCTAATTTCGATTGACACTGTTGCAGCTCATTATTATTCTCTTGATATAGTTTAAAGTAATTGTCATCTCGGGGGTTCCCCATGTTTGAACCGACATTAAAATCAATTGTTTTGAGCTGCTCTTCAATTTGTAAATTCAACAATTGCAATTTTACATCATTTTCTTGTATTTTCTTTTCCGATTCACTCATTAATTCACTTGAATCCGCCAGAGATGAGTTGTAGAATATTAACAAGGCAACAAAAAGTGTCCAATAATTTTGTATTGTTTTCAAATATTACTCGTACTTTTTCCGCTTCTTCCGCTTATCTCTGCAACCTACAAAATGCAACTGAGACTTTACTCCGAAAAAAATTACTGCGTGCTGTATTATCAGCACTTCTAATAATGCTCTCTATTAAAATGTCATCTCTCTCAGCGTAACGATTAGATGCAATAAAAATCATTTGAAATATTTTCTAATTTACAACTATTAACAACCCTCTCAGAAAAGAATAAAATAATAATATTTTAATAAGTTCACAGTTTATTAATTGATCTGAGAACTTCCACATGTATATTTTAACATGCCCAATTGCAAAACAAATTTTTCTTTTTTTCCTTCATAATCGGACGTATCATCATTTGTACCGATCTAAAACCTGTCGGCCAGGGTTGACTATAAGCTGTATTCAGATTGCTGAAAGTTGTACAAATAAAATACTTAATCAATTTGGTTTTTAAAGAGACTTTTCAATTGATATAGCACACCTTCCGATTCCGCTTCGATCGTAGGAAATCCACCATCTCCTATTAACATCGTAAAATACATCGCCAGCAGTGCCGCTGTATAGCCCCAAGGATTTTATTTCATAATTAGCAAATTTTTCTCCAATCTCAAAATTATGGTAATTGGCGTAGCGAATCTCCCCACTCGGACTTTCAAGGTAAATATACAACTCGTGGGGCACAAACGATGTCAGTTTGTGTAGTTTTTTGAGGCCTATGAAAAAACTACCGGCGATGTTACCAAATCCATTCTCGTACTCCTTCCAACCTCGATTCAATTCCAAGTTGTCATTGGTGCGTCTCTGGATCACAATCCAGCCGGGTCCAGCCATCTCTCCATCGCAGGCGACTTCAAAAGATTCATCCGGTAGTCTTATATTATGTATTCCACTAAGTTTTCCATCTGGCAGACATAATGTTGGATATATTCCCAATAGTGTCGATCTAAATATGCCGGTCAAATATGGGTTTTTATTCAGTTGCTCTATCTTGTTGTCGTGGCTCATTTCCTTATCAAGATCAGCGATTTCCTTTTCTAGTAATTGTAGCTCTGCCTCAGTCTTTCTGCATTTTTCTTCATTGATTTGGATTTGTGATTGCAGATCTTCAAAACTCTTCGAGCGTCCCTCGTCGGCAACGCTATCAGCAATGACCCTTGCACACACCAACAATACAATCACCAGCTTTGTTAACAATGCCATTCTAAGAATATATAACAATTATAGTATACAAATTAAAAACCAAATATATACAAAATTTAATTAACAATCCGTATTCACTCTTAATTCAGCAAAACATGAAAGTGAACTGCCACTTCAACGTATCAGAATTGTTATTATAAATCAAATACAGACGAGCTTCCCTAACTTGAATCACCATTATCCAAAGAAAAGGTTCGAGTTAGGGAGATATTCGAGTTATAGAGTTCTTTTTCCTAAGTGAACTAATTTTACTGCCACTCATTTAGTTCGAGTTACAGAGAAATTCGAGTTATAGAAGTTAGAGTTAGGGAAGTTCAACTGTATGTATATTAGGGTGGTTCAATTTTCTTCGACCCAATGCGGGTATCATAATCGTAATCTACGGTGAATTCTAAAAACCGAGCTTCTGATTTTTAGAGTGAAATATGGGGAATCGTATCATAATTTCTTGTTTAAAATCGGAAGCTCGCAAATGATTTTAGACCTATACATACAAATTGACCCACTCTAATGTATATACTATATACGCATATATGCACTGTACTTTTTAAAAATCATTTTAAATATGATTATTGTATTATAATCTTAATTTTCTGGATCAAATTTAATCTCAGAAAATACTTTTAACACACTTCTTTGAATACCAATAAATCTGATTGGAGATTTCCCAATACTTGCAAGACATGTTGGATTATTTTAATTATTTGGATTACCCCCAGACTTTGTAACTTTTCAAATATATTGATTTGATTCAGGCTTGACTCAGTTTTGCTACAACTACAACTATACAATCATTCTAAATTTCAAAGTAGATTGGTAAAATTATAAATTATACTTTATTCTCTCAGTAATTAAATATTTTTAAACGTACATATACAAATGTACAATTTAGCTAATTTTGTATTTGAATTAATTGTTGTTCAATGTTGTTACTATTGGGTCGTATCATGATAAGAACTGATTTCAGGGAATAAGTCCAGCCCAGCCATTCGTCCCAGAAGATGCCCTCGCCTTGGCTGTCATAGTCGACATCCGCATACAGATATTTTCCATTTAAATTACTGGAAATACATACAAAATTATTTATATTTGAGTTTATTTGATAAGCATAGATTATAGGAACCTCAGTCCACATTTGGAATACCACCAGCCGCCGTATAACTTCTCGGCACAATTGCCGTCATCTGAGTCCCTATCATGATCATAAGTACTGAACTTTTGATTGACATTGTACTGCAGGGAATCCCCAGCGGTGCCAGAATATTCCCCAAGAGAATTCAGAGAATAATCCTCATCGGCACTGCCTATCTCAAACTTAGAATAGCGGGCAAAGCGTTGTTCCTGCTCAAAGTTTTCGAGATGAATGTAGAGTTCATGCGGTGCAGACTTTGTGATCCGATGCAGTTGCTCCAGGCCCAGAAAGAATTCTCCCGTCGGGTCGCCAAAGCCATTCCGATACTCAGTCCAATTGCGATCGAAATTCACACTGCCATTTATGCGTCTCTGAACTACTGTCCAGCCGGGTTCTGAAACTTGTCCATTGCCCAGAATCTTAATGGGCTTGGCCTTTAGTTCTAAAGATACAGTCGGTAAAGATACTTGATTATCTAAATTTAAAGTATGTGCCATATTAGAGAAGACTTGAAATTTCTTTTTCTTACTTTGATCCTTTAATAATTGAGATCCATTTTTTATTTGTTTGTCCTTTTCCTCTTGGTGTGTTTCTGAATTCTTTATTTGCTGTGTCAACTTATTTATTTCTTCTCTTAGGCTCCTTATGATCTCTGCACTCTCCTTTTCTCTGGCTTTCAGATCTGACTTCTCAGCATTTGTCTTTTTTATAATGGCTTCCAAATTGGCTATGGTATTTATATTATTAATAACTTTATCATCTTCTTCTTTTTGTTTTAGAATGTGCTTCTCAATATTATTTAGCTTGTCCATTGTGTTCGCAGTCTGAGCTTGAAGTTGCATTAATTGTAAAGAGTTATCATCGGGCTTTTTGTAAAGTTGATTATATATCTCCATGAACGTGTGTAAATCATTTACATTTTTAATTACGTTCTCATTCATCTCTTTTTGGAATTTCAAAAGTTCTTTTATTTGTTCACCTTGTTGGCCCACTTTTACATTAAGTTCTTCGTTACAATTCCCTATACAAAAGGAACTACCAATTGAAATTTGACTGCCTATGCACAGCGTATATAATAATATTATGAAAACCGAATGACTCATATTAGATCACAGAAATACACACACTTTGTTCCGAAAACCAAGTTATACTGAAGGCGGAATACGCATCGAACCGTACTTTATTTTCAACATGAAATTTAACTGAAATAGCACACAAGTGATTAAATTCATTTTTAGACCCCGTATTTAAAAGAAGCACAGGGGTCCATTAACTTTGTCACAAAAAAAAAATGTGCGCAACAGGCAGAAGACACAGTTTACAAGTGATGACCACTACTATAAAGGGCCTTAAACCCTTTTTTTAGAAAATAATATTAAAAAAATAATTATCAGACCCTAATTTCCGATTATTTAAGTTCTATTTAGCTTGAAGAATAAGAAAAATTAAAAAGTTAAAGTAGAGTAAGGTAAGAGTAAAAGTAATTTGAAGTGAATGAATTAATGTAACTAATTTCTGATTTTTTTAGTTTTGTTTAATTTTAAAGATAAAAAATTTAATAGCTCGCAATTCGAATATATGAGTTTTTAGTAACCAGTAAGTAAGTAAGCTTGTAAGCCCGACAAGATAAAAAAACAAATTGAAATGTTCACAATTTAATATGAATGAATATGTAGTTTCATTTAAAAAACTAAAAAATAAAATATGAATGATCAGAACAATTTTTTTGTTGTTTAAGATATCTGAACCAATAACGATTTATATAATTGTACTTTAAGCAATGTTTGCTTTTCTAGAGTAAGTAAGCGGTCTGCGACAGTCGAGTATGTTCGACTGTAGTACCGTCCACCAGTTTTTATTGTTTTTATTATTTCAGATAAGAAATTTCTAAAGGAATTTCCGTAAAGTAAAGAAATTATATTTAGCATTATCTCGATTGAGAATCACAACTGAACTATCATTCTACAGAGAAAGACGTCACATATCCGGGCTATTCCGGAAATTTTTAAGCCAAGGGCAAAAACTTAATTTTGTGAAAAAATGCATGTTTTTTAATAATGGTTGTTTTTTGTTTTAATAATTTTTGGGCTTCAAATTACAAAATCAAAAAAGTTTTACGGTGGTTTGGTTGTTCATGGCCGAGCCTAATCAATTAATTCCACTTTTTGCCTCTTAATTTCAATATTTCTTGTAAAAAAAAAGGGTATTTTCAATGGCCAAAAAAGGTGGTAAAACAGTCGTCTGAGTGTTTAGCGCTTAGCTCATCATAAACTTTGTTTCATTTTCTTTTATTTAAGATAAAAACTGTCTCGAATAGATATTTAATATATATTAATAATTTGAAAGAAAGTATGAGTGTAAAAAGTGTAACGTCCGTACCGTAACGTCCGCAACTGACAAAAACTAAGATTTTTAATTAACGAGACTACTTATCTGTATTTTTGATGCTGGATTGATATGGTCAATTATTCAAGTTAATTTGTTGTATTTGGATATTTTTTGTTTATAATGCAAAATTCGCTAATATACGCGCAAATGCACGTTAACCTAAAATCGACTTCCATTTTTTGTAACGTCCGCAACCAAACTTTCAGTAAGCCTAATTATTTTCCAAAAACAGTTAGGCTTTTATCTTAAAATAGGTTTTATAGCATTCTCAATGAAATGCATTTTCCGGAAAATTACATTAAAATTCACTGATCTGAACGCGAGCTCCAACAGTTTAAACATAAAAATTTGCGTACAAAAGTAACGTCCGCAACCCAGAAATAGCCCATATATATTTCTCAACAATTTATTAACCCTTTGCTCATATTTCGAGCTGTTGTAGCCTTCGTTTTAATTACAATTATTTCAAATATTTTTTGTGATGCTGTAGTACTCGTAAAATTGCAACTTTATCGCATACACTTCAAAGATTGTTACAAAACACATTTAATATACATATTTGTGTTGCTTTTGTGTGGCCCTTTTTAATGGGCCACTTCAATTGAAATTTGAGGCTAGATGTTGCCAGATCCCTCGAGTCTCAAGTGACAAGATGAGCTCTATTTTTTCGGTTCTGTCTGTTTTGAAGAGGCTTCGCCTTATCGGCGCTGGGAGCGTCATGTGCTGATAACCTTCACGAGTTTTTCAAAATCAAATTGAAATTGCTTTCATTTCAAATTTCAGTTTGTAGTTTTTAGTTTTCGTTGTCGCCTGAACTGAACTGAAAATCGATGTATTATTTTCAACCCTGAGCTGCATTGTTCCCACAATTTCGACATGCAATTTGCAAAATGTGTTGAGCATCTTTGAGATTAAAGAGGGCAGGAGGATGATGATGATGAAGGGTCTGTACAATTGATTGATATTCGAGCTGGCCGCTTGGGTAGCTGTTTACCAAAGTGATAACGTGGCCCAGATTATGCTGTGATCCGATCACCGATGAGACTCTGTGTGTGTGTGTGTTGCATCATTTTTCACATCACGTGCCACACGCGACCAAACGACAGCAAATTGCGACATTTTGCAACATGCGTCGCGGCCTCTTAAATTTCAACAATTGTCGCATCGAGTGGCACTTCCCCTCTCCCCTTTTGCTTCTGTCCCTGTCCCTGCCCCTGCCCCTTTGTCCTTTGCCTACACAATGCCAGCGGGAGTTGGTCCAGAGGCAACTTTTACCTTCCATTCTCCTTGCCGCCCTCCCTGCCCCTGAGTCTCTTTGGCGGCGTTTCAAAGCAGCTGCCGCATTTGGCAGCCTCCAAATGTTGCCAGAAATAAAACCAAAGCCTTCGCTTTGTCTGCGGCTGCCACTCATAATTCTCCTACTGCTCCTAGCCTGCCATTCCCTACCCTACTATATTATAGACATATTTTTATTTCTTTTAATTTTATTTTCTCACTTTTTTGGCAACTTGTCTGTGCAGTCGATGCGGCAACAAACGAAATTAAAATTCCAAATTAGCTTGTCGCAGTTGCAAATTCTGAAAGAAACTTCAAACGAAAATGGTGCAGTCGAGTATGCTCGGCAACTAAATACCCTGGAAAATAGTTTATTTATGATGTAGAGAGAGAATTCTCTGAATTATTTGTATGCTTTAAATATTAAGCTTGAAATGTAACATAAATACAGAATTTTTAATCACTACTCTTTGACTGTGTAGTCAAAAGCGCCTGTTGAGTTATAATACTCTTTTATGTTCATTTGTCTTTGGCATAAAAATGACGAAACTCAAATTCGAATGCAGCACAATACAAATAAATGTATTTTTGAAAAGAATATGAAATACGAGTAGCTTAAGAATATTTAAATATGACTAGAAATGATTTCAAATATCAGTGTTATCCTAGAATTACCCTCTAGACCGCAACCCTGATCGCCTAACCCTCCCTCCTCCTCCTCACCCTCCACCGCATTCAGTTCCGGGCAATCAGTGACCATTGAGTGCGTTCGTCGTTGCCGGATTTGTGCGTCATTATTATGTTTAATCTCCTGGACCGCTGACCCATGTGAAATAGGGGCAACCAACACGCAATCGAAATAGATTTTTCGGTTTTATTCTTTTGCCCGATTTATGGGAATGCGTTCAAGTGCGAAAAACAACAACAACTTCAAATCGCTAATGGATAAATGCAAAAACTATTCAAGTTGGGTGGGAGAAGGGAGGATAAATATGTGTGTGTGTGTGTGCCAAGGTATGGAACTGTGTGTGGATTGCTCACATTAGCCGGATGTTCGTTATGGTGGTGACCAGCTGCTCCTGCCTCCTTTCTCCTGCTCTCCCACTCTCTTTCTGCTTCCCCTACAGGCAAATGAAATTTGCAAACAATTCAAATTGAATTTGTAAATCGAATTTGACTTTGGAGTGTTGTGTTTTGTGTGTGTGTGTGGGGGAGAGATGCTGCAAATGAAGACATTTGACAACTTGATTGCTCTGTTGCATATGTACACATTGTAGTTGTTACAGGGCCACACCCACACACACACACACACACATATACACACACACACTTGCAGGTCCAAAAGTGTACAAATCACTCAACAAGTTGGCGGCTGTGGCGCATAAATGTCTCGCAGTCAAACTGCATTTTAATTGTCCAACATCAATGGGAGGCGCTTCGCCAAGTGATGGTCGATGCCAGCGGGAGAATAGCAATTGCTAGAGCGGCTAAAAAGTGTCTGCTCGACTGGGAGATACCCCCTGCACAGCTTTTAAGTGACTCAAACATTAAAGGCTGAAATATACATCATTTTTAATTTTATCTGCATTTTGATTAGTACGATGATAATGAGTGTGATCGACCGGGAGATACTCTGTAGTCAGTGCTAAGCTGGAATAGATCAGTTTCAGCATTTTTTTACACTACTCATATCGTTAAGTGTACAAATAAAATTGTGATCGACTAGAAAATGTCACACATAAATATAAAAAAAAAAAAATAAGATCGTCTAAAAAATACGCCTTTAAAAATTTTAAACATAATAAAATATAATACAGAAGAAGAGAAATACATATTTCAAATATTACAGTCGAACTTCCCTAACTCGAATCATCATTATCCAAGAAAAAAGTTCGAGTTAGAGAGACTTCGAGTTAGGGAATTTTTTTTCTGTCTCTTAAAAGAACTACAAATTCATTAGTGTTAAATTGTGAATTTTTTAATTTTTTTATTTTTTTATTTTTTTTTATCTTGTAGCGCTTACAATCTTACTTACAAAAAATAAAAAATCAGTAACTAGTGACTAAAAACTCATACGTTCAAATTGCGAGCTATTACATTTTTTTACATCGTTACAGTTAAACAAAGCTAAAAAAATCAGAAATGAGTTACAAAATATCATTCACTCTAAATAACTTTTACTCTTACTTTAACTTTTAAATTTTCTCTTATTCTTTAAGCTAAACAGAACTTAAACAATATGAAATAAGGGTCTGATAACTATTTTTTTTATATTATTTTCTAAAAAAAAACAGAAACAAAACGCAATTTATTGGTGTTTTCCCTTCAAGTGAGGGAAGTTCGACTGTATTTGTGCTTTTGTGATACCCCTTTATACAATTTCCACTGCTTAAAGGGTATAAAGCGGCATAGCAAGAAAAGCTCGTAAAACAGCGGCATAAGTCAAAAGGTTTTGGGTCTTTAAAAATTATGAGGTAAACAGACAAAAACTTGGAACTTGGAACTTGTCATAGAGTTCATTCGCATAGATCTCCTGCCGACCCGTTGCAGATGCGGCCCACATGTGTTCCGGGAACGGGAACGGGAAATGGGTACGGGTACGGGAATGGTTATGGGTTTGGGTTTGGGTTTGGGTTGTGGGTTTGGGAATGAAAAAGAAAATCAGGAAATGTGCCGCGTGCCGCATGCCGCGTATAACACGTGTGCCATAAATTTTATAGCATGTTGCATGTAGTTGTTGCATGTTCCTTTGAGTACGAGTTTGGCCTTTCCTGGTTTCTTTGAATGCGTCCAGTCCGGTCAAAGGTCTTTGCATCGTAAAACCGCTGACATTAACGATACTCGACTCTGACCAGCGAGAGATTCGATTCCACTATTGTCAGCTCCTAAGCATGTCGAGATACTTGTACTTATGTATATTTGGATTATTTGTCGCCAACATTTTGTGTCGCCCACACAAACTCGCAATTACGTTGTTTATTCTAGATGACAAGAGCCAAATGGGAAATGCATACAAATACTCGTATTCAGTACTCACACTCACACTCAAATTCCTATTCATATTCGTACTGGCACAAAAACCAAGTCACCAGCCAAGTCTGGCATTCAGCATCATCATTATCAACAATATCACCATCACCATCATCATGATCATGATTATCCTTTGTCAGAGCATGCAAACATGCAGACAAGGATGAAAAATGGAAGGAATCAAATGGCAAATAATGCAGACAACGACACTGCCAACAATAACACAAGTCCAAAGTAAATATAAACTACTAAGTATATGAACAAATAGAGCACAACGATCAATTGATACCCTATCTACAAATATTGACCGTACACATATAATAATAATTATATGATTAGGATAGGATATACGCATGTGAAGTAATTTTAGTGTGAAAGTATGTGAAGACTGACTACAGAAATGATCCTGTAAAATATAATAATAATTCTATTATTCAACTCAAAATCAACTCAAGACTGTCGAATAAATACTCTTTTTTAATAACATAATACAGTCTAACTCAAACTTCTATAACTCCAATTTCTCTCTAACTCGAGCCAAATGAGTGGCACAAAAATTAATGAACTTAAGAAAAGAACTCTATAAGTCGAATATCTCCACAACTCCAACCTTTTCTTTCAAAAATGGTGATCCGAGTTAGAAAAGTTCGACTGTATTTTAATTGCATAATAAATATCTTGTAATGAACAAATGTTTTTGAATTTTCATAGATGGTATTACAAAATTTGAATACCCTATGAATGACGCCAACTTTGCTGTCTTGTGCTAGTTTCATGCTCCTATTTTCCATTTGTTGTTGCACATTTTTGCACAAAATGAAGAAATAATTTGAAATCACACACATACAAACTTTCTCAGTCGTGGTGTCAACACAATGGCCCCAAATTATTTAATACTTGCATCTGAATCTATGTATCTGTATCTGTAGTTGTGTGTAAGTCGCCGCTTTGACTGTCGTTTGTATTTTTTTGTGCTCGCCCTGCAGTTGCAAGAATTGTAAAATGTCTGTCGAGTCCAAGGAAAGAGGAGAGGAAAGGGCAAGGATGTTGCTAACAGGCTCGGAGCAGGATGTTGTTCCAGTCCGAGAACCATTCCTCATGCCATATCCTCTTCCTTTCCTTGTCTCCATTTGGAGTGCAATTTGCAATTGCTTTTAGTTTGAATTTCATATTTAATGAAGCTGCATTTCTATTGTTGTGGTCCGAAAAATTTGACATCAAATTGATTGTGTGTGACTGGATTTTGGCCTATGTAACAAATGAGAAAGTTTAGCTCTTGGGTGACAAGCCGAATATTATATGCACTTACACCAAGTGAAAAGAAAGAAGAGATATGTAATTGGTAACTATTTATTTTTAAAGGTTGTCTATTCAAAATTGTTTAAGCCATCGTTAGTGTATTAAGCTTCACAATGGCTTTTGCAACTGTTCACTATTTTATAAATATTTTTTGTTGAATTTCGGCTTTTCGAAACTGAATACAAAATGCACGAAGCTTCGACAGTCTTATATACGTATGAAACTGAGCCTGATGCTAACAATTTCAGCTCCTGAATAGCTTCTTGTCTGGACAACAAACTCCAATCCCAGTGTGAATCTCAATTATTGCAACTGTTGAAGTTGCCTTTAAGCTGGTGTAAAATCAAATTTCAAGCAATGCCAACTACTCGATTATACTTTATCCGTGTCCATTCCTCCCTCCGCTCCCTTCTCTGCCCTTGTCGCAACTCTCGGGGCACTTTAGAGGTGATTCAGGCAAGTCAGCACATTCCTGGATCATTAACTCAACGTGCAATGGCAGCACAATTCGCCTTTAACAAGCAATTAAATCGAAACAAAAAAGAACCCGTCAGGGAGAAGGGTATAAGGGAAGAGTGCAACTGAAGGAGGGGACTCGAGAGAGGGGAGTGGAGAGAAGAAGCGAGTTGAACAATGCAGTTCGGGAAAAGCGCCGTGACATTGATTTATTTAACAATTACAACAAAACAAACGTAAATTTTATAATTATTGCGCATGTAAACATGCATTGTTGTTGCACACCGGTGTAATAGAGAGATAGACAGAGACAGAGAGAGATAGAGAGAGTGAGTGAGTGAGAGAGTGAGAGTTAATGCCTGGCGAAATGTCAAAGTGAAGTGACAGCTGCAACAAAAGCAGCAGTCGAAGCTGTGCACAAAGATACAAAAAAACCCCTGGCGCCGTCTTTTGCTTGAAATAATTACTTTTTGAGAGAGCACAACCCCCTCTACACAGCTGCAACCCCTTGGCAGGGTCCAACCCCCGCCCCTGGCCCCCTGCTCCCTCTCAGGACACGCCCGCGCGCATATGTCGCCGTTGCGATTTTAATTTTGAAATTTATGCTAACAGCAGTTTGAGAAACTGCAAAGCCAGAGGAGAAATGAGAGTTAGAATGAATGAGAAGCGTAAGCGTAACAGAGTAAGCTCGACCGGCAGATACCCAGCATATATGAGACGCTTATAAACATAAAATACTCAAGAGAGATCATCCACTTATACAGATCGAGGAAGTTTCAATTCAATTGACAGACAGGTTTTTATTATATCTGATTATAATATATTATATTGCATATATATTATATTACATTATATAATATATTAATATATATTAGAATTTTTATAGTTTTGAATGTTCATTACAAATTATACTAAAAGTATTTTAGCCAAGTTTTATTCAGGTCCTTTTAATATACAAGATTATTTGTGTAATAGTTATGGATTATAACAATTTAGAATATATCAGGCCTGTTTCGGTTTTCACTTTCGGTAAGATTTTGCGAAAGTGAATTTTTGTAACTTGCTCTAATATCATTTCGGCGAAATTCTACGGATTTATTTCACTTCGAGCTGATGCGTTTAAGTCCGAAAAAAACGAAAACATGCATTTTTAAATACGTTGCCTAAATGGAAAGTGAATAAATGCATTTCACTAAATGCTATAAAATAAAAAGTGAAAACCGGAACAGGCCTGTATATTTATTTTACATACATCTTTTTCATTGATTTATTCTATCTCTGATTATATTACTAAGGAGATCCCTAATGCCACGATTTTAAATATATAATCGAAAATCCATAGACTTTAGAGTCCATTAAACCTGATGACTACAAGCTGATATCTTTTTTACAAAGTTGTTTGGTTACAGGGTATAATAAAAAACGCAGTCAGCAGGTTGCCAAGGGGTTGCCAATGGGAAGAGAGAGAGAGAAGAGAGAGAGATGGATGTGTGAGATGTGGCATGTGGGTTGCGGCAAGTGGCGTGTGGCAAGTGGTTGGGGGCAGTTGGGGTAGTTGGCAAAGCAAATGAGGCAACCGTATGACATTATTTGTGCAGCACTTTTTGCGTTTTACCCCCTTGATGCCGAGTGGCATCATCAATGGACACATTGCCTCAAATGGCAACATCGACAGCGGCATCAGCATCGGCGTCCTGTTCATCAGCCTCATCAACGCAAAGTAAATATTTGCATAATCTGCAGCTGTGTGTGTCTCTTCTATGTGTGTGTGTGTGTGAGTGTGTGTGTGTGTGTGTAATTTGTGGGTGGCAATGGGCGACAGCAGCACTTGGCATGTTTACTTTACAAAATGCAATAACAGCAGCAACAGGAGTTCAACAGCAGCCGACGATGAAAGCGAAGAAGAGCGCAGAGAAGGAGGAAAAATGTGGAGAGAGGAAATACGTAAAAGATGCTAAACAAAACAACATTCGGTTACCCACACAAAATATAATACAAATTAATTGAAAACCCATTCAAAATCCATTGGGCACAGCCAAACAAACAATACGTTCAATAATTACATATAAAACCAAGACTTCACAAATATGAACACGAGCATTTAAAAAGACTCATCAAAGAACTGAACACTCATCGCTTGGAACACGAAGATATGACAGGCTAATCCTTTGAGCACCTTTCTGTACAATACAAGTACAAATAAACAATGATGAAATGTGCGATGAACGATGAAATGAATCATCCACAGAAGTTACCTGGAACTGAGTGAAATTCAGCATAGGAAAGTGACTTTAAGGTACCCTAATTAAACAATAAAATAAAAAATATAAAAAAAAATTTAAAAAAAAATTGATAGGATACTATTTTTATGCAAATCAAAGTCAAGTTTTAATCGGAACAATGTGAAATTAAAAATGGTTTAGATTGAAATCTGAGATCTGAAACATATTTCAGTTTCAGGATTTCAGAATTCAAGCTGAAGGATAGTAAGCAATTATTTTCTGTTTTAAAACATTGATCAGCATTTGACTTTCCTTTCGATAAGAAATAAACTTCAACTTAAATCTTTATTTTAAAATAAATTTATATTGGAATTTGGTAACATTTAATTTAGATTCATAAGAATATTTAATTCTGCTGCAACTATAAATTAAAGTGATAGAAAATTTTAGGAGTTCGGCAACCAGTCTGTTAAATTCGAAATGCCCGTTTGGCAAGTGTATAGAAAACTGAAGAGTTGTTAACATCATCAGCCGTTTCCTGTGAGTTGCCTGTCTTTTGTCTGAGATTGAGATGGAGAGTGTGCCTTCGATGCTCTCAGTTATCTCTCGGTTTCATTGGGTTCACATTTATCAAATGCAGTTCACAGCTGTCCCAGACTTTTGGGAAGAAGTCACAACATCGTCAACAATGATGATAAACCATATCCATAGCTAAGTGTCTTTCAATGTCTCCAAGTATGTGGCCACGCCCTCAAAACGAGATAAAGAGAGAGAGAGAGACAGTGAGAGATAGAGAGAGGAATGTGTCCTGAAACTCGAATTGCACTTCAGATTCGTCACATGTCATTTGGACTTATGTAAATAGCATTTGCCGAAGGGTGTCCAACTGAAATTGATAGTTTGTGAATGCCATCGACACGCTGCTGCTAATTAAAATAGATGATCGATGGTCGTCGGGGGCAGGGGGTAACCATTAAAAAAAGAAAGCAACCCTTGAGAACCCGGAATCCTGAATTGAGGGAGGGCAGAAGAGGGATGACTTGTGTTGCTCTTAAGCCAGCTTAGACACACTTCTTCAAGCTTAGCTCAAGCCTACAGACTTCCAGATCCAACATAAACTGGTCCGAACCAGGAACCAGAAACCGGTAACCAGGAACGGCACAAAAAACGCAAATCTCTTGTGACAACATAAATAGAAACATGATTTAAGATCGGTGCGGGATCCGCGGCATATTTACAGCTGGGATTACAACCCGGCACACAGCACGATACGAGTTCAAATCAAATGAAATCAAATGAAATGAGATGAGTTCGGATGTGAGTTGAGAGTCGAGAGTGGAGAGTCCTCTCCCCGGGTGGTTCATCATTGAGTTCATCGCTGCCAGTCTTATCGAGGGGTTAGAAATGTTGATTAGCCTTCTGCGCAACGGAAATGGAAATGGGCTGGCATTACATATATCCCAGATCCCATTTGTAGTTGCTTTTTTTTTGTTCCTCCTTTCTTCTTTTTTTTTTTTTGTTCTGTGTTTTTTATGTGCTGCTCCCATAAATTATAACTAAACTTGGTTCGGCCTTTGTTGGCTGCCATGTAATTTGGTTTGGCACGGCGGCTGAAAAGGTGCAAAAGAGGGAGAGTTCGGTAGATCGAGCGATCGGGAGGGGATTCATAATCAAAAAATAACAAACTGCGCAGGATAATTGCAGCGGAGAGTTGTGTAAATTGTGTTTAGCTAAACAATGGAAATTGGGACAGTTTTTCACTATACACGAGTACAGTATGTTTTTTGACATTTGCTAAAGTTTGGTTACAGAAATACTGCAAAATCATAAACTGATTTCGTTATGGGGTAAAATAGTATGGGTAGAGAGGAAGCATTATTTGAACAGCCTAAGGGTGTCCTGAGATTTTTATACAAATTTCTGAAAACTAAGGAATGAAACGCTTAAAGACATCAAAGCTTAGAGATACCTTGACATAACTTTCTCTATGGACGGAAATCCAATCTAGTGACGAAATCCATAGTAAACAAATCCTTTTTAATATTTTTAAACTCTTTAATCGTTAAAAAACATTTATGTTAACGAATTTTTTGATTCAACAATATAATCTTTTCAACTGTATTTTATTCGTTTCCTTTGCATCTAAAATCATTCATTAATTTATTTAAGCATGATAAATATATAGAAGACTTTCTAATTGTTATTATTTCAATACAATTAAAAACTAAAACTTTCCCATAAATTAAAGCATACATAAATAAGAAGTTTTAAATTTCATGCTTTGTTTTAGGGCTTACAAATCTTACCCCAAAATGGAAAACTATAAAGGGCTTTTTGGGAAATTGTATTATTTGGCCAAATATGCATTAGCAATTGCAAAATAACAAATTTTTTATGAGACCTACATAGCTTACTTCAATGGAAAAGCTATGAAAAGCTAATGCTATTTTGATTTCATTAACAATTTCAATGCGAAGCAACAATTTGAAGCGTAGCTCGTAAATTTGAGAACTCAAGCAGCTGCAGTTGCTCCTGCTGCACTTCCCCCCCAAATGTCTTCCCCCTTTGGGATGCAGTGCGTGTCTGCGGACGAAATGAGAACTGCAGGGGGTTGTCAAAGGGGTCCGAGGGGGAGTTTACATCGAAGGGGGCGGACAAATATGAATTATGTAAATACGGCAGAGAGTGGGACTATAAAATTAGCACGAAGTGCGCCCTAAACTAATTGCATTAATATGTCAACATGCCGAACGCGGTCTGTGAGTGTGTGAATGTGACTGTGAATGTGAATATGAGTGTGAGTGCTGTCTGAGTGCATGGCGCACTACTTAAGATTACACAACGACCAACAGCAATTTCGAAAAGTACTTAAAGTTTATTTATTTTGCGTCTGCTCGACACGCAAACATTAAAAAAAACAACAACAACAACAAAAGAAGAAAGAAAATTGATGAAACTACGAAAAGGAGGAGGAGGGAAATGATGAAGCCGGAGAGTGAGGGAAGAGAGGTTGAAGAGGCCGCAAATTAATTCAGTTGCCACCCACTTGGCAATGTTGTCGAGTAAAAATATTTTCTTTTAGATTTCAGTTTTCCAATTTTGTGTGTTGCTTCAAAATCAAGTGTGCAACGTACCCCCTTGCAGCATCTCCCCCCTGCTCTGTCTTTGCACTCGGTATTTATGATTTATGCCACGACGATCACCCAATAGCAAACACATTAGCCCAGACCAAGAGAAAGGCCTTTGAAGTGCCTCACGTCCGCCTAAGGATAAATGATGTGATAATTTGGCAAAACATTAAAACAACAATTAAAAATGCATTCGAGTGTCAATTGCAAATGCCTTTTTTAAGCGTTCTATAGTCTGAAATGTGGTTTCTTTTTTTACCAATACCCTGTAAACATAAAAGTGAATAAAAGGGCTATAATTCATACGAAATTATCTACTTTTAGAGTACTTTTAAATTCGAAGTTCAAGTTCAGATATTTTCAATTCAAATTAAGGGAAAACAATATAAGTAAATACAAACCCTAATATTGTGAATATAATTTAAATATTACTATCAATTCACTAACTAGTTTCTAATTGAAAATTTCCCGGCTATTCAATGAAATTTTGTGTTGTGCAGGGTATCTTCCAGTGCATCATATTCAACGTGCTTATTATGTTCTGGTTATGTTTCTCTTTCTGCTTTCAGTTGGTGTCTTTGACACATAAAACAACATAAGCACGAAAAATTAAATTTATGCCTTTTGTTGAAAGGGTTAATGGGGCGTATGCGCTACGCGTTTCGTTATGCTGCATTTTTAGTGACGCAATCGATCATGAATTTTATGTTTTTCTAACTTTGGATACATTAAATTGAGAACTATTTTTTTTATTTATATTTGAAAGAAAAACAAAAGTTGGACAATAAATGACAAGTAAAAAATGGATATTTTTGAGTTATTGGAAATTTTTTTTTAAACATAAATAGAATGAATCAAAATAAATTAATCTAAAGAAAAAAGTATTACAGATTTTGTTTAATAATAATAAATAAAATAGTAATGTATTTAGTTGCTTTTCAAACACTTTTTTCCATTAGTTTCTACAATTAAAACTGAATTTATTTACAAATTCCTAAGAATTATTAGTGAACTTTGGCTTGGCTACAACTTGAACAGCATATCAAGAAGTTTCCCATTGGTTTTCGTGTCAAATTTTGTATCTCAATAAATCTGTTGAGTTTACAAATTCCCGTCTGCAAATCGAAATAAAAATAAACGATCTTTGCTGCCGCCCACAATAATAATGAGGAAACTGGGAGTCAGCAGCCGATGGAATTGAATAAAACAAATTATTGCGAGAGCAACAATAACAAATTGTAGCAAGTACTTTTAAGCACTATATACTTTACATAGTACATATGTAAGTTAAAGTATATAAAGATTTGTCTGAAATGTATCTGCATATAGGCGGCGACCAAAAATGTTGCTAATTAAAGTTAATATTGACAAATGATGGCATTGGACAGTGTCAAGAAGCTGTCGCGTCGGGTTTCCGTTACGTTACGTTACCCCTAACTCGGTGTTGACAGATCTGTGGATCCGTCTGCCGCATGTGTCGTTGTTGCCGCCTCCGCTGATGATGACGCTGACGTCGCTGTCGCTGCTGACGTCGCTGCTGCTGCTGCTGCTGTGACTGTAAATGATGCATGTTTAATTGCCGGCGCATAAATTAAATTTCGGCTGAGCGTGCTGTATCTTTCATTGTGTATACACTCTGCATGTGTGTGTGTGTGTGATGCTCTCATTTGCATACACACACACAGTGGGACCACACAGGCATTGTTGTTGTTGTTGTTAGTGTTGTTGGTGTTACCGATATGCCCAATAAGTCTGTCAATGCTAAAGCCATCAATTGACTTGACAAGAAGTTTGCTTTATTCCTTAGAAACTTGCTTTCTTAGTTTCTGTTTTTGTTTTTTTAATAGGGGAAAAGTGTCAAATACAAAACGACAGACAAACGGACACAATTTGATAGCAAAATAAACACTAGACATAACGAAAGATACAATTTGAAAACTTTATGAAAGACTAGCATTTTAAATGAAGATGCTCCGTTTTATTGAAATTCTTAAGAATAATTATCAATTTATAAATAAATATTGTTTATTATATATTTATTTACTTAATGCCAATTGTAGAAATTTTTATTATTAAGTACATTAAAAAACACATACACTTTGTTTGAAACTGTGACTAGACCATAAAAAAATATAAAAGTTAAATTATTTATATTTACTTAAAACTTCTAAACCTAAACTAATAACTTCAAATAATATTAATATTACTCTAAGCGAATCTAACCAAAAATTAAATTAAATTAAATTATTGTTAAATACACTTTTTAAAATAAAATATATGTAACTTTATATTAAATAAACAACAAATTGTGACTAGCATATTAAATCACTGCGGACGGCAGTCCGCGCTAGTGACGAAAGCAGCACGAAGGGCGCGAAGGCGACTAGCATATATACACAGGAAGAATGGAAAATTTGCTATGACTGTCCGATCGGGTCGAGTTATGTACCGATCGAAAGGTATCGATTTTACTTACAAATGTGCATACTAAGACTTTTGGAAACTCACCTGGTTCGTGAGATAAACAGGTGTTAGTGGGAGGGGAAAATTTAAAATTATTGGAGCAAACGGGGCCGTTGGAGCCTTTTCGATTTTTATTTTAATTTTTTACTATTTTAATCAAAAATACGCGCCGAATGACACCTTGATCATCAAAATCCGATCACTGGTTCAGAAGATAATTAATTTTGAAATTTTTGGTGCCCTTCTCAAAACGAGATGAAAAGTCAGTCTGTTTGTTTGTTTGTCTGTTTGTTAGTATCAAAGCGTTGATTTAGCTTAAAAGTTTAAATGAGGACTTGTTCCCGATCAAAAATCTAGAAACGTTTGTTCTACGACTTTTTCGAAAAAAAGCTAGTTTAGCGGGAAATCGCTAAAAGCCGCTAAAATTGAAACCCCTATAGCATCCAAACGACATGAGCTACAGACGTGATCTATATATCGTTGGAAAGGTATTTTGAAGAGCTTTTTGGCAGACCTTTAAACTTTTTTTCTAAAGTGCATAGGTAAAAAGCAACAGGTGAAATAAAATATTTTGTCCCACATTTTGGCGGTTTTTGAGAAAACGACGCTAACGATTTTTTTTAGCTTTCAATATGTTGTAGTGTGTAAAATCTCGCGTTTTTTGATATATGATACAAAAAATTTTACAGATGGGTTTGAAAGATATTACTTATTAACTGAATATACCTTTTACCTTTACTCTACTGCATGTACATATGCAGTATGTACATGAACATGTAAATCGCCAAAAACCACAGCATCCAAACGATAGAAGCTACAGATGTGATCTATATATCGTTGGAAACGTATTTTGAAGGGCTTTAAGCCTAGCTGTAAACTTTTTTGCTTAAAACACAGGTAAAAAGCTTCAGGTGAAATACAGTTTTTTCCCCGTATTTCGGCGATTTATGAAAAATCTACGTTTCAAATAACTTTTAAATATGTTATTTGTTGTAGCAATTCAATTTCGCGTTTATGACATATAACACATAGCCGTCAAATTTCGTTTGGGCAAGATATTACCTGTTAACTGAATATACCTTTTACCTTTACACTTCTGCATGTAGCTACTTGCAGCGTCATGCGGAAATACTTACTGATTGTAAGTTGTGAATTTATTTTTGCGGCAGATAAAACATATTATAATTGCGAATATAGTCGAATATTAGCCGATATTAGCTGTTAACTGAATGTATATACATTTTACTTAGAATTGGAATAGGACATTAGCAGCAAAGTGTCATAGCAGCCAGAGTTTGAGAGTGCTACTAGCTTTTCCGCTTGGCATGTGTGTTTGTAAAGGGAACCAGTGTTGCCAGACAGTTTCTTTCAGCTAAAATTTCAAAATTTCTGATGTCTTATTCAAAAATTTCTGATATCTTATAAAAAAACCTCTTTACGAGGTAAAAGTCTAGTGACGAAAACAGTTATATGCCTCAAAATTTCTGATATCCAATTTTTGACGAATAACATTAAGTTTGACATATAAATTATTTTAAAAATAATTTTTGCATTCGGCACTGCGCAAAACAGTGAGTTTTATTTGGTATGAAGAATTGAGACATTTTAGCGCAATGTGCCGAGTGCCAAAATTTTTTTTAAAATAATTTTTATGTCAAACTTAATATTATTCGTCACAAAATTGGATATCAGAAATTTTGAGGCATATAACTGTTTTCGTCACTAGACTTTTACCTCGTAAAGAGGTTTTTTTTATAAGATAAGTTTATACTTGTAGTGCTGGGAATAATAATATATGTAATAAAATAATAAAAATAGATGCTTACATAACAAATAGTACTAAATATTTCTAAAAATGATGATAATAACCTTATATTGAAGTGCAGAGCTGTCAATCAGCCTTAAAATTATTTATTACTTTGATTAAAAATTACAAGTCAGACGTAAGCTTAATTAGAATATCATTTTCTCATTATCCAAAAAAAAATCCAATCTAAAATACATTCAAATACAATTCAATCAGCGAGTGCCAATAAAAGTATCTTCTGTTCCAAATAAAAAATTCGCAACATCACGAGCAAACTTGAAGTTGTCGGTGTGAAATGCAGTTTACTTGTTGGACATGGCCAGGAGGTTGAGGCCTTGTGGCCACAGCGAAAGCAAATCAGATGAGACAACAACAGCAACAAGAGTAACATACGAAAGCTCAAATGAATTGGTAATTTATTATGCGCCGTCATGGCGTGGGCTAATTAATGGCCAACGGATCCAATTGGATCGGATCGACTCGGTTCGGTTCGATTTTGGCCATGTCAGCGCTTATCGGACGCGTCCGTTCATCGACAGCATTTCGCCAAATTAATGCAAATCATGCGACCAGCAGAAGATGCTTCTGATGCTGATGACAATAATAATGATGATAGTAATGTTAACGATGATGATGATGTTGATGATGCAGACAGACAATCGTATTTATCAATGTGCGCCTAATGAGTCAAGTGGCCGAAAAGGATTTTGTGGGTGCGTTCTGGTCTGGACACAAGTCCGGCTAATCCAACTCAGATAAATTGTATAAATTCTATACCAGAAAATGAATCACAGACAAGGCACGCAGACAGACGCCACAGCAACAGCAACCACAACAACAACAACAACAACAACAATCACAGCAACAACAATAACATTGTTAATGTCGTCTTAGGTTGGAGACAGCGCGATAAGACGAGTGAGTTGAGATGAGTGTACATTTCAAGCTATTGCCATATGCTGCTGTTGTAGCTCTATCAATTATTCATGCAGTCATTCAGTTATTCATTCATTTATTCATTCCATTCCATTCCCATTCCCCAAACGGGGCGTGGCACATTCAAGGTGCTATTGTTGCGCCTGTGGCTTCTGATGCGCATTATTTGCTTAATTAATCATCTGACAATTGCGCTGATAGCCGCACAAGATACAAATGTATCTATAAGTGTGCAGCGTCAAATGCGGCCTGACTAAGAATACGATTAAAAGCACAAGTTTGATCTGTTGAAGCGGATGAGCTGATTTTGAATAGGCGATAATCGAAAGGTTTTAATCAGCAATCATTGTTATCGATTTATTTTCGATCTTCATCTATAAAACTGTATCGCTTCTAGATTAAATCTATATTAAAATTTTTGTATTTCATCCGTATTTGAAACCTATCTATATTTGAAAAAAAGTTGTATCCATATTTGTAACACCTAAAGCCTATGTATTTTCCATCTACATCTGCATATACCTGTATCTTTTAACTGTTTTAGAAAATCGAATGCAATAAAATTTAACATATATGTAACAAAACTTCTGTAGTTGCAGTTAAAGGTAATATCTTCTTTTACATCTGTTCAGTGAACTGGTCAAGTTAATGTAACTATAATTTTATCTTAAAATCTTTCTCTCTATTTGATCCTTTCTCTTTTTTTTATAAACCTAACTATATCTGCTACGAACTTCGATATTTACGTAATGTTCTGAATGTATCTTTGCCGTTGGAATCTCTTAAAGCATTTTTTCGAGTATCTTTAGCTGCATGTTTTCAGATCTTAGGCCTGATCGGAAAGTTACCGATTCTGTTTTATACTTTCAGATACTTTGTGTGTGCGCACATAAATCAATAAGTGAAAAATAACTGTTAAATATAAAAGGATGCACTGGCAATAAACGTAATTCTTTTTATGGCCAACTGACAACTCAGCTAAACTGGGAAATGAGACTGAGACCGAACTAAACTGAGAACTGAGACTCAGGCGACAACAAGTCGTTGATAAGAACTGCAGCTAGACAGACAGATCAAAAGATACTTGCACTCAGTCTTTGGTCTTTGGGCAATGAGATGTTGTGCAACGAATTGTCATTGTTGGCTCTCAGGTAGCAAGTATAGTACGTGTATTAAGGCCGAAACTCATTCATGAAACGCTGTCGCAGCACAAAGATGCCACTCAAGGGAGTCAAGGGAGTCAAGGGAGTCC
The DNA here is from genome assembly GCA_035047525.1 of Drosophila quinaria. Classification (NCBI taxonomy): domain Eukaryota; kingdom Metazoa; phylum Arthropoda; class Insecta; order Diptera; family Drosophilidae; genus Drosophila; species Drosophila quinaria. The sequence goes on along the minus strand of JAWNPO010000334.1, from coordinate 159,002 downwards.
GAAAGGAGGCACGTATCTGCCGCCTGTGAAAGTGTGAAACGTGTCCGAGGAATGCCAATGAATTTCTTTCTCTCTGTCTCGTTCGCTGGTGAAATGGCCTGACACTTGACGTGGCCAAACATGAGGCAATCTGGCTAAAAAAAAGAAAGAAAAGAAAAGGAGGGACAGTTGGCGGAGTTGAGTTACGCGCATGCAATGGCCATAAATAAATGCGAAATGCATTAAACGGCGAGGCAGCAACAACAACAACAGCAACAACTACAACAACAGCAACAACAACAGCAACAACAACATTATGCCAAGCCCAACGCACGTCGACGTAATTAATTAAAGCATTAAGTGCTAATTTTACGACAACTCGATTTGTGCGTTGTGCCCAACACATGCCCCCCGAATTGACTCTGCCCCTGCCTCTTTCACTGCCCCTTCGCCATGCCTCGTCTCCCCAATCCTCTTGCCACAATCTCGCTCAGTTGGCAATTTGCATCGCCATCGGAATTTGGCAGTCGAGTAGGAAGCGAAATGTCTCCGCGGCTGTCAGCGTCGACAGGCGACAGTCAGACCCCAAAACTTGAACAAGTTGCCCCCCTCTGCCACCTTCCCTCTCTCTCCCTCTCTCACTCTTTCTTCGTCTCCCTCTCAGTTCTCTGTTCTGCGCGTTACAACAACATTTGTTCAACTTTTCAACTGTCGCCAAGATTTCCATCTGAGTTTTGTTGTTTGTCTCCTTGTTGTTGTTGTTTCTGCTGTTGTTTTTGTTGCATCCTCCATCGTCGTACATCGTCGCAGTTTGCACTTCATATTTTTCATTGGCCTTTGTTTGCTTTGATGTTATTTTTGGGTCTCAGCCCAAAAGGGGCGGGCCAGCATAAAGAATGCTCGTTTGTTGTTGCTGTCACACTTAGAACTCAACCAGCAATTAATCATATGCATTGCTTTCTTCGCCTGTCCAGACACTCTAAGAAAAGAAAGACTCGACTTCTTTTTCCTACTCGCACATCGATGCCAAATCGAATGGAAATCTGAATGAGAAGACAACGACACAGAACGAAACAAAATAAACTATTTGGCATCCAAAAAAAAACAATTTCTAGATATTTGTGAGTACTGTTCTCTTATATTATTAAAATTAATGATTGATTTCTTTTAAGCTAAAGTCACACCATTTTGTTTGTAAAGTTTGTATTCCTTCTATATCAAATTTAGGCCCGTTTTTTCAATGTCTAACTATTGAAAAGAGAATTTGACGTTAAATATATAAAACTTAATGGCAAATTTGAAATTTTTTTGTTGAATAAAATTTACATCTATATTAAAAAAACGTTTGTACTTTCAACAGAACATAAATAAAACATTTTTTTAATAAAAAATTAAGAATTAATATGCCATTTTAAGTATAATAATGCTTGAAAAATGCTCTTAAGACCACAAATTTATCGTGACGTACGTTAAACTCTCGATTGGGATTTGTAATCACTTCAAATACTTCAAAAATGCGAAAGATCCAAATGTGGTATGACACTAACAAGGCTCTTTAATTTGAGGAGATTTAGTTTAAGATATTTCCCAACTTTTTTAACTTTAATGATCACCAATAAATCTATTTGTATTAACAGTAAATGACGCATCCCCGTGAAAACTGAAACTAAACTGCATTTGTCATAAGAAATATCTAGCTTATATTCTTCTTTGGGAGCGATCTCTTTTGAAGAATTTGAATTTTCTTGGTCAAGGAGGTTACTTTTCACCCCACCTAGTACAAATATATATTTAATGAAGTATCATTTTTAATCTTGGTTCGAATCGAGAGCGAATCAACGATCCCAAAATATTCAATGCGTTTATTGTCAATTTGAGTGTCATACCGCTTGTGACAGGGTATCTGTTGGTTAAGTAGAATATTCTTAGGTTGCAGTGCAAGTCGTTGGCTTCTTCTTTGCAGTATGAAGTCTGGTCCTCCAACTATAATCCCGAAAACTACTCATTTCAATTTTTTTTTTTGCATACAATTTATTGAATGCTTTCTGGAACTTTCAAACCATCAATCCCAAATCTGGTTGGCTTAAGGCAGTGAAAAAAAATTAATTTACTTTACTTGTTTAAAATTTATTATGTATTTACTAAATACTGGCACTAAATACTTCCTCTGAAATTTAAAAAATTTAAATTCTAATTATTATAAATTTAGGTATATACGGATCTTAATTCCAAGATTCTCATATTTAGACTTGAATAAGTATAGACGGTTATGCACATATAAAATATTAAATATTATTAATTATTTAGGATTTTAATTTTTTTTTTTATTGTTGAAACAATGTTTTAAAATCGATCTAGTTTGTTCCATTTTTGTACTAGAGGAGCTCCTATCACTTCATAAAGTTCACAGTTCAGATGCTTCAAATTTATTATAAGATAAGCTGCAGCCACGGGACGTCTGCTTGTTTTTTGATTTACATGTCTTGCGCTTTTTACCTGGCTCAAAGTAACTGGGATCCAAAAGCACTTGTAAACTTTTGTTTCCGTTTCGCAAAGTGTGAACTTTGCCCTGTGGCAAGTTCTCATTTCCCAGTGGGGTCAACGATCCGCCAGCCATGGACATCATGCCAAAGTGACGCATCATGGCAACCGCCTCCAGTTCCACAGTGCTCTCGTCCTCCCAGTCGGCCATGGTGGCATGATGGCCCATAGGCCTGGTTCCAGCAATCTGCTGGATGCGTTCCATCACGGCCAAACTATCGCGAATCTCCTTTGTCCTAGACACATTGGCTTTTTCGATCTCCTCCTTGCCTTGGATCTCCGTCTCCCTTTTTTGGTTTGCCTCGTATGCCAACTGTCCATGTACAAAATTGAAATTGGGTTGCAAGTCAACCAAATCAGCCTCGAAGTTCGATGATGGAGTCCATGCCATGATTGAGAATTGCGATTAACTTGCTTATTACGGTTTGTTACTATTTAGTACTCAATTAAAATAGTATATTCTCCTTTCTTTATATATTCTTATAAATTACTAAAATATTTTCTAAGCAACAATCACATGCTACGACTTGATACTAAAAGTAAAATTTTAGTATTTATAGTAGTTTTAGAGTTTTCTTTTCAATATCTATTGGATACAGGGTTTGCTTCGATTGAAAAAATTAAACAGGTAAAAATCAATGACATTTCATGAATTTCGTCAAAAAAACTAACTTGTTAAATCTAAGTACATTAAAAATACTTGAATAGTATCTATATAAATCTGTAAATGTCAATTCCAAACAAACAAATTATGTTATTAACTGAAAAAATGTATGCAAAGCCATGTTCGTCTGTCCGTCCGTGTCCAGCGCTAGATCTCAGAGACTATAAGAGCTAGAGCGACAAAATTTAGCAAACAGTTTCTATAAGTACGTTTTAAATTTTTGCCACGCCCCTCAGCGCCTTCGTAAGTCACGATAAACCAACGCACGCACAATTCTTAGAATACTACGTATTTTTTGCTAATAAACGTTATACAGTCGAACTTCCATAACACGAATCACCATTATAAAAAGAAAAGGTTCGAGTTAGGGAGATATTCGTGTTATAGAGTTCTTTTTCCTAAGTTTATTAATTTTACTGCCACTCATTTAGTTGGAGTTACAGAGAAATTCGAGTTGTAGAAGTTCGAGTTATGGAAGTTCAACAGTATATTAATTAAAGCTATCATCATTTTTAATTGCAACAAGATCGGACAAACAGAACTGTAGTAATTTCTTATTTAAGTTTTAAGCAACAAAAAGTATTTTAAATTTATTTAAATTAGTAGCCGTTACAAATCGGGAGCTCGACTACAGGCATTCCCACTTGTTTTCTTCGCTTTTTCTTTATTTTGTTGTATTTAGTATACAATTAAACACACACCTACACACATCTATAAATTTTATATTTATTTTACTATTTTATTTCTTATTTACTTAAAGTATTTACAATTTTCTGATTAAGATGCGTCACAACTATTTATCTATTTTCGTTGTGCAAGTTCTCTGCATATTTAAGCCAATTTCAAATGTCACTGAAGTAGCCCGCAAATTCTTGACTATAAAAATGCCCTGCGCAATTCTAAACTCATTGACCTTTTCACTAGCAACAGCTACAACAACAACAACTTGAAGTGCTTATGTGCAACAATGGGGCATGAGAGTAAGCCAACTCGAAAGGCAACAAGAGTCGAATGAAGTGATCACAAATTTATCAGTTGCATTGTTTGATTTTATGTCTTTTGGACGCCTATTAAAGGATTATAAATGTTGGGCTATCTTTTTAAAGGGTTCTTAAGCTTAGCTCGGGTTTTTTATTATTATGATTGCTCCCTTGATATTGCGGTTGAAATTTATGCAGCTTATGGGAATTTGTGCTTAAAGCCATTTGTTAAACTCACAACTCGCCTGGGATTTTAAAGATACCACAGCCGAGTTGCAAGTTCATTTGCTGCTTTTGCATTCTGATCGATTACCACACAAAATGGAAAATTCCATTATTTTGCAACTATTTTTGTTGCGTATTTCAGCCATTAAAATGATTTCAGAGATATTTCGCTGGCTCAGGTAAAAGAACCATTAAATTGTTGTAACACAATAGTTGCGAAAATGTCTATAATTACACGAAATGGCCGAGCTGAGGGAACTGAGGCCGAACAGTGGCTAGGAGAGGGTCGTCTCTAAGGGTGAGGGGATTGCCAACGGCACATCTTGAATGCATTGACTGCATTTCCGATTTTCCCATTTTCCGATTGTGCAGCTATGCACAGGATGTGCAGGACATGACGACGAGTGTTGGTAAATAATTGGTTATGGGTATGCCAATTCTGCAGTAAAATCAACTCTAGGGGTAGCAAAGATAGAGAGAGAGAGAGAGAGGACAGAGGGAGAAGGGGGTTGAAAATCAAATACAAATACATTGAAATTGCCACTCGACTTTTCCCACCGATTTGTCTGTCTGTCTGTCTAACTATCTGACTGTCCGTCCAGTTGCCTGTCTGTTGTCTGTCTTTGATTTCTCCGTTTTTATGCACGCATTTCGAGTTTGACACTCTGTCAGATACAGATACATTTTATGTCGCTTTATGCGTGTGTATCTTTTGCTTAATTATTGCTGTAAATTCGTTCAGCAATAACATAAATTTCCCACTGACACACAACAAATTTCTTGATGGTCGTCATTTATTTAAGAAGTGCCAGAGAATAAAATCGTTTCTTTGACAAGAATATAGAACAAACACACACAAGTTGTAAAAGTCATGCAAAAGCCATAAAAAGCTCAAGAAAATTAAGAAAAATTGTGATAATAATTTGTACAGTTTATCAAATAAAACTTCAATTCCATTTTAATTTTTAGCAAAGCTGAAGATTTTAGTTAACTAATTTTCGGAAGTCATTTAAATAAAATATTTCTTTTGCAATTTTCAAGCTTCAATCTATATATTTATATAATAGTTAATATTATATTCTGAACTTATGAATAAAATGAAAGTTATAAAATGTATTGAGATGCTCGTATTTATGGGAATTGTTTAAGTCAGGTCATTATTCTTAAGATACTTTCTGTATTCATTCATATATTTTTGTCCTTCCCCTTCTTCGGAGCATCCCCCACAAAAGATTACTTCCTCTTGCAAAAACATGCAACACTTACAAATATTTAAGTGCAACATTCATTAATATTCATTCAAAATACACGAAAAATTAATGTTTAAAATACGAAAATTGTGTGACATAAATTTTGAAGTGATCTTCAGTTGTAGAATATTCCTTGGGGACTTGGATCTTTAGAGTGGATTAAGCAAACGTACTCAGATCTTATGAGTGCGTGGCATGTGGCAAGTAAAGCAAAGTAGCTGCTATTAAAGAGTCGCCACTTAAGCTGTTTTGTTTGTGCAACACCCCCAACAACAGCAACAACAACAACGACAACAACGACAACAACGAAAACGACAACAAGTGAGGAATGTTAATGCGCCAGTCCAAAAAAGCAACAAACGTCGCCGAGTCATTAAGTGCCTAGAGAAGGGAAGGAAGAGGGGAGAGGGAAGAGGTGAGAGGTGAGGTGAGTAGAGGAGTGGAGAGAAGTTGAGGAGAGGGGGCAGGGGGCGTAGCAAACTCGTGTCGCGCCTCTGTCACTGTGGAAGGTGGCAGAAGGTGCACATCAATTTTGAAACATTTTTTGAAACATTTTCGCCTCAAAAACTCAATGACACGCCCCCGCGCATTAGCTTGTCCTCCCTTCCCTCCCCTCCCCAACCCTCCTCGTAAGTGAGATTTTAGCTGTGGCCACACAATTATCTACAGCATCCGTCAGATAGCAGATCCTCTATAGAGAGGGGCCAAAAGATGTTGTCGGAGATGGAAGGAAGCAAGGAAAAATAAAAGTGTTAAGTAATGAGTTAATCTGTGGAGCCTTCGCATGATTAAGTGCTTCAGAGATGATGATGATGATGATGATGATGTGGCCTCTAAATAGAATCATTTCGCCTAGTCTCGACTTGCGAGTGATGAATTATGATGGAAGCTGACTGAAAATGTCTGCACATTTGTTTGTTGACTTCAACTCAGTGTCTTGGCCTTTTTCATCAACGGATTTATCGCACAAATTAACTTAAATGTGGCTAAGATTAAGCTGCGGCTAGGATCACACGCAACTGGAAATGCAACTGGAATTGTATGTGGAACTAGAACTGGAACTGGAATTGTAAGTGCTGCAATCTAAAGTTATCTGGAACAGAAACTGGTAGCTAGTCTTGCCTCAGGCGAGGCAACTAAATCAAAAGCCGCTTTGACATCGCAACATTTACCTTATCAATATGATAAATTACGATACAGATATCGATGAGCCGCACTCTTACTTCCAGTCGTAGTACGAGTATGAATACTCCCAATCCTACTCCTACTCGTATCTAAGTAGGTGAAAGTGAAAACGGTAGCCATTGACTCTGATTGACATAATTGGGCTTAACATAAAACCAGCAAGACACACACCAACATACATATATATGTATGTACATATGTCCAAAACAATTACGAAAACTCGCGTCTACAGTATGCGGCTAGGAGATACCCTGTAGATAGCTCTCAGCTTTCTGAAAGCTATATATATACAAATTTTTAATTATCATTTTTAATAGAAATAATACACAGAAAAAAAATCAGGGATAAAAAAACGATGTCAAAAGTGGGGTAATCTCGGATTTTCTTCTTTTTCTTTTTTCAATCCCGAATTCAATCCTGAAATTCTTAAATTCAGGTTAAAAAAAAACATAATGTTTTTTGTTACATTTAAAATTTTTTTTTAACTTTTTTTAATCTTTTTTTTAAATTTTTTTTTAAGCTTTTTTTAACGTTTTTTTTAAATTTTTTTTTTATTTTAAATTTTTTTTTTCAATTTTTATTTTTACAATTTTTTATTAATAGTTTTTTTTAAATTATTTTTTACTAACATTTTTTTATTTTAACCCTTTTTTTTACGACTCTTACCACTGAGCCACCGAACCAGTTGAAATGAGTGAGGCCGAAGGAGAATAAATTAATTTGGACTTGTTTTTCCATTTTAATCCCGATATAGGCTTGATTGTTCAGCTTATTCCTGGAAACATACTTAAAATTAGAACGGCTTTTTTTCTGTATACAAATTGAATTCGATTAAGTACATTTTTTGAAAGAACTATTTATTCAAAATTTAAATTATCTATTTATCGAAAACCTCCAGAGTTCTCTGATAATTTTCCTAATTTACAATTTGTAGTTTGTTTCTTCTTCATATATCTCTCTTCAATAACCTCTCTTTGGGCTACTTTTATCAGCATATAGATTTTCTCACAATTATTCAGATTATTTAAAATATATTATGACACCTCATATATATATAAATTCAAAAGATTTATAATTCTGTATGCCTCACAAGTTCAAAGCGTCTATCGCTTTATTTGTACAACATGCTTTCACATTTTTAAAAAATACAGGGTATCAGCATAGAGATATTGCATTCGCTTATAGTTTATGATCATACAGACAATGATCAATGACAATGAGCAATCTGTATCATAAATATTGTCAGTTTGACATTATGAACAGCAACAACAACAACAGCAACACAACGACAACAACTCAAAATGTGATGCGTTTTTTTTTTTGCCTTGTTTCGAGAGAAACCCCAATTAAAAACTGTGATTATGATGAAGCACACAAAATACAGAGACTATATACTCGAATTGTTGATTTGAAGTAAAGTTGTTTTATATGGCAAAGTCGTACTTGTATTTTGAGGTAGGTGAACACACAACGAGCCATAAATTATAATTATCGACGAGATTAACTCTTTGCCGTGGCACTTAACGCCGATGACACATGCGCTGCGAGTGAGTGCCACGATATGTCCAGAAACCCCCGAACTCGTCCCCAGTCCCAGTCCCAATCCCAGAACGAACCCAAAGAACTGAAGAGTTGCCGTTTGTTGTGGCTCTTTTTTTTTTTTGGTTTTTTTGGTGAAAGAAAGCAAACCACAGATAAGCAGCAAAGACGACACTAAATCGTATGCGATAGCAGAACAACAACAACAACAACAACAAAATCAAGAAAATTAAATTTATAAGAAAAAGAGAAGAGAACAAATGATCAAATTAGAGATGCCCTGTAGGCTCCATTTATTTTAGAAAATTCATAAAAACGACATGGATTGTAATAATGTAATGTCATCAGCCTAAAAAAATAAATAAGATAGAAGGTATTTTATTTAATCTTTGTGTGTTAAATGTTACTTAAAAATGTTTATAAATGTTTAGACTCGGCTGTTAATACTGATCAAGAATAAAGCATACTTCATAGAGTCTGGCACACATCATTGATTCAATTAAACTCTTTATACATTATTTGAAATTATTTTAAGATAATTTCGTAAGAATTGGCAATTTGTGGACATTTATGTATTATTACAGTGCAATTATATACTAAGTCAATGTATAGGAAATATCTATAAAGCTATTAACATATTTTGATTACCAGAGAAGTTTCGATTAAACAAGCTTTTAGTTTTTTTTTAGTCATTGTTGTTTTATTTCTTGCTATTTGTCTGTTTCTTTTCAATGTAAGAAATATAATTGATTCTGTCTTATTGAATTATAAATTTGTTTACAACTTCAGAATGCTTCGGAGGTAAAGTTCACAAATTTTGTGTGCCACTCCAATAATGAATCTTTTTTCGTTATTCATGAATGCCGTCTACGGGCGATTAGTAGATTTAAGAGGGAAAATGGCTATAAGCCATGGCTCTACAAATTTGAGATTGATGCTTGTCAATTCATGGAGAAACCTTTTCATCCACTTGTTATCATATTTTATAAAATATTGCGGAAATATACCAACCTGAACCATACATGTTCATACACAATAGAGAACATGATCATTTTTAAAATTTTTTTATTTGATTAAAGGGTCCAATAATTGTTACAGAATTTAATATACAATATGAGTTGCTGCGACTTCCTTGGCCTTCTGGGGATTTCTTACTTGAAATTGATTGGGTTCATGATAATAAAGTAAAAGTATATACAAATACATAAAGGTTGATGAATAAATCATTGTGAAAAACACTAAAGTCAACACTTTGTAAATAATTAAAATAGCTAATGTATAAGTTTCATAATAAGAGTTAATTATTCCTATAGTATTATTATATAGTAACTCGATTTTGACCAAATTTTATTAGGATGTAACAGGCAGCCAAATACACAATCTGTGAGTTTGGTTGGGATATCTAAGGAAACGATCTTTAAGTCAATTAAAGAACTTTCAAAATCTCGAAGACCTGCATCCCCTTGATATACCCTGTAAATTTATTTCCAGATAATTTCATACGGCATAAAAACATGACACATACTTGGTTAAAAGGAGAAAAAAAGTATTTAAAAGAAATCAGAGAAAAAACTAAGTAAATAATGCATTCAAAATGTTGAACACAGAGAGAGAAAAAAGCTGTCTCATACATTGTCAGTTATTGTTATTGTTTTTGTTGTAGTTCCAGTTGATGTTGTTGTTGTCGTTGTCGTTGTCGTTGTCGTTTTTTTGGCGATAACTTAAGGGAAGAGACAATGTGGCAAGACGGCGACGTTGTCGGCTTTCCATTGATATCTCTCGGTGGCAAACAAAACGCAAGAAGCTCAAGAATTTATGACCCCCTGTGGCTTTATCGACGCCTCTGTCAAGGCAACCCTCGGTCTCTTACTTTGCGATTGAAAAGCGGTTGAAAGATTCAACAGAAACAGAATGTTGAATTGTCACAGCAGAAGAAGTCAAGGGTTTGTTTTTTTGGTCTTGTTTCCATTTCGATTCCCATACCGAATTGCTTGTACTATGTACCCAATACTCACTGTACTCACTGTACCCACTTCATTCAACACTCGATTTCATTCATCGTCTGTGTGATTTGAGACGCCTTCGGTCGGTCGGTCCGTCGGTCGATTGTCTCTCTGTCTCGTTACTTTGGTAATTTTCAATTTTTTATAGTCGTCGAGGGTCGTCGACGCTCTTGACCCGTAGTATCTCTAGTCTTTCCCTTCCCTCTCTCAGTTCTCTATGGAGAGTCGTCCGCTTATCAGGCAGCCACAACAAATGTGTGATTTGTGCCAACTTTTGTTAAGTTTTGAGGCAGACCGTTAAGGCGTTGCAATTTATGATCCAACAGATTCCCCAGGCTAATGCTTAATTATTGCAAATTGCATATTGACAGCGAGACAGGATGAAAAAAAAATAGAGTGAAAGAGGGAGAGGGAGAGGGAGAGACGAGTCTCAATAAAAATTAACACGAATTTCGTTGACTGCATTTCGGCTTAATATTTTAATTAGTGCAGCAGCCATAAAACTCTCGTCTTGCGTGTAAAAATAAACCCAAAGATGTGGCAACTTAACGACCTGGCAGTAGCAGGTCTCTCTCTCTCTCTCTCTCTCTCTCTCTCTTTCCCTCTGTCTCCCCCTCTATCTTTACACTCGCACTTCTTAAGTACCTCAATATCACCATAGAGAGCCGGGCGACTGCAAATAAAATGTTTAAATGCACGTAAAAAATCGTCTTAAAAAATGAGCATTAACTTGAAAACATAAAAGCAATCATGGGGTTAAGAGTTAAGCATTTCTTGGCCAAAACCAAGCAACTAAAACCTTTGCTTACATTTTCAATTCTAAGCACCAATGACACTAGCTGAAAGTCAGTTCTTAGATTGTGATTAATCATGGAAAAGAAATATTCTAAGAACTAAATAATTGGTATGTTTTAATATAAAAATTAAAATTCTTCAAATTTTAAAAATGTATAAACATTATTTATGTTTAACAGAGAAGTCAATGACTTAACAAAACTAACCATACTTAATATTATAATCATAGGAAAATTAATTTTAAGACTTTAGAATAACTTTTTTTAATAATATATATTTATTGAATTTTTCATAAATGCAAAAATCTCTTGAAAAGGCTGTCAAGCTTTGAAGTCACATGTATTTGATTGCTAAAATATTTCTGTGCTTCACTTTCAGCCAGTGTCATTGCATCTGAAGCTTTAGCATCCACATGTTGTATCCCCGTTTGACGCATGAACTATCTTCAATCCTGAAATATTAGAAGCGCTTTATGGCGCATGTCCTGACTTCTTGGAAGTCCTCTAACAATCCAATAGCTCTACAGACTGTTCGTCAGTTTGTCTGGCACTCGATTGGTCCCACTCGTCATCATCATTATGATCATCATTATGATCATTATTATTGCCAAGATGAGCGCTTCCTGTCTGCCAATTTGGATTGTCGATCGCCTCGATTGACTCGATCGGTGGTCGGTTTCAAGTCCCCACACATACATACACATAATGCCATGTCTGCGTTTTAAATTTATAAATTCTCAAATTATCAGTTTATGGCTGCTTTTAGTTTTATGAACCGATCACGTACCAACCATCAACCGATGCCGATCCTGATCTCAGTGCTGCGTGCGAATCTTTTTGTCAGTTCATTCTTTTCTTTTCTTTCCTTCTCTCTCTCTCTCTCTCCTCTTTCTTTTAACATTTTTTTTATTATTTGTTTCGCTTCGCTTCGGTTCGCTCGCTTCAGTTTCAGCGCATTTTTATCGACTGCACAACTAATTAAAAAACGCTTCAGACTCGCATTCGTATTCAGACCCATAACCACACTCATACTCAAACTGATACTCATACTCATACTGATACTCATACTCATAACCATTCTGGCTATTCACTGAGTTCGGCATATAAAAAATACCCCTAAGGGTCTGAAGCGTCTCTTCGTGGCGCTTTTAGTTTGAAAATTTAACAAATTACTTAATGATAGATGGTTGTTAAATTGTTGGCTACGCTTCTACAACTCGGCCATCATTCGATCTATCTACGGGGGTATTAAGTGATTATAGGACTTTGCCGGATCACTCACAAACTGCATTTAATGTAATGAATTGAGTTCAAGCCTCTTAGTAGCCAACTTTGGGTTTCCCCCATCAATATTCTTATTAAGATTCTATCTTTAACTAATTCCGCGTTTATTTCTTGGCAATTTTCTCATATTAAACCTCACAGCTTGTGGTTAATCTACTCTCCATTCCTATCTCTTTCTCTCTCTCTCTCTCTCGTGACTAATTCGCCATTTTTTAATCACACAGTAAACATTTAAAATTAACTCTGAAATGGCACATAAAAACAAATCCAATATGCAATAACTAATTAACCTATTCAATGCAGTAAATAAAACTAATGAAATTAAAAGTCAATTTAATTTTCAACTTGGTCAAATTAAAATCGTTGCATAAACAATCACAGATTAAACACAGCAGATCAGCATTTCAATGAGGCATTTGTTCATTTATAACTAGTATTATGTTGCATAATTAAACATTAATATTTACATTGGATCAGAATGTAACAACTAATAGAAAAAACATTAGGTGATGGGGTGGATTTTGTAATACCCTGGCACAATTTCTGAATATTTACAACACTTATTAAATTTTATTCAAAAGTATCGAAACTTTGAAATGTTTATGAAATTCATTTATCATTTGAAGAATCTGTAATGTATTACATTACACTTTTTACACTTTAGTATACCCGTTTTTACAGGCATTTTCAGCATTATAGGGTATATTGAATTTATGTAAATTGGCCATAAATTATTGGCATGGTTTGTTACAATTTCATGGACTTTAAATTCAATACAATGTTGTTAACTATTTATCAATATTTGTGTTTTATGGCTTTTAATTAATATTTTCGGTAGTCGGCGACCACCGGCGGCGTTTGATAACATTCATCCATTCATTTATTCAATGAATCGACTCGCGTGGGTGAGTGTCTCATTTAAATACTCATACTCAAAATAAATGTTTCGAAATCTAGATAATCATAGAGTGTGGATTCATTAAAAACGAAATATGAGCAACAGCAACAACAACAACAAAACAAAAGGCCGCTACTTTTATTATGGAGCTACAGCTGCTGGCGGTCCAACCCTGACCCCTCCCCTCCCCACCACTCCCCTCTCCATCCACCCCTGTCCCCGCCCTCCCTTTGATCAACGCTTCTGTGTGGCAAATAGTTTTGTAGATGCCTATCAAAGTTTGCCGAGCTGTTTTTGGTAGCACAAAAATGAACAGCAGGCGGCAAAATGGAGCCAAAAAGTATCTAGATACATTTGTGTGTAAATTGTAAATTGTATTTTTCAGTATAATTAATTACATATTTCAATTGTGTGACATTTGGATTACGAAATTCTCAATTTTTTCTCTTTCTCTCTTTTTTTTTAAATATTTATTTATTTACGCTTTGTCTGCTGTCGCTTTTTTTGGGAAGGCAACAACGAGAATTGCGCAGCGGGTTAAATTGTATCTCGTATTGGGTTTCCATCTACACAACTCAATTTCAAATAAACTTTTTGTGTAATAAACAAAATATATAGAGCATTTCATTGTTTATTGAAGAATTTGTAGGCTATGCAGAGAATTGGGAATGAATGAAGTCAAATAGTCTCAGAAGAAACTTTAGTTTCTGCTAAATTGATTTTTTCCCTATGTAGTTATTATATTTCTAACTCTTTTAAAAACCATATCGTTTGTTGTAACTCTCCATTATTCTTATTATTTTTTTATTAACATGTAAATTTATTACAAATTTTCTTTTTACCAACTTTAAGACATGTCAATATCAATTTATTTGCATTGTTAACTCCATTTTTTAAAAGCTAGCTGATTGAGTTATATTCTTTAGCTGTCTTGTATTCATTTCGACAAGTAACTAACCTTTGTGTTTCTCAATCAAAACACGATTTGTTGTGTCATATATCAATGGAGTACATAATTTACGCATAATTCATTCTCCAAACTCAAACACACACCAAATTTTAATTATAGCCATCAGTCATGTTGGCCAACTAGAAGGGGCAGCCCCACAGTATAGAACACTCCTGTACATAAATTTCACACTCAACTCATTTCCTGCTCATTATCATATCCCTATGCACATTATACAATCTGTGGAGTTAGATGAGCATGCGCTATACGCATATCCCACAAATCAGACGAAAGACGCAGGACAGAGAGCGAGAGAGACGGACAGTCTCGTCATGCGTTCCCCTGGATTATCTGCTGTCTCTTGTGGTGTGTCCAAAAAACCCACTCACTTTGTCTTTGGCTCTGGGTTCGGCTCTGTGCGTCTTCCGAGTGGGCGTCCAGTCGCCTCGGCGGAGTCTCCTCTTCAGAGTCTCAATTCTCGTGCGTGTGGAGATGTGTGGTGCGAGGTTTCCCTGGAGGATCGCAGAAGGCAATCAGCCTGTCACAGCCGCTAATTTCAATTATCTTGAGTGTATTCGTACACGTAATTTGTTTGCATTTCAAAGCCTCAAAGCCTCAAAGCCTGAAATCTGAACACAAATTTAACCAATTGCAAACTCAGCTTCAACTTGACTTAAATGCGGAAACACTTTTGGGTCTCTTCAGTCTCTTTTTAGCGTATCTTTTTCTGTGATCGTCGTCGGCTTTTGCCTTTGCAGATTCTCGGATTCCGATTAAAAAATTGGAGAAGCGAAAGGTTTGCTGTGTTTTTATTTAGCATTAACTGAAATTTAGATGCTCTTGAGGTGAATATGATTTATTAAATATAAGTACTTTAGTTTGTTAAACAAAGATATATTTCTTAAATATAATAATTCTCAAATAACATGGACTTTTAAAGTGTCTATAAAATAAATATAATATATGAACGTATTAAAGCCTTGTTTTGCGAGAAACACTTAAAATATTTTTATTCACTCTTACAATATTAATGGATTTGCAGATTTTACATGCAAATGGAAAAAAGGTATAAATAAAGATTTACAACTACAAGGAAATCTATAATAAGTGAATGTAGTAAAGATCTGATGAAGATTTAGCAAATCAAGTACTTATTTCATTAAATTTTAAAAAACTCTTCTTTCTTTCAATAAGACAAACTGCTTGACATAGCAAATATACCTTAATTTAAAGTTATCTCGAAGACCGCCCGCAGCTGCCATTAACGCCTTTTCAGTGTTTTTGATTGGCAAATTAGCCGGTCCCATAAATTAATATCGAAAGTAAGAGTCAAATTAAAGCCAACTTCTGTGAGTATAAGTATGAATACAAGAATGAATATATATGAATGACAAATGTTGTTTGTTGTGAGCTCTGAGTGAACTTTTGGCTGGCAATCAAAATGTCATTTCATTTGTGAAGTAAAGTGGAGCTGTAAATCCGCAATTGAGACGGAACTTACATGTTATTAACATGGGCTCAGCAACAGACTTGACAGACAGAGAGACAGAGGAGAGATAGAGAGAGAAAGAGTGAGAGACAGAGAGGGAGACAGTCAGACAATGACAAGTTACGGCCAACATAAACATTTAAATGTGCCCAATGTCAGCGCTAAGCCATGTCAATATTTATGCTCGTTGTGCAGCGTTGTCAAACTGCGCAGTGAAGTGCGGCAACGGCGCACAGAGTCCGTATAAATTGGCCAATTATCAGCATTTGAAATACGGTTTACCTGAGCGCAGTTTTACCTGTCTTTTGTACACCCAAAGAATAAAGGCATGTACGTACATGCATTGTGTGCACTCTGACCTTTCGTGAAGACAATGCATATAGTTGAGGATCGCTGCGAGACGAGGCAGGTGGTGAACCTGAACCTGAACCCGAAAACGAATCCGAGCAACACGCACAATTTTCTATAAAAGATACACACCTTTATTTTACACTTGGTAAATGTATCTGTATCTACAGCTCCATGGACTGCATTAATGAACAAAATTCACACTCCAGAAATAACTACCTGAGATAGTAAGAGAGTGAGAAAGAAGTTATTGATTATTTAACGAACGTTGGGAAATTAGGCAGCGATTTATAAAAAGCCTTTTTGGATATGCATTTTTGATAAATTAATAGAATATCGTTCGTTTATTCAATTGAGTTTTTTTCCGAAATTCATTAGCGGCTTCTAACGGAGCCGAGACGATATGGACATGGATATGGATTTGATTCTGAAATAAAAAGGGCTCTATCGCTGTGATTCTGTTTCTCGTTCCGATTGTTGTGAAATGCGTTCGAAGTTTGTCAGTTTGTCTGTCTGTCTGTCTTGTCTGGCGTTTATTGCAGTTTGGAAATGGAAATGGATGAGCTAACAGCTGGAGAGCGAGTGCGGCACTCGTTCAGATTAGATAGCAAATGGTCGCCACTCAAGAACCCAGTCAAAGGGCTGAGAAAGGGGAGCGGGGAGCGGGAAGGTTGGTCAAAAGGCAAAGCCAACATGTTGCCAATGAGCTAACAACAAGACGGCACAACACCAAACAATACAACAATGGAAATACATTTTTATATGTCGAAAGAGGCGGCCGAAGTATATCCACAATCGGCGCCTTAATGAGTTGAGATACCAAAGCCCCGAGAACCCACTCTCAAATACCGAATAAAATATTAATTGAAATTAAACAAATATGAAGCCAAAGGTGTCAAGAAATCGACAGCGTTCATTTATAAACAGTATTTAAATTTGAATAAATTTAATGCTAATTAATGCAGATTTATCTCTGAATTCATATTTGTTACCTTTAGATATTTGTAATTAAATATAATAAAATACCAACTATTGTATTTTCTTTTCAGTTTATTGTATTTATTTATTTGTTTTAGCAACTTAACAGAAAAGAAATAAAAAAATAAAAAAAAAAATTGTTAGTCATGAAATTTTTTCAAAACCAATTTCTAAATTTTTAATTTATTCTTTTTTTATACCTAACAATTTCAGAATATAATATCCATTGTAAAATTGTATTTATATTTTAAATTTTTAGGTCAAAGTAATTACTTTATTAACTGTATCTGTTATCTATGTATTTGACAGAATAGTAAAAATTTAAGTTTTACACATCAAAATTTGAAAACTAAACACATAGCATCTCTTGGTAAAGTAAACCCTACTGTCGCAATTTTGTATAAATAATATTTTCGTACATATTTCCGCTTCCTTGAAGTACTTGGAACTCCAATTGTTGACAACATTTCGTTATTTTAGCGTTTGCAAACAAAATGTAAATTGTTTTTTATAGGGAAAACGCTGGCTGCGTTTTAAAATTAAGTTTGTGATTCCCCCGAAACAAAACAGCAAAAAATAGAGCTGAAAATTGTAGAAGCTTAGCAAGCTGAATTGCGGTTAACATTTGATCATTATAGTCAAGTTGGACTGCATAAAATATAGTGATTCGATTCCAGACTAATTAGCTAAAAATTACTAGAGCATGCTTATTATGGCACCTTTTGTCATTTTTAATGAGAGCCATAAAAGTATCTTTGTTTGCGTCGACAGCAACGAACAAAATACTCGAGGTCAGTTAAAAGATAATTCTTATTAAAAGTCAGCGCCAACAAAATAGATTAATTAATAATGAACTTATTTAATATTTTAAAATCTGTTGTTTAACAGCTTCGGCGTCTGTTATGACTTTGCATGTCATCCACACTCTGCTTCAAACAAGTTCCAAGTCAAATGTTGCTCAACATTTGTCGGCGCCACGTTGAAACGATTGGCAAATGAAACAAAACAAACTATGTGCAGTTGTAAACAAAAGTAAGCAGGCGAGAAAGAGAGACAGTTAACATCCACAGCATGCAACAAGTTTAACAGCGGCACTGCGTTGGTTAGAAGAGTGCACAGCCATACGAATAACAGTGCCATAGTGAGTAATGCACTGTGGACTATGTGGATTGTGTGGACAGGGCTGTTAGCTGAACAGCCGAATGTTAACAGTGTCGCTGTGGACGCGCGTTCAATTTGCTGCTGGTTCTCGGTCGCATCGGTTGTGCGAGCGGTTCGTGCGTCTCTCGTTCGTATCACGTTCGGTATTTTCGCGTTCTAGGAAAAATTCGCATGCCACAAGCGAGTTTTTCTTCGGGTCGCGCGAGCGTTCGACTTTCGTGCCGTCACGCCAACGTCATTGGCTGCCTGCCTAGTCCGGTTCCGGTTTCCGGCTCTATATAGCGCCATGGCATAGAAAGGATTCAGAAATAATAACGAATATAGTGCCAATCGAAATCCAACGAGTGCTAAGTGAATCCAACAACGGATTATATTTATTCAGTTTGCCAAAGAAGAGAAGTGAAACAGAATTCTGACAAAATGCATTCATGTGAAATGCGTGCCACAACGCATAATCAAATTAAAAGTGAAATTCAAAATGAAAATAATCAAATTATAAATAACAACGTCAGGGAGATCAAACAACGACACAGAAACCAAAACCAAAACCGAAACAGAAACAGAAACAATCAAAATGTTGTCGCCCCAAAGTCGCCAAAGGCAGCAGCTAAGCAGCTAAAAATACATTCGATGATGCGTCAGTCACCTCCATTGTCAGTTTATGTGCATCTGTTGCAGTTGCAGTTGCAGCGCTGGCAACAGTTGTTGCTGCTCCTGCTGCTGTTCGCCGGATTAAATGGATTAACACAAGTTGCAGCGCTCAAGGGTAAGTCTTCGCTAGAGTTGCCCCACATTCTCCACTTACATATTTGAAGGGCAACCCTGCCACAATTCCAAATATGATTAACTATTTCCGCGCTCTAATGGCCAACAAATCCTTTGTGGAAATGCATAGTCCCTCTCTTTCTATCTCTTCACTCCCTCTGCCTCTGCAGATATTTATTAGTGTCATTTGTTGTTTCCATTCCCGTTGCCACATTTGGTGCCTCGCTTTGACTATTTTTGGTGGGGGCACGAGTTGCAGCAACAACAACCACAACGACGACGACCAGAAATTAAGGCACTGCGGCGCGTTTGCTAATGGATTTTAATGCCGCTTTATAGACACGACATCGAGCATAATTCAACTTTACACATTTTGCCTTTTTTATTATGTTTTTTTTCCTCTCGAATTGTTTTTACCGTCGGTGGTGATATATGGGCTACCTATCTTGTATTATATATAGATTTGTTAATAGCACAAATTTCAGCTAAAGAAACCCAACATAGATCATATTACAAAGCAAAAATTGAAGGTTCTTTTCCATTTCCAAGGGTTGATCTTCATCGAAAGAGTTTTTGTCATCTCTATACTCCATTAGACTTTCCCAGAAAAAACCTCTTTCCTAAAAATGAACATATGTTTGTTTTCTTCACTTTAATAAAACCGATTGAGTTAGTTTCCAATTATTTCTTTCATTTTTTGGGTGCAATTACATCAAAAGCCAAACAAAAACAAAGATCAGAGCATACTTAATAATAAGAAACATTAACAAATAAAATAGTTTGTATCTTGTGGCTTTTGTGGTTAGTTGTTGTATGTCTTGCAAGTTTCGAAAATATTGCTAAAGACATTGTCTATTGGCTTAGTCCATAATCATGGTACTAGACTTCATCATTTGTTGCGGTTAACCGGAAAATGTGCAACTTCACAAGCTGCTAATCAGCTCGAAATTATACTAGAAAATTAATGGAATTATTTCTGAGCAAATTATTAAGAATTCTCTGCTGTCTTGGCTTATTATAGATAAAACTTTAATTACGGTTTTTAATGGGAAACCGAATTTATGATTGAAATTGATTCGGATTACAGTTTTTATGTTTTAAAACATCAAAAGAAATCACGATATGAATCTTTAACTGCTGTAGATATTTTGGGATTTTTTTTATGATTAATCGCTCTCAAAAACGAAAGAATTCTAGATCGAATCTTATCTTAGAAATATATAGAGTTCCCATTTTATTACAAATGAGAACTATCTTTTCTTATAGTTAGCTTACTGATTCAGCTTCACTTGGTTATTTAATAGCTACTATAATTACCATGCTTGACATATTTCCGCATGAATTGATAATACTCCTTTTTCTTTCGTCTCCCACATTTGCCTTGGGCTGTTGCTTCCCAGGCAACTACGTGATTTAACAATTCAGTTAACCAATCATGTGATTGTTGAAATAACATGTTGCAGCTGCAGCTGCAACAATAGCGGCAGCACTTGACTTCATTTACATGACTCAAAGGTTGCCCCAAAAACTGCATCGAAACTTAAACCGAACTGAACTGAACTGAACTGCTACTTAGCCCAATTTTGCATAATGCACATGAGATTTTTCCCTACAGTCTCCTGCACTCAACAGTCTCTTTTCTCTCTCTCCTTCTCCCTCGCCCTCTCTTAGCTTTTTCGGGAAAATTACAAAAAGGCCAACGGGCAATGTTCGGAAAATTGAGCCGCAGCAATTGTAACACTTTTTTTCCTCTCTGAAAAATCTTAACTAGGCAATATACCCCAAAAAAAAAAAAAGAAAAAAAGAAATAGACAAAAAATTGTTCATGAAATTCCCTCGAGACAAACTGCACGCCAGTTGCAGCCTTCTCTCTCTCTCTCTCTCTTTTTCTCTTTCTCTGCTCCATTATTGCCTTCTCTTTTCTCGCTCAGTGCTGAGCAGCTTGTGGAAAACTGCTGGCTAGCTGGAAAAACGCTCCCCAGAGTAACATTATAAGCATTCTGCCTCTTGCCAGAGTTGTCGCTGTCGCTGTTGTTGCTGCTCATTTTTCTTGGTGTCTCGGTGTCAACCCTGGGCAACATGTTGAGGGCGACGTTTAGCAGCAGATAATTTTTATGACCCGCTTAGCTGCGTTGTGATTCTTGAAAGTGTTGCACGCTGCCACAAGCAGCCAGCGATTGACCCACCACCCGATTGGTCATGCCACCACCCTTTCCTCGCGGAAGGGAAGAAGTGGGCAAGGGGACAAGCCTGCAGCAGGCTTTATTGTCTGGCTGCCGTGTGCCGTTGAGATAATTTTATACAATTTATTATCAACGTGCGACGGCGTCGCGTGCAACACTTGCCACATTTGCCACATGGCTGGCCCACACAGCTCATCAGTATCAGTGGCAGCAGCTTCAACACCATCGTTGTTGTTGTTGTTGTTCTTGTTGTTGTTGTTCTTGTTGTTGTTGTTGCCGTTGTTGTTGCGTGTTAAATGTTTTCACGTGGCGCACAATCGTTTTGGGACTCAGGATTCTCGAAATCGGAAATCGGAATCCCCAATTCAAATTGTTGCGTGTGTTGCAAGCTTGCTGCTTGTTGCATTAAAAAGCATTTAATAAGCATTAGATTACACACATTTCTCTATTTGAACTTATACTTAACGAGACCCTTGGCATGCTGGGGTTAAGGGTGACCAGACTGCGTGATTTGTATTATCTCATTTACGGACTGCAGTTGCGCCAATTTAACGGACTTTACAGATAAATCTAAGAGCAAAAGATTTGACGGGTTACGGCTTTATCAGTTGCGAGTTACGCTTCACAATTTAAAGGAAAAACCTGAGACCAAGTCGAAAAATGGGATTGTAAACTGAATGCGAACACAAGTTGAATGTTGGCTGGATTCTGACATCAATTTATGTTTTTCCTACAATTTAGTTAGTATTTTGTTTTGCAACCTATGGGAACTACGCTTTTACTGCAGCTTTATAGCTGAAATTTGAGATATGAGTTATTTTTTATAGCGATGTCATTAATATTTAAAAAACTAACGAATTAATTTAGTAAAACTCATAAAAATCTTGTTTTACAAAGTTTATTAATCCATAAAACAAAATTCGACATGTCAATAGAATTAATCTTGTATGTTGAGTGGAATATAAGCATAAAACTCAAAATAATCTTAGTAGTCGTTATACGTATATTATTCATAGTGAACTAATAATCGACTTGTGCCAACTTTTTGAAATTTGGTACCAAAACTACTTCAAATATATGTTTTAAGTACATGTTGATAACGTTTGGGAATTTACTTAGATAATAAATATTTTTCGGATTTAAAAACTTTCTGAAGTAGTTGTTTTTAGTATTTGCTTCCCTTTTAATTAAGCGCTAGCATGTTTTTTTCTCTACTTTTCCGACTGAGTTATTTGATCTGCCAGCGGTACTTTCCAGCTAAACAATAATTAATTATGAAGGAAAAAAAAAACAACTAGCGAGCGAGTCTCAATTCTCTCCAGTCTCAGTCGGAGTCCTCAATTTGCCCCTCGCCAGTTCTCAGGGTGAATCTCTGTGGGCAAGACAAGAGCCAAGTTTTGCCTACGCAAATACGCAAGAGTTTTGCTTCCTGGACATGGACGTGATTCTGGACATGGACTTGGACCGGCTGCAAGAAATTGCAATTGTGTGTGTGTGTGTGGCAAATGCAACGAGTCGCCTTTTGTTGCAGTTGCAGCTTTACATAGCCGTGGGTTTTTTTCATGTCTTTTTCAACTATTTTTCTTGAGCGTTGCGATATTAAAAATAAGGAAAAAATTAAGCCTGGCAGCCGCGTTAAATGCAAACTTGCAGCCGCTTTTCTGTCTCTTTTCCTTTTTTTTATTATTTTTTTTTGTATTTTTTTGGTTGCCCAAATGTTGCAGTTATGGCAGTTGGCGTTTAAGTTGTTGCTGTTGTTGTTCCAAACATTTTTGCATGCAACGAACGCTCGGAAAATGGGTTTTCCGCTCTTTTTTTTTTCTTTTTTAAAAAAGAGAGAGAAGGCGTTGCTGCTGCTGCTGCGGGCAGCTCGAAGCGTTTGCTGAGCTGCTTTCAAAGTTGAAAGGTGATGTGGCAGCTAGATTTATGCTGGCTTATAACGGGAGTAGCTTGCAACTTGCAACCCAGCCAAATGCAGTTCCCAGCATTCAAATACTTAAGCTTTTAGCTACAATTTATTTCGCTTTGCAACTCAAAATAAAAAGAGAGGCTTAGTTCTCATGGTTGCACGTGGACTCCAAGGACTCGAGCACTCTTTGTTGCAACTGCTTGTGGCATAATCTCTGCCTGCCAACTGATCGCAGCTCAAATTATCCCTATATATTGTGTATTTTATTACCAATACCTTTGCTCTAGCCACAGTCATCCACAAGTTGTTGCAACACATCCTTGAGCGCTTTTATATCTAACGTTTCTGTTCAAGCTCCTCAAGAAATTCTGCACGAGAAATTATTTATTTTTTTTATTTGAAATATAATTCTTTTGTAGTATATTTGAGATTAAGATTGTTATATGTATTTTTAGCTTTTCTGTGCCAACTTGTGTGGGTTTTGTGGACTTTGACCTAAAGCAATTTTGCTTAGATCTTTGACTTGTGATACATTTATTAAATTGTAAGCCAACCCACATTCCAAATATCAGCAGCAAATATCTGATGCTTGCAAAGACTTTTGTGACTCAAAATACTGTGAAATTTCAATGGTTTCTTGAATATTTCTAAATTTATTTTCTTCTTTTGACAGCTCAAAAACAAAGCACATTTTTTTAATTGTACAAATTATTTAGTTAAATTTTTATAATATATTGTGAAATTTCTAAAAATAAATATTTTGTATTAAATTATGAATACACAAACAAAATAAACATATTGAAGATTAGTAATTTATATTCGCATGCCTTCGATAGCTCAGTTGGTAGAGCGGTGGACTGTAGAGTGCTTATAAATGAGTAGTTATCCATAGGTCGCTGGTTCAAATCCGGCTCGAAGGAATAGAATTTTTTTTAATTTTTCCGTCTTTTTAAAATAATTTTGCACATATAAAAAAAATTAATTTTTTTTGGAACACATTTTTAATATAGTTCATGAAAACGATTGCAATATATTGTTAGTCAACTTTTTCTCAATGCATTATATTGTGAATAATTTTTAGAGCTCTTTAATTGTAGTATAAATTGAATCAAATTTATTAAAGATAAGATTAATTCAATTATATTTGAATTAATAATTTTTCTCCCAAATTTTTAATATTGTTCATGAAAACGATTGCAATATATTTTTAGTCAACTTTTTCTCAATTCATTATATTGTGAATAATTTTTAGAGCTCTTTAATTGTAGTATAAATAGAATAAAATTTATTAAAGATAAGATTAATTCAATTAAATTTGAATTATTAATTTTTCTCCCAAATTTTTAATATTGTTCATGAAAACGATTGCAATATATTGTTAGTCAACTTTTTCTCAATTCATTATGTTGTGAATAATTTCTAGAGCTGATTAATTATAGTATAAATAGAATAAAATTTATTAAAGATAAGATTAATTCAATTAAATTTGAATTGATAATTTTTCTGAAAAATTATCTCATGTAAACTTATTTTTACGACAGCCAAATATAATCAGAGTTGATATCTGTCAAGCCGATTTGAGGCATAATTTCTCTGCAAATGAAAACTAATTTCCGCGGGGACTGTGGCAGGTAGATACGCCAAGTTGCAACTTGAGTAGGTTTTTTGTCAGTCTTGGCCAAGCTGAGCTGAGACCAGAAGATTTGCATATTTGCACTTGATGAAGTTGAAGTTTGGCGTGTTGCAGTTTACTTCAAGAGAGTTGGGAGTTGGAGAAGTTGCCGCCGGCTGTGGCACGTTGCAAGTTGCAAGTTGCCAGCTGAGATTTAAAGTTGGATTTGTATTTGGCGCTGCCTACGCGCTTCACGAAAAATTATGAAAAAAATTTGAAAAGAATTGCCTTGAGTCATCGTTTGTGCTCATGTTGCAACAACGTTGGCGTTGCTGCCGCACGTTGCAAGCAACGTTTATAATTTGCTAACAAGCCGATCGACGGCGCCGTCTGTCTGCAATTATGACAAGTTGACAAACGGCTTAATCCTAATCTCTTTTCCCAGACTCCAGCCCATATAAACTAAGCAATTTTGTGGCCAAATTGAAAAGATGCAACACAGGCAACAACTGCAACAACCAACAACAACAACAGCGACATTGCGATGGCATTTAAATCAATAAAAGATGCGGCACATGAACGTTTATCGCATTTGTGATATCTAATACCAATGACTAAGACCTGTGGCGACTTCCCCCTTCCCTCTTTCACTCTCTATCTCCCTCTCTCTCTGTACCATTCGCTGCCTCCTCGTTCAAGCCATCTTCCGCCTCGTCGAGTGCGACACATGCAAATTGGCCATGTTGGCGAAAACAAGTTTGCTGCTTTCTTGTAGTCACCTGCGTAAGCGACAACGACAACAACCCAAAACAACAACAACAACAACGACAACGATCAACGGGCAACAGGCAACAGGCAACGACCAACAACTTGCAACATGCAAAATTGGACTGCGCTGCGTGCAAATAAGGCTAAAACGGCAACAACAGCAACGAGTACTTGGCTTGACTGCCACGCAGACAATCAGCCATAAATCTAAATGACTGTCAACCCAACGTTGCAACAACAACAACAACGAGACCAACAACCTACAATGCAACATGTTGCCCACAGTCTCTGAGACACTGAGAGACTCTGCGACTCGCGACTTTTGGACAGGGCCTAAACTCATTTGCCGCCTGCCTGATAAGACACTGAAATATGTTAAGAACTTGATATTGATATTGCGCTGGCATCGCATTTACCATAAATATTCAAACTATAGTTATTATATGCGAAATATTGTGGTTGCAGTTGTTGTTTTTGTTGTGGGGGCAGCTTCATGAATTGCTAGAAAAACTGACTAGACTCGAAGTTTGATTTGAATTCAGCAAAATGGTAAAGAATACATAATTTGTTTTAAACAAAACAAGTAATGGTAAATTTAATTTAGTAAAATCATAAACATAAATAAAAATAATAATAAAAATAAATTAATATTTATTTAGTATTTCTGCTTTATTTGGATATATAAACTTGTAGAGAAAAGAAAAAAATAAAATTAAATTCGCAATAAAATAATTAATTTATTTGGATTATTTATGTAATTTTATATTATTTTTTATAGTTATTTATTTAACGAAATGTGGTAAATTATATTAAACAAAGTGAACTGGGATTATTTCTTATATTTCTATTAGTTTTCAATTTGTTTAAATTCTAGATACTATTATTAATAATAAATTCGAGTTACATTTAAGCTCTATAACTAATTTATTTAAATTAAAGTGTGCACATTAACAGATTGAGTTTTTTTAAAAACTCTTACACTCATTTCCCCATCACAACAACTTTATTTGAAACTACTACAACTTTCGAAACTACCCACGCAGTGGAGGATAAAAATAAAAAGCTGGTAGCTCTGTTAGCATTAAATTCAACGAGTTTTGTCATCAAATTCATTAGTTTTAGCCGCGATTGGAGCCCAAAGTCTGTCAAATGGCACTTTATAGCAAACTGCGAGTTTTTTTCAACTTCTAGTTAATTTATTGCACTTTTGAGAGGGAGAAATGCGATAGGCCAATCACTTGAGAATGAGTGCTGAGACACTTTGCAGCGCTGCATGAGGCAGGGGCACGAGGAGAACTCTCGATGAGGCATGCATTTAAGATAAGGCGTCACTTGTCGCCGTCCCTTCAGCATTTTCATTCTTCCTCTCTCTGGAATTTTTCTCTTTTTAGCATTATTTACATTTTAAGAGCCATTTTGAGTGACAGCAAACGGTTCAGTTCTGTTCTGTTTTCTCCTCGTTTGTTTTTTCGAGGCTCAAATTACAGTACAGACATTTATTTAGAGTGTTGCGCTGTGGAATTGTTTACATTCTTTTTATTTTATTTTATGTCTATTGTTTTTCATTTTCCTGTAAACATTTGCAATAGAAATCAGAACTGGAAACTGGAACTGGGTTAGCCGGGTGTGGCCTTTGAGCCAAAGTAAATATTTAATTAGTGACGCACCTTGTGGGAAATTATTTCCACAACGTGAGTGAGAGATTTCTTTACAACGCCCCCATGCAAATGTCGGCATGTCTTTGAGTCCAAAGAAATATTCTAGGAAAAGTCTTCAAAGTTGAAGTCGAAGACTCTCGGGTAAATGCAAAGTCATGTTGATCATCTTTGCTTGAGTTGCCTGCTAATTGATTCAGCATAATTCTATATTAATTGTCAGATCGATTAGGCGATCGTTTATTCGTTTATCGACTGTCTACAGAATTCACGGGCTAATTAGCCATTCAACCAGGCACGGCAAAAGATTCGAGTTGCAAACGTGACGCGACTGCGAAATTCGCTTGTTGCTTCATAAATTATTTGTGAAAAATTAATTAATGCCACAGCTGCAATTTGTGCTGTTAATTAATCAAGACAAGAATTTGCATGACTGAGGATCGAAGCGTTTCTCAGTCGAGACAGACAGATAGACAGACAGACAGACAGGACAGCTGAGTGATCCTGAGACAACATTGATGCTCGCAGATTGATGTCTGTGGCAGCATCGCGTGTTTGCCTCTTCTTCTCAGACTTTGACTGAGACTCTGTCTCCTTCTTCTGCTCCTGCTCCTTCTTCTTCTCTTTCTCCACCTTCAGCGGGTATCTGTGGCAAATCTCTCTCTCTGAACCCAGCACGATCATTAATAAACCGCTGTGAGCTGTCAATAAAAATCAACGTCTCGAACGTCTCGACTAAAGTGAAGATTGTTGCAAGCACCAGAAAGAGATAGTGACTGGGAGTGAGTGAGAGGGGCGAAGAGAATCTGTTGCAAACATCCACTTGATGATCTCACTGATCTTCGCTGATCTCGCAGCAAGAAATTGACATTCGCTTGACACTCGCGCTGTGATTTGGCCACTGGTGACAATTGGCATTGGCATTGATGGCTCAATTGCATATACAACAACATCAACAACAACAACATCAACAACAGCAACAACAACAACAACAACTGTGACAGCATTCGTTGCATGTGGTTTTTATATTTTTCTTTCATTTGTAAATATTTAGAAACCATAAACATTCCCAGGCTTCGCAAAAGTAAACAAAAATGCATAATTGCGCGACAACAGCAACAGCAGCAATTGCTGCCGCTTCCTCTGCAGACACATCAGCAGCAGCAACATCAACATCAACATCAACTGGGGGCAACATGTCGCATTATAAACAAAATTCAATAACGCATAAATAAGACAACAAAAAGAAGAAGGAGCAAAAAAATTGTATAAGCATCGGCAGCAAAGGTAGAAAGATGCCTGCAACATAAAATAATGATGATGAAAATGTTGCACATGCTGACGACGACAACAGCAACAGCAACAACAACAACGACAACAACTTTGTTGAGTCAGGAGGAGCAGGAGGAGAAACCGGAGGCATGAGGAGGCATCTCGACCAAGCGACGTCCAGGCAGGCGGCTGACAATGATGAGGCATGATGACAGACCAACAAATCGAAGGGACCGCGCTGAATGCGCCCATATCCAGAGACAGAGACAGACAGACAGAAACCGTCGACTGATGTGAGAGGGTTAGTGAGAAAAGGGAGAGGGCAGGGGAGGGGCGGGGCGGGGGGAATGCCTGCAGCCAAAGTTGCCACTGATGTTGGTGGTGGCAATCGTCATCGTTACCGCAACAACAGTGGAATGTATTGTAAAACATTCACACAAAAGCGCAACTAAGGGTAAACTCAAGCGTGATCTTTGCATTTTTTTATTGTTGTTGTTGTTGTTGTTGCTGTTCGATTCCCTCTCAAGCGGGGGTTTATGCATGATAGCTATTCATGACATACACTTAAGTGAAAAGGGAGTTCGAGTTATTGTATAAATTGCAAGTTTTAAGTAAACTATGGTCCAAGTTTGTGGACTAAAGAGTTTATAAAGCGCAATATGGCAACGCTGCAATTTCGAAATCAATTAAAATAGTCTGAATAAACATAAGAAATCAGTTAAAAGGTTCACATTTCAGCCTAGAATTGAGTGTAATTGGCATAAAACTCCGCTTAAGGAGTATTTCCAGTTTTAAAAGATACGTTCTCAAATCAAAAATAACATTATTGAGAATCTGGCAACGCCGTAACCTATAGATAATTGTAACAAATTTTTGTACTTAGTATATTTATATAGCAGAATAGTTTGATTAAATTTAGCTGTACGTTTTAAAATTAAGTTATCTTAAATGTCTTCTTGGACTCAATTTGTATATGTATTTATTATTCTTTGTCTATTTTTTCAGTCATTTTTCTGTATAGTTATATTTCTTAGTTGACTACTTCTATTGAAAAGTATTCCTAAATTGCAAACGATTTTCTTTTATATAATTTTCATTGACTAATCACCTTTTAAGTAATAAATTTACGCTAACTGCACTGATATGGCAACGCTGAATTACTTTTACTACATGTATTAAATATATAGCGAAGTATTTTATAACTTACCTTGATTAATTTTCCCATTTGGTCGTTTAATATGCATCGTTAATTCAACAGTCTGGCAACGCTGAGAAAAAACTCCCTCCTGAGTGTATTCCCTCTGTTCTCGCTGTTATTTTAACTTAATTCCTTTTGCCATAAAAGCATTAAAACACATTTAACACTCATCTGGCAACATTTTCGTGATTCACTTCGTTATTTTTGCCACGCATAAACAACACAAGCAACAATAACAATTTGTGCAAAATTCCCTGACCCTGCGAATCAGTTTCCATGTGTCTGTCTGCCCCTTTCCCGCTCCCACCACATGTCCCGCCCTCCCTCACAGTGTCTGCCGTCGGCCAGAAATTAATTTTTCATAATTTTTTTGCGCCCTTTTTTTTTTGGTTGATGTTGTTGCTGTTGTTATCGCAACTTGTTTCCCTTGGCCTGTTGTTGCCCCCTTGGCGTGGCATGACTCGCTGGACTTGCAACGATGGTTGCCGACTCCTGATGCCCATTTATTGTCAACGCCGCCTTTGCTTGGGTCAAGGTTGAGTCACATTCGGGGGCAGGGCGGAAATAGGGTGGCCATTCGTGGTCTTTATTAAAGTTGATTGTCAAATGCGGCCCTCTTAAGTGATTTTTATGGCACTTTAATTGGATCTAGGAATGCGTCGTCAAAGCCGACAACGACTGACTTGTGAAGCTGCCACAGGAGGCGGCCACTTGAGGCAAGTCGCGAACTTGGCAAAAAGGCATGCGGCTTAATTACTCACGGTAGCTGAAAGAAAGGAAAACGATCAAGGTAGAATGCGGCAGGAAGGGAGCTGAGCTGAGCTGAGGTGGCAGCTTGACTGTGGGGCGTGTCGCAGTGTTGCAAGTGTTGCGAGTGTTGCCAGTTGACAGAATGACGTGACAACATGCAATGCAAATCGTGTGACACGATGGGGCAGCCAAAGGGGTTAATGTATAAATTAAATAAAGGTTCAGGTTCATGTTCAGCAAGAGACGCGCTCATATCTCTATTAGGCAGCAGTGAAAGGAAGCAGCAACAGATGCAGATACACAGCCAAAGATAAAGATACAGCTAAAGATACAAGTCGTAGATACAAAATCCTCGTTTTGGGTCTTACAATGCCGCATAAATTGTCGACGCAGCAGGGAAAAAGGAAAAGGCGACAGGGTCAAACGCAGTATTGAAAACAATGCGTAGGGGTCAGCAACAACAACAACAACAGCAGCAACAACAATACAACAGCAGCAACATAAGCAGGAAGCAGCATCAGCGACAGATCCCAAGAAGAAGTTGCATTAAGTTGGCTTAGCAAATTTTCACGCTTACCTGCATCCAAACAATACAGAGTGCCAAAAAAAGACAGAGAGAGAGAGAGACAGAGAGAGAGGGATAATAAAACAGAGCAGCGGCTTACACGCTGAGCTGAGCCCAAAAGCAATAAGCAACAATTTCGTAGAAAGAAAATAACACGAAAAAAAAAAAACAAAACGAAAGAAAAATCGAAAATAAAAAGGGAACCGAAAACAAAGGCCAAAGTTGCCAAAGTTGTATAATTTCGCATTGGCAGGAATAATCCCACACAGAGTCAGGTAAAACCCACACACACACGCACACTCACACACACACACACATGCGTGTGTGTAATGCCACAACTACAAATAAATGTGTAAATATATATAAAGTACGCAATTGCAACAACAACTAAAAAAGACAAACTGAAAGTTACAATAACAACAACAAAAAATACTATGCGTATTTATGATTACATTTGTTATACCCTGTAACTATTACAAGCGACAGCAAAGGGTATTTGATCTGAACTCCAGAGGTTATTATATTAATACTATTAATATATTAATCTAGCTTCTATCTGAATTTATTTATTTTGAAAAACGTTTTTAGATCATCTAACAATTTCAAAATTAATAATATTACCCGAGGTATATGTGACTCAAATATATTTTAGCCTGTTTATTCTTCACTTCTACATTTTTTTCTTTATTTAATCGTATTTATGATGACACTTGTTTTAAAAATGACAAGTATAGAAATGAAATTCCATACGAAGTTTAAATTTCATATTTGTAATTTGAGAAAATATTAGAAAAATATTATAAGTTTACATAGCAATTATAAATATTTACGTATATAAATTGTAGCTCTTGAATAAAATGATTCTCACAGGGTATTTGCCAGTCGTGCATCCTCAACTGACGCCAACTGATTTGCTTTTGTTCTTTCCTACGTGGTCACTGGCCCAAAGCAGCTGCTTTTGATGTTCGGCGAGTGTTACAAATTAAATTTTTGGTCATATATAAAAGCGGAAAGAACAAAAAAAAACAAAAACAAAAACAGACCAAAAAAGTTTGTTAATAAAATTTAACAATTTTCATGCTGCTAAATTTTTATGATTATCTGTTTGTACAGCGGGAATCCAGAGACAGACAGACAGACAAACAGAGACTGACAGAAAGACAGGGAACAGTTAGAGCAATTTCCATTGCCATTTCCCATTTCCCAGTTCCCATTTAATGTGCAAAGTTTTCCTTATTTTGCCTCAAATGCTGCCTAATTGAAGCAACAATGCAAAGGCGGCAAAATTATTTCAATAGTCTTCTCATACTCCTTCACCATTTTCTTTCTCCTTCTCCTTCTCCACCTCTTAACTACAAAATGGCCGTCAGGTTCTCAAAGAACTCTGTCTGCAGTTTCCCTCTATGAGAGAGAGAGAGAGAGAAAGAGGGGACAAGGTCAAAGGCAATTTGTGCCGCCAAATAGAGTAGAAATTTTTGGTCTCTGGGTTCGGTTTCGGTTTTCGGGTTTTCTTGGTCTCTTAAGTTTCCACTCGTAAATGCGTAGGTAGAACGGGGAGATTAGCTGCAGCACGCTAAACGAATAACCAAACAATGGAGATGTTAAAGACGAGTAATGAAAGAGAGAGAGAGAGAGAGAGAAGGAGGAAAAACAAGAAACGCATTCTCAAGTTGAATGCAACACATGGCATGGTCACACTATGAAACTGGCGGCAACGAGTCATAAATTTAACCAAAAATAATAAAAACCAAATAGTCGAAAAACGAAATAGAAAACACGCAAGAAGACAAGAAGAGGAAAAGCAGTAGGAGTGTAAGAAATGAAGACTAGACATAAAAAGAAAAAGGAAAAATATAAATAAAAGAAAAGAAAAGGTTCTCCCATAACAATGGCATTTGGTATGTTTCAAGAGAGTTAGGTAGACAATTTGTGCTGTGTTGAGGCTTCAGTTGAGTTTTTGTTTCAGATACAATGCATTCGATAAAGTTGAAATAGTTGCAACAAGAGAAATTATCCTGAATGCAACGTCAGCAGGTGCTTAGTTTTTAGTTTTTGGCTAAAATGTTGGTGAAAGCAGTTAGATTTAAGGATACATTTCAGCAGGAAGTTAAAACAATTCAACGAGAATTTGTCATTATCATTAACTTTGTCATTGTTTGGAGCATATCTGTATAGAAAGTATTTTATGTTTCTTTTAATTGTATTCAAAATTCAAAATCGGTTGCTAAATTTATCACTTATTTAACATTAAAATTATATCAGGAAAATGTTATTTAATTGTTAAGCGATGTGAATGAATATCAACTATAATTAATTTCATTTTATAAACAATTTCTCCTTATTAGTAATAAATTATTACCATTGAATTGTATCCCAAATGCAGTTAAAATTCCTTTCGGAGCAATTTCCAATCATTTAGCGGCAGATCTGAAAATATTCATTATAATGATGATGATATACATAAGTAAATGCGCAACACGGTAAATGGCACTTACTTTATACATAAATATCTGTATGGGAGTATAGTTAATCTGTGGACTGAACTCGATCTTAAACACATCTTAATTTAACTGATAATAGCTGCAAATGCCAGACTTTGTATGTATCTGCAAGATACTCGCTGCTGAAAAGATATTTCCACATGTGCGGCACCACTTAGTGAGGCAGACAGACAAGGCGAAATATCTGTGTTTAGTTAAATTACAGTCTTAAATCGCTGCGAGAGACGCGCGGTTGAAAATCGTCTAAGCAATTTTGAGCTAACGTATTTGGCGCCCACACAACACAACACAAAAAACAACAACAACAACAACAACGGCAAAAGATACAGCTACAAAATCCGAAAATGGCAGCTAATTGGAAGTAAATCGAGTTAAACTTTCTTTGCAACTTTTGTTGGAACAGATTACACGCATGACGCTGCAGGCATTTTGCAAATAACATGCCAAAAAAAAAGAAACCAGAGAGGAAAAAATAGAGTCTACAGAGTAAGAAAAAAAAGAGTCTAGAAGATTTGCGAGTATCTCTTGCTGTGTATCTCATAGTTTGCATAGCTAATTAGCCAAAGCCGAGTCCAAGTTGCTGTTGCTGATGTCGGTCTCTGATCATTGATCAAGTCTTGACTAACGAACAAAATGTATCTCTTGGAACGTTCTCACATTAGTCACGCGTTTAACATATTTCGTTTCGTTTCGTCTGCGCGTTTTAAATTTAATATTGTATCTTGCAGATACAAGAGCGATGTCTCGTTCCGTTGCTGCTGTTGATGTTGCTGTTGCTGTTGCCGAGTTTGCTGCTCCTAACGTATGCAAATAATTTCTGTGCAAATCAAGCATTGCGTAAAGGCAACAACCCATCCTAACTATCCCAATCCCAACTAACCCAAACTGAGTTACCCATCTGCATATGCTAAACAATCCCGAGACAGTCGCCGTCTAGAGATGTGCGCGTGTTGCACGAGCCACCAAATGTGGCATGTCTAAAAGCACGATCTTATTTTAAATATTTATTCTTTTTTTTGAGAAGAAAATAATTCTTTAAATATTGCAAGAGATCGAAAGTTTTATTTAGTTTTATTTCTGAATAAGCTCTTTGTTTTGTATATTCTTCCATTTTTAAATTAGGTATTACTAATTTGGTATTTTTTTATTCAAAATCACCTAAGGAGCAAGTTCCTAAAAATACTGCTAATACTTTTATTTCCTTGCTCAATGTGTTCTTTCAATTTAATAGTAGTATATTTCTTCAAATATGTTTACAGCTCATGATTGCAATATAATAATCAAAAATACTAGACATGTTAATATTTTTAAGAAAACGTTTCTTTCAAATTTTGGTATTATACGTATTAAACGTGCACTAAAATAATATCACAAATATAGTAGACATTTAAAGATTTTCCTTTTAATATTATTACCACGATTTATCGTATTTTTGAAGTGAAATCTTTTATTCAACATAGTATTATTTTCAGATAAAAATACTAGTTACTTATTCACACTAAAATTATACATATTTTTGCATCTCCAACTGGTTTTATGTCATGTTGCAACACGACACGTATTCTTATCTGCCTGCCCCTTCTGCCCCCCTTTTCTGCCACTGTTCGTGGGGCTACCTTGTGGTATCTGATTTGCGACAGTCGAGCGGTTCGCGCTATCTGCTGGATATGGTAAAGTTCTAAGAGCTTGTGCAAAATGCTGGCGAATTAGGAACGCGGAATGCGATCGATACGTGCGGTCATCTCCTGCAGCTAAGTAGTAGCAGCAGCGACAACAGCAGCAACAGCAACATGTTGCACATGCCGCAATGTTGAGTGGCGCGTCTGGTCAGCGATTCGTTTCCCATATTGCAAATGCCCCCAAAGACTAAGACACTGGGCATTGGCTAAAGTCGTGCTGCAAATGTTGCTGTTGCCTCAAATGGTTGCCAGTGGACATTGCTGGCAATTAAGGGGACGGCAGCGGCAGCAACTCTGGCTCCTAAAATGTTCTGCTTCTTCTTCTTCTTCTGCTTCTTCTTCTTCATGCCGTTGCACAACGCGCAATTCTTAACGGTAATTATGTTGTTCGTTTTGGCAGCAAAACATTTAAGCTGCGTAGTTGCCCAGACCCTAACAAAACTAGGGACATGGACATGTACATGGAGATGAAAATGAACCTGGAGTTGGATCTGGACTTGGACTTGGACGTGAACCTCGGCTCATTGTTGCTGTTGCTGTTGTTGTTGCCGGAGCTGACAGCAGCAACTCTTGACGGTTGCTCGCAATGTTCGTTGCTTGTGTTAAATTGGATTAATTTGACAGTAAAATGCAAATGAGGCAAATGCCAAATGCGAAATTCAACTTGAAGACGGACGCAGCAACGTCCATGTTGCTGGCAACAAATTATGTTGCTGTTGCTGTTGCCATTGCGTACGGCAGCAACAAGCGCCTGTCTGTTGCCTTTTGCCTCGCCCTCGCTACTCTTTCTCCTTTTACCTTCTCCTTCTCCTGTTGCATTCACTTTTCATGCACGCCTCGGCACATTGCACACGCTGCATGTTGCTGCTAAATAATCAACATGTTTTGGGGGCAGGCAGCGGACGCAGTTGCAGTTGCGGGCACATGTTGCCGCCGCGCATCGAGCCACGCAAGTGCAGCAATAATTTTTAAATTGAATTTTTTGTGCAGCATTAAGAAAGAGACTAAAAAACAAAACAAACAAATACCAGCAAAGGCGTTGCAAGGCAGACTCAAGTTGCTGCAGAGTCAGGATGCTGGTGCTGTGGCAAGTTGTTGTTGCCGTTGCCCTCCAGCAACATGCATCAAAAGCCGGCGCTCGTTTTTCATAGCTTTTTCACATGTTGTTTTTTTGCTGCTGTTGCTGTTGTTGTTGTTGTTGCGTTTTTAATTCATTTTCCCTCAACTCAACTCATCTGCGTCCACAGATAGCTTAATCGATTTGCCGGCAACAACTTGCAACTTGCAACATGCGGCAGCAGCAAATGGAACCCAACAAATAACATGCCACTGATAAATTGTGGCCAATGTGTTTATTAATTATTGTGAAATAAATAGAAATGCAAGCGACGCCAGCAACAGCAACAGTTGCAGTATGCCATTTGCCTCAAAGGTGGTCTCTTAACTCGCTGCAACTGCCACATGTATCTACATGTAGTTGCCTCCAAATCGTATGCAACATGACTGACAACAATTGCGACTGCTACTTGCAACGTTCTTTGCTCATTTTTGGTCATTTACAAATAGAAATTGCATTGATTTTGCTGTTGTTACTGCTGCAACATTGGCAACAATCTTTGCCTGTTGCCTGCACTTTGATGATATATTGCCGCCAAAGATGCTCAAACTGTCTTGGGTGTCTCCTCCCCCCACTCCACTCTCCCCCCACACCCCCCTCCACTCTCAACTCTGTCATGTTGCAGTTGCATCCATATTTGATGTGCAGTTACATGTTACATGTTACATGACGTTCTCGTCGTCGTTGTTGTCATTGGCCAAACGAGCCACAATGTTGCAATGCTTAGAGTTTCATTCTTTCTATTTATTTCCCTTCTCCTTTATGTAACTCTTCTGTATTCTTTTTTTGCTCTCAGCATTTATTAGCATTTTGCCCTTTACTTAGTTGTGGTCGCTGTTGCTTGTCAGTTGTTGCTGTCGTTCCTGCTGCTGTTGTTGCTGTCGCTGTTGCTGCCGTGTGTGGCAACATTTTCAATTCAATTATATTTCATGTTCATGTTGCATCGATTTACATTATAATTTGTGTCTGTAACGGAAGTCATTTGTGGCGCAAGTCAATTGACTACTTGGATCAGTTTAAGTTTATTTACAGTCTATACTTTTATTTCGACTTTATCTTTCTGCACTTTCATTTATCAACTACACAATTTAGACTTACTTATCAACTCAATAACTGATCAGTGAATAAAATATAAACTAGAAACTTTCATGTGCTTTTAAAGCTGTTGTTAAAATGAGAATATAATGCTAACAAACAATAATCGATCGAGCTTTTATCTGAAAGCTTTGGTTGTTAAAGTATACTAAAAGTTCTAATAAATGCGCTTTTAGGAATACCATGAAGAGCTTTAATGTGCTTTCAAAGCTGTTGATAGCATAACAATTGAAATACTCTTCAAGCACTTAATCCACATTCAACTAGATCTGTTATTTCTATTATATTTTTATTCTTTTGTCTGACAACTATTCGCTCCTATCTTTTCTATCCAAAATTTGATTGTGTTTTGATTCTGCCCGCGCCCACATCTCAATCAATTCGTTTGCTTTCCATTCCCCCGATTCAGAATTATGTATTTCCCAAGAAGAAGATAAAGTACTTGTACTCCAGATACTCGATCACGCCCTGCCAATGAACTTTGTAGTTGGTGTAACAAATCGTCTCATAATTTTTTGATTAGTCAGGCTCCCAAATAGACCCGGGCGAGTGTAATGTAATGATAATAATAATAATATCTACGTCAAGTGTCGCTTTCATTAAGCGCATCGAATTTTCCTCCCCGCCCTCCAGCGTCAACCATTCAATCACTTAAAAGCAATGACAGCTGCGAGATTTTTTCTTAAATTGTGAAAAACATTTCAGAAGGCGAAAATAATATAAATATTTGTTGAACGACACCTTTTGACATATGGCGGCTATATAGCTAAGCCAGTCAGTCAATCACACTAAATACATCAATCAATCAATCAGTAAGTCAATCAATCAATCAATTAGGCAAGTTTCTAACTTTAAGTGCATTTCTAGTTGGAGCTGTTAAAGTTGCCTTTTTCCTTTGCCAGCTGCCATTTTCTCTTTTTCCTCGTTTTCCTCATTTAATGTTTATAATAATAAGCAGAGTAAACAGTTTTCCACGACTAATGAGCTGCTGCTGCTGCTGCTGCTTCTTCCTGCTCCCCAGACATGATCTAATGTTATGACAGCTCATCAAGTGTCAGCGCTACCCCCTCCCCTCCCCTCCCATCCCCTCTCCACCCCTTCCCACCACTCCCCGCCCATTTAACCGCCCACTTTCTGCTCCTGGCCCTAACCAAACCAAAGTGTTCCATGGAGCGAGAATCTGTCTAATGACATTTACTTTCAACGTTTATTAAATGTTGTGTGAGCAGCTTAAATCAGTTAGTGCTGGACATGACAGAGACAAGGAGAAGGGGAATAGACAAAGACAGGAGATGAGATTCAGGCATCTGAGAGCTATCCGCTTAACATGTGCCAAGCATACACTTGGCGAAATCAGTATCAATATCATAATTCCCTTCGCTTCATCTCTTTTACTTTTCACACTTTCGCTTAATCAACACTTAATTCTTTCTCGCTTTCATTTTGATTCTCAGAGTCAATTGCTGCTCTCTTTCTATTTTCTCTTTGAGTTACTTATTTTCATAGTAATCTGCATTCAGAATTCTTTTCTTTTTCCTAAAGATTTTCTCTCAGTGTTTAATTTCTTAGCCAACATATTAGCTTTAATATGATACACATATCTCTCTTTCTCTCTCTCTCTCTCTCTCTCTCTACCTCTACCTCTGCCTCAACTTCATTCTTTTTTTTTAAGGCTTATATTCCTCACTCTTTCGTAATAGCCGCAATTTGTATCATCATCAGGCTCAATAATAACTTGGCTAAGCATTTTTGATTTCTTTTGAGGTCTTTCTGTTTTTATTTTGCTCTGCTCTTCTTTTTCGTTTTCTCTCAGTTTCTCTTTCATTTAATTCTTGATTAAGTTTCATTCTCTTTAGCATCTTGAACAATGGGCCAGTTGCCAAAAAGCCTATTAACTTGGTCGATTCAATGTCCGTTGGCTGGGTTCAATGTCCGTTGCTTTAATTATGCGCTTTTGGCAATTAAACGACAGCCACTTGGCCCCTCGATCCCCAATCGTGCAGATGGAGCACTCCAAATATGGATAGTGTCATAATTCTTGTCAGTTTGCAAGCCCCCAAGCGACCAAGAAACTGTCTTGACAAAAAATAAAGAAAACTGCATAAACATTTGCTGATTGAAATCAACTTTGCCATGAAATCAATCATCGGCGTAGACGGCAGCCCTTTTTTTTGTGCCTGTCCCCGGGTCTGAGTCTGAGTCTCAGTTTCAGTTTCAGCCTGTTGTCCTGGCCAAGGCCCTGGCTGCGACTCTGACTGTGCTTATCCATGGCTAAAATCTTGCCCTGGCGGCGTTTGTCGCTCAGCCGTGTTGAGTTTCGTGCTTGAAGTGGCCCGAAAGAGTTTTCAGCGATGACGACAACGATTACGAATACGAATA
This sequence comes from Drosophila quinaria, assembly GCA_035047525.1. NCBI lineage: Eukaryota > Metazoa > Arthropoda > Insecta > Diptera > Drosophilidae > Drosophila > Drosophila quinaria. The sequence continues at coordinate 119,287 of JAWNPO010000334.1, read as the reverse complement.
CGAATACGTATACGATTGTTGCCTGCAGGACATTCTTCTGCCCCTGCCCCTGACACTGGTCGTTTTTAAGAGTCATTACCATGCAACATGTGACATTGAAACCAAAGACCAAAAGACCAAAAGACCAAAAGACAAACTTGAACTGAAGTTCACTTAATTCACTTCCCTCTTCGGTCTCTCTGGTATTTATGATATGCCCGTTTTTCAGCTCATTTATTCATATTTACATTTAACATGCGTTCTCTTAACTTTCCTAACGAACTCAAAGTAAATCGATATTCAATAAACGACATCTGTGTGCATTTTTTTTTCCTCCTGCCTGCCTGCCTTCCTTCCTCTTTTATTTTTGCCCAGCCCTTGATAATGATCTCTTTGTTGGGCACAGAGAGCGAGAGCAGCTGGGTTAGTTGGGATAGTTTGGGATTGTTGTTGGGTAGTTCAGGGTTGTCGAGTTGCCGATGCATATCTGTCAGCCATGTCAAAATGTCGACAGTTCTCTGAACAGAATGCAAAAGGTTTCCCCCCTCTATAATAAGTTATGCACAGCCCACAACATGATTTCACATAAATCTAATATCTACTCTCTTTTCTCTTTACTTGCAGGTAAGCCAAAAGTTCCAGTAATCTACAAAAAAAATAATAGAATATATTATTATAATATTATCACGTATGTTATGTGGAGAGGCAAGTAATATGTGGAGCATTTGGAAACTGTGTCGAGCCCATAAATAATCAGCCAAAAGCGGCATGTGACACATTCAACAGTTTCCAAGCTCCAAAAACATTCCCCAACATCTATCAAAAAAAATAATTAATAGAAAAGTTGTCGAAATGTCAATGGGAATGACAAATGTAATTAATTTCAAACCATTTTTTTTTCCTTTCCTCATTTTTTGTGTGTTTTGACAAATTATGAAAAAACCTAGAAACAAAATATGAATTTACGTGTCGGCGGGGATTCCAAAATTAAGCTTATCGCTTTGTGAACTATGAAATTTGTTATTTAATCGGCTTACGAAATAAACAAATTAAAATCCAAATAGAATACAATTAAGAGATTATTCAAATGATTAATTGCATTTGTTTTTTTGCTTTTTTTCCTTTGATGTTGTCTCTTTGCTGTCAGTTTATTTATATTATAATGTTAGGGTAGGACTTATCAGTTTTGTCTTTTCTTATCGCTCGTCATATGTCATGTCTATATAAACAAGCTTGTCAGGCATTTCATATATTAAAATATAGGCTCTATATTATAAAGAATTTTTAAAAGATTAAGCTTAGGTATTCCCGGTAGAAACTGAATAATATGTGACAAGTCGTAAGATTATCTCCAGGAATATAAATTAACAACTAAAGATTTGAATTATAATTCAGTTGAAGCTGCTTCACGTCTAAGTATTGTTCTCCTTGGTCATTTTATCAAAAAAACATTAAAAAAAAAACTCATTAACTACACTAACAACTTATTTTTATTATTATATTTTTAGAGGCACGTCCTCCATTTTATTTTGATGGTTCTTTTGCCAAATGGTTTGAGAGCTTTTTAATTTTCAGTATTTTTGCAGCCCGTCTCCATTGTCATTTTATTTCTTAGATAGATCAAGTATTGTCCTCCATGGCCACTTATTTGATTTATTTATATGTTTTATTTATAAGTAATTCAATTTATCCTTAGTTTATTGCTCATTTTCAAATTAGCTGAAAGAAGCACTTCAAGATCGTTCTTTCTCTTTTTTCCTCTTACTCTCCGTCTCTCTCGGTGGCTATTGTTTCCCCCAAGTGTCTCAGACTTTAGAGCATTTGTCAGTGCCACAAAACTCCGCTCTTATCATAATAATTATTCATTTTCAAAAAACTTTTGACAAATGAAAGGGCGCATTGTAATGCAGATTTTGACTTAACGTAACCCGAAACCGGCTAAAGCAACTCGGCTTAAATCACACTGAGCTAAAATCTGAAATGTATAGTTACATCACTTTTGGAGGGTTCCATTCGCCATTTGCTATGGCATCAGATAAAGCACTTTATAAGTTTATGGCCATCATCAAAAGCTGAACAGATAGATATAAACGGAAACGTAAGTTCTTAAAAGCCTCCAGCCATTATGGCTTTTGGCCATGGCCAATGCCAGTGCCAATGCAAGTTTTCAATATGCCAAAAAGTTGTGTAAAGATATCAACACACACAGGCAGATAGAAAACAAAGATATAAACTATTAAGAGTTGATAAAGAAAGAAGCAAAGGGAGCAGCGAATATGACATTGATCGTTGTCCCATGTGTGTGTGTGTGCGAGTGTGCGAGTGTGTGTGTGTGTGTACTCTGTGTTGTCCTTTATATTCCGACATTTTTCTTATTTTTTCTGTGTGTTTCGCGCATATTTATGGGTCGAAAGGGGGCAACGTTGGGGCTTTTAGGTTTTTGCAGGCAGCTTTAAAAGGATTTCAATGTTTTTTCCCATTTATGAAATTATTGATAAGAGCGAGCGAGGCAAGAGCTCAACCTTTTTTTTGTCTTTTTGCTGTGTGGCAGCTGCTGCATGCCACAATTCATACATACACTCATTCATTCATAATAATAATAAAAATAAAAAACGAAGCAATGCATATTTTAACTTGATAAAGAACACAACTCCGCCCTTGTCCACTTCCCACTTCTCTCCCATGTGTCGAATTTAATTAACAGTTGAAAAAGTCACTAAAAGTCGCGCGGGAAAAAGCTAAAGAAAAGCGATTCCTTAAGGGGTTTTATATTTTTTTTGGGATCGTCGCAAACAATGTGTGAAAAAGCAGAGTGAGAGTGAGGAGAAGGGGAAAACCCAATCCTAATCAGACTCTCATGATGATGATGATGATGATAACCGTGATGATGATGTCTGTTTGCCGTCTGTGGCATTATTGCCAGCCACCTTGGGGCGTTTTGGCTCATTAGCGTGGCGTCAGCAGCTCGCAGACAGTGGCCAGGGTTGCCAGACTTTCTGCGTGCTCTGGCATAAATTTGACATTGAAAATTGTTGAATGGTTCTTCCCCTCGAAAGCCACAGGCTGCCTTGCGGTCTACGTGTTTTTCTCCCCCTCTCCTTCTCTCTCTCCTTTGTCTAATCAAATGTTTTTCGAGTTTGAGCCCTTTGGCCATCTCCGCAGAGGGGCGGAAGGAGGGATGTGAAAAGACAAGGATTATGTGTAATATATCCGATCCGTATGTTGTTTTGGGTTTTATATTAATATCCATGGAGCATTTGAATAATTTATTTGATATTTTGATTTCTTGCATTTTGTTGCAATCATAAAAACAATAAAATTGAGGGTTTCTCGTTTTGTTTTTTTTTGTTTTTTTGGTTTCTCTGTCTTTCCCTAACATGTTTTTCTCGCCCTTCCTGCCGAAATGAAATCCCCACATTATGACCATAATCCCCGTTGGTTTATTGCGGTTTTTATGGCCTCGGCTCTTGGTCCTGGTTTTGGTTTAGGTTTTGGTGCTTGGGCAAATACGAGAATTGTCTGTGTCCTTCCCTCTGTTGTCCTCGACTCCTTGTGCATATTACATAAATGTGATAATGATTTATGCGCCCCGTCTCTTTCTCTGTCTCTGTCTCCGTCTCAGTCTCCGGTTTCTCTCCTGGCCCACATCCGTCGACGTTGCGTCGTCTTGTTAGGTAAATGCCAGCATTTAAATAATTGGCAGCCAGGCAGCTTCCGCTCTAGTCTTCTCCTCTTCCCCTCTTCCCCTCGAATGCGCCTACCTGCCACTCCCCCCGCCCCCCTAGCCACCGCCTATGCAAACAAACAACAAACAAGCGTGGCGCGCAAATACAAAGACAAACACTGTAAACAGGAACAGGAAGAACAATGCGCACTTTGCACCATTTTTTCTTACACTTTGCACACAACAACAACAACAACAACAAAACACACTCTCTCACACAAACACACACACCCACACTCGAGAAAAGTTTTATTGCACTCTGAAATACTCTGCAGTTTAGCAGATAAACTTTGCCTGTGTCGCTTTGTGCTTTGTTTTGTTGCCTGTAATGAATGTGACATGTCACATTTATTATTTGAGATTCGCGCGGAACTCTTAATTATTCATGTTCTAATGCCGAAATTTAGTAAGTGAACTAAAGATACTTAAGTTACAGCTAAAGTTTACACACAGACAAAGCAAAAACCAAAATAAATAACACCATTTTTGCTACTTTTCCCACAAAAAGTGACTTTCAAGCAATTTTCTAAAAATTATAAGAAATACTAACAAAGAGTTTTTTCAAAAATGTTTTCTGCAGTCACTCTTAAAATTGTTTGAAACATTTTTTTGCATCAAAATATATTTTTTTTTAAATCGAGGATAAAAGTTGAAAAAGTAGACGTTCACACAAATTCGAATTTTTTAATTAGTACTTAATAGGTTAAAAAAAACCAAATTTAAACGGTCTTTCCAAATATATTTTCTTACAATAGCTGTTAAAGTAAAAAAAAGGTTGTACGCTTAGTTTTTTTGGCTAGTGTAGCTTATACTTTTGTAGCGCTTGCAGGGTATTTCACAGTCGAGCACTCCATACCCGGTTCATCTCACCATTTCTCAGTTTCCAATTCGATCGCAATTTTTATGCGTTCCATTTTAATACATTTTGATCGACTTAAATCACAGAAAGCGGGTTACAAATTATAAGCTCCTTCGCGTATTTATTTAGTTGCTCAGCAACAACAACAACAAAATCAATAAGTAAACACAAATCTGCAGCACACACACACACATACACACTCGTATTCACTCTCACTCTCTCTCTCTCTCTCCCGCGCACTCTTATATTTACTTACACAAAGCTTAAGTGGCAAAAGTTGTGCAAAAGGCTTACAAAACTCCAGAAGCTCTCTCACAATTCCCCCTCCCACCCCACTTTCAAATTCTAAGGTGGCAACCCTTCCCCCCCCCCCCTCTCTTTACTTTTACGCCCGCAGCTTTTGCACCATGTACCGCTATCTTCCGCTGTTGCCCCGCAAGCCAAAGCTCTCATAATGTTCGCGAAAGTTGCATGCACATTAAAAATTAAACATTCAACATAAATAAATAAATGGTTGGAAAAGTAGAAATAGCAACAACAACAACAACAACTTGACTGCTGCTGGTAGCAAATCAAGAACTTGGCTCCTTGGACTGTTTGTTGTTGTGGTTGTTGTTGTTACTGTTGTTGTTGTAGTCACTTTACTATTGCACTAAAAGCTTATAAATTATTGTTGAGTTTTGCCATGTTGAGCCATTGCAAAAAACAACTGGAGCAACAACAAAAACAGAAACAACAGCAACTCGATTGGCACTGGAGCACGCCGTTGTCAAGCTTTGTTAATTTTTTAACAGCAGAGCAGTGGTGTCCGATTCGCTGGTTTCCCGTCAAATCTGGCTTTTTTCAAAGGCCACTTGCTAGAAAAATATGCAAACAGTGGACTGCGGGAATTCTGACTTTTTTCTTTGTTACAATGTCTTTTCTCAGATTTTTTTGTAAATGCCCAAATATAGGGCAAATAAAAAGCCAATATAAAAAATGCACTTCGTAAAATGGCAAAGGAATGACACCACTACAAAATTCTGGATTGAAGTCAATTCTTATACGGATTTTGGGGGGCAACAATACTTTTGCAGACCTGGCAAAGGTTGCCATTGATTCGTTCAACAGTTTGCTACTTAAAATGAAAATAGTATATTTTTATCATGAATTATAAATTGTGCTGCTACACATATAAGCCTCCCATTTAATTCCTATGGATGATAAGAATGGGATTTTTATATGATAATGAACATCAGGAGAATGAGGACAACATTGATGAAATTATATAAATCTAATGAATAACAGAGCTGCTGCTGCTTAAAATGTTCAGTTTGTTTCTTAAAAATACAGGATTTAATGAATTGAAAATCTAGCCTTTTTTTTTTTTTTTTTTTTAACAAAAGTTGGCAACTCTGCAGCAGAGACGTCAACGCAAGCAGCGATGTCAACGATACACTTACTTGCTTCCGAAGAGCTTTCGGAATTGCCTTTGTAAAGCTGTCACCATTTGACTTTTGCTTTCCTCTTTAATTTCGTTGCTTGAAAGAATAGGGAAATTGTGTGAAATATTCAAGTGAGTCGAGTGTAGAGGGAGAGGGAGAGGGAGAGAGAGGGAGGGAGATGTACATATCATAATCAGTGGTTTTACGGCAGGCTGCCTTTACAGTTACGAGTGCAACAATGTGTGTGTGCGTGCATTAACAGCTGTTTGTCTGGACAGTTTCCACCAGCAAATAGAGTCCACACTTGGGCTCCATTTGCATCTCACTCACACGTCAACCGTTTGTTGTTTGTTTGATTACAAGCTGTCTTGTGGGTGCAATAACAAGCAGACAGACAAAGAGAGAGAGACAGTGCGGGAGTGAAAGAGAGTGTGTGTAGATATTTGCATTTGCATTTGTGCACCTGCTGAACCTTCTTCTTCTTCTTCCTCATTCTCCCCATTTCCTTTGCCACTATCAACATTTCGATTCATGTAGCCGTCAGTGTCTGTTGTTTGGTTATTGTTTGTGGAAAGTTGTGATTTTCTGTGTGTGTTGATAGTGTTGTTATTGTCAGTGTTGCTGTTGCTGTTGTTGACATGCTAATAATGATCATATTGGCGCAACTGCTTGAGAACGCATCTCTTAGCACCCAGTGGACAAATAACAGCGACAAATTAGCAGAGAAACGTTAGGACACATGTTAAGTAAAGGTGAAGTAAGCAAGAGGAGGGAGTAACAACAGCAAAAACAACAACAGCAACAGATGCTGCTGCTGCTTCTGGAATACGCCTCAAAGGCAGACATTTTTATGCTGTTGCCTGACAAACAACAACAACAACTAACAACTGCGGCCAACAGCAACAGCAAACAACAACAAAACGCGCAAAAGCACATAAACTAAGAAAAACATACATACGCACAAACATAGAAACAGCAGCCGCAGCAACAGCGGAGGCAGGGGCTGAGGCAGAGGCTGAGCAGAACAACAACAGCAGCAGCATTCGTACATTTCTTAACAGCAGCAACAACAAATGAACTTCCTGTTATTATTGCTTGTAGTTGTTGTTGTTGTCGTGCATACAGTACAAGCGCATTATGAGCTGGCACATGCCTAAGACTCTCTCCACTATGCATCTGTATATGTGTGTAAGTGTGTGTGTGTGTAAGTGTGTGTGTGTGTAAGTGTGTGTGTTTGCTTAGGTGTACGTTCGCTTGCATGATTTCAACGCCAGCAGCACTTTGCTGTTTATTTACACAGACTTCTTTTACATTATTTCAAATGCATAAATTGCCAACGCATGCAGCCACCCACACACACACACACATACACACACGCTCTCACATACGTACACCCACAAAACTCATACAAATGAAGTGCGTGCGCCAAATGAGCGTAATTAAGTGCAAAGACTTTCTCACTCTCTTAGATTCCACTCACTCGCTCTGCTACCCGTGATGCCCACAGGGAGCAGTATATGTCTGTCAAATTTTTGCGGCTTCTCTGAGCTGCAATTGCAATTTCTCTTAATTTCGTTTTGAGTCTGTGCATTTAAAAGTCAAGCTTAACGCTTGCTCTTACGTTTTTAGACCACGTACTTAAAAAAAAGTAAAGGGGTCTATTTACTTTGTCACGAACAAAAAAGTGCGTAACAGGCATAAGGAGGCGAGTTTGTTTTAGATTTTGGATCGGACCACCATATCAAATAGCTGCAATAGGAACGATCAGTCGAAAATCAAGACTTAGTATGAAAAACTTTTTTGGTGTTTGAGATATCTGAACCAATAACAATTTCTAATATAAATAATGTAATGACTCGCAGGTAACCAATAAAAGACTTTGTAATTATGTATATAAACTCGGTTTCTTAATTGTCGTTCTTCCGTAGTAGGTGCTGCTTTCACTGGTCGCTTGGTAATCGTCTACTGCTCTCACAATTAATAGAGATCTGTTAATCTCCTGTTAGTCGTCAGCATCGGCGCTGTTACCGCTGTTGCTCTCTTTGTGGAATCTGCTCTCCTGTTGCAGGCTCCCACAAATAATGCATATATATATATATATTATTCCACAAAGAGAGCAACAGCGGTAACAGCGCCGATTTATAAAAAAATATAATATTTATAAAATAAAATTTACACAATTGTATTTTAATTTTTAAGCAGTGTTTGCATTTCCATAGGGACTTCGAGAGTCGAGTATGCTCGACTGTAGCACCGTCCTCTAGTTACATGTTAATATGTGTAAAAGCAAATAAAAACTTTCATCTTTCTGACTTTGTGTGCAGAGATTCTTGTTGTAAAGTTCACATATTTCTACTTACCTGATTTACAGTTGCTGATATTGTTGTTGTTGTTGTTGTTCTGATGCTGCAGCTCCTGTGGCTTATCGAAGTTTTTGCTTCGCAATTGTTTACCCACATATACACATGTATGTATGTGTATATGTATATGCGTATATGTATGTGTGTGTGGTTAGCTTTACTTCAATTTTCTCTTTACATTTGTTAAAATGCAAAAAATTGTTTTACTTTTTTTTTGGCATATGTTTGTGTTGATTTTACTGCAACATATTTTTGCTTAATTAAATATTTTGTTAGCTGCCAAAGAGTTTTCTTTTGCAATTTTCTGTGGTCAAAGGGTAAAGCAAATAAAATTAAATGAAGAGAAAGAAAAGAGCTTTGGGTTTTATTTGTGCAAGTTTAATAATCAGCTCGACTGCAACGCCGTGCTTTATTATTTTAATGTTTTATTTTACATTTTCTGCTTTCTCGTCTCTTCAAGTAGTTCATCATTGAAATTAGCCCACTGTCGCCTTGGCAACAACAATGGGCTACGCAGTGCACAGTGAGTTAAAATCAGACAATGGCCAAGAGCTTTGGATCAAACAAAGAGCATTGAGCACAATAGACGCATGACGTTGTCCAGGCTGCCGAGCCAAGAGTACAAAGCAATTGACAAATGTCCAAGGTGCGCTCTGCTCTCTCTCTCGCTCCCTCCCTCTCTCGTCTCGTCTCTTCGCCTCTCACCGCATTGTAATGGCGTCGTGGTGAAGCTCCAAATGAAATCACTGAATGGTGATTTTTCAAAGTGATAACAATGTCACGATGTGATTTGATTTGCATGCAGATTCGAGTCGCAGTTTCTGTTCACATTTCACTTTCTATGAATAGACTTTAATGCTTTTATTTTCAAATAACTCTTTTTGTGACTTAAATACTCTTTTTGAGAGTACGTTTGTTTCTAATCTTCAGCTCGCTTTAAAGCTCCCACTCTCTCTCCAATCACGGTTGCCATTCATTCTCTTTCGCTCAGCTCTCATTACTATCCGCTTTCAATAAATCTGCAGAACTTAATTTCCGGCTGAATGATGGGTACAACCTCCCTCCCACCCTGCCGAAAAGCATATTGCATTTCTCCCATTTCCCCACTTTCATTCTGTCTCCTACACACACACACACACACATTTTTCACCTTTAAGCGCTTTTTGTAATTACATTTCATCTGTTCTCCATTTCGCTGGCCATTTCGCTGGCCATTTCTTGTTGTTGTTTTTAGCTGCTGCTTTTAATAAAGTTTATCTAGCGTTGTCCTTTGTTTCATGCTTATCGACATGCTGTAAATTTATGTTTTGTCTTCTTATCCGTCTCTCTCTACCTCTCTCTCTCTGTCTGCACCGTGGGCGAGCAAATATTTTCTTGAACTTAATTGAATTTGAGGCGAGGACAAAATTCAAGTGAATTTATGTTGCTCCTCAACATAATTTCTGCTTAGATTTTCCTCCTGCGGGGGTCTTACTTTTCCATTTTTCTTTTGCCTAATGGCCACATTAATTGCTCAACGTTAAGTGACAAAACTTGTTTAAAGAAAGAAAAATAAAAAAAAAATAGAGATGTATTTCCAGTCTCTAGAGAGTTGTCCACTTAAAAACACACATGTTCGATCCTAACTCACGAAAACTGTAATATTAGAAGACCCTCTTGGTGCTTAAGTGTTTCCATTTCTTAAAGCTGAAATTAATGTTTTTTTTTTATTTTTTTCCATTTCATTTACCAGGTGAAAATCCATACATCATTGAGCATCCGATGGATACGACGGTGCCAAAAAATGATCCATTCACATTTAATTGCAAGGCCGAGGGCAATCCAACACCGACGATTCAATGGTTCAAGGATGGTCGGGAACTGAAAACGGATGCCGGCTCACATCGCATAATGCTGCCCGCGGGTGGTTTATTCTTTTTAAAGGTAAGTTCAGCTCAGTTGAGAGTGAGCGACCCGAAACTCTATCATTATCGTGAGTTGTCTTTCACCGCATATCGCAGCATAACATATCATTCGCAATTCAATGGAACTACTACCCATTGATGATTCTGCCTCCTGAGAAACGCAACATTTGCGCATAAATTTGCTCATATTATTTTATGCGCTTCCGAATGGCTGCATTTTGATCGGAAAGCAAAACAAAAAAACACAGACGGCATAACAAGCATAACAATAATAAGAATCCGAGAAGGGGAGACTGCGCCCCCCTTTCTTTATTCGTTTTTTTTTTAAGGTTAGGCCTGAGAAACACTTTGGCATTGTCTAGTCTCAGTCTATGGCTGAAAATTAGAGATGGACATGTTTTAAGATGTAAAAAAAAGTATCAAGTACAGTTGAACTTCCCTAACTCGAACCTCTCTAACTCGAATTTCTCTGTAACTCGAACTAAATGAGTGGCAGTAAAATTAATAATCTTAGGAAAAAGAACTCTATAACTCGAATATCTCCCTAACTCGAACCTTTTCTATGGATAATGGTGATTCGAGTTAGGGAAGTTCGACTGTATTAAAAAATAAGTTTGAAAAGTTGGAATTTGAAAATATTTTAAAATTAGAAAAATATTAAAGGGCATCAAATAAATCGTATCTTTTTTTAAATTAAATTTAACTAAATGATTTAATTATTTTTTTAAATTTAAAAATGAACTTCTTTTTCAAAAAAACATAACACTTTAACTCGATTAAAACTATAATAATCTTTCGAATATTGTAGTTATTTCCTTCTATTTATTCTCATGTCGTGTTGCTAAATATATCGTCTAATGCTCATCTCTAAGATCCGACCCCGCCCACTGAAACCTTGCGTGCGTGCACATTTCACAAATTCAGCTAACGAGACACAGTGCGGGGTGGAAAACGGAAAGGGGGAAAACGGGTGCGAGGTTTTCCCCAGTCATCCAAATCTCCTTTCCCCGCATTGCAATTGTTGTGTTTATATTAAATTTGTTGCCACCCCCCGCAAAGACTTTTTCATTAAATGCAACAAAATGTTATGTTTTTTTTTTTATACAAAATATAAATTGTTGTTTTTCCTTTGAATGGAATTTAACAAATTATTGCAGCCTGAGTGCGTTTTGAATTGAAATTCTGTTAAATTGTTAAAATAATGTTAAATGGGTTGCAATATTTTGGAAGCCAGTGTCGTCAAGCCGGACGTCACTTTGCGAGAGCCAAAGTATATCCGGAGCGGGATAGGGATGGCAATTGAGATGCCGCTGGGGTTGGAGTAGGGCTTGAGGTTGGGGAATAAATCATTAAAAGCAGCCTCGAAGCACTTTGCATCATATAGATATATGTATATACTATATATAAAGTCAGTTATGCTTGGGCATATCTCGGATGAGGCAGACGGGCAATTTGTTGCTCCCTCCTCGTTTATTTTTATTGTTTTCAATGGCATTTTGGCATTTTTGGAATCCGTCGGACGAATCCTAAGTGACTTGTCGGCGAGCTTACAGTTTGTTGCCAATTAAAACTGAAGAGGCCAAGTGATTAAGGCACAAACACAGACCCTATGGGGTTGCAAGTGTTTTTTGCCCTGTATACTTTTATTTTTTTAATTAAATTAAATTGCGTATACGCAACATACTGACCCGGGTCCAGACAACTCACGTTTTCACTTTTCCCGTCCCTTTCCCTTTCTTTCAGTTTCAGTTTGGGCTTCAGTCTTATTTGATTTTGGTTGAGCAATTTCGTTACTTTTTGATCTTTGTGCCCGTGCGACACGTGTCGACTTAAGTCCTCAACTACTTAATACCCATCCGGTTTACACACATCTCTAATAATGTCTCTAATCTCTTCTCTTCCTCTACTTTTGCAGGTCATTCATTCGAGACGGGAGAGCGATGCGGGTACTTATTGGTGCCAGGCCAAGAACGAGTTCGGTGTGGCGCGTTCCAGGAATGCAACGTTGCAAGTCGCATGTAAGTAGATCAAGTCTCAGTAAATACTCCTTATGTAACTTATTTTTAGTATCTAATTTATAAGTTCTGTGAATTTCAGCAAAATTGTTTGACGCGTTAGGGTTGCAATTTCTAAAAATATAGATTTGTTCTCAAGAAATAATTTAATATTAGTAAATATTTTTATTGAAATTCAATTAAATATATTAGAAACCTTTTAAATCTCCGTTTTAGACACTTTTATATAACAACTTGTCAGTTTCAACAAAATCGCATGAGGCGTTAGGGTTGCAATTTCAAAAAGCATAGATTTTTTATTCCCTTTATTGGCTTGCCAATCTCCAAATTGGCTCTGACTCAGACAATCTACAGTTTTTGTGCCTTTATCGCATATTTTTGTCTGGGGTTGTTGCTATTAAGTAAACATTTAACAAAAGCCCACAAGTACGAAAATATAAAAAAACCTTTAATGACATTGATCGATTGACGTTGCACATTTTCATTTTCAGCTAATGAACTTTTGTGGCTTGCATTTCAGCAAGTTTTCAAGCCCCTCCGAAATATGTAACTGCATTGCATGCCCAGTTTCAGTTCCTGTTTCCGTTTTGGTCCGTATCCGTGTCCGTGCTTGTGTTCGCGTCATGTATTCACGTTACTTTCTAATTAATAAAATAAAGCACTCGCAGAAATGTTTTGTAATTGATATGGCAACACGATGGGGCGTTTTATTTTTGGGGCTGCTTTGTGCGTTGCCAAGGGCTGTTCCCAAGCAGATTAATTAATAATAATACGGCGCACGAGCTGCAGCCCCCAAAGGACTTTCAGTTTGTGCCACAGTCCTTGAGCTCATTTAAAGGGTTATCAACTTTGGCATTTGATAGTCTTCGCCTGTTTATCTTTCATCTTTAACAACATTCTATGTAGATTCGTTGCACAACTCAAAGCAATTTGAGGCAGTCTTTGTTGCCTTTAGCATCAACTGAATTGAATTGTGCGTCTTACTCAAGTGCATTTCGCATTTTATATTCAACATTTTTATACTCAGTAGTACGTGGAAAGGCCCAGAAAGGGTTGTTTAGTTAACCTATTCAGTTTAGAGACAATCGAAAAGCATTAAAATTAAATTTGTTTGCTTGCAAAAAATTTCAGAGAACTCAGAAAATATATTAGATAGAGTTATTTAACTTGGAATGTAGTTACTAAGTTTATATATATTTCATATTTTTGATATCTCGATACCTCTTTCTGTTTCTAGAAAACTCGGATAGGATGAGAGCTTAGACTATTTAATTACTGAATTTAAATATTTTTACTATTCCTTGCTAACTGTATCCGCTTATTTAAAAATTCCCAGAGAACTCAGAACCTATTTGAACTGATGTTATCAATTTTGATATGTAGTTGCATCTAGGCCAAAGTAAATTTTTTAATAGTTTTTGCGACTTAATTTTGATGCCTAAAATAGATCTAGTATTATGTTAAATGCAACTTATTTAGGAAGATATAATCTCATTATTTGGGCTTAACTACAGAATATCTGCTCGTTGTGCAAAGACAACTCAAGAATCTTTACATTTTTCAATATCTGTTTGAGCAATAAAAAACGAAATACGCATTGCAAATGGCAAGGCTTATTAATATTGCAGCAGATGCAGCTCAAAGCCCCTGGACAGGCATCATTATCAAGCTTTTTATTGGCGTATCGAGTGGAGGAACGGGAAAAAGAAGAAGAAGGATAAAGGTAGAAAATGAGGGATTTCAAATAGCAGACGCATTAAATATGAAGAATACTCGAGGCAGCAGGCACTTGGCCATTGCGAAAAGGGATGAACCAAGTTTTCTCTGTCGTTTCACCTGAACGTGCATTCGGACAGTTATTAATATTGAATCAATCAAGGCTTAACTCTCTAGCTATCTTGTTTACACTTTCTCACTCTCTCTATCTCTCTCTCTCTCTCTATTGCAGTTTTGCGCGATGAGTTTCGACTGGAGCCACAAAACACTCGAGTTGCCCAGGGCGAGGTGGCACTGATGGAATGTGGTGCACCACGTGGCTCGCCGGAGCCACAAATCTCCTGGCGCAAGAATGGACAAACATTGAATCTGAATGGCGGCAATGGAGGCAACAAGCGCATCCGCATCGTGGACGGCGGCAATCTGGCCATACAGGATGCCCGTCAGTCGGACGATGGGCGTTACCAGTGTGTGGTCAAGAATGTGGTCGGAACCCGCGAGTCTGCGACAGCTTTTCTCAAAGTGCACGGTAGGGATTCGAACTCTCGTCTCGGTTAACTTGCAGTGCAGTTCTCTCTCTCTCTCTATCTTTGCAGTGCGTCCTTTTCTCATACGTGGACCGCAGAATCAGACGGCCGTGGTGGGCAGCTCCGTTGTCTTCCAGTGTCGCATTGGCGGCGATCCTTTGCCGGATGTCCTGTGGCGTCGCACTGCCTCCGGCGGAAATATGCCCCTACGTAAGTATCTCCATCTGCCATCTCCATCTGCATCTCATGCTCAATTAACCGAAAGTGCTTCGTCCGCCATTTTGCTAGTTTTTCATTTCAAATGAAATTTTAGCTTTTTATTTACCATATTTGCATACAGTGGTAAAGGATTCGCACACACGACTGTAAATAACAACAAAAACAACAGAAAGCAGCAACAAAAAAAGTTTGTTTTTTGCGGTTGCTTTGGCCTTTGGCTTGTGGTTTTTTATGTTTGAACGGACAGTATTTGCTGCATTACACTGCGCGAAATCATGTCCAAAAATAAAATTAAAGTAAAATTGAGGGATGAAGAGAGCCTAGTTTATAGAGAATCTTTCCGAACCATTATAGAAACTGCACAGAAATTATCTGTCATCAAATAAAAGTAAAACAATAATTTTAAAGCTTTAGCTCAATTGAAGATTTCAAGAAGATAATAATATTTTAAGACCAAGCTTCTTCCCTTAATATTCTCTTCATTGGAATTCTTACTTTACATTAAGTTTCTGACCCAGTTCACAATTATTCTTAATTTGGGGGGAAATATCTGAAAATAATCCATTTTTATCCAAAATGCCTTTTTTCAACAAGACCTTTGCAAGTTGTTTTACTTTCCTTAAGTATTCTTCCTCTTAGATTATTTTTTTATCTTATTCCTTAACTTTACACCTTACTTTGAGCACTTTATTTAGGTTAAATCATTGTGTTCATGCTCAATTTACCCCCAAAAAAAATTTTTTTTTCCCCCCCCCCCCTCTTTTAAAACCCCCCTGTCTTCTTCTTCCAAAAAAGGAATAAAACACCTCTAAAAAAAAAAATATTTTTTTTTCTAAAAAAATGTTTTTTTGTTATATTAAAAAAAAAAATTTTTTTTTAAATAATGCTGTGTGGAGTAGAGCGCATCGATTGTATGGGCCCGAAAAATTAAAAAATGGTAACCCATTTTCATAATCTATGCTCAATTCTAAGATGTTTTCGCCAAGAAACAATAGTTCTAAAATTAATTCCTGGTCGCCGCTTTTTGAGTTCAAAAACGTAATTATTTTTGAAAATGTATATCTTTGGTGTTTATGATCCGATCCTGACAAACTTGGTGTCAATACTCTTGTTAGGACCAGGACTTTGAAAAATCCATAGAACCAATGGACAAAATATCCTTTAAATATAATTTTCTTCGTTGGAACGACGATTTCGCGATATGCCTCTATCTTAAAAAATTAATTAGAATTAAAGCTATTTTTTGGGCAAAAACAAGTTTTTTTTTATTTGAACCTGTATTTTTTGTTAACAGAAAATGTAACACATAATTTTTTAAAATTGTTTAAATTAAAATATGTTTTACATTTTCTGCAAATAAAAAACACAGGTTCAAGACAAAACCATTTTTGTTGTCAGCTTTTTCAACTCTCTTCTAAGAATTTTATAATTAGTTTTTTCAGTAACATTATATCCACTAAAAAAAAAAGAGAAAGTGTCACTTAGAATTGCTCGCTGTGTAATAAACACCTACGATGTCAGCCTGTTAGTAACTGTTAGTTTGTTGTTGTTGATGTTGATGGTTGTTGTTGGTGTAGTTGTGGTGGGGCAGCAGCTCCCCCAACGCCATCCAACTGGGCAAACACAACTGTAACTTTTAATTCCGTTAATTGCCAATCTCTGTTGGCAGCAATCAACAATTTTGCTTGCACAACACTCGACTGACTCGACTGTTGCAATGTTGTCCTTCAGACAGGACGCACCCTAGCCTAGACCAAAGAGTGCAACACACACACACACGCACACACCACAACTGAGGGGTTGTAGCTAGACAAACCCTCGCAAAAGCTAGTTACGCTTCTTCAAACTGCCCTCGCAGCCGGGCAAAGGCAAAGGAAAAACATTTCCTTTTGCTTTGGACTTGGGCTAAACTTTTGTTAAGCAAACAATTGGCACAGTGGCCACTGAAGAAGGAGGACAACAACAACAACAGACAACAACAACAACATCGACAACAACATCGACAACTGCACATTTAAAACCTATTTGGCAGCAAGGCAACGAAGCAAAAAGAAAGCAAAATTGTTGTGCTTGTTGTCTTCTCAATCTCCTTTTGTATGGCAGGAAGAAGCACCACTAAAGGTGGATTCTCACCCACTTCTCACCTCCCACTGGCTTACTTTGCTGCGGTTATTTGAGCAGTACCCCTCCCTGCCCTCTTGGCCATTTTTACGCTACTTGAACTACTAACGAAGTAGAAGAAGACGATGTCGACGTGCTTTAGTTGCTCGCTTTTTCTTGCTCTTCGCTTTTGGTCCAAAACTCAGTCAAACTCACATGAATCTTTACTGACATCCGCCACCCTCTCATCTCATCTCATCTTCTTGCTTCTTACTTCCGACAGGTCGTGTGCACATACTTGAGGACCGCAGTCTGAAGCTGGACGACGTCACGCTCGAGGACATGGGCGAATACAGTTGTGAGGCGGACAATGCGGTCGGCTCAATTACGGCCACGGGCATTCTCACAGTTCACGGTAAATTAATTGACTTGACCCAACCCAACCCTCCGGAGTATATGCCTAAACTCTCTCTCTCTCTCTGTCTCTTCCTGTCTCTTCAGCACCCCCCAAATTCATTACGCGCCCCAAGAATCAGCTGGTCGAGATCGGCGATGAGGTGCTCTTCGAGTGCCAGGCAAGCGGTTATCCCCGCCCCACCCTCTACTGGTCCGTCGAGGGCAACAGTTCCCTCCTGCTGCCGGGCTACCGTGACGGTCGCCTGGAGGTCACCCTCACGCCCGAGGGTCGCTCGGTGCTTTCGATAGCGCGCTTCGCTCGCGAGGATTCCGGCAAGGTGGTCGTCTGCAATGCCCTCAACGCCGTCGGCAGTGTCAGCAGTCGCACCGTGGTCAATGTGGACACCCAGTTCGAGCTGCCGCCCCCGATTATCGAACAGGGTCCGGTCAATCAGACCCTGCCCGTCAAGTCGATTGTGGTGCTGCCTTGCCGTACGCTGGGCACTCCGGCTCCCCAGATCTCCTGGTACCTGGATGGCATACCCATCGATGTGCAGGAGCACGAGCGTCGCAATCTCTCCGATGCCGGCACCCTGACGGTCTCCGACCTGCAGCGCCACGAGGACGAAGGACTCTACACCTGTGTGGCCAGCAACCGCAACGGCAAGTCCTCCTGGAGTGGCTACCTTCGACTGGACACTCCCACCAATCCGAACATTAAGTTCTATCGTGCCCCCGAGCTCTCCACGTACCCGGGTCCGCCGGGCAAACCGCAGCTGGTGGAGAAGGGCGAGGACTCGGTCACCCTGAGCTGGACACGCAGCAACAAAGTGGGTGCGTCCAGTCTGGTGGGCTATGTGGTGGAGATGTTCGGCAAGAACGAAACCGACGGCTGGGTGGCTGTCGGCACCCGGATTCAGAACACGACCTACACCCAGCTGGGCCTCGTGCCGGGCGTCAACTATTTCTTCCTGATACGCGCCGAGAACTCGCACGGACTGTCGCTGCCCAGTCCGATGTCGGAGCCCATTGCCGTGGGCACGGTAAGTACACTGAAAAAAAAGACCACTTTCTAAAATCAGGAACATTCATCTTAAATATTTTGTTCTTGAAATAAGAATATTTTAAGACCAAATTACTAAAACTAAGAATATTAATCTTAAAAATCGCAAGTTCTCAATATAAGAATAAAATTCTCAAATTTAAATATTTTGTTCTTAATATAAGACCATTTTAAGACCAAATTACTAAAACTAAGAATATTATTCTAAAAAATCTTAAGTTCTTAATATAAGAAGAAGAAAATCTTAGATTTTTCTTAAAACTTTGCCACTTTTTGAGACCTAAAATTCACAACTGGTTCTGGCGTCTCGAAGATGACATTAGGCTTGGATCGCTGGTCTAGTCAGCACAACAGTACTGATGATACAGATTGGTATCTCTTGAAACAGCTGAATACCTGTTTGTGTTTTTGTTTTTGTGTTGTTGTTTGTTATTTAGTGTCATATTGACATTACTAGACCTCAAGTTAACTAACATTACTTTATTCTTCTTATTCAAAACTTTTTGGTCTATAAATAAGAACATATAATCTTAAAAAATTAATAAGTTTTATTCTTAAACTAAAATTTGTGGTCTTGAAAATATAAGAATTTATGATCTTAAAAATAAGAACTTGGTCTTAATTGAAATGTTCTTAGAATCAAGATGTGTTTTCTTTTTTAGACCAAAGTTCTTAGTTCTGAGACCAAAATCTTGATTGTAGATCCTTTTTTTTATCAGTGTAGTTGTCCTCTTCAATTTAACTACATCCGCCAACCCAACCTCTTTCCCTTCTTTCTCTCTGCAGCGTTATTTCAATAGCGGCCTGGATCTGAGCGAGGCACGCGCCAGTTTGTTGTCCGGCGACGTTGTGGAGCTCACAAACGCCAGTGTCGTGGACTCGACCAGCATGAAGCTCACCTGGCAGGTAAGTCCCTGAAGAACCCAGCTCCCATTCACCTAAAACGCATTCCTGTTTCCACATGCAGATCATCAACGGCAAATACGTCGAGGGCTTCTACATCTATGCCAGGCAGTTGCCCAATCCCATGGCCAACAATCCCCAGCCGGTAACTGCCAATGCCAATCCTCTATTGGCCTCGGTCGGTGCCGCCCCGTCCTCCTTGTCGGCCACCGCCTCCGCCTCCGCATCGGCTTTGATTTCGACAAAACCAAATATTGCCGCTGCAGGGAAACGTGATGCAATGGAATCCTCCCAACAACAGCAACAACAATCGCTGTCGTCCTTGTTTAGCAACAAATACCGCATGCTCACCATACTGAACGGAGGTGGCGCCTCGTCCTGTACGCTGACAGGACTGCTGCAGTATACGCTCTATGAATTCTTCATTGTGCCCTTTTACAAATCCGTCGAGGGCAAGCCTTCGAATTCGCGCCTCGCACGCACCCTCGAAGATGGTAAGTACTCATATCCCACCCAATTTTGGCTCCTTTGATGTAATATTTATGCATGGACAAAAGTAGGCAAATACGCGTTTTGCCATTGCCAAAAGTCTAATGAACCATGTGAGGACATATTCGACAAACCATATAAATACCTTCACAACCAACCCCCATGCAAAAAGAAAAAAGAAAACAGCAACCCCTCGCGGAGGAAAAGAGGGGGTAGTTGTGACAAATGCATTGCAACAATAAACCAATTCAATAAAGGGATATAAATGCCTCTGCCTCATTCTCGTTCCTGGTCCTGGACTTATCCTTATCCCAGCTGCCATGCGGGTTCCAATAATCGCACATAATTTCCAGGGGTCGCATAAAGAACACAGCAAAAAAAACGGGGGCTGGCAAATAAAATGTATGTCAACCATTGAAGCAATGGCAAAAAAAAAAAAAAATGGCGCAAAAGGATATCAAGGATATGCGTCTCCCACGTAGGTTCAATACACGTGGGCGACGAACTGAAGAGCCAATTTATATGTGTGTGTGTGTTGCATTTTCAATGTGTCGCTTTCCATTTTGCCACATGTGGCAAGGTATTTAAGGAATGTGGAAGAAAAGCGTAAACTGCCTTTTCAATTATTGATATATTAAATAATAAATATTATCACTGAAGCTATATCATCTTTCATAGATCGGTAACAACAGAGAGAGCTTAAGCAAAGGATGGAAATTCATCTTATGTTTTCCTCTAATCTAATTTGATTGTTTTAGAAAGTTAATTAAGAATATTTAGAGTTATTATTATTTTTTTAGTTTGTATTTATTATCTGCGAAATATTCAAATAATTCATAATTAGTCTTGTTAACGTATTCATGATGAATGAGCTCCCTTTTTAAAATTTTGTCTCACTTAATCTTTACGATATATTCAACTTAATCATTCCCTTCTGCCAACTTATTGGCAATTTGTTATCAAACCAGCCACATATTAGTCACAACTAAGTAAGATTCACACGAGTATCTCAACGAAACTCTCTCTGGATTACAGGGTTTATAGTTAGTTGTTGACTCTTGACTAAGACATATATCCTACCGATGCCACCTGATAAGACTGTCCAGAATTTCAACGAATACACGTATTTTTCTCGCTTTTCTCTGTGCCTTTTTTCCTGGCGTTGGTAAAATGCAAAAATGCCAACTCGACAGTCGAAACTTTGCAGACAGGTTTATCACTTCATTTTATCACCGAAAACTTCAAAAGAGCGCAACCAAAAAGTGAACAATTCTCAATGAGGCGACTTTTAGAAAAATAATTAAATACAAAAATAAAGTAAACGAAAAAAGAAGAGTGAATAATAAAAAAGGAAGCAGCTGAAAGCAGAGGACAGATTCAGGAATTTCGGGCTGGCAAATGTCAGGCGACGCTGAAGTAAACAGAGAAAGAAAGAGCGAGGGAGAGAGTGAGAGAGTGCGAGGGCGACAGTGTTGCAAATAAGTCAACAAACGGTGTGGCAGCTGCAGCATATAAAATGCACAAACGCGGCACCAAAAGCGCCCTCTGTCGTCGGTTTGTCGCGGTCTGCGGGGTTTGTCGCAATGTCGTCTGGCTCTTCAAATCAAAACTCATTTCGTATGCATCACATTTCCACTTGCGCGTCTGACTTTTCTTGACAACAACGACAGCAACAACTGCAACTGCAACAACCACTTGAACGACAACAACAACTCAAAGAAATTGCCAACGCAATTGTCTAAAGATAAACAACAATTATTGCTGCTGCTGCTGCTGCTGCTGCTGCTGCGTTGCATGTGCCACATCCCCTAAGCGCTGTCCCTCTCACTCCTTTCTCCCTCTCCCGCCCACCTGCACCACTGTGCACAGTGGCTCGAAAATTTGATGCACGTTTGTTAGTCCTGTGAAGGGAAAAGCCACACAGGAAGCATTCGGCACAAGTCCTTCAGCTCAAACGGAAGTAAGCACACAAGGATACAGGTGCAGGAAAATATCTATGGAAAAGTTTAGTATTAACTCTTAGGCGACTAGCAAATACCCTGCCAATTGAGCACAGAAGTTAAATTGAGTTGAGAAACTTCCTAAACGAAAAACAAGTAAAGTTGATGAACAAAAATTTTGAGAGAAATTTAAATGAAAAGGAAAACAGGTGTAAGATAATTTGAGGCCTTTAAAATTCGAGAAAAATAGATAATAAAATCTTTTGATAAATGTAGAGTGTGTCGATTTCTATCAAAAATATTTTGGAAACATTTTAAATAGTTCTTAGAATTTCAAGTAAGTAAAATGTAGAAACTAAATAGAATTATGTATTAAATAATGATAAAGCAGTTCTTCTAATATTGGTATGCATTCGACTTATAAGAGAGAAATGTAAAAGAAGTGACTAGAAATTGCAAAAGGACTCAGCGTAAAGTAATTTTTTTTCCTTTAATGATAATTCAACATGTTGATCGAAAAGAGACACCTGAAGTTATTTTTCTTTGCTTCCAGAGCAGATAAATGAATTGGAATCATAAAATGATTACGTCATTTTCTTGCTAGATTATCTGATACTCTGATACTGGCAAAGTCATTTCAATTGCCATTTTGACCAATTGGTTTTTGCCAACTGCAACGTGCAACACAATTTGTACGGCAATTGCCTCCGGGTCGTATATGCCACACAATGGCAGCTACGTGTTAAGCGCGTCATCAGCCACGTCTAAAAATAGAAGAAGCAAATGAACACAAAAAACATGGAAATAAAAGTCAGGGAAATCCCCCCAGAAACAGACAAAAGCCTGACGAGCACTTTAGCATGTCGCAGAACAAAGAAAAAAAAAGAAAGAGAAAAGAAAACAGGAGAAAAGAGGAGAAAGCAATGCCAGCTACTCTCGGCTCCTAAGTATTGCTAACCCTATAGATACATATATATCTAGACGTTGCACCTATTTAGAGATGTTGCTTTTTACTGTTGTCGTTGTTGTTGTTCTTGTTGTTTTGTTTCGCATTCGCACGTGTGTTTATTTAAAGAAATTGCTTCAACCAGACTGAGAACTGGAACGATTGTGGGAGTTGAAAGTGGCAAGGAAATAAATAAACAAATGAAGATGAGCTTTTGAAGTGTGGCAAAACGTGAGTTGCACTCACTTGATGTATGCAATACCCTTTCCCACCTCCCTCCCTCATCTAAAAATAGACCCTTCCATGTGTGTCACAAGAGACCCGGAAACTGGGAAAAACTATTTTCCGCTTCAAGTCTAACCAACTAACTAAATGGCAATTAATTAGTGGGAAATGGCAAGGAAAAGGTGGCTCATTAGACTTTGCCAGCAGCTGGCGAGAACAATCAAAAACGCATATACAACCCTTTTTAAACCGCAAACCCAAATCATTATTTCATATTTTCCTTAATTTTTCAGTGCCCAATGATGCGCCATTTGGCATGGAGGCCGTTTTGCTGAATGCCTCCGCGGTGTTCTTGAAGTGGAAGGCGCCCGAGCTGAAGGAACAGCACGGTAAGTTTGCCAACTCAACCTTTTATTGCGCACTCTGTTATACCCTTTAACTCTTTTCCAGGTCTGTTGCTCTATTATCACGTCATTGTGCGTGGCATCGACACGGCTCACAATTTCTCGAGAATCCTGACAAATGTTACCATTGATGCTGCGTCGCCCACTTTGGTATTGGCCAACTTAACTGAAGGCGTTATGTACACAGTGGGCGTGGCAGCGGGCAATAATGCTGGCATTGGACCCTACTGTGTGCCTGCCACGCTGCGTCTCGATCCGATAACGAAGCGTCTCGATCCGTTCATCAATCAGCGGTAAGTTCTTCCTCTTTCATCTTTACCTAATAATTAGATTACTCTTTTTTTTAATTAAAATATTTAACATTATCTAAGGCAATACGCGCCAGAAATTTATTCAATTCGATACAAATGGGGAAGATTTAATGCATCTTTTATTTATTTTTAATTCTCAACTCAAGAAAATTATTTAACAATAAGATTTACAATTTAAGAAATAATGTATGTTTAATATTTGATAAAAAAAGGAACAACATTTTTAAATGTTAGAACTGCAAATATCTCAGAATATTACAATTACAATTAAAATTTATTTATAGTATTTAATATTATTGATATTAGTATGTCTGAGTCATGAATGCTTTTTTTTATCTAAATAAAAATTAAATTTTCCATTTTTTTTATATTTTTGTGAATGTAAAATACTCGAAACAAGAATTTTTGTATTTTATTTTATTTTATTATTTTTTTTTTTTTTGATAAAAAATTTGTAATTTTATTTAACAGGCTCTCTGCAACTTAATCTAGTTTTAAATTTGGGAAAAACCAACAGAATAGGTCACATGGAAGTCAAAATGATTGGGAACTTATAACTAACACATTCATATTAAAATTGCATTATATACGCTATATACAGTTTTATATTTACAAAAGCACTCTAAACAAGAAATTTGAGTGCAATATATTTATAAAAATCTTTTAAAGTTTGCACTGTTGTTAGATTTAGGATTTAGGATTAATTAATTCCAGTTTTAATTTTTCTGTTATTGTCCTTTGCAGCTATCCCATCAATCAGGAGCATGTTAACGACGTGCTGACACAGCCCTGGTTCATAATACTGCTCGGCGCCATTCTGGCCATCATGATGTTATCCTTTGGCGCCATGGTCTTTGTGAAGCGCAAGCACATGATGATGAAGCAGTCTGCACTGAACACCATGAGAGGTGAGTACCACATGCAGAGCACTCCACTCTCTCTCTCTCTCTCTCTCTCTCTCCAACCCTGGTTCTCCCTGGGGGAGCTGCATCCGTTGCGGCCAGCGAGCGGAACTTCCTTCCTACACACACACACAGACATTTGCATATATAAATAACGCTAATTTTGCATTGTTCGCGAGTCACACACACACACACACACACACACACCCTCGCACAACAAAATAGGTGCGAATAAATATTTTAGCAGCACGAATTTTCGTGCCGAGCGCATAATAGAAATTAACATTTTGCACGTGACGGCCTTCGTTCCCTCTCTTTCCCCTCTCATCCCTCTCACTCCTCTCCTCTCCCTCTGCTGCAATTATGCATTTAGTTTTGTGTGCATTATTAACCAACCAACAAGTTGGTTGTGCGTTCGAGTTCGAGCTCGAGCTGTCGAGGGGAAAGGAACCAGAACTTGTGGTCTAATTGAAATTAGCAGCACTGCGGAGAGTGTGAAGAGAGGGGAAATTGTTAGAGTGGGGGGTGGAATAGAATGTCCTGTGTGTTGACTACAAAATGTGGCACTGTTGCTTAGGCTTTCGGTTGCTTTGGTTTAGCTGGTTGCACACAGTAGTAAACGATTGTCAGAGCTTGTGGTAGATGCCCAGATAAATTTAACTCTACAACTGCGAGTGAGAATTGAAATTGTGATATGTGAAAATTAGATAATGTGATAAGGACAAACTTGGAAATGACAGGATGTTCAAATAGACTTGAGAACTTTAAAGCTTAAAGATGTGAACTTAAATACAGAGTCATTGTAAATATTTATTTCCATTTATTATATAAATATTGATTCCGGAACACACAAAATTTTATAATAGTTCTAGTTAATAAAGCCAATCAATTTTAGTTGCTTGATGGTTTTTTTTGAGTCAGCAATTTTCTTCAACGTTTATTTATTGCAAATAGCTACTAATTTCTTTTTAAATCTACTACTATTTAAAGTATTTATGAAAGTAGTAAGTACTAAGTTTTCTGCAGTCATTCACCTCTCTTTTTATGATTTCCTCTAACTATATATTTTCACATGTTAAAGCTCAAAGACAATTTTTAATTCGTATTAAAGAGACTCCAAAATGTATGCTCCATTAAAAACAAAAGCGAAATTCGTGCGAAAGAGAATTGAAAACAATGCTTGTTAAGCTCTGCCCTTCAGTCCGTCTGCTATTTTCAATTTCAATAGTTCACAATATAGTTGTAATACCATTTTTTTCTCGCACCCGTTTAAGGAAGGAGGGAGAGCAATTTTTGCTTTTCAACTTTCGGATTGTTGAACAAGCCGCAGCTAACCGACAATTTAAACAAGGGCAAAAAAAAGGCGTTGCATATTCATGGGACGCCACTTGCCACATAAACTAAGCAGGGAAAAGCGCACAGCTTTTCCAGGGGCAGCTCACCTGAATGTCAGCCATAGACAATAAAAGTGCAACAACAAGGATAACAACAACAAGGACAACAACAAGGGGCACAACAATAGCCATAAAATAGTCGCCTGATGTGCAGTTATAACCCGGGGACAGTTTAATTGGTGCATTTTTTATGCAATATTTATTTTTATTTTTTTTACCTTTTCCTGTGCAAGTATTTTTGTAGAGGGAGTGCGACAACTGGAAAATTGACAATAATTTATTTGATTTTTCACTGTCTGTGTGTGTGTGTGTTTCTGTGTGACAAAGTGGTGGAAATTGCGCATACGCCCCCTCGCACCGATTTAATATTATTTTAATGCGCTGAATTTATAGCTTTGCAGCGCGACATTTGAATCCCAAAAGCCAGTGCAAAAACACTTTCGCTGCTATTTCGCCAATTTTTTTTATGAACTCGAAATGGCACAATAAAAAATAAAACGTGTCTCAAGTGTAAATAAATTACAAATGCACAATAATACTTTAAATGTGCTTAAAGAGACTTTTTCAAAATGATTAAAATTTCGGGTGATATTGTGTTTGAGAACATCGAACAATGGCTTTTGTATTTTTGTTAATTTCCGGCTACAATTCATTTGCTTTACGATTTGTTGCAAAACATTTAATTGCTCTGTCTCATCATGTGCCCCTCTCACACTCTCTCTTTCTCTCTCTCTCTGTCTGTCTCTTTTTACCTGCAGGCAATCACACGAGCGACGTGCTCAAAATGCCGAGTCTATCGACGCGCAATGGCAACGGCTACTGGCTGGATGCCTCAACCGGGGGCATGGTGTGGCGCACCTCGCCCAGCGGCGACGCCCTCGACATGCAGAAGGATCACATCGCCGACTATGCCCCCGTCTGTGGTGCAAGTGGCGGCGCTGGTGGCGCCTCCGGCAGCGCCGGCGGTGGCAACATAGATGATATTCATGGACACGCCAGCGAACGCAACCATCAGCGGTAAGTTTTTTGCAACAGAATCATCACAGAAAAATTAAGAAAAAAGAAACAAAAAACCTGAATTTAACTGGGGACCCACTCAAAAGCAACGACAATAAAAATTCACCAAACTGTGAAATTGCATTTTTCTGGCGCGTCGAAAAATGTTCGTAGCATTTTCACTTTTGGCTTTTTTTACTTTTGTTTCGACGCCAACAAAATCAAGTTAGAAATGGAGATGTTGGCACGCTATTTATGTTGATTTTGGGCACAGGCAGTGGACACCTCCTAACGATGCAGGAGTCTAGTCAGAGTCAGAGTCAGAGTGTCCCAATGGACTCTTCCCAGAGTGGCTGCATAGTTTTCCGCCTTCCCGTGGGCACAAATGTAATTACCAGGATGTCGAGCAGTTGTCTCTACCTTGGAACAGCTTTAACTGGTCAGCTTTAAGTGTTGTTTGCCTTGTAGGGAATGTGTTTCTTGATTACATTTAAAATTATTTAAAGTTTTATGGAACTGAAGGGATGAGAGTTATTATTCTTATGTTAAGCGATAACACGTTAAATTTCACTGCATTATTATTTTCAATTGTTTATTCAGAGTGTAGAAATGTGCTTGCTTGATCAGATTAATTTCAGATTTATTGAAAGAAAGTAAATAAAATGTCTTTGACTGATAATATTCATATTAAAATATAAGAATTAGAATTTAAGTTAACTTAAAATATGTCTGGTATATTTTATTAATAGAATATACCTTTGAATAATTAAAAAATATTACATTGACTGCTTGCTAATTTATATGCCATTGAATGATTTTGAACTAACAAAGTTGTGATTAATTGACAAAAATTTGCATTAATTAATTGAAATTATATCATATGCTAAATATTTAATATTCTTGGATTGGTATAAAAAGATTTGAATTAAGAAAAGTTTTGTCTGTTTGATTTAGAATTCCGGATTTATTATAATCATGGTTTTTAATACCCATTTTTTATTTTTAATTTTATAATTTGAATTCGTCTTGTTTAAGATCTGAGTACTTTATGCTGCTGCCAATATAGCCATTATATACTACTTATTTCGTTAAATGACATATTTGTGGCCAGCAAAAAATGTAACAAACATTTTGGGGTCTAACCGAAATATGTTGTGCGTTTTTTAATGTTTCTGGCACACTCGTAATTTATTTGTTTGAACTGGCCTGTGGAATGGCTAATCAAAGCTGGCTGGCACTGCATTTGGAGTCATCTAGCAATTGCAGGCATAGCTAATTTATTTGTCTGGCAATTGAAACGCAGATTTGTTTAATATGCGCAAATATTTGTGCAGTATTCCAGTTGAAATTGCCAAAACCGTAATTGTTATTTATTTGTGGCCAATTTAATACTGGCCGCAAAAGCTGCAAATTACCCAAGAGCAATAAAGGTTGTCGGGTTCCCGAATAATGTTGAAAGTGCTATTAAATAATTGAATAACTTTTTATATACAATAATAAATATATTATTAAATTGCTTTAAATTCAATTTAAATAATTCTATAATTTTCGCATTTTCTATGCACATTACAAATGCTTAAGCTCTTGAAATAATATCCATCAATAAATCCTATGTGAAATCATGGACAAATCAATGACAGTTCAGCTGCTGTCTACCAAATGCCAATTAAATGCCAATCAAGCGCAAAAAGCTGAACAGTCGACATAAAAATTAAAAAAAAAAAAGGCAGGAATGAAAAAGAGAACAATTTATATAAATTGTCCACATTTTCATACATATTTTAAATGTTATTTTCCGGACGACTTCTGTACATAAATTTGTTCGAGATAATTATAATTATTTTCGCACACTTAATTAGTCATTAAAAAACCAAATTGAAAATGTGCACAATTCAACAGAAATATTAATATAAAATAATTGCAACAAAATGGTGAGCGAAAAGTCCAATAACAATAACAATAATAATAACAATAAAAGTAATCACACTTTAATGAATATCATATGTATGTGCACAGGGTCCGTTTAATGCATTTTTTAAGCGTCTGTTAATGTTTCAATCTTCGAAACGACTACAGAATGCGCTGCGGAAATAAGAACTAAAAAGCGAGTGTACTTTTTTGCCTTTTTGTAAATAGTATATTTATGCAACTACTTGATAAGAAATATATTATTATTTTTTATTAGAATATAGCTATAGTTAGATCTCACTTGTGAGGAAATATATTCACTCAATTACTCACTTAAAGAGCAGCTAGTAGACAGAACTATTGAATATGCTCTTTAACAAGAATTTTGCAGATTTAAACCAGATATTAACTATAATTATAGCTCGCTTTGAACTAGCAGTTTCGCTCTAAGCTACTTACTGCCATTCAGTTGTACTTTTTATGTACTCGCAGTTCTCGCTGACATTTGACCTGTTCCTCATTCGCTGCAGACATTTCCCATCGCCAAATGAAAACTCATTAAGGGCATTAAAAGCGTATTTTGAAATGCACGCACTGAACTTTTTTCCACGTCGACTGCGCCACGAAAACTCCATCAATACCTCGTATATCTTCTCTTTTTTTTGGCCAGCTTTTGGCTGAGTTCGTTCGTTCTACTCTTTTTCCGTTAACTGCTTTTCAGGACTGCTGCTTAATCCGCTTTCAGTATTTAAATACGAAAACGATGCTAAAAAAATTCGTGTGTGGGTGGCGATTTTACACCTTTTAACACTACGAAGCATAAAACCGGATTGAAAAGGGTATTTTGAGTGTTGGGCAAAGATAGAATAGGTTGACAGATTTTATAGCAATGATTTATAATTAAGCAGCGCTTTATTAAGGAAATTTAAAATTGGTTTAACTTCTTTAAATACCATACTAAAATCAGAAAGATCGAACTATAATTTTATTTCCTTAAAAAAAAACAGCTCTCTTTCACTCGAAATTTTTTTAAAACACTCTTTATATGATACCAAACCTTAGTTGTTTGTCCTAACACCTTTTAAAAAATGTGTAAATCTGAATTACAGTCTAAATTTGATTGATATAAGTTTAATATTTTTTAGAGTTATGTCTAAGATATTCTTCTAAAAAAAAATGCGGCCTTAAAATAGTGGACTTAACAGAGTATGGGATAGTTAATAATTTTATAAATTTTTGCTATTGCATTACGTTGTTTTTGGCTGTTAATTTATTTAAAATCCTTGGCCAAGCTGTAGCAGTTAATAAGTGTTATGTCTGCTTAGAGCCCGATCCCTTTGCAGCACATTATAAAGAACTGAGTTGCTCAGCTGCAGGTGTAAATATGTAAAATGTTAAATCCGAAATAAATTTCATTTTTACACATGAGCACGCGCCTGGCCAAGTGTGAGTTTGTGTGCGTGTGTGTGTGTGTGTGTGGATCCATGAACGGATCTACTTCCGGCCGGGCCAAAGCGAAATGCAAATTTCCGTCTGTGGCGTGTAGACCGCACGCCATAAATTCCATTCCCTCGACCAAATTTATAACCGAAAAATGGGCAGCTGAAAAATTTGTTTTGCCTGCTCCCTGTCCCATCCCCCCTCCCCCTGTCCCTGTGGGCGTGGGAATTTCAGTAATAAACAAGCAACAGCAATAACTGTATTTTTTGTGTAATGTTTTCGTTTTTGTTTTATCTCTTCATTTGCAGCTACGTGGGCGAATATTCCAACATACCGACGGACTATGCAGAGGTGTCCAGCTTTGGCAAGGCGCCCAGCGAGTACGGACGTCACGGCAATGCCTCGCCGGCTCCATATGCCACCTCAGCAATACTCAATCCCGGTCAGCAGCAGCAACAGCAGCAGCAGCAACAACAGCAGCAACAACAGCCGCGTTATCAGCAGCGTCCAGGCCCAGCGGCATTGCCCGGTTCCTATGGCATGCAACGACCCATGCATCCGCATTACCAACACCAGCAACAGCAGCAGCAGCAGCAACACCAGCAACAACAGCCGCACTCCAGCGCCAACATCTATCAGCAGATGTCAACGACTGGCGAGATCTATCCAAGCAACACGTCAGGGGGCAGGTCCGTCTATTCGGATCAGTATTATTATCATCCCAAGGACAAGCACATGCACATGCACATCACAGAAAATAAGCTGAGCAACTGTCACACCTACGAGGCAGCACCTGGACAGCAGCAACAACAACAGCAACAGCAGCAATCATCCTCGACTGGCGGCAACTTTGCGAGTGTGCGGCGACAACAGTTGCCACACGGTTGCAGCATTGGCCGGGACAGCGCTCGCTTCAAAGTCGCCACACAGACGGCACACTTGGATCAAACGCTTGCCAAGAATCCGAATCAGAATCCGAATCAGAATCTGCTGGACTTGGATGGCTCCTCCTTCTGCTACAATGGCCTGGCTGACTCCGGCTGCGGTGGTTCCCCCTCGCCAATGGCCATGCTGATGTCGCACGAGGACGAGCAGGCGCTGTACCACACGGCCGACGGGGATCTGGACGACATGGAGCGTCTCTACGTCAAGGTGGACGACCAGCCACAGCCTTCGCAGCAGCAGCAACAGCTGCTGCCATTGGTGCCACACGCGCAGCAGCAGCATCAACAGCCCCTGGAGTCGCAATCCTGGCGTGCCCAGGCCACGCGTGGCAGCCGCAAGGTGCATGCCGAGGAGCCTCTAGCCAAGGAGGCCACTGAACTGATCTATGCACCCGGCAGTGTGGCAAGTGAGCGCAGTCTGCTGAGCAACTCTGGCAGCGGCAGCAGCAGTCAGCAACCCTGCCACAATGTCTGACCCCTGGCAACAACAACGGCGGCGACAGCAGCGGGCAATCAGCTAGATCAGTCGCAGGATCAGCTCTATGCGAGGGAGGTTCGAGAGCTTCTCGCTTGGTGTGAGCGCTTCAACAACGGCGGCGTTGAGAATTTTGAGTAAACAATGAGGATACGAGTACAGACAGTGCTTGAAACTGAGTTCGTTCGACTTACAATATATTAATACAGTTGCAAAAGCTCCTAAAGCTCAACAACAATTGTAAGCTGAGCTTTAATGTGCTTTTTGAAATTTATTACGACATTCTTTCAGCTCTAAGTGCATTTAAAGTTGCAAGTAGAGCTTTTTAATTGATCAATAAATTTCTCTGCAACTCACAAGAAACTTACAAGAAAAGCTAACATGAAATCCCTGTCAGAGTTTTAATGTGCTTTTCGACAACTTTATATAAATTCACTTTTCAAATGACACTTATGAACTTGGTTTTATTGTGATTCTTAAGCATCAATTAAGCTTTTGTTTTTTTAAAACTTGACTTGTCACCCAAATGTGGCTAAGACTGAGACTAACTGTGCGTGTGTATGAGTTAAACGATTATTAAAATACATATAATAAAATGTTTATTAAAGAGCATTTGTTCGTAAAGGTTTCGTTCTTCAACTACTCAAATAAAAAGCTAACTTGGTAATTGGAAAATGTGTGCCAACTAAGCGGCGATTGATTCTATGCTAGTGATAGACTTACTGAACCCACTGTCGTTTTCACTCCCACACTCTCTCTATTTATCTGTCTCTACAATTGCTTTCTTAGGCTTAGTTTTAGCTATAGACGATTGTAAATGTTAAAGAAAACGTATGATAAGTTCCTCCAAGTATGCAGGCAGCCAAAAGCCAGCGCTTATGTAGACGGATAGTTAGATTGTTACTTAACAACTAAATGATAATTATGATAATTAAATATACATATGAATAAATATAAATTATGTAAATTTAAACAACATAAATATAAATCATGCACTTGAATAAATGTTTAGTTACTAAGTGTAAATAATGTAATAAGGTTAGACATACTCGAAACATCAATTGAATATTCAAATGGTATGCGAATAAATATGTTTAGAGAGACAACAAGTGAATAAAATTGTGCATATAGTAATTTAGAAAGCCCCACTAATTATAGCTAACCATTACTTAGTTGTTGTTTAAATACATACATGCATACACATAAAAAATATATATATATATAAATATATAGATCATAAATACCACCATTAGGCATATGGCAAAAACTCCTTCAATTTACAGTCTAAAATCAATTTGTAACCCACTTCTCATAAATATTAACATAAATTTAAATAATTATTATAACTGTAACAGTAACAGTAAACTGCCGTACTAATGAACTGCATTTTTCATTGGGCAGACAATTAGAAATGCATTT
This sequence comes from Drosophila quinaria, assembly GCA_035047525.1. Classification (NCBI taxonomy): domain Eukaryota; kingdom Metazoa; phylum Arthropoda; class Insecta; order Diptera; family Drosophilidae; genus Drosophila; species Drosophila quinaria. The sequence continues at coordinate 86,305 of JAWNPO010000334.1, read as the reverse complement.
ATATGTGACTGCTCCCTATACCATTATACCATCTACCATAAACCATATTGAATATTATCATACGAATATTAAGTACATACTTTATGAATATTTGCAAACAGATACAATACATATTTACATAGAAACTTATATTCGTTCTCGTGTGTTGTTTATCCATTAGAAAATACTGAAATTAAGTGTATGTCTATGTGTAATTATTGATATTGAATACGCGTATTTACAATGTAGTAATTAAAATGCAAATAAAAATGCAATAATTATGAAATTAAAAACAAAACCGATTTTTATTACTTTGAGGAAGGGGATTTCATAAATTTTAAAGTGTATTTTAGATTTTTTTTAAATGACTGTTAAATGAATTAAAAGCTTAAATCTTGCAGAATTAATAGCTTAAACATTTAGCTCAAAATTGTAGGTAGAAAAAGATAAACAAAGTGTTTAGCACTTAAAAGTAATTCATTTAAGAAAACAAAAATATCTCAATAAATATCTCATTTGTATTCATAGGAAGAGTTATAAGCAAATGAATGAAGTTATAAGCAAAATATAATATTTCCAAGCTAATAAAATTCATCACCCAGCGAAATAAAGGAAAATGGGCATTCATAATTGAAACAAAGTAAATTAAATAGAAGATAAATAAATATATATTTCTGGCGTATTTATAAAGTGCTAGCTTTCATATTGAAATTCATTTTAAATTAGCATATAAGTTTAATTTAAGTTGTTGTAAATAACAGAATATTAATAGAAGAAAAAAAAAAGGGAAATTCAATTTAATTGCTTCAAGCACATTAAAGTATGCAACACTAATATTCCTTTAAAATCATCTCCTAAATGTATGCTTCTGCATTTGCCCTTTTTTTTTTTTTTAAATATTCTTATTGCTTAATGCCGGTTTAGACGAGCACTTTTTCACCGACACTTTTTGTCAAAAAGCGATTTTTTCGTGTCCGTATCGGTCACCATCGATCATCGATGGAATAGAACGTGTTCTATTTCTATCGGTGAGCGTCGGGTTTTCACCGACGCTTTGAAATTTTGCGTGGTTACCCGACACGGTCAGCCTTTTTACAAAAAGTGTCGGTGAAAAAGTGCTCGTCTAAACTGAGCATTATTTATTATTCTGTTAAATTAAACTTATCTGCAATTGCCCATTTGTCTAAATTGGCAAGAAAACGTTGTTTGGCGCACAAAAGTAGGCAATATTAATTTAAATTACTTTTACAACGCCACGCAAACAAATGCGAAAACATTGCGCTAATTGAAGTCACAACTTTCCACCTGTAACTGACTCCCTTCCTTTTCCTGTCTCCCTTCTCCTTACTCCCTTCCCCACAAGCTCCTCTCCACATCTAATTTCAACAAAGCAACGCGCTTTTAATTAGCTGCAAAAACCCAAATTATGCATGGAATATGCCAAGTGTATGTGTGTGTGTGTGTGTTTGAGTGTCTGTGTGTGTGTGTGTTGAGTGTGTGAGTTTGGCTGAGGATAACCGCGCCCATTTTAACTACAAAATAATTACGTGCTAGGCAATTAATTGCCAAAGGGTTAGAGTACCATAAAAAAAGTAGTAGACCCACATGCAGCATGTGGCAACATCCGGCAGCCATTTGTTGCAAATCGACAGCCACTTCCGGTATGCGCGCATGCAGGCAAGAGTCAAGTAGAGGCAGAAGGAGTAAGGAGTAAGGGCAGAACAACGTTTGGTTATGAGCGGTTTGCAGTAACATGTCGGAAAATTAAAATGAATAAAACGCATTACACAAATTTGGCTTAATGTAAGTTTAATCACTGAATTTCTGTTTCAAGAAAGTCTTTAGAGTTTTTTAAATGTAAAGAAAAAACCCAATCACAGTAAATGGAAATGGAAATAAATGAAAATATATTATATATATATATTATATTATATGGAATAATTTATTAAATTTTCTATCACGAAATAAAATTTGACAATCGCGAATTCAATGACTGAAATTCCCATTTAACACATCTCAAAAAAATAATAATATATTTGCATCCAACAAAAAATAATAGAATAAACAATTAGTGTTCCAATTTGCTGGTGTGAAATCCTTTTAATATCCTGTCAATTGCTGTCAATCAATTATGTAGCTCAAATGTTGGCAGATGTATAAAAGTTGCTGTCGTCATTAATATGTAAACAATCGCAGCAATTGTTTTGAAAGTGCCCAGAAGTGTGAGACAACAACAAACATCCTTATGAGGAGGCTGTATTTGCTGTTTTCTGTTGTCTGTTGTCTGTCTGATGTCGGGGCAACAATGTGACTACTGGTCCTTCGGCTTCAGGCGAGCATAAAAACAACACATAATCATTTTATTAGCTGCAAGGCGGACGCACTAAAGCGTGGCCAAAAGGATTCCGGCGGATTGTTCATCCTGTTGCTGCCATTCGAAATGACGGACGGAGCTTGGAGTACGTGTTGGCCATGTTACTGTTGCTGTTATTGTTAACGCTACTTGAGTTAACATGTTGCAGCCCTGAGACCCCATCATGTGTCAAGTGTGATGTTAAATGTCTGTGTGTGTGAGTGTGTGTGTGAGTGAGTCTGTGTGTGTGTGTGTGTGTGTGTGTGAGTGAGTCTGTGTGTGTGTGTGTGTGTGTGTGTGGGACCAGCACGTTGAAGTTTTCTCGTTAGCGAAACTAATTATCCGTTGTCGCTGTCAGCAAAATATCGTTAAACGGTAGGTGACATCCACACGCAAGCGTATATACATGTATGTATATGTTTGTGTGCGTGTGAGTAGTAATAGTATTAGTGAAGTGTGTATGTGTGGGTGTCTGTCGACCCACGATGACCGCCATTTGCTGCTGTCGGAAGAGCATCAAGCGTCAGGGTAAATGACCATTGATTGAAGAGCTGCACATGCTGAAAATGACTTTGATTTTGAAGTGAGCATTACTGCGAATTAACTACGGGTGAATGTACAGTAGTAACACGATATGAGTAATGCGAAACTAAAAGGTCAGACTATGGCATGAGAAAAGCTTCACAGAATTGTTAAGCTAGAAAACGGCAACAGATTCATAATATTTCATCAATTAAATATAACAATTAAGTTTGTATGCAATTTAGCAAATAAAGAAATTAACAGAAATTATAAAAAGTTGATGATAAATATTTCAACTCACTCCATAAAAATAAGTATAAAGAAAAGTAAGTATAGAAAGTGAAAATTACAATTAAAGTTTATTAAATATTTTATTAGTGTAGTTGTTTATTAACAAATAAGAAGAAGTTAAAATTTCAATTATATAAAAAATGTTATTAAGGGTTTTCGGGGAAAAATTGAGATTAAATTAAATTATTAAACCAAATGCGTAACTTAGACTATCTAAAACTCAATCAACTAAAAAGAACTGAGCTATATTCCTTTTATCTCAATTATGTTATCCATATTAAAATTCAATCCATCTCTTTTTTATCAATATATCGAACTGTAACTGCAGTTGACAACTTGGCACAATGATTTCCTCAAGACATCTACAGTCTCGAAGATTTTCAGCCCCAATGCTAGGCAAACAACCATATTGAACTGCTATTACAATAAGATTCTAGACTTTATATGGAGAGCTGAGCAACCGAAGGAAATGCAATCAACGTAAATGTCATTTGATGGGCTGAGCCTGTTAAGGAGACCATCGTTAGGCTGAATGAAAACTCAAGGAGCAAAGTGGAAACTGTTTAACTAAATTAACAATTCATTGCATGAAAAGTTTTCAAGTTGCGTTTACCGCCCCTCATAAGGACACAGTGGAGTTTACTACCTGGACCCCTCATGGACATGGTATTTTTATTGTTAGGCGAGAACAAGAATACAAAAGAAAAAAAGAGAAAAAACCAAACTGAACTGAACAGCGGAGTAAACAAACAAACAAACAAACAAAAACAGAAACGGAAGCTGGCAAACAAGCGGAAGGCTCTGGCACTCAACTAATGGCAGGATAATGCGTTTATTGTGGAATCACAAACAGAGCAACAGACACAGGCACCAGTCTATACAGCTTATGCGGGGGAAAAGCCAGAGGAAAATCAGGGAAAGCCCCGTCAGAAAAGTCCCCAAGCAGGCAGAGGGCGACACGATAACCGAGCGAACCGAATGTCAACGCAAAAGTCAATCAGTGCGAGTTGCAAAAAGAGCGACAAGGGCAGGCACAAACTTTATAGAATTTTAACCACCCTCAGTGCCCCTCCCCTCCCTTCCTCTGCATCTTCTATCTCTTCCCATTCTCCTTCTGTTTCGTCAAAAAACACGCACGCACTTTTCAATAGCCAGCAGACAGGCGGCAGACAGCGACAGCATTCAAAATCAATTCAATTGAAATACATATTTTTTTCTCATTTTGGGAATTGTGGAACTTTCAATGCGCCCCTCTCTCGGATGACATTGCCGCTTTTTGTTTGTTGTCATTCCAAAAAAAACACTTGAAAATTGCTGAAAACTGTTCATTTTCATTTTCATTTTCATTTTGACTGGCGGAAATGAATCATTTCCGCTGCATTCCGAGCCACTAATGAGACGTAATGTGACGTTCATGACTTTTGCTTCCATAGTGCTCATGATACTCCCTATATATTGTACGTAGTAGATCCTACTGTTGAAATCGGCTTTGTCATGTTGCTGAGGCCAGAAATTAATTGCCATTGCGGCGCGGCGTAATGTCGTTTGTCAAAAGTTGTTGCATACTTAGCGGCGCGATGACAGCCCAAATGAGTGGTACTCCTGGTCCTCACTTCGTGGCAAGAGACAGACAGAGAGAGAGGGAAACTCAACTCAACTGCTCCAGATACTTATAGCTCATTAAACAGTCGCATCGAGTGCGACAAAACCACAAGTCATGCCACGCCCTTAAACGCCTTTAGCGACTGACGGACAAATTTCCAAACAGCCAAAACTGTTAAACGTTTAATAAATCACAAAATGAGGCGTTCAAGAAAATTAACAAGATTTGAAATCCAGCCAAGCGGCAGGTTCTAATTAATGTTCTTTGGTATACATGTTCAAGACTTATTTGCTTGTAATTTTTAAAATTATTTCTATTTGTTGTATTCTTGTAAGTATGTTCTTTCAATTCTTTAATGGTACCCGTTACATATAAAAATAAGTAAAAGGGGATATTATATAAAGTATATATATTCTTGATCAGCATCAACAGCCCAGTCGATATAGCCATGTCCGTCTGTCCGTCCGTCTGTCCGTCCGTGTGAGCGCCTAGATCTCAGAGACTATAAGAGCTAGAGCAACCAAATTTGACACACAGACTTCTATAAACTCCACGCAGATCAAGTTTGTTTCAAATTTTTGCCACGCCTTTTTCAGCCTCGCTAAATCGCAAAAAACCACCACACGCACAGTTTTCAAGATAATAAAATTTGTTAACTAATTATCGTTAACTACTATTATTAACTACTATTATTAACTATCATCCTACTAAATCGTAACAAGAGCGGACAAATAGAAAGGTGGAAATGGCTAATTAAAGTTTTTAAAAAATATAAGTGCCTAAAACAATTAAAAAAGGTAACGGGTATCCTAGAGTCGGGCGCTCGACTATAGCCTTTCCCACTTGTTTTCTAAATAAGTTTAAGTATGAATTTGTATATTACTTTTAATTATATTGCAGACTTTAACACTTATTATCTCAACATCAATTTTAAACAAGGGAAGTCACTAAAGTAAAAAAGGACCACATAAGAAATAAAAAACCATATTTAATTAATTTTAAAAATATATACCTGTAACAAATGAGGTTAAAAACGAAGCTTTAATTTAATTTAGTCAGTAAAAGTAAATAAACTTTGCATATTAATAGAACTTAACATTTAACTAAATAAAACAAATCACACATTACATTCAAAAGCATAATCGGACACATACTGAATAACACTTTCTTATAAATTAAACAACAATTTCTAAAGTTGATGAAACCAATAAATTTCTAGACATTTCGAGATAGCCATTTCACGAATAGTATGTTATTCATATTTCTGTATAATTTATATCGAACTTGTAGGCAGTTAATGTAATTACAATTATTAACCAAATAAAGTAAATTAAAATATTCTATTTGCACAAATGTCGTTGTCCAAAGTAATTCCATTAAGTCGGACAAAAGATGGCATTGCTGACACTTGTTTTGGTGTCAACCTTTTTGCTTGACCAGCACAAGGAAGTCCAGGACAAAAGTTCAATTAATTAGCTTCAAGAAATTGTTGAGACAGATTTGTAAATCTTTGAACAGCTTCGGACATTTGTCACACGCTCGCTTTCATCAGTTCCATCATCTTCATCATCTCCGTCGTCTTCGTCAAGTCCTTTCAGCATTTGGAGACGGATTTCATCCACTTGTACATACATTTAGCTACCCCTAAGCTTATACCAACATGTTTTGTGTACTGCTGAGCTTTTCAATATTAATTGCATAGCTTCAGATCGAGAGAAAGATAGAGACACGAGACAGAGACAGAGACAGGGCGAAGGCAATGGCAAAGGCAAAGAAAGTCCTTGAGGTCAGTGGAAACACAAAAGGCTTTGACCCATGTCCTTTTTCGTTGACTTTTGATGAATGGACAAGAATTCGATATGGCATGAATGAGCATTTTAAATAAATTAGTTGTATTACAGTTGCATTTCATTTGCAATACCCTGTAGTCAAGGTAAAACGGGTAGTTGCATTTTAAGCAATTTTGCCTTAATTGAACATAAATGAAACAAATTTTAAATTGCATACATTTTCAAAATAAATATAATCTTAAATATGTAATAATGCTTTTTTAAATAAAGACTCGTTAAACAAATTGGTATCTCCAAGTCTAACACCGAAGAGAAGAAAACTGTAACATTTCATTCTTTTTTTTCTTTGATTGTTTGTGGACAAAACGAGCATATAATAAATTACGTTGTCAAATTGATTGGGTCTTTGGATTGTGACTTGATAGAAAGCTATGATTAGCTGAACCTAAAGAAGTTATAAATCAAGAAATAACTGACATACAATGTGTATAAATAAATCTTATAAGCTCGAATGAAAATTAAATATACATAAAAGCGAAAAGTTCATAAATGAAATTCACTTAAAGTTTAATTACAATCGAGCTGAGATGAGAGAGTGCAAACGACGAGCGATTTATGCCTTGGGGTTATAAATTAAGATAATAAACCACCAAATTGTTATAAGTTAATTAAGCTAAATGAAAAGCTTTTAAGCATAAACTCCAAGGCACTGACGATGAGCTGAGACCATCATCAAGGTGAAGCAGGGCAGAAAAAATGCCAGCAGACGTAAAGAACGAAATGCAGGACGAAGGATGAAGGACGAAGGACAAAGGATGAAAGATGACAACGAAGCGGCAACTCGAACTGTCTGAAGGAACTGAAGACAAATGTCTGGCAATTTGGCTAAATGGCAAAACTCGGATAAGTAAAACAGTAAAACATGCACAGGAGCATAATCAAGACAATAATTATTATTGTCATGTGTGTGTTTAAGTCAAAGTTCCTGTGTGTGTGTGTGTGCGTGTGTGTGTGAGACAACTTTTCTCTTCTCTTTTCTCTTACCAATTTCTGACAGACAACGTGCGTTAATTATGGCCATCTGCTAGACGCCAGACGCTCCTCAAATAGCATTAAGGAAATTGCCTTGAATCGCATACCTATGCACACATAAATAGTTGTTCCTACAACCATAAGGTTGTTTGTTGTTGTAAATGTAGTGGTTGTTGTTGCTGTTACTGTTGTTGTTGTTGTTGTTGCTGTTGCCTAGCTGTCATTGTTTGGCCATCAACTGTCTGAGTCGGAGAAACCGCTTAAAGGCTTTGCGCATATTTAAACTGATCCGCTTAATGTTCGTAACTAGCAACTCTTACCTGGGAACCTGAGTTGGACATTTCACTAGTTGTTATTGAAGCACTGATTGGTATATTGAACAGTTACCGTCTGATTGACAGTCTCTGGTAGTTGGCATTCAGGTTAGGGCACTCAACTTAAGGAATTTCGTATTTTCAAATATGTATAGACAATATTTGACAGAAACTTCATAACAAGCATGAAAGGCAACTCTAAAAATATTTGCAGACAAAAATTTGCAGTTAGCAGATTAAATATTAAATATTAGAAAATTAAATATTAAATGCCTGAAAGCAAATAAATAATTTCATAATTAGCCTAAATAACTTTAGACTGGAACTTACACATAATTAAACATAAATTAAGCTTTTAAAAACCCTCCCTATCAAAAGATATTTAAATTCAATTTTTATTTTTGAAGCTTATGATAAGATACTGAAAAAGAGTTATGAAGCTGAAAAAATTCTAATTTAATAATTGAAAATAACAGTTATTTTTCAATTTTTCTCATAAAAATCAAAAATAAAAGTTGAATTGAAATATCTTTTGATCGTGAGGGCACATTTAATAAATAATTATTTGTTTTCAAGTTTTATATAGGCCATTGAAAGATAACTATTGAAGTGTAGAAAAAACTATATAAGCAGTTTATGAAATGGGCCCTGTTTTTGACTCACTAAAATATTTCAATTCAACTTCTATGGTAGACTTTAATCGAGATAAAATCGAAAGCATTTAACTGCATTATCAAAGAACTTATACAGAGACACGAAATACCACATGTTAAGCGTTGAATTTTCTCTACAACATCCACTGAAGCTTTCAGAAGCTTACTAATACTACCACTATCTGTAAGCCTGTGCTAATCATTTCAATTAACTCACGCCACATTGGCATAAATAAACCAAGCAAGCAAGCAGCTCGTTTAAATTATTTAGAACACCCAAAAGACAAGCCAACAATTATAAATAAACCAATGTACATGACCAAATGACAAGTCAGAACATGTTTGCTATCCATTTAAGCCACTCACACATACTCACACATACTCGCACACACTAATGCAAATGCAAACAAATTAAGTTTGCAATAGTCAAAGACAACATCTGTGCTTAAACAGATCTAAGTATTTATGTGGATTGACAGAAACATTCTGCTTTGTCTAAGAAAACCACACAATATTTGGTATTGACAGTTTATATTTAGTTGCAAGACTGCTGATTAAACATTTAATGTGGCAACAAAGTCTCTCTCGCTCTCCCTCCCTCTCTCTATCTCGCCTTCTTTTTTTGTCTCTCTCTTTCTCTTCAAAGACTTCAGGCATAAAACTTGTAGCATTCTGAGAATGGAGTCTGACTTGTGCTCTGAGTACTCAGACAGACGGCGGCTGGAGAATTTCTACTCGATTCTATAAAAGTAAATTCTTTGACGCTTTTGATTTGCTCGTTTTGCTTCGAGGCAACCAAATAGTGGGCACTGTAGGGCGACAGACCACATTTTAATACCCTTAAAGAAAAGTATCTCAAATATGGCACAAAAGTGTTGGGAGAAAATTCTCAATTATTCAAATAAAAATTTGAGGAGGAGATAAAAATCTGGAAAATATAATACTAGGGAAAAGGAATAGCCAAGAATAGTAGTGGATAGTAGAATTAACTACAAGTAAAGTAGAAAGTGCGCTAGAAAAAGAAATTTAATTGGAAAACTTGTGAGTAAGGAATTTTTAATTTTTGACTATCAATCAAGTTTATTAAATAAATTGTCATTACAAAGTCGACAACTCACTGAAGTACTCGTATGTTCCTCGTAGCTCATTTGCAGAATTGAATTCATTTAATTAAGATAGAAGTTGATTAAAAGTTAAAGCTTAAGATTTTGAATTTTCGAAAAAGTTAAGGGAAGGAAAGTTAAATTGCTGCTAAATTGTCTGGAAAAAATTATTCAAACAAAATGAATTACATTTTAAAGCATAATGAATTTAGAAGCCATGATAAAAAAATATACCGCCTGAAAACATGTTCAATTTTGACAAAGTTATGAAAGTTTGAAGTTGGTCTGACTTACGACCTAGCTCTATTATATTTTCTTATATTTTAAAACAAGTTTAATAAAAAATAATCTTCAATTGTTTAAGCATCCTTTTGAAAAGGGTATTAAATTGTCATGAAATCGAAGTTAGCTACTTTTTCTTGTTCTTTATATTGTGGGGCACTTCAAGTTCGCCACTTCAGCGATTTGTTGCAAACTGTTGTTGCAAGTAGTGAGTACACAAACTTTGTTAAATACACGAAATTAATTTGATTGTAAAATTACAAAGCAGCTTTAATGCTCGAGGCGATGATTTCTGGGCTGACGCGCAATATCTATTTTAAAAATTAAGATGTGTCAAAATTATTGGAAAATGTTTGGACAGGACGCCGCAGGCCATGAAGGGCAACACATCTTTAAGAAAAAATGTTTGAAGTGGCAGCTGTTGGAGGGCTCTTCAACATTTAATGAGTTGTAAGCCGAAGGACTTCTCATCTTGCCACATTGTCAAGTTGCAATTTGTGTGCTTAACGCTGCCTGAAATAAGATTTGGTAGCGTCTGCTCATGTGGTTATTTGAGCTCAATGTAATGGAATTTTTAAGTGAATGTCACAAATGCAGAAACAGCTGCTCAAATATGCAAAGACTTTACTCCCTCTCTCTCTCACACACACACACACCTTAGCAGCTTATTACGTATACGACCTGCTGGTTTTTTCTCATCTTTATTTTTTTCTACAGAGCAACGAATTTGCGAGGGGTGAAAAATGCTACTGTAGACAATAGCGATTTTGTGTGTTTATTTGAGCTTATATGCACATCATCTATCATCAGGTTAACACAACAACACCCACACATCCACACGCACACACACACACAAGCTTGAGCTGCATCAATTTTCATAGTTCCATTATTATGATTGTTATTAACTTAAATAGAAAATACTTGACTGTTTCATAAATCTTACCACCCTGGAAGCACCCGCTGTGCATTTGAGCTCTGCTCACATCTCTCCCAGGGACTTCTTCTGATGGATCTGAGAGTTGGAAACGGAGATGGAAATGGAGCTGGAGTTGGAGGCGTGTTGCGTCAAGTAGATTTATGTTGTTTTATGCGTGTCCTGCTACGAGTCCTGTAATTTTCGGTGATGATTTCTGTTTTGATTTATATTTGCCAACGAATGTCATAAAGATTTCCATTTGAATTCAAGTGGGCGGCAAAAGGTGAATGCCTAAAGACAGTCAAAGCATTTACAAAGACTTTAATTTTTGTAAGGACAAGAAATGAGTACAAAGAAAATTTATAGAATACGCTTAAATAAATTTCCTTTTTTTTTAAATTGCTCAAAATTTTTGCATGACGTCTTTTTTTCAAAGAGAAATTGATTTATAAAATGTAACTAACTAAATCGTTTTTATTTAAAACTAAATTTAATTTTAATTTATTGAAAAACTTTAAATTGAAGTTTAAAATTTAAAGAGAATATAAATAGGAAACAGGTGGATAAATAAATATAAATATAAATTGATGGAAATGAAACTAAGAATAAAATCAAAATTGAGTAATAAATTCGTAAGAGAAAATAATTTCTATATTTAAATTACATTTTTAGTTTCAAAGTTTATCATATATATATTTAAAATTAAATAATTCGAATGATGGGAAAATTAATACTTTGTATTCATTCTTTAGTTAATTAAAAATGTAAACACAAAATATAATTAAGGAACTAAAAGTAAAATCAACAAACGATTTAGTTTCGGGTTCTGAAACTTTCTTGTGCCCTGCCAAAATTCAATTAACGTTTGATAAGTTTTGTTAAATTGTTAAACCATTTAGCGTTTCACCTAGAAAATTAGGAAAGTAATTGGCCAGCAAGCAGTCGAATGAAATGGCATGGGATGTGAAAGTTGCATGCAACAAAGAAGCGGCGACAAAACAGACAAACAGACAAACAGACAGGCAGACAGACGCGATGACAACATCACAAAAGGCGCAAAAGTTTTAATAAATCCGCAAATTAATTAATAAGCAAGCTCCTTTCTCCTTTATCCCTTCGTGAAGTTGACGGCCAAATGCGATAAGCAGAAGGAGAATAAAAGACGTGGCCATAAACAAAGCGCCCTAAACTATGCAAAGGGGAGGAGGAAAATGGGGGAAGAGAACTGCAACTGGAAATGGTACTGGTACTGGGAAATTGTACTGTGAACTGGTAACTGGGCTGTTTAGCATTAAGCCAAATTACGACAGATGGCGGTTAGACAAAGCAACAATGAAGAAGAACGAGCATGAGAGAAAGAGAGAGTAAAGAGAGAAAGAGAGAGAGAGAGAGGGAGAGAGAGACACTTACACATATCACGTTGCTTGGATGTCTGGTAAAAATGGTCGCATAAGCGATTTTTATTTCGCTTTGTAAGTTAATTTGCGCACTATTGTCTGCCCTCAAAAGGGGGGCAATTGTATAGTAGGACAAGTTGTTGTTGTAGTTGTAGTTGTTGTTGTTGTTTTCCTTGCTTTTTTCCCACTCGTTGTTGCTCTTGTTGCGGATGTTGTTGCCGCAGCGCGGACGCTTTTGTGGCAACCGTCGCCTTTTGCACTTTTTAATGTAATTCAATTTCAATGAAATTTAATCGTCCGTACATGACCCCCTCTCTCTGAGGCTGTTGACGCCTCTGGCATTCATTTTAACATTATTTGCGTCATTTGTGGTGGTTAATTTCAGTGCGCGCTTTTACTATTCAATTATGTCCATTGCCGATCGCATTTTTTATGCACCGAGTCTTCTTTATGCTCCGCGTCCAGCTTGTATATCCTCTGCTCCTTTTGTGTCCTGTATGTCCTTTGCGGGCGGCGCTAATGCAGCGCCTGTTGTCACATTATTTGTAGTTGATGTCCCCATTATTGTTCTCATTCATGTTGTTGTCGGTCCTTTCATTGTTATGAAAAATTAAATAGGCATAAATCATGCTAATGGCGCATTCAAAATTTATTATGCTTTAAACCCATGCACTGCATCAATTTATTTATGTATTTGCAATTATGTGTGTCCCGGATTACGGGGTGGATTCAGCTGACGGGTCCCGCAGCTCGATTGAGTCATGCGATGAATCAAACCGACGAGTGTGAGTGCATTTGTGGGAGGTAGTTTGATTCATTTCATTTTGATTTCAATTAGATGATTGAAAACAACAAAAATGGAGCGCTAAAATAACTATTGTAGAGTTTCACAACTGTTGTTGGTGGAAATTTATTATTGTGTACTGCTTTCTTAATTAAGATCATTTATTTAATGTGTTTAACATTAATCACATTTCTCACATTGTTTATCATACATGGTTTCAATAGCTTTGAAAGAGTGTTAAATTAAAAAAAAGTTGTTAGCAGCATAATTAAAACTTAATCGAACGACTATAAAACGTTAAATAATACAGTTGAAATAATTAAAAAAAAATAAAATAAATAAGAAAAACAAATAATAAACTGAAAAGTGTAGTTATTAGTTGAAAGAAAATTTATTTTATTGAAAAGAAATTCAATTTAAATCAAATCTGTAGTTTTTCCAAGCACTATAGAGCTGTATCATATTTTCATATACAGCAAATATCATTTGTGAAAGAAACTTCCACCTCGGAGTTTCTAGAAGACTTCAAGCTGTGCCTCCCACGCTGCCACAAATCATAATCAAGCAACAAAAAGTTAATTTAGGACTAAAACTAACAAGTAATAGCCTGAATAATATTTGGGAGCACAGCTGGGTGACTCCACTGGTTTAATCCTAAAGAGACGATGGCAATGGCGACCCACATAATGCAAATTGCTCTTATAATTTGCACAGCAGCGTCGATGTCATTCATCAGCCTTTGCGAAGGACACGGAGAGAAAAGTCGCGGGTTTTCGGGTTTTTAGACAAATTTCGGAGGATTAAGTGAAGCGACGCTTTGGCTGCAAGATCTTCTTCTTCTTGTTGTTGTTGTTGTTGCTGTTGTTGTTGCTGTTGTTGTTGCACGCAACGTTGCAAATGTTGCAACATTTTCGCAGCTCGGCAGTTGGCAGCTTTGCGCTTCATTCCATTTATTATGTCTGTGTTTATCTCCTTTTTTCATTGCCAAAAATATTTCAAGTGGGTTCAGTGCAAACTCCGCAATGCTTTTTATTTGGTTTTAGGATATCCTTTTCACCAGACAAACGCAGCTTTCATTGCAAATTTTTCATACACATACAGATACACAGATACACGAATACAGATGCAGATACATTCGTTGTTGCAGATACATTTACAGTTACAGTTGCAGATGTAGATACGCGTACAGGAAACAAACGCCTGGCTTTGAATGTGCCCCAAAACAGTGTCTGTCAGTAGTTTTGGCTAGATTTGTTCAACTGATGCTGACGAAGGGTATCCAAGTAGAGCATATCAGTTTACAGTAGTAAATTAAAATGGGAAATGTATGAGAAATATTATTTATGATATGTATTGCTAAAATATGCCCAGCAAAATCAAAGGATTTTCAGTTTATTATTTCTGCAAAGTTAATAATTGTCTTAGTAGAAGTAAAGATTATTATTAATATTATTAACATTATTATTATTATATTAAAAATATTATTATAATATTCAGCTCTGAATTGTCAAATCCTGATTTAGACAGCTAGATATTGTCTGTTTAGTAAACTTCCCTTTTATAAGTTGTATTAATGTTGTGAGAATAGAGATTTGGAACCCAGAAACAGGCTATCTTCTTTCCAAGCATTAAATCCCTAACCGAAATCGTAACTTTCAACCGATAAATTTAAATTTAAATCCGTAACTGAAACCGTAACCAAAAAAAAATTGTTCATTTGACCGAAACCTTTAAACCGAAAATCTTTAAAACGAACTAACCGTTTTGTAACCGTTTCATTTATAAGCGTTAATTTCGGTTTTTCATACATAAAAAAAATATATATATTATTCATTTTTAATTTTGATTTTTAATTTTCTTTTGATTAGTTTTGAATTTTTTTTTTTGTGTTATTCGTCGAATTTTAATAGCACTAAATAATAAATAAATAAATAAATTGAAATGAAATATTCAAATTGTTAAAATGTAACTAAACTACATCAAACTAAAGAATATGTAAACTAAATGTGTGAATGCAACATTAAAAAAGTAATGTTTTTTTTAATTATTATTAATATATTAATATAATAGTACATACATACAGTACAAAACTTTTTTTTGCGAACCGAATACTTTATTTTAGTTTAACAATCTATGTATGTATATTCGTTCCGAACATTTAAATAATTAATATATTA
This sequence comes from Drosophila quinaria, assembly GCA_035047525.1. Classification (NCBI taxonomy): domain Eukaryota; kingdom Metazoa; phylum Arthropoda; class Insecta; order Diptera; family Drosophilidae; genus Drosophila; species Drosophila quinaria. The sequence goes on along the minus strand of JAWNPO010000334.1, from coordinate 71,109 downwards.
ACAAATCTTAAAATTCTACTTAACTTAAGCTTTTCAATTAATCTTTGATTTTGCAAGACATTTCTTCGACTTACTAACCAAAATTGGGATACATTTTGTTGTCAAAACACATAAAGATACATATTATCTATCAGATACATAACTTTTAAAGAGCATTTGATAGTCGTTCGCTTTGTGCTCTGTACAAATCCTATTCGCTTTGCCTTTTCTATTGTTTTGGCATTGTTTCTGGCCTTTGCCCACCTATCCTGGCACTGTTGCTTACATGTTCATTCGCGGGATTTTTCACTTGAAATTGGAAAGTCGACGGCGACGTTTCGAGGCACACAAAGAGTTAAGTCCGCCCCTCACATGAGGCATTGTCTATCTGCAACTATTCTCGCAGAGAGAAGGAGGCACATGGGGGTATTTGGAGGAAGTGACTGGGCAGCTTATTGTGTGCCCACCATTGTAACAATAAATGAAGTTTTTGGCTTTGGTCGAGTCCTGTGCTTTGCGGTTGCCCTTGCATTAAGCTTGTTATAGCTTTAATTTCGAAGCATCCTTGGGAAATCGCATCAACACAGCTGGAGATCGTTAAATAATTCATGTCAGGCCGTAGCAAAAAAATCAAGTAGAGTGAGAAAAATAAAACAAGAAAAGAAACGCAATGAAAGCCAAATTAAGCAGTTGAAACCGTTTAGCCAAGGCTAAGAGGAGGAGACTCAGACTCAGACATAGACACAGCTGGGCGCCTTGAACGCCTGAAATGCCTGATTTACGGTGCAATAATTTTCATCTCATTTTCATTACTTTCGGGCTAAGCTCGTAGTCCTTTTGCATAAGGAGCAGCAAGGAGAGTCGAACTGCCAGGCCTGCTTCTACTTCAGGCCAACTCCTGGCGAGGTGAGAGGCTATTGCTCCTGTTTAACTCCAGTGCTATTTATCATTTCCGTAGCATTTATACATATATATACGTATATAAGCCGATATGGGTTAGCAATGGTGCCAATGGCATTTCCATTACATCCAATGGGCTCCTCAAGCCTCCTCCCCAACAGCTGCACAATTTCCATGCCACGTTTTTGCCCAACTTTCAAGTGCTTTCAAAGTTGTGAACAAGTCGCAAAAAAGGATCAACAAGACACTTCAACAAAAGCAACTACAACTACAACAACAACAACGCGAATAACAACGGCTGTGACACTTCAGAATAACGACAGATTTACATCATTTATTGCACAGACAGGTAACAGGTGGTAACAGGTGAAAAACAGAACAGAAACAGCAACTATTACAACAAAAAGTGTATTTGCACTCTCAATCAATGTTGTACACATCTATTTGGCCAAAAATACTTTGTTTTGCCCATTTATTTTATTGATGTGACTTTTGGTCTGTTAACATACAGTCGAGCTTCCTAATAACTTACTTTTACTGATACTTATTCACATTCGATTCTAATTGAATTCCGTCTTCCTTTTCAACTTCTGGAATAACTGAACAATTTATGTTTTTTTTCTGATTTGTTCAGATTTAAAGCATTTTAAAACATTCAACTCATTAATATATGGGCATTTCCAGAAAAAGGTCCACCTCGACCAAAAGCGTAAGATTGATCAAAAACTCACATCTTGTGAAATTTTCGTCCAAAAAAGTATTCAAGTTATTTATTTAAGCAATACACGCTAGAAGAAACTCAATAGGATGAACATATAGATTCTATATTGGAATAAATTCACTTTTTCTATATTTTTGCCCATTTTCCTCAAAATTTACATCCAAAATGGACCGTTTGTATTTTAACGATTACATTAAGTAGGACAGAAAAATTGTAACATAAACCATTTTAATTCATAGAAATATATTGAAACTTTAATTTAAAACGATTTTTTCGAGCTGTTTTCGACATATAGAATAAAATTTTATGAACAAATTCTTGGAAAAAACTAGGTGGAAATCTTGTCACGTTCGCGATGTCGCGTTACAAATTACTAATAAAATTTGAAAAATAAAAAAATTATAGTAACATATCAAAATTATTTCTTAAATGGAAAGATACATTATTTTATTATGGTTTAAGAGTATTTTCTTCCAAATTACTCGCCACATTTCGCAGACTTTCGCATTTGTCAATATGAAGTCAAACACGACTTCCATTTTTCGTCACGTTCGCGATGCATTGTTTTCTTAAAATAATTTGAAAACGACAAGTCTTCAAAGCTTGTCTTTTAAATTAAAACTAGTGTTGATGAAATGCATTAAACACGTGAGAAAACATTTTTGAAAACGTCAACTTTTGCCATTTTTTTTTTTCATTTAAAGACGTACAAATGTCGCATTCTCGATCCTGGAAATACCCATATATAATTAATCGATATTAAATATTTTACGTTACTTTCTTCACTTACATGATTCAGTCATTTCTTACAGAGTTTTATTGTATTTGCCATTAATTTTAGCTGCCATTGTTTACTTTTTCTAGTGTTGCATTCGAAAAGTATCGTTTCTAAACCGTTACGAAACACATGGAAATGGAACATCAATTGGAGATGTATAATATGTGAACTTTTGTTCACTTTTGTCGAACTAGTTCCGACTCTAAATACAATTGTCACATGGCTTTCACACTTCCGATTGTCAGTATAGCCAATTAAATTTCTGTGAGTTTAGGTTGTATGCACATTCAATCTAGAGCTAAAATTGCATAATGTTTCTCGACGCCTATGGAACACCGAAGGAAGTGACTCCCGATAATCTGCACGAATATCCGTATGATCTGGTGAGCATTGAGCTAATGATTTAAGCGCCACTTAACATGGAACTTGCAGCACGGCACTATGTTGCTGACATCTTCCGAGCTTGAGGTCTATATTCCGCCCCGTTGGCATGGCACCATCTACAGTACCGAGGAGTTGCTGGATGCCTATCGCAAGCGCTTCAAGGTGAGCTTAACCGGATATCGGGTTTATCAAATATATGCACATATATCCGTTTACCCTCTTAGCCCGACTGCACGCTGTTGACCTTTCACGCTCTGGAGCCCTATGAGCCGGAGTTAATCTGCTGCGAGCGTGTTGTGGTCGAGATAACCGCCCTGCCCGCCGGACAGACCCTGCACAGTGGCACCGACATCGTTGTTTTTCTGGTCAAAATCTACGAGATCAACACGCTGATCACCAAGGAATTGGGCACCGAGCTGAACTTCTTTCCGAGCACTCACCACTACCACGTGCGCATCATGAGCGAGGGCATCGATATACTCTACTTGGACGACCAAGTCTATGGTGTCGACTCTGCCTGCTATCAGCAGCAGTGTGCCCACAATCTCGTCAAGAAACTACAGCCCCTGGATGTGAAGAGTCTCTCTGGCAAACTGTTGCCCGAGCACCTCACCAAGATGTGCCGCAAAGTGGATCACAATGCGGCCAACAAGTAAAGTTCTCTCTCCCTCTCTCTCTCTCTCTCTCTGTCTCTATTGCATTCACATACATCTATCTCGAGTGGTGGCGCCTTTGATGGCTTGTGGATGGAGTGGCCCAATCTGATGGAGACGCATTAGTTGCAGATGACTGAGCGAGCTGTCAACTCCCTTGTCAAATTTGAGTTGTTACCGTTAGCAAATACGCTTGAATTTCTTCAAAACTAATTAATAAAGAACAGCATACATATTTTACTATTTAATTGTTTCAAATATTGCCAGAGATTTTTGGTAATATTAGCTTTTTGTGAACTTGTGAGCAGTTTCAACAATCCTAAACATTTTCGTACAGAATTTCGCCACAAATAAAATAAAATTGCCAATACATTAAAATTAATGGTTAACAATATTGTCAGATTTCGTATTTAATATTTCCCAACAGAGTAGATTAGCTTTTCTGGAATGACTTGGATCTAGCACAATAGTACAGCATATTTTACTATTTAATTGTTTCAAATATTGCCAGAGGTTTTTGTGAACTTGTGAGCAGTTTCATAAATTTTTAACATTTTGGAAGAGAATTTCGCCACAAATAAATTGACAATACATTAAAATTAATGGTTAAAAATATTGTCAGCTTTCTTATCAAATATTCCTCAACAGAGTATCGCCAAAACTCACTTTCGTTGCCGTTAAAACTTTTCGCAAGACTTCTAAACATTTTTGGGTGATTAGCTTTTCTGGAATGACTTGGATATAGTACCATAGTGTTTGCACTATTGTGCGTTATGCAAAGTGTTTGCTGGCCCTTTTAAAGTTCCCCTCTCGCATTAGTATTCATAACAAAATATCATCTATACGAATATAATACATATTTTGCTGGGCTGTGGCAAATCCCTTTAGGCAGACCGCTGCGTGACATCTTTGGTCTCATTTTTGTTTTTTGTTTTCCCTTTCTTTGCTGTCCCCCAAAATTCTTCGTCCTTTACACCGCAGTACAACAATAATAATCTTCTTTTGGACTCTCCAATGCGGCCTTTGGCTATTTTATGGCTTTGCAATCGTTCTGTGACTCTGACTGTGACTCTGACTGTGACTGTGCCTGGAATATCTAATGGATGCGTGCAACTAATTGAGTTGCCTCCCAGGCAAAGGATTTCCTTGCGCCGTTGTGGACTGACTCATGTTTGCATTTTTGGCAAAACCTTTTTAGCATAACTTCATACATTTGTTTTTGGTCAAATGGCTTAGTCTTTAATGGTCAAGGGTTTAAAGGATTTGCAATCGACGTTACACAAACATGCCAAGAAGTTAGAAATTAAAATTCAGAGTGAAGAAACGGAAGGACAAGAAAGGGAAGAGCTTAAGCTTTGGGCTTTTAAAAGATAACAAAGGTTACACCAAAGCAATGTTTACAATAGCAATATTTTTTTAAATATAGTTATATTTTTATACATTTTATTCATATGCCATTATTTTACTACTACTACTACTTCATTTAAAACATTTTTATTTGTAAATCAGAATTTCTTTTAGATAGGTTATCGAAAGTTTTTAGAAATTACAAATTAATAAAACATAAATACTATTAATAAGCCAGTTAGCATTTTCAAACTATACAAATCGATAGTTTTGCAGTGCGTAAATACATACTTACATTTTAATGATCGTTTAGGAAAATGCTTCTCTCTTCCAGATTTCACACCAGTCGCTGGCTTGTAAATGAGATGTTTTCCAGTACTATGTACTTTCCAGTTCCAATTCAAAATACCAAATACTCGGTCTCGATGTTAGCTCATAAATTCGTAGAGCACATACTCGCATGACAACTTAAGTGCGGTCAATGTTTGGTGTTTGGGGTGGCTTCCATTAGGAAAACAATTACAGACAAGGACACTGACAGACAGACAGACAGACGGACAGGACACAAAAGCAGTGCGTGAATGTTGGCAGGACCTAAAAACTCGGCAGTTAGCCTGAGACACAGATACGAGTAGTGGTCGCCACATCCGCCATTTTCGCTCCGAAGATAACATTCAGCGACTGGCCATAAATTACGAATATGTCGTCGCTGGACTCCACTCGGTTGTGTCTATTAGCAGCCTTAGAATGTCCAAGTTTGACAATGCTTAGGCTTAGTTTGGGGCTTCTTTTGGCCTTGGGGCTTAAACCCGTTTCTCCCCATTTCCCCTTTTCCTTTACTTAGCACTCGGCTCGTTTATCAAGTGCAGCCAACCGCGACAGCTGTTGGCCTCCCTCATATGTATCTGTGGGCCGGGACGAGTTTAAACCTTCTTTAAAGCAATCATTGAGGTGCTGCTGTTGTGGACTGCAAGCAGGATTTTGAGTTGAGAACAATTTAGAGATCCTACCACAAAAGAACTGTTGTTTATGTTATCATTTGTGCACTTCGATTATGCTTAAGTGGAGTCAAAAATATTTATATTTCGACAATTGATTTTATTTTTGAAAATATTTGTTAACAAAACAAATAAATTCTATATTTAATTTTTAATATATTTATGCAGATATTTTGATATTAAAGCATCCAGAACATCTTTGTTTTCATGTGAATTTTATTTAAATTATTAAATTTATTACAAATTTTTAATCTACATTTGTATTCTTTAATACGCATTAAAAAGTAATTGAGATGAAAACAAACTCGCCAAACTATGGCTAGATTAATTTAAAGCCATTTTGTTAATTATGTATTTATATAAACGTAGTGGTCTTTAAATTACCATTTTTAATATCCGTAAAGCTATTCTATACTTTCTGTTATCGCTTGCAAATTTGATGGGAAATTTTGAATCTTGAAAACAGAAACAGAAACAATCATACATTGCTAAAATGCCAAAGTTATGATTTACTGCTAGTTTTTCTTTATCAAAAACCAGCCAAAGAGTAGCTTCAGCTAATACCAATAATTGGCTTAAAGAATTTAAATCGATTTGGACTGGTTTGTGCATTGGACATGGCTGTCGTTCCTTTGTCAGGCAGCAGATCAGATTAGGCAGTTTTGGGAAAGCGGTAACAAATAAATTCTAATGCCTAACATAAATTATACAAAGTATCCAAACAGACCATGAGAGAGGGAGGGAGAGTGTAAGTGAGGGGGGGGGAAATAGGAGTGGAGGGAGTTCCAGTTTAACGCTCACGTAACGCCTTCGACCGAGCGTCACATGTGTGTCTAAGTGATTTTCAATAAGTTGGCAGCAGTTTTGTGGGGGTCGGGGGAGTTGTGAGCGGGGACGGGTCAAAGTTTTTGGGGCACGATTTTTCACAGCTACAGATGTCTATATTCGTGCGGCAGGCAACACGCAGAAAGTAGCATAATTTATGGCGTCGGATTGGAAGAGCCGAGAGGGACGCAGAGGGGGACATGTGTGCGATTCTAGCGAATTTTCGCAAGCGTCAATAATGACGAGCGATTTCTCACAGCCACTGCCACTGTGCCACCGGATGGGGCAAGGTTCTCATTTCGGCAAAGCACCAGCCATTTGCAGCAGCTGCGACCTTTGATATCCGCAGCCAAATTCCCACACACAAACAGTCGCTGCCACTGGATGTGGCAGTGCCAAGTGGCAAGTGGCAAGTGCCACACGTTCTTCCTGTCACGCGGCACGTAAAAACAAACTTGATTTTCGGCCATCAAAAGCGCCATCAGTCTTCCCGATGTCTGACAAATGCTTTCTTTGACTTTCCCCGATGTTCTCTTCTCTCTCTTTTGGTGGCAAATCAAAGACGTGCTCGCCATCTTTTCATTTCTTGTCATATTACTCTTAAATTATTTTTTAATCACACTACACTGATAAAAAAAAGGATCTAAGATCAAGATTTTGGTCTCAGAACTAAGAACTTTGGTCTAAAAAAGAAAACACATTTTGATTCTAAGAACATTTCAATTAAGACCAAGTTCTTATTTTTAGGATCATAAATTCTTATATTTTCAAGACCACAAATCTTAGTATAAGAATAAAACTTTTAATTTAAGGATAATCAAAACATGAAACCGACCTATAATTTTTTTAAGATTATATGTTCTTATTTATAGACCAAAAAGTTTTGAATAAGAAGAATGAAGTAATTTTAGTTAACTTGAGGTCTAGTAATGTCAATATGACACTAAACAACAAACAACAACACAAAAACACTTGCGAACGCAATTAGCATGGCTCGGTATACAGCTGTTTCAAGAGATGCCAATCTGTATCATCAGTACTGTTGAGCTGACTAGACCAGCGATCCAAGCCTAATGTCATCTTTGAGACGCCAGAACCAGTTGTGAATTTTAGGTCTCAAAAAGTGGCAAAATTTTAAGATTTTTGTTCTTATTTTAAGAGAAAAATATCTAAGAGCTAAGATATTTATTCTTATATTAAGAACTCAAGATTTTTTAGAATAATATTCTTAGTTTTAGTAATTTGGTCTTAAAATTGTCTTATATTAAGAACAAAATATTTAAATTTGTTAATTTTATTCTCATATTAAGAACTTACGATTTTTAAAATTAATATTCTTAGTTTGAGTAATTTGGTCTTAAAATATTCTTATTTCAAGAACAAAATATTTAAGATGAATGTTCTTGATTTTAGAAAGTGGTCCTTTTTTTCAGTGTACGAGTATCGCAATATTTTCGCATTTCAAATGACAATCAGTGGAGGGTGGACTGTCAATTTGTAGTTTGTTTAGCCTCCACGGCCACTTTGATTTACAGGATGTTAGGAAAAATTATAATACAGAATATTGAAATTTATGTGTACAAACAAGATACAATTCTATTATGTGTTCACTTTATTTTATACATTTTTGTAATACCTACAAAGATTATTAAAAGTATTTAACAACCTACATATTTCAATATTGTTGCAAATATGATTATTTATATTTATAGGAAAATTAATGAAGGACTCAGTAGACAATTCAACTCTAGACTTTTGTTTTAATTAAATAGAAATTATATTATAAAGAACCTAGTTAATAGGGACATATCTAGAGAGCAAATTATAATCTCTAACTTTTCTTACCTCTGTCCTCCATGTGCACTTTCCCATTTGTCATGCAACCAACAAATAATGTAACAAAGAATTGATCCAAGTTGTATCCACACAGAAGCAAATCGAAGACTGATTTTATTGTGGTATCACTTTCCAGCTGGTTACACACGATCCGAGTGTGTGTAAGTTTTCACACACACAAACACACTACTCGCACACACTTGGAAAGAAGTCGAAAGACAACTAAACGACATGCTGAAAAATTCAGTTGGTCGTTGGATGGAGAGAGACGGGGAGGGTAAAAGTTTTCTCATTTGGGAGATTTGCAGCTGGCACTGGACGCGTTTGCCATTAATGCAATCGAAGAGCATTTTGGCCATGGTCCTTAGCTTATGGCCGACGCAAAGTCGCTTATGGTAAATGCCGCAAAAATGACAAGCAAATCAGGGCCAAAACGACAAAAGTAAAAATTGCAATTGTGACAATGGTGACAATCTGCAGGCGACAGGCAACATTGAGGCTGAGTTGAGGATGATGGCAATGAGGATGAGAATGGAGCTGGCAGCTAGACAAACAGACGGCAACAAGACAGCAACCCCACCCCGCATCCTTTCCTTCTTCTTTTATCCTCCCCTAACCTTGGCTACGTCTTCATCTTCAGCTCCAGTTCCGGCGACGGGAACGTCAAGCAAACGGCGACACTTACAATCAGTATGAAATTTACGCGATTTTCATTGCGGCAAATGGTTCGTTTTTGGTATTAACATTTCTTGCCAACAACTCTCTGTGTGTGTGGGTGGAGGTAAAGATGATGCAGGAAATGTTTGCGGGGATTTGCGGGGAGAGGCATAAGTTGCGTACCATAAGCTGTGCCAATTCTCATATTTATATGCCCTTCTTTATTAAGGTTAAGAGGACTTTGCTGCGATGTTTGGTACAGGCTTAAGTCTCAATTTATTTAGTTCAATAATCTAATGGAATCATCTATCAAATGACTTAACTTTTGACATACATTAAAAATTTATTGAATTGTTCATTAAGAGATTTTCGTCAAAAAACTATTAGTGTATTGAATTGTATTCTTTTTAAGAAGCTTGATGTTGAGCTTCAAGGCTTTAGGTTAATTTTTTCAATGTCTTGTTAATCGACTAAAAAACAAATTGACGTAAAATATACAGAATTTAATGTTTAATTCGATAAATATTATTTAGATAAAACTTATGTCAACTATGAGAAAATGGGCATTAAAATGAATAATCATTTGAATTAAGTTTAGTTCAAGAAAGTGAAGAATTGAAAGGTTCCTCAAAATATTTAAAAATATGTAAATGTATAATCATCTTATTCAAATTTAAAATGATATAACTAAAAATATTTTTAAATATATATTTGTTTCACTTTTTTTTGTACTGCAAATTTCTAATATTTTATATTTTATAACATACTTTTTTTTATAAATAATTTATAGCTATTGCAGTTGGCTTTCATTGTCGAAATTTTAAATTGTATTACAGCTTTGAAGTGTGTATCGAATTCGTTGTAATGGCTTGTCTAATTTCCGTTTCTTGTTATTTTTTGCTTTCCGTTTTACTTCTTTGCACGCCATAACCAACAACAACAACAATAATAGCAAATAGCAACTCGCGACTGCCACGGGCCAAAAGTGGCATCAGCTGCACTTGGCGAGGATATATCCTGAACCGTTTCCGACCGCTTTCCAACACTCCTCCAGCTACAGTGCCTTCTATCTGGCTGTGCACGCACGCTGACTGACTTGGCGTTCGGTGGCATAATGCAATAAGCGTAGCCAACGATAGCGACGAAGTCTTCCTCCTCTGCTTCCTCCTTCTCCTCCTCCTCGTCTTCAACTTTGTCTTCATCTTCATCCGCGCTTTCGTCTTGGTCCTGCTCTAACTTTGAGCCTTACGACAAACAACAAACAACGGGCGCTAAGTTCGCGCTGCAGGGAATCGGCGACAGAGAAAGGTGGCCAAGGAGGGGGCTAAAACGGAGACAGCGGAGGGGGAGGGAGAGGGTAAGGGGCAGGCAAGCGCATGTGTGCCAGACAGGTTATGCGCTATAAAAAATTTAAGAAATTGCCGACAGTGGCAGCCAAAACGACAATACTTATTGCACAAATCAAAAATACTTTTCAGCTTCTGCTTCCTTCAGTCTTTGTTGTCTGCCCCGGGTGAAAGTTGAACGGAACAACTGATGCCCAAGCTGCCAACAACCAACAACAACAACAGACTGATAAATAAATTATGTTTTATGTGCAGCATCAATAAGCGTTCAGTTTTGCACATAACATCTTGAAATAAATCACTACTAAGATAAGTAAACACTTTACTAAATAAAATCACTAAGAACATTAACTGTCTAACGACTGGTTCAAAGTTTAATTAATACAAATCAAATTTAAATTTTACGATCGTTGACAATTTTAAAATGAATCCTGAAAGAGTCTTATACTGATACATTTGAGAAAACTCTTTTCGAATTGCCCCAAAAAGGGCAACATTTGACAGAATTAAAAATTCACTGAATTTAATTTTCAAAAGAACAATGTTTATTGGTTTTCTTGTACATATTTCTTCTTTTATTACACTAGTAATCCAAAGTAAATCAAAGTAATTTTTTCTTATGGACCTTTTCTCGCTAAACACGAAAATGGCACTCGAAAATGGAATACACCAAAAAAAGCTGTCATGCTAAACATACTTGAAAATCGTTAAAAATATGATTTAAATTCTATCACTAAAAAGCGTATTACATCGTCATTTATCCATGGACTTGCATGAACAACATCTCTTTTTCGTATCAGCTCTACGTTAAACATTTAAAACAAATTTTATCTTTGTGATTTCTATTTTTATCCAGGACGATATGTTAGCGTTCGAACTTCAATAAATCACAAAAAACGTCTATTTTCGAGCTTATTAAAAGCTCTAGCACCTGAACTGCTGAACCCATCTAAATACTGTATGGAAGAAAGTTAAAGAAATGTACTTACCTTTAATTTAAGTCCTTGTTTGGCTAAATCGGATAAGTAGAAATGGAAATATAATCAAAAGTGTTGGAGTAACCTCAAAAATTCTAAAAAAAATTTAATATTTCGAAAACGCTTCCATAAAAAAATTTTCAAGTGCCATTTTCGTATATATCTGGTTAAAGTTCATAAGAAAAAAAAATACTTTTATGCAATTTGCCAACAAATTTTTAATTTTGTAAATTAGTGTTATTATACAGTTGAATTTCTCGAGTTTCTCTCTAACTTGAGTTAAATGAATGGCAGTAAAATTAATAAACTTAAGAAAAGAACTCTATAAGTCGAATATCTCCACAACTCGAACCTTTTCTTTGGATAATGGTGATTTGAGTTAGGAAAGTTTCGACTGTAGTTGCTTATGATTCTTATAAAGCAGAAATATTGAGATTCATTGGGTATCTTTTATTTTAATAGATCTAATACATGAATTTAATTAAGTTTACTTTTAAATTTATTTCTTTAAAATGCTATTAAGTATTACTCTATCTACTTTACCTACACTCTGTCAGATAAATATTTCCCTTTCAGAAATAGAAATTCTCGTAAAATCCCTACCACAACAACGTCATGTGTGAGCGTGTGTGTGTGTGTGTGTGTGTGTGTGTGTGTGTGTGTGTGTGTGTGTGTGTGTGTGTGTGTAAATCCAAATTGCGTCATGTCATGAGATTCTCAGACGCTGCATTCCCCTTAGCTAAGCCCCAAAGGAATTGGGTTAAAGGTCATCATCGTGCACTTTGCCGTTGCCATTATTATTGTTGTAGTCTAGTTGGTCATTTGGTTTAATCCTTGAACTGAATCCTTTGTTCGTGTCAACTGTTGATTGCCCAGCAAATGCAGCAAGTGGCAGGCACATCAATAATGAAATTAAATTCAATTTGTTAACAATTTTAAAAAGGCATCCACTCAATTAAATGACCACAGGAAACTGATTTCCTCTTTTTTAAATACCCTGTACTCATAACTTGAATGGTTTTATCAGTTCGTCACAAGCCATAACAAAAAGATGATTGTAGATGATTGTAGAAATTAATTAGCATAGTGTATAGTAGGGAAAGGTGTAGTGGCGCCATCTAGTGTGCGTTAGCAGTTGCGACTATCATAGTTAGAGTGAAGTATTTGTAAGTCGAGCACTTTTGAGACTGATAAGAGACAGAGAGAGAGGGAGAGTGCAATCAAATTACAAGAGACAAAATGCCCATAACCGCAAAATACATTTAAAAGGCAAAATGATTGAATTGTGTGCGAGTGGCCGAGTGAGTGTATTTAATGCATGCCTGTATGTGAGTTGAGAGAATGCGTATCAGTGTGTGTGTGTGTGTGCGTGTAAGTGTGTGTATGTGTAAGTGTGTGTATGTCCAGTTGGCCAGCTTATGGCATCGCTTTCACAGCCGTCTCGGCAGCCTTTGATAAAATTATTCCCTCACCTGGCGTCGCATTGCACCTGTTTCAAACATTTCGCCGTGTGTACATATTTTAAATTTAATTACTACACGCTGCATGCGAACCAAATCCAAGCCAGCCAACCATCTATCCATCCATCCATCCAACCATCCAGCCATCCATCCGTCCAGCCAAGCAGATCAACCCACCCATATCCCATATTCCATTTACCCCAATCCAAATCCCACTTCATAGATCCCTTCGTTTGTCGCATTGGCCCAGTCGCTGGACTGCCATAAAATCCCATACAAAAATAGTTGGCAGGCCATTCGGATCCACATTCAAATGTATGCATTTAAATATGCGAGAGTCGTTCGATAAATTTATAGTATTTAAATATTTTATAAGAATAGTAGTTTTAAAAGTAAACTAAGAATCGTAATTTTAAAATCAAATCATTTAAATGTTATATACAAGAAAATTGTTCTTTTGTTTTTGTTAATTTGACTACAAATATTTATTTTTATGTTAATTCAATATTTGAGTTTTAAATCTATTTTTTCCTTTGAAAATGCTTAACACTATTAACTAAATGGAACAAGAATAATTCCCATTTAATATATCTCCTTATAATATAATATAAAATATATATTTAATATATTAAACTTCTCAAACGACCCTCTCAAATAAATATATTTTCAAACCAGGTGCCTCTTTATAGCCATATGTGAAGGCTTTTCAGAGACTCTTCGTCCTTTGCCGTTGGCGCATTTTTGCACATTTAACTCAATTTGTGGCTTACATTTAATTAATTTAATAATACGCAAATGTAATTTTTTTAAATAACCGCAATACAACAATTTTGTGCCTGTGTGTGTTGGCATTTAAGTGTGTGCGCCATGGTCTGTCTGTGTGAGTGATTTTAATAAATAATAGCCAAGATGTATCGCTAAGCTGCTTTATAAAGAACTCATTCATGGTAGGAGTTACAACGAGAGCACAAAGCACACCATAGATGGCGCCAGCGCTGACGCACCAATAGATGGCGCTACAAACAAATTCCACAGGCTGGCAAAAGCTTAACGCTCGTGTAACGCATGTGGATGCTAAAATTCGAGTTGATATGCCTGCAGCAATAAGCAGTAAAAATTTGTATGAAATTTAAGTGAAATTCAAGCGAAAGCGATTTCTGTGGCACCCCTTTATATAGCACAGCCGAGCTCTCAAAATATTTATTTGTATATTCAAGTAATAGATCTTAGCCCTTGTGAAAAACCCATAAATCTTAGTAAAAATAATTTAGAAAATATATATTTTTGATTCCTTCGAATCCAAAAGCTTTAACTGATGCACTGCAGCCGCTTGAATTTCAGATGCTCAAAATACCGAGCAGACAAAGTATCCAACGAGCTCAGGTAAAAAAAATAAAATAAAAACTAATCAGCTCTATTCGAGTGCAATCAATTAATCAAAGACAACAACGTGTCAGACTATCAGGTAAAATTACCTCACCCTCCTCGCTTTGCCGAAATATATTGAAAATAACTACATACATATGTATGTATGGTTTTCCAATCTCTCGACAGCACTTCAAACTGGCTGCTCACTTTTGTGGCTTCAAAGGGAGTCTTGGCTCAAGTACCCTTCCCAGAACCATGCCCAGAAGTTCAGATAATGGACACATTCCGCAAATTGTCACAACAACGCCGTCATACACTTCACAGCCACTTGAATTATTCTGTTATCAAAAAAATGTAACTGTAAATTTTGATTAATTAATTTCACGATAAGATTCGTGGAAACACAGCCAACAGATGGCGCTTTAAATGAAGTAAACAAGTCTCAAGATAACAATAATGATAAATGAAAATGATAAATGAAAATTGATTTGATTATCAAGTTTAGGAGACTTTTAATAAATTTTCCTCCCCTTGACCGAAGAGTTCAAGTTTAGCATCCAAAAATCATTAAAAAAAAATTAATAAAAATAATAAGAATATTAAAAGAAAAGGATTGCCTTGGACAGATTTTTTAAAAAATTTATAATATTCATTTAATTAGAAATTTAAATAGCTTCGACAATAATGTTTTAGGAAATCTGAAAAGATTTGGAGTCATATTTGTTTTTTGTCTGTTTTTCATTTGAAAATGAGCTTGGATTGCTTGATTTACATTTGATATATTTTTTTGTAAATGTGTACATGGTATGATTATTCGTAATCTCCAATAGCCAATAGATGAACAAAAAGAGCATTTACGCATACTATGAGAATATCGATGATTCTGTAATGTCTGTAGTTAGTTCAATAAAATTGATATATAGTACTTTTATTGGCAAATTATTTTTTAAATTACAGGACTGGGAAACCAACAAATGTAACAGGAACAGCAAAGGTCATTGCACCCGCTCAACTGGCCGTGAGCTTTTCCAAGGATCGTAAGTACAGATCGTAAACACATACATATATCTAAAACAGCGGTGGGCACGCAATGGCTCCGGGAGCCATAGGCTGCTAACGAATTCAGGTTTCGTGCCCACCGCTGATCTAAATCTTCATCTTTTTTTTTACCATATCCATATCTATATCCATATTTATATCTTAGTGTATACCTTTATCTATTAGTATTATCTATTAACTTTTTTTTATCTATATATTTTTCTTTGACTCTTAGAGGCAGTGAACAAGACGAAGTATGACGAATCGTACGCATTTATCTATAGCACCTCCGGCGTGAGTATGCGGAACACACGACTTGGCCTTGGCTAATTTGGCATACAAACGACAAAATCAGTTATTCCATTTGGAATAATTAGTGCAAGTGCATAATTAATTGCATTATACGGCCAACTAGGGACTCATTGTTAAACACGATAATTACAATCGATGCCATTTGCAATTTGCCAATTTCAGAATTCGTCTGGAATTCGCTCATGGTCACAACATTCTCGAAGATTATGATATTTCCAAACTGTGGCTGATCAATGTCCTGCAGAAGGACTGCAGAAGGACTGGCTAAAACGCTTCTATGAGCGTCTTTTCGAATAACTAAATTTTATAATTGATGCTCATACTCAGACAGATTATTATATTAATGGCAAAAGGTCATTCAAAAGTTGTATTTATATTGTGTAAATTGTTACTTTGCTAAGGTGTGACTGTTATATAACTTTGTATTCAATATATTATCAGTTGGCATCAATATATTATCAGGCCTGTTCCTGTTTCTACTTTCGGCATGATTTTTCAGATTGAATTCACTTGACATTAAGCTAGTGAGCTGGCATTCGGAAAAAATAAATCGATGATTTCGGCATGCTTGGCATAAAATCAAAGTGAACACAAAATTTGTATAAAATATTCCCATGCTTTAGAAATCAAATTGCATCATCAGATAAATAAAATTTATGTGATAGGTCGACGACTCGAACAACTGAGCCATTGGACTACACAATTTTCAACTCTGAAATACACTGATCAAAATACAAAATGGAAAATTTAAACCAATATTTAACTAATATTTTAAACGCCCAATTAGCGACGCTGTGCGATCTGTGCAAAATAGTTGAAGGTAACGGAGCAAGAGGTTTCGGTGCGACTGATCACCTTAAATAATTACTTAAAGACTTTTACTTTATAAATAACATTTACAAATTATTTCTGATTACAAAAATAGAAATAGAAACTATAAACAACTATCTGTATTGATTTATATCCATTAAAATTAATGATAAAATTTGATTTTTATTTTTTCAGTTTTTTATAAGAGTTATTCAAGACTGTTTTGAATAAAAGGCTATAGACTATTATTTGTGACCAAAAAAATATAAATTTCGAAAGTATTATACTTGTGAGGGGAGAAAAAAGTTTCAAATGAATTTTGGAATTAAAAACATATATGTATGTACATGTTCATAAGTCTTTGAAGACTTTTATAATTGACTTTTTATTGAAATCTATAAATAAAAGTTTGGTTAGAATATCTTTGTTGATACTAAAGATAAACATATGCCCACTTATCAAATTTTACTTAAATTTCCCCCTGCCCCATTTTAATTTTTTAAAAAAAATCAATAAACATAATAATAAAAAAAATAATAATAAAATAACAAAATATGGAAAATTGGGCATTGGAACGTAAAAAAAAGAAAATGCAATATAGTGCACATTCGCGTGTATCGCAATATACAAAATAAAAAAAAAAAAAAAAAAAAAAACAAAAAAAACAAAAAAAAAAAACAAAACACCCACCACCAAACCAAAAAAAAAAAAAAAACATCAATAAAAATACTAATTTTTTTCATTTCGTCCCGTCACGACACGCCCGCCACCCCCTTCCCCCCCCTTCTCCCCACATATAAAATAAAATAAATATAAATATACATATATATTTATAAAAAAAAAAAAAAAAAAAAAAAAAAAAAAAAGAAGAGCCACCCCCACCCCCCCCCCCCCCCCTTCCCCCCTTTTCCCCACAAAACCCCTTTTAAACAAATAATAAAAAAAAAAAAAAAAAAAAGAAGAAATAAATAAGGACCGCCCCCCCACAAACCACCCCCCCACCAACCAATCTTTATATTATGTCAAACCCAAAAAAAAATAAAAAAAAAAAAAAAAAAAAAAAATAAAAAAAAAAAACATTTTTTTAAAAAAAAAAATTTTCCCCCTTTGTTTTAAAATTTCCGGAATAGCCCATATCCAAAATTTTTAACATATGTAAATTAGGTTAACGTCTTCCTACGCAATGATAGTACAGGTGAAAGAGAACTTGAAAACGTGATCTCAAATAATATTCATTATTTATACCCATTACTTAAAAAAAAAAAAAAAAAAAGGGTATATTGTATTCTCTGAAGTGTATGTAACAGGGTGAAGAAAGCATCTCCATCCCTATGAAGTATATATATTCTTGATCAGTATCAACAGCCGAGTCGATATAGCCATGTCTGTCTGTTCGTCCGTCCGTATAAGCGTTTAGATCTTCCCGAAAAGCCACCAAACGCCCGATTTTCAAGATATTAGAATTTTTTTAATAATTACCGTTAACTACTTTAATAACCTATCATCCTTCTAAATCGTAAAAAGATTGGACAAATATGAAGGTGGTAATGGCTGATTAAAGTTTTTAAGCAATCTAAGTTCCTAAAAGCTTACAATAAAATATATTTAAAATTTATTAAAATAAGTAACGGGTATCCTATAGTCGGGAGCTCGACTATAGCCCTTCCCGCTTGTTTTCTAATCTGATTTATTGAAAAATTTCTTCACTTAGAAACTCTAACAATCTCGTAATAGATTTTATCTCATATAATCGGAATCGGTTGTCAGACTGTCAGCTGAACATGCGGCAGATCTAATCAAGCTATAATAATATTTACACGCGCCTATTTATACAGATATACAATTATATATTGTTACCACAGTTTTTGAAATTGTTGTTGTTCTGTTGATTCATCAACTGCACCTGATAACCCGAGTAAAATAAAAAAATCGCGTGCAATGAGTGTAACGAGAACATTGACATACGCTCTTATGCACTTCTTACCTCCGTTTTCACCTCCCAAGTTCAACTTTCATTACTGACGCTCGGATCGCGAGCACTTTTCACTTTTCATTTGTTGACACTCAACAATAAAGCAGCGTCGGCGCAGTCTAAAAAGCTTTTTTAAAAGCAATCCAAAAGCTTTCACAGTTGAATCTATAAATGATGCACTGCAGCCGCTCGTATTTCAGTTGCTCAACACACCGAACAGACGAAGTATTCAACGAGCTCAAGTAAACAGTACTCACTGTACTCATATATAAACAAATCAGCACACTTCGAGTGTAATCAATTAATCAAAGACAACAATGTGTCACACTATCAGGTAAAATTACGGCACCAAAATGTATAGAATATATAGAGAACTAAATGTAATAAGTTTTCAATCTCTCGACAGAACTTCAATCTTGCTGCTCACGTTTGTGGCTTTAAATGGAGTCTTGGCTCAAGTACCCTTTCCCGGCCAATGTCCAGAAGTTAAGATAATGGACACTTTCGATTTGGATGGGGTAAGTCGGCACTCGACAAATTGTCACAACGAAACAGTCATACATTTCCCAGCCACTTGAATTGTTTTATTATCAACCATATGTAACTCAATTGAAATTTTCATTTTAATTTATTGTGCCATAGATAAGTTCAAGCTGTAAGTTAATTAATTTCAAAATAAGTTTCATCGAAACACAGCCAACGAATGGCGCTATAAATCAAGCAAACAAGTCAAGTTAATAAATAACTTGTCTATCAAGTTTTGGAGGCTTTTGAAGAAATTTTCTAACCTTGACCGAAGAGCTCAAGACAAACAACCAAAAACCATTAAGTTCTAAAGTATAAAAAGCCAATAATAAATAAGAAAATCATACATAAAGTTTATTGCCTTGGAGACATTTTAAAAGAACTTACCAGAATTAATTTAATTAGAATTGAAAGTAGCTCCGAAAATAATTTATTAGCTATTTTAATTATTACTATTTGATATATTTTTCAGTACATGGGCATCTGGTATGAGTATTCGAAGTATCCATTTGCCTTTGAGATAGGCAAAAAGTGTATCTACGCAAAATATGAGAATGTCGATAATTCTACAGTGTCTGTAGTGAACGCGGCTATCAACAGACTGTGAGTAACTCAAGTAAGTTGATTAACTTTATTACATTAATAATTTTTAAATTATAGCACTGGGAAACCAACAAATATAACGGGAACTGCAAAGGTCGTTGCACCCGCTCAACTGGCCGTGTCATTCTTCGAGGGTCGTAAGTACAGATCGTAAATACATATGTCAAAAACACTATCTTTAATGATTACCATATCTTTATCTGTATCCATATTTATATCTTATCTATTACTATTATCTATCACATTTTGTTTTTCCGTCTGCTTTTCTTTGACTCTTAGAGGAAGTCAACAAGACGAACTATCAGGTGTTGGGAACCGATTATGACTCATACGCTGTTGTCTATAGCTGCTCTAGTCTCACACCTCTGGCCAATTTGAGTGAGTATGCGGAACACACGTCTCGATTCGACTTGGCCTTGGCTAATTTGGCATGCAAACTACAAAATCAGTTATTCCATTTGGCATAATTAATGCAAGTGCATAATTAATTGCATTATACGGCCAACTAGGGAGACATTGTTAAACACGATAATTACAATCGATGCCATTTGCCTAATTTCAGAATTCGTCTGGATATTAACTCGCGAACGAGAGCCAACGGCTGAGACCATCGCTATTGCCCACAAGATTCTCGATGACAATAGGATTACCAAAGCCCTTCTGATCAAAACCCTGCAGAGGGGATGCAATGGCACTGACTCAGCCACACTGCAGATGGGAGAGAGTGAGTTTGACATCAGTGCAGTTCACGAGGCCGTTGACAAGGCATGAGAATGGCTAAGACGCTTCTATGAGCGTCTTTTCGACATATTCAGAAAGTTGTTAAATAACTAAACTTTATAATCGCTGCTTATACTCGGACAGATTATTATATAAATGGCTAAAAGTCATTCAAAAGTTGTATTTATATTGTGTAAATTGTTACTTTGCTAAGGCATGACTATTATGTATTTTTGTAGTTAATCGTATTAATTACTTGGTTGTTTTATATTTAATCTCGTTTGACAAATTAATAAATATGTCGAAAAGCTGTTGAACATTATAATTTAAACTAGTTTCAATTAAGTAAAAATTGGTTGGTCAGATAACTAAAAGTACATCACAACATTATTTTATTTTATCAAAAAATGTCACTTTATTTAAAGATGCTGCTCAAAAACTTGTATTTATATACGTAAGAATTTTGCTAAGTATCTGTTGGACAGGCAGACTGCAATACCTTGACCATGTGAGTGGTCTTTATGCCTGAGAGTTGGGCCAACTTCTGGGCTGCGAATATAGTTTCTGCTGAGGGAATTCGTTGGCGTGTATTGATCGCAGCCCACTCTGCAACGGACTTCAATCATAATTTACTTTAAAAAAAGTTGACACAAGACTTACGAAAATTGAAAACTCCATAGGAATCGATGCACATGAACTCGATAGCAAAGTTGTCATAGTCCGTGTCCAAAATATAGATTTCTACGCTTTTAGAGATAGCTAAAACAGAAGAAATATTGATTTGTATAGTTTAAATTGATTTCTACGAACCTCTCTTGTTAATTTCCATTTCAAATTTGCCAATCGATGTATCGAAATTATTTATCTTATATGTTTTCACTTTCAGTGTATCGGTGCTATTGGAAAATGTATATAATTTAAATATAATATAAAATGAATTGAACTCCATTTAATTACACTGTGCTGATTTCCCTTTTGTGAAGTGTATAGGTAGAGTCGCCTTCGCGTTTAAACTCAATTGACGAGCACTTGGGAATCTTGCGTGTGAAATACGGATACATGGAATGCGTATACCATTTGCCCAAATATCGCTGCATATCAATCTTGCCAATCGATGTCATGTTCTTCGGGCAGGGTCCTTTAAAAACAGCCAATGCCGTTGCCCGAGCAACGAAGGACAACATTAAAATGGCTGCAGCACTTGAAATGTATCTCTGAGTTAGAGTCTCCAATAGTATCTTTCAAAAATAAGACTTACACGTAGATCTGTAGGCTGTGCATGTTGCAAAGATTAACTGAAACTGTCAGCACTTATTCTAATTTCATTAGTTGAGCTCTCAATCTGAGAAACTTACCGTATCTAAATCGATTAGTTTTGGATAAAATTTACTATAGACCGATATTCTAAAGATAACACTTGAATATACCCTGGAAATAAATTTTCAATCTCAATTACATCAAATAGAACCTCAGTTGGGGTAACTAATTCATTTAGTTGAGACTTTATGTGAAATTACTTTAAAGATCTCTTATGACTTAACTAAAATGGGACAATAAATTCATTGAAGACATCGGAAGTTTAGTTCAAAAAAATAATTTATGTGTTCTTCTTCTGAAAACTAGATACCTTTTAAAATGTGACCAAATGGCAGCTGGAAAATCTTGAGGGCAACGACAAAGTTGCAGGCTTTAACTGAACGGAAGTAATATTTTTTACTCAGGTAGTACTTCCAACTTTTGTCTGTAAGCTGCTTACGAGGTTGTCCTGCTAGTCGTATACCCTGTTTCCAAATAAGGTGGACGAAAACAGGTATTATAGCTATGTGCTAATGTATGTAACAGCCGAAAGGAGGCATCTAAATGAGTTCATAATATTCAGTAATTCGAATTTCGTACTCTTAACTGATTAATATCTATGCTTCAAATTTCCACACCAAGTCAAATAATTTAATTTAATTGGTTTAGAGTATTTGCGCTCTAATCACACAGGGTATTTTTTTATCTAGCATACTCGACTCCAGACTGTGTCCTTGTTGATTTTTCGTTTCTATTATTTTTTTTCGGTAAATAAAACAAATGTTGAACAACGTAAACAAACATAAATCAGAAACCGCAACAGCTCTGACCGGCACAGATAACTCCCACTCCCTCCAACTATCTCTCTCTCTCTGTCTCTCTTGCTCTATCATTGTCTTCTTTTCGCTGCCTTGTGCTCTATCGAAAAGGACAATTGCAAAATTAAACAGCGAAAAGGCAAGAGAATCGTCCTTGTCCGTAGAGTCGCATAACAAAAACCCAAAGCGCCCAATGGGGAAATTTTATGGTACAGCGATTTTAGAATTTCTATATATATTTAGGATGCATCCATCTATTTTATGTGCCCTCTTACTCGCTCTCTCGCTCTCTCTCTCTCTCTTTCTGTTATTTGGGTCGGTTTTTGAGCTTGTAGTCGCCTTACCGCCACAGTGCATGACTTGCCAGCGATACACAATCCAGAGAAATTGCCAGACTCAGACTCAGTCCCAGACTCAGTCCACTCCACAGTCTCCATCTCCATCTCCATCTCCGACTCCATCTCCAACTCCATCTCGAACTGGAACTGGAACAGTGCATGTTGGAAGGGACTCAACTACTCGCTATGCATACAAAATTTATTTTGTAAACAAAGTAAATGCCATTACAAACAAATTGGACTTTGTGCCATGCTTCTTGTACTTTGTTGCGGGCTCTTGCACATTTTTCCTTTCTCCCCCCTTTTTGGTTTTTTGGCCACCGTTGGGAAATCGCTCAAGTTCGCATCTGGATCGACAGTAGGAATACTCAGTGCGTGATGCCTCGACATGGAGTGTCCGTCTGTCCGTCCGATATTTGAGACCTCGATGAGCGATAGATAGTTTGCGGTCAGACAATATTTATTGAGTGCAAAAAACACACACACACACACACTCCGAGCTGGTCTTGTTCGAGTTGCCCAAGGCCAAGACGGGGTTTATTTTTGGCATTCACTTCGAGTTCATAAATATTTCCAAAGACTAAAGGCAGTTCTACGATTAAGGAAAAGAGAATAGGAATAAGAAGAAAGTTACTTCAATGTAAATTATATATTTCCGCGTCGAGACATGAAAGAAACTTCTCTTCTGGGAAAGAAAAGTAAGAGATGCGAGCAGAAAATTACATCTGTAAATAAGAAGTTCCTTACTTCTACTACTACTACTACTACTAAAAAAGAAATGCAAGCAACTTTTTTGAATGTGCTGAAAGGAAGTAAGTTCTCTTCTGAAAAGGAAAATTAAGTGATTTTGCTCCTCGAAATATGAAAAATTATATTTTATAATTAATTCTAGAGGAAATGGTGACTTAATTCCTATAGCAAAGAAAAGAAATACTCCGAAATATGTAAAAGTTACTTATCAAAAAATAAAACTGGGAATGACGATGATCTTAGTGCTTCAAGAATGCGTGGGATAAAACATCTGCCTTTATTGCGAGAAGGAAGTTTGTCTCTAAAAAATTATTTTTTCTTTATATCCAATACTTTTTCTGAAAGAACAGATAAAGCTCTTACCTTTTTGCCAGCTCATAAGGAAGATTCTGTGATTCTTAAGGTCCTGCTTTCTAAAGTTCCCTGAGCCTCTTTCTCTCTGGAAACGCTCCTTATATTCAAAGCAGGTTATGCACTTTACATTGGTTCATTTGGCCGAAAGAGTGTCTGGTCTGTAGTTTTATGACCTTTTATTGGCACTGTTCTTCGAATGACTTGGCCAACTTGCCTGACTCGGATGCTGCAGTGGAATTCATTGACCGTTAAGCATTAATGTCCTGTGGCAGCCAGATATCGAATGAGGAACTTTTACGTGTTTGCATATTTTATGGGGCTAGTCGAACTTTAATTGGAACATTGGAACAATACCAATAAATGCCAAAGGCAGTGAGCCAAAAGTTTGATGTGCATTGACCGGGATTAGGAGGTAGGACGATGGCGGCGGTTGCCAAATCCCAAATGCGTCGTGGCCCCAAACAAAACCAAACCAAATCAACTCAGGGGACATTCGGAAATAGACAGACGGAGAGCCGCAACAAACCACAAGGATAACAACGGCTTTTAGCCGTTTTCCCGCTGCTCCGGCTGCTCTGTTGCAAGCTGCGGTTGCGGCCAGCGGCCAGTGGCCGTAGACAACGAATCCAGTTAACAATTCAATGAACGCAATTACAAGCGACCAGCGACCAGGTTGCGTTCAGAAGGAATGGGTGAGGGAGCTGTGTTGCTGCCACACGTTGCACGTTGCCAGGACAGCGATTAGAGACGCGTTCAAATTAAACGTTTACAACATATTGTTGCTGGCCAGTCGGCCGTTTCCCCCCCTCTCTGCCGCACCCGCGGTTTGTGGCCAAAAAACGTGGCCATAAATGCTTGGCCCAAAATGGTTGGCTATGCATAATTTATGCGCACAATTCGTCGCTGCATTGAAATGGCCAAAAATGCCTATGTTTCCCCCAATTTAGTTGCCAACAGCCTTTGTGGCAACAGCTGACGCAGCTCTTCCGATTAATTAAAGCCATTTTATTGACCACCATTTGCTGCATTTTTTTGTTTTTTGTTTTGTCATTTTTCCATTTTTTGTTTGTTTTTCTCTGTGATTCTGCCACTTACTTTTAGTCATTAAAAATTGAAAGCGTCAATTATTTCGTGGTTAGCATTTTTTAACAAGAAAAAATATGTTTGTAGAATCATTTAATTTACAATTTATAGTCTATCACTTATTTCGTCGACAAAGAATATTAGAGAGTCAAGCTAGAGGTTATCGAAAGCGAGAGAGACAGAGAAATCTATATATATCCGATTTGATTTGCGTATAATCAATAAGAAACTGCCCTTAAAAGACTCTTGTTCTAACATTCTTTGAGATATAGGAGAGATTTAGGTGGCTGGTGGTTTTCTGAAAATTGTGGACAAAGGCTAGTAAATTATTATCGCTTTAGGATCTAAATCATTATTTCCTATCTTCTTACAGTAATTTAAATGCATATTATGAAAATTTCGTCCCCTGGGTTGATTCCAATCTTAATGTTTTTTGGCATCCGATTGCATATGAAAATTGTAAGTTTGTTTACATGATGATTCGTCCAAAGCTGACAGGACCATGAAAGGACTTTTGTGTTTTCAATTAATAAAAATACATGTAATAAACCTTTCAAATAATATAACAAAAAATATAAAATTAAACTAACCCTAGTAGAAAATATGTAAATATACTATGGATTAAAACCAAGAATTTGTATGGAATTTAGTTGGTATTAAATAAACTGAGACGTATGGGATTAGAAGTAGTTCTGCGAACAAATTAATCGGGCATAATCGGCCTAAATTTAAATGTTAAATAATGCCCATGCATAATAATCGAATACATAGCCAATTTTCTGATCATATCTTAGGCAATTCGCAAAATGTCTATTATTTAAAATATTATGTATATTTCTGTATAGACAGAATTTTTGAGTGAGCTTGCCGAATATGTAAATATGCAGATGATTTCGAAGCAAGCGTGATCCTATTTATATCTTATAAATATGAAATCCAACTCTGTTAAAGACTTAATATGTGGGTCCTGAGAATATCGAATCCACATTTGAAAAGGGCTGTCAAAATGCAGCTCGGGCCGCGTCTATGGTGAAGTTTGTCGCTGCCCCAGTCGTCTTGTGGCACGGTTGCCAACTGCTTAATCAATTACGCAACTTTGTAATAACATGCAGCAAGTTGCAAGCTCACGCTGTAGATGGCAAGCAAACTATATTCGGGAATATCCGAACACAACTCACACTGAAGAACGTGGCATTTGGCTAAGCAAGGGAGGAAAAACGTCAGCTTTTCCTGGAGACGCCACTAAATTGACAGCTGCAGCATGTACCTTTCGCTGGTCTCTCATGCCTCATGCCACTTGGGGCATCCCCACCCCCGCAGCATTGCAACAGCCTGGCAAAGGAAGTTTCCGAAAGTATTTTAAATTGCACGTCGCGAAAGTCGAAAATAGTTTAATTAAAATGCATGTGAAGCATTTTCTTTTCAACATTTTCCCACGTTATGCATAATCGAATTAACGTGATCTCTCAACAGGCAGCAAGTTCCTAAAACTTAAGAAGAGTGTTGCTAATTGCGGTATCATGACATATAAATATAATAGTTTCTTTAACACAGATGAAAGAGGAAACTATCCGAAGTCCTACAAATTTAGAATAATAACAGAAATTCGAAATGGATAGTTCTGGAGAAAAAAAACAAAAGGAAAGAAATTAAATTGTGGCAACAATAAATTAATAAGAAAATAAATACTTTATAAAATAAATTTAAAAAAACTATTTCAAATGAAAAAATGAAATGAGTTAAAGCAAGGTAATAAATAATAAATTGCTATGTACCGTGTGAATTGAAAAGTCCAAAGAAGATAGTCACGAAATAGGAACTCAGTCGTCCTAGCTTTGACAATTGAACTTAAAATCATTTTTAAAAATATTTTTAGGTTTTGAGAAATGTTGAAGACAGATGTTTTTAACCAAATATGAAACCGGTCAGTGGCATACATAAAGTTACACACTGTATTTTTGACAGTGATGGCACACTGATGGGTAAGGGTTAAAAAAGACTATAGATAACTCCTTTCATCATCTTCGGCACTTAAAGATACGGAAAAGCAGTACGAGCAGGCAGTCGGAAATATCCTTCGACCTTATGGAGAGAAGTACACATTTGAGCTGAAAATGCGGTGCATGGGATTACCAGGGAATCTGTCTTCGAGACTGTTGGTTAAGGAGCTGAAACTGCCCGTTGATGAGGAGAAATTTGAGCAAATGTTTAATGCCGAGGTTCATCGACTGATGGCCAATGTGTCTCTATTGCCCGGCGTGCAGGATCTATTGCTCCATCTCCATCATCATCGAGTTCCCATGGCCATTGCCACCTCGGGAACTCGCAGGGTGTTTTGCCATAAGGCGAGACCGCATTTCAACTTGTTGCCTGCCTTCCATCACATTGTCTGCGGCGATGATCCCGCTCTCAAGCGCGGAAAACCCGCTCCGGATATTTTCCTGCTAGCTGCATCCCGTTTCAAGCCAGAACCACCTCCGGATTGCTGTCTGGTCTTTGAGGACTCGCCCCTTGGATTGCAGGCTGGCCTCGCTGCGGGCATGCAAGTGGTCTTCATACCCGATCTACGAGTGCCGGAATCGAAGACCAAGGGCGCCTCCCTCATCCTGCCCTCCATGGAGCAATTTCATCCGGAACTCTTTGGACTGCCTCCCTTTGACAACTGTTCCAAATTCACTTTTGGTTAACTGACAACGATTTCTACAAATGCAAAAAATTTACAAATTTTCTTATTTAAAATTTTTATATAAATTATAATGTAAAATAGATATAATTTTAACCATTTTAGTAAACTAAAACGAATTACGCTTTTTTATTTACAGGCGAACTTCCCGATCTCGAATCACCATTATCAAATAAAAAAGCTCGACTTATGGAGACTTCTACTTATGGAATTAAACTACAATTTAATTCATTTATAAATCCATTTTAAATAGCAAACTTTTCTTGTTATTTTCAACAAAAACAGATTCCCGTTTATTCAAGACCTGTTAATATTCTGAAACATTGGGTTTTTCGTTCTTTTGCTGTATCCAGAAGAAGTTCCCGATTCAAATGATATCATAATTTTTTAATAAACATATATGTAATGAAAACGGCTTAGTAATTGCATTATTATACTATATGCTAATGTATATCAATACAACACATCCAAACGAGCCGGTAACAAAAGCATATGACAGAAATAAAAAAAATTCAAACTTTATCAAGGATATTCCCAAAAATTCGAATTACAGAAGCACGGATCAATATTTTTGTTTGAATTATGGAGAAAATCGACTTTTGGACGTTTGACTCACGGAAGCAGAATTGTATGTAATTCGCTAAGTGAAGGCGATTGCCACTCAATTTAGTTAGAGAAAACTTGAGTTATAGAATTTCTAGTCATGGAAGTTCAACTGTATATATGATATTATAAAAAATACCTAAGTGAAATTTGTTATTAGATAAATTTCTTGCATAGTTAAACTAGCCCAATACACTTTGATATTCAAATCTTGAATTTGTTGTTAATTATGCGTCGACAATATTAAGAGATGACAACACTTTAGACAGGAAGATTAATTGTAAATTAAAACTGTTGAAATAGTTTTGGTTGGGATTGAAGAGACAGAAAAGTATATAGAGAAATAGGCTTTACTTTTAATGAAATTCAAATAATAAACAGAAGTGGTTGAAGCACCATCTAGCGCTCGGAGCATGTTTTCTCCCAGAGATTTATCATTTATCATTTTAAAAGATATAATAAAACATTTGCAATATTTTATTGTATATACAGACAATTTGGATATAATTTAGTTGACTAACCAAAGGAAAATTTAGGACTATAGTCGATGTAGGGCAGACCAAAGAGTTCCGGCTGAAATTCCTCCATGGAGCGCAGGACGAGTGTAGCTCCCTTGGTCTCCTCCTCGGGCAGAAGGGGATCGGGTATCATGACGACCTGCATACCCGCCGCCAAGCCCGCTCGCAGGCCAGCGGGAGAATCCTCGAAGACTAGACAACAGTGGGGCGGTGGCTGAGGCTGGAAACGAGACGCGGCTAACAGGAAGATGTCTGGAGCGGGTTTCCCCTTCTTCAGTTCGCGGTCACTGCCACAGACAATGTGATGGAAGACGGACATCAATTCACAATGAGGACGCGCCTTGATGCGAAACGAGTCGCGATGCGAGGACGTGGCTATGGCCATGGGCACATGTTGATCATGGAGATGTCGCAGCAGATCATCGACTCCAGGCAGCAGAGGCACATTCGTCAGCAATCGACAGGCCTCGGCCTCAAACTGCAGTAGAAGCTCCTTTCGCTCCAGGGGCAGGTCGAAAGCTTCGATCACCAGATCGACCGTAAAATGGGTTGGTCTTCCCATGCAACGCGTTTTGAGTTCATTGGTGAAGGTGTGGCCAAAACCAGAGAGCAGATTCTGTATCGCCTTCGTATAGACTTTTTCGGAATCTAGAAGATGATTGTGTTTAGATATTGAATGAAAATTAATCCATCAGATTTCGATTATTTCGAGAACTTTACCCATTAGCGTTCCATCGTTGTCAAAGATGACATGAGACACTTTCTGGAAACACTTTGTATTAGCTTCAGGCATCTTTGGTCCTTGCGCTACTCTCGGCTAGAACATTTTCAAGATTTATTTTATTCAATTTAAAGAATTTTCCGATCGACTGCTTGAATATCTCAAAACAACAAAAGTAAGAAAGTTGAGTGTTATCAAAAATGACCCATAACTATTTTAACTGTCATAATTTTCTTATTTAGTTTTCATCCAGTTTTGTAATATTTTTTAAAAAGAAAGTTTCGCTTAAATTATTAAAACATACATCTCAATTTAGAGTAATATTTTGATATCGAAATTGAGCCTTGCAATTTTAAAAATACTATATTCGAACTCCTTCGGCACTGACGATTTTAAATAAGTTAAAAAACAAAAAATCTCAGTTATTGTTTCGGCGTCTGTGATTGCTTTTTTTTTTTTTTGCAAATTGCTTCTATTTTTTCTTTTGTTACTTTTTTTCATTTCGGTTTTTGTTGCCCTTGAGTGTTTCCTGTGGCGTGCGTTCATTAGGCAGAACGGAAGTGGAGCAGAGAATGGCGAAAAGGGGGGAAAAAAATGATTATAAAATAAAAAGCAAAGTTACTGCAACGCAGTCGCAGACGAGAGTCTAAAGAGTTAAAAGGTTTATTCACTTTACTTTTATGAGACAGAGATTGAAGCTAAAACTCCTGAAAGGGAAGCTCAGTCAGGCCGAGAGGGGAGGGAGTTGCAGTCTGGCTGAGACATTAAGTAATTATAAGTTGGCTAAAGTTGTGGCAAGTTGACGCCGACAGCTGCAGCACACGAGCGACATCTGTGCACTCGGCCAGTCACACACGGCGAATGCGTAATATGCTGAATAATTCAATTGCCAACAATTGACATTTAGTCAAGAGACAGACAGACATAATGCTGATAAAATGTTGCACTAGAGTAGAGATGGGCACGGGCCGGGCCGGGCTTCGTGTCCCGCGGGCCTCTTCAAAAAATCACCGGGCTTCGTGCATGAAAATCGAAAACGGGCTTTTTTCGAGCGGGCCCGGGCCTAAGCAAAAAGCCCGAAGCCCGGTAGGCCCGAAAAGTAAATTTTTCATATCGATTAATAAAAATATTTATTTATTATTAAAATATTTATTTATTTTTTAAAATAAGTAACTGCTAATATCATTTACGCATCTCTATTATCGATATGATTCTTATCGACATTAAAAAATTATGAATAAAAAAAATTAATTTAAAAAAAAAAGGGTAATATAGTGGTTTCGGGCCGGGCTCGGGCCGGGCCGGGCCTGGCCTCTTGAAATTTGACCGGGCTCGGGCCGGGCCGGGCCTCTTGAAAATTTGACCGGGCCGGGCCTGGACCGGGCCAGAAAGATTTATTTCGGGCCCGGGCCGGGCCGGGCCTTAAGAAGGAGGCCCGTGCCCATCTCTACACTAGAGTTTGATTTATGATTTGACTTGTCCTGCCTATAATGACAATTCGGTCAATTTCAAGGAAATGGAAAACTGTCAACATGTTTGGCTAAGATGGAAAATTGAGAATTGGAGAATTGTTATTTATCTGTTGTTTAAATTATTTTTGGGATGATTTCAAATATTAGAGATTGTAGAAATCAGTTATAAATTAATTTACTTTAATTGCTGTTAAAACCTTGAATAGTAAAGCGTAAAATCTATTCTGCATCCTCTGCTGGCTCATCTGCTGGTGGCGCCTCCTCCTCTTGGGTGCTGCCCCTCACCTCCTCCTCCTGTGACGATCTGGTGATCCGCCTGTCGGCCGCACTGCCTCGCGGAGTTGGCGGAGGCGACGGCTCGGGAAGGGGCTCCAGGTACGGCATGCCGAAGTCTTCGGGATCGAAGTCGTGGAGCGTCTCGAGCCGCTGGGTGGCCAGCTCGGACCAGCAGCAGGGCAGATCGGGATCGGGCAGCATGACGACCTGCAAGTGAGCATCTCTGGCCGCCTGGACGCCCTTCGTGGTGCCGTCGAAGGCCAGACAACACTCCGCCGGCGGCTTATCACAGAACCGTTCCATGGCCAGCAAATAACAATCGGGCTGCGGTTTCGGCTGATTGTATTCATCGGCGCACAAGACATGATTGAAGAGCTTGAAGAACTCTTCGTGGCCACGGATCTTCTTGCAGAACATCGATCTCTTGCTGGCCGTAATCAGGGCCAGGCCAATGCAGTTGGCATGCAGGTGGCAAACCAGCCGCTCCACGCCCTCCATCAACGGCGGATTGGCAATCAGCTCGCAGGTGTGCTCATTCAGCTGCACCAGAAACTGCTCCCAGACAACGGGTAGCTCGCACTTGCGGCATATCAGCTCGGCCATCTCGGGCGTCTCCATTGGACCACATCGCATCAGCACCGCCTCCGGCAGGGTCTTGTTGTAGCTGGCCAAGAGTTCGCGGCAGGCGCGTTGGTAAATGTGACGAGTGTCTGTCGAATGGATACTTGTAGTAGATACTTCCCGTCTACTTATGCAGATACCTTACCAAAGACGGCACTTTCCAAGTCGAAGATGCAGTAGGAGATGCACGGTTCACAACACGGCGCCGGACAACAGCGAAGACACCGCGCCGGAGTTGCCCTAATTGCAGCTTTTCTATCGCACATGGAGATGGTCCGAAAATATGTGAATATTTCGCTGTACAAATTTAAAAATACTTTAAATGTGATCTAAATTTTGTTATGTCAAAATGACAGCTGCTGCCAAGCCAGACCAAGGTGTACTGTTAAATATTTGCCCCCTCGAAAGAGAGCAGTTGTGGGGACGACGTCACCTTAATAATAAATACATCTTGAGCCAGACAAACATTTAGTTCGGGCCAAGGTGGATTAATAAGAAGGTGATGTATTCGTTTGGTGTCCCCTTTTTTTTAACGTCATTAAGAGAGCATTTTCTATATATCTATCTCTCTCTCTCTCAGACTCATTTTGACAGGTTCGCCCCGAGAGGGAGCGAATACATCACCTTGTTACTAATCCACCTTGGTTCGGGCTAGAAAAAAATTGCATTTCCTCACTCAACAGAACAGGTAACTCTCTTAGTATTACAATTCAATAAAAAGCAAACTAAATAAACAGTTTTTTCTTTTTTTATAGGTATGATAGTGCCTTTAAATAGTACATGTTATTTTTGTATTGAATCTTTTTCAGAAGGAGACTGAAAATTATTTTAAGACATTATTTATTAAAAACCTAAAATAAACTAAAAGCAAAACAGGTTTTATTTAAATTGCCAAAAACTCATCAGCTATTTTTGGAAAAATTGATTTAAAAAAGATTTCTCTCATTTGTTATTTCATAGCTATTGGATTTTTCTGAGAAACTCTGATATATGTGTTATTTAAAAAAATGAAATATTTTGTAATGACAAAAAACACAGAGAAAAAATATTATAATGACGAATTTTGTATACATACCCTAGGGCATTTTTGTTGTGATAATCATTTTTCTGTGTGTTTTTTGTCATTACAAAATATATCACTTTTCGAAATATCACAATTATCAGAGTTTCTGAATACCCCAATAATTTTTGTATTGAATCTTTTTCAGAAGGAGACTGAAAATTATTTTAAGACATTATTTATTAAAAACCTTAAATAAACTGAAAACAAAACAGGTTTTATTTAAATTGCCAAAAACTCATCAGCTATTTTTGGAAAAATTGATTTAAAAAAGATTTCTCTTATTTATTATTTTGCAGTTATTGGACTTTTCTGAGAGCTTATTTACACGAAAGTTTTAAACTCTTCTTATAACTTGGGAGATTTTATTTTGTCGAGCTTCGTCTCTTTGAAAGAAGGAAAACTTTGTGTATATATATGTATGTATATACATAAGTGTTTACAATTTAACATTTGAAAGAAATCAATGCAGCCAGAAATCCGATTATGACTACAATACTTTTCCTGGATTGAGTTCAAATGAATGTGACTGTGAATGTGAATATGAGTGGTTGTGGCAGCGGCAATGTCAGGATTAACATGTGTCGACGAGGACGTTGAAAAGCTTTCGTAGTCCTTTACAGCATTCCACTAAATTAATGTTAAATGGCAAGGGTCCATGGGTGTGGTGGGGTCAAGGGTAACAGGGAATGGAGAGGGGAGGGGAGGGGTAGGCAGGGGGCAACAGCTGCGGGCTCAGCATTCAGACATCCTTGTTTTGTTTGCGTGTGTGTATGTGTGTCCTGTTATAAAGCATTAATCAAGCATACCTGCTTGACAGAGAGAGCGAGAGAGAGAGAGAGAGAGAGAGAGAGCAAGAGGGGAAGCTCAGTCGATTGGGGTTGGGGGGGAGGGGAGGCCTGTGGCTTTGGCCTTTGCTTGTTTGCGGTGGCGACAACGACGCACACACACACACTCTCAAACATACTAAATTGGCGCTCATTATGACATACATATGTGTGTGTTGCTGTTGTGTGTGTGTGTGTGTGTGTGTGCACCCCTGCAATTTTCCGGCTAAATGGCATACATTAATTAACGGGACTTGGCCCTTGGTAGCAGCATTCATTTGGCCAACAGCTCACGAAAAGATTAATGATGCGCTATTAATGTGTAATGACAAATGTTAGTGCACTGCCCTCATCCCTTCCCACTCACCCCTCTTCCCAATGTTATCTGTCCATCTCTCTCTTTTTAACAATATCCCCATCTCTTGTGCCTCGGTTGTGATTTTGTTGTTATTACCTGAACGCACTTTACATTTGGACAAAATGATTGAAATAAATATTTAATTAAAGTGCGCCCAAAGTGTAACAATAGCAACAACAATAACAACAACTCCAACAACAACAGGCTGCAAATTTTCATAAAAAATGCAGAAGCACGTACCGGCAAACAACACAACGGCAATAACAACAGCAACAACGACAGCAACAACAACAACCAGAACAACAACAACAATGTCAAGCATATGCAATAAAGTGCGGTCACAGTCCAACAAGAAAAAGACAGGAATAAACATTTGACTTAATGGAAAAGTCGAATTTGGAATACCCTTAAAATTATTTAATATGAGCCAACATTTCTTAAATCACACTATTTAAACTCTGTGAGAGAGATTCCTATTTTCAAAACAAAAAATTACAAATTAAATAAAATTTATAAAGAAAGAAAAATAATTACAGATACAATCGAAGCAGGAGCTGCAAATATTTCACAAATAAATAAAGTAAGGAATATAAAAATGCAAGGGTAATAGAGATACAATTCAATTTAAACATATGTACATATTTACATCAAAATAAAGATTTATAGTATGTATAGGTAGAGAATAAAAAGATATTTATAGAATTTTTCAAAATTAATATGGATTTATAAAAAAATAAAAAAATGGATATTCTTAAAAATAATTTATTTTTCTTGTACTTTTAAATTTTGAAAATATGTATGTATGTAATATTAAATATTTATATTATGGAGATATCAGTTTCCGGAGAACACTAGCAGTTATTTTCAATACAGTACAAACCGTTTAATATTATTGTAGCAACCTCACATTAGGGTAGAACAAAGACAAGCAACAACAACTGGGGCAACGTCAAGCATCAAAGTGACAACAACAGACATTAGGAGACTCACACACACACACACACACAGAGACACACGCCCATGAGATGGAGATAACGCCCAGAATGAAGTGAAAGCGAGATAGATAGATAAAAGTGCAGGCCTGTTTGAGGCAAACAAGTAAATAAATGACAAACTAAAGCCAAATTAAGTAAATAAAATTGTTGACGCTGTCAGGCGCATAAACTGACACTGACACAAAGTGCGACTTGGGGACATCAGCCAGCGGCTGACTGACAGCACATGTGCACCCGTGTCCTGGCCCGTGTCCTGGCCCTCGTCCTGTCCAACAACGGGCTCTCTGCCAAGTGAACAACACACCCAAAGTGCACCCACAGTTGTCAAATCAAGTGAAACACACTGAGGCGACAGTAAACAACTGACAATATACGACAACAGAGCTCACTTCTTATACGTATAAATATAATATATACACTACACATATAATATGCAGATATCGTGGACTTTTCTTTGTATCTGAATGATAAAAGATACTTTGGTTAACAATGCCACTTCTCAGTTTTGTAATTGTTTTCTCTTAAATACTTAAAATACTATATTTAATTTTATAAATTCTTAATATAATTAAAATGTCTCTAATCTCGAATAATAAATAGATTAAAACACTTTTTCAAACATTCTTCACATTCTTCTTCCCTGTTTTCTTTACAAAAACCAATCTTTTGCACAGTAAAAAAAATATCAACCGACCACGGTTACATAACTGTCTTCAAACCCTCGTACTTTGAAAAAATTGTTAGACTCGAAAATTGAAAAAGTGCGATAACCTTTGGGTTTCATCCTAGACAATCACAAGTTGTAAAATAAAACAAAGCCTCTATATTATTTCCACAATGGGCAGAAAAACGCTGACATGTGTCAGAACGAAAGGCGCACAATTTATCAAAAGACAACAATAAAGCAAACCAAAAGTAACAAAAATAGAAAAAGACAAATAAGAAGGCGATACGAAACTAAAATACCCTGTAATCTATATTATTAATAATATATGATACTTAGCAATTGCGGTTGCTCTTTAGAGAAATTAAAGGCGTGAAGATCACTTTTTCTTAATGGCTCATGACGTCTTTTCTTTATAGTCTGTCATGCCTTTTGAGAATGATTCAAAAAAGTATACCATATAAATCCAAAAACTAACAAGAGAATTGTGGACAATGCTTCAAAGCAAGCAGTGGAAACCAAAGCTGACAAACTAGATCCAAAACCGAGTAGGAGTCCAAGTCAAGACAAGTGCTTTGAAAGGAGACACTCACAATGGTCAGCGACAAGAGACAGAGAAAGAGACAACAATAGAGACACAGAGAGCGAGAGGAGGGCGAATGTATACCCCAAATTCAAACAAGACAGACAGACAGACAGACTCTTATGGTTGAGGATACTGAATGAAAAATTGACGCTCCTCCTCCCCTCCCTGCACCATGTGGGTTGGCGGACTTATGGGTTTGTGGTTGACGTGGGGATAAAGGGGAAAGGAGAGGGGGCTCCATCGCTTGGGTCCATTCATCACGCCGAAAGCGATGCAAGTTTCCGGCTCAGTTAAGGAAACTGCCAAGAATCATCCCGACTGCCTGCCACAGTCTGTCCTGGCTGTCATGCGATTATTATTGTTTATGTGTGCGATTATCTACTGCATGTTTTATGCCATGAGTCTGTTTTAAGTCGTTGATTTGAATACAACGCATCGTGGCAATCACAAAATTTGTTCAACAAATTAGTAACGATTTTTATTCAGTGTTGATAATGATAATATAATAATAAGCAAGCTGAGAAATTAATAACGACAGTAAATGCTAAAGCAAAAGCTTGTGGTACAAAACAACTCTAATAATAATGATAATGCTAATGATATGAAATTGCTTTAGCTAATGCTGCAAATTCGCTTATGAATATTTAGAATATACATTGATTCAGAATATATTTAATGGCAATGCTAATACTAATGCTGCAGCTAATGTGAATTCTAATGCTGATGCAATTTAAATGCTGTTGAAGTTACAAAATGGTAAAGCCTTTTCTAATGCTAATTCTAGGGATAATGCTAAGCATAGTATTAATACGAACACTAATGTTAATGATATTGGCAATGCCAATTCTAATGAAAATGATAGGATTCATGTTATTAACACGGTTTTTTAAATTGGTAAAACTAATTGTAATGCTGATGCTTTCTTATAAAAATGCTAATAGTAATGTTAATGCTAATGAGTCTCTGTTAGTCTTCTTTTCTCTTTTTTTATAACCGATATTATTCTATGGGGAATCTTAACTTGGTACAGGGTATTTGTCAGTGAAGGGTATCTGCTGCTATAGCATACTCGACAAGAGCTTCTTTGTTTATTTTGGTTATATGTTAAATTGCGCAACAAATGAGAATTTTCTCGTTTTTGCTGTTTGCTGTTATTGGTCTTGTTGTCTTGTTGTTTTTGCTGTTGCTGTTGTTGCCTATTTTATTTTGTGCGGTTTTTATTATTGTTTGCTTGGTTGCTGCCCTCCGCCTGTGTCTTGTTTATGTTTCATTAAGTTTTTTGTCATTGTCAGAGTGTGTCGAGTGTGTGTTTGTTGTTGCAGTTGCAGCTGCATTCTAGTTGGTTGCCTCACGCTTTGTGACACTGACTGATAAAACTAGTCGCAGTGTTGACTTTGGCCCCGCTCTTTGACCCCCTACCACACCACCACCTCCCCATCATACACACGCACACATACACATATGTGTGTGACCCGCTTGGCTTTGTTGCGTTTTACAGTTACAAATTAACAACAACAAAAATAATAGCAATAATAATAATAAGAATAATAATAGCTGCAAAAAGTTTACATATGAAGATTCGTATGTTTATATCTGTGATATTCTGCGTGTATGCGTGTGTGTGTTGGCCTGGTCGGTTGGTTGGTTTGTTGACTTTGGCTTTCTAGCTTTTTGCCTGACCAAATGCAACAAAGTAAAATGCAATTAAGCTCGTATCTATGGCACTTGCAATTGTTCTCTCTTTTTGTCTCCGCTTTTGTGTGTGTGTGTTTATTCAAGTCATGTTGTGTAATTTAATATTGAGGTCATCGCTGTCAACTTTAATTTATAAAAGTTGCCATTTTATTTGACCGCTCAAAAGAACCAAAAAGTTTCGACTATTTCCTTTGTGCGCCCAGAAAATTGTTTGACTTTTCCACACAAAATTCTACTATCGACAGCCAAAAAAATAAGTTTGTGAATTAAAATAAATAAATATATTTAAGTTAGAATTTTGAATCAATTTATCATTAAATTGATTTTCAAGCTGGATTAAATATTTGACAATAAAGTAAAATTTAATTGAAAGTTCTCTTCGTAAAAAATTAGTTTGTCAGAAAAAAGGAAGACTTATTTACCTATTGAAC
Organism: Drosophila quinaria; assembly: GCA_035047525.1. NCBI lineage: Eukaryota > Metazoa > Arthropoda > Insecta > Diptera > Drosophilidae > Drosophila > Drosophila quinaria. Next base: position 32,751 of record JAWNPO010000334.1, on the reverse strand, counting down.
ATGCTATGAGTTTTGAAATACACATAAATTATAGAATCCAATTTGTCTTAAGAAATCCGAGAAACTATTTAAATTTATTAAGTTTATAATTTAATTTATTATAAATATAATTAATAATTTTTTACTGTGCCTTGACAATAAAATTATCAAACAGTCTTTAGGAATGACATTGAAGGAATAGTTTAATTTTTAGGCCCATAAAGATTTAAAAAGTATTAAATTTTAATCGATATGTATATTCAAAATTGTCATGACAATTAGGTGGAGAAATAGTATTTAAATGATGTCAATACTATTTAATATGAATAAAATTTCCATCAGTTTTTAGAAAACAGCCGCAAAAGTTTTTCAAATATCTTAGGCAAAAACCAACGAGACTCTTGGCACTCGCTAGTAGCTTCCCACTCGTCGGAGTTCCAGTTTAGCGAGTGCGCAGACTCAACAAAAGTCGCTCCATTCAGCTCAGCAAAATCAAAGAGGCAACTTCAAGTGGCCCAAACAGCTGCTGGACAAAGTCACCACGGAACTGAGTGGACTGACAAGTTGCTTAGTTGGGGGTCAAAAGCGGAACAGGATTGAACGGATGAGACGAAGGAAGTTGCAAAAGAAAGGGAAAGGAAAGTGGGAGATTCAACAAATGACGAATTCACCTGGCTTGCAACTAAAGTGTGTGTGCCCTTTGTTATTTTTAATGTTAGAACATAAAAAATTACCATAAATTGACAAACGTAAAAATATTAATAAGAAGCCGTGCGAACATAAATCTGATTGCGATTGCGAGTCCTGTGCGTGTGCGGCACTTAAATTTTTATTATCGCAAAGGATTTTGTTAAGCATGGAGCCATTTGGACTGTATTTAAACGCAACATGAAATATGCATGAGAATCTGTCTGTGCCGGGATCAGAGCCTGGACAGCAGTCAGCCAATTGAATTCATCGTTGCAGCTGCGTCAGGCAAGGCCAAAAGTCGTTCAACTGCAAAAGCGGCTCAAAGGACGACATTCTCAACAATTTATCCATCTGTTTGGCCGACAGGCAAACGATTCCATTATATTTGAAAACAAAAGCAAAAATGAAAATAAAATAAATACATATTTACGGCCTCGGCTACGTGCTCTGGCATAATTATGGCCAGTACCCAATCCTTCGGGCCAAAGGTCCTGCTGTCCGAAAATTGCCAATCGCCGAGATAATAAAAGCACATAAATGTGAACCGTGTACAATATTTTAATTAACTTAATTAAGCCATTCTTATTTGCCACTGTCAGGTGTAAACTCACAGACTCAGACCACACACACACACATACACAATACACACACAGACAATATACACAGACTGCCATCATCAGATGGCGGGCATTGTTTACCTTATGATGCAGCTCGATACAAAAAGATTAACTCAAAGGACTTGATCGATGTGCGGTGGCAGATGCTGTAAAATATAAGTAGCCACATTATAGTGGAGAATGCCCGACCAGAACATGCCCCGTAAAATACTAAGAATATTTCTTTAGATAAGCGAGTGGTTATATACCTTAGAAAGCTTAAATATTCACTTACTTTTATCTATCTATTTTATTTAATTTTTCAACTCATTGCAGCTTACATTTAAAAGCTATGTACAGGGTATCTCTTAGTTTAGCACTTAATGCAAAGTATGTTTTATCTTATAAAAAAAACCTCTTTACGAGGTAAAAGTCTAGTGACGAAAACAGTTATATGACCCAAAATTTCTGATACCCAATTTTGTGACGAATAATATTAAGTTTGACATATAAATTATTTAAAAAAAAATTTTTCACTCGGCACATTGCGCTAAAATGTCTCAATTCTTCATACCGAATAAAACTCACTGTTTTGCGCAGTGCCGAATGCAAAAATTTTTTTTAAAATAATTTATATGTCAAACTTAATGTTATTCGTCATTAGCTATAGGGGTTTTAATTTTAGCGGTATTTAGCGATTTCCCGCTAAACTAGCTTTTTTTTCGAAAAAGTCGTAGAACAAACGTTTCTAGATTTTTGATCGGGAACAAGTCCTCATTCAAACTTTTAAGCTAAATCAACGCTTTGATACTAACAAACAGACAAACAAACAAACAAACAAACAAACAAACAGACTGACTTTTCATCTCGTTTTGAGAAGGGCACTACAAATTTCAAAATTAATTATCTTTTGAACCAGTGATCGGATTTTGATGATCAAGGTGTCATTTTGATAAGAATAGTAAAAATATAAAATAAAAATCGAAAAGGCTCCAATAATTTAAAATTTTCCCTTCCCACTAACACCTTTTTATCTCGCGAACCAGGTGAGTTTCCAAAAGCCTTAGTATGCTCATTTGTAAGTCAAATTGATACCTTTCGATCGGTACATAACTCGACCCAATCGGACAGTCATAGCAAATTTTCCATTCTTCCTGTGTATATATGCTAGTCGCCTTCGCACCCTTCGTACTGCTTTCGTCACTAGCGCGGACTGCCGTCCGCAGTGATAGTTGCGGGAATTCCGTACTCAGCGAACGCACAATTAATCTCACATAAAATATTCAAGACCTTGGACTCTCTTTCAATAATTTAAAACAATTTTTTCACTCGTTCTTGTTGTTGATTCTTTATTATATTATTATTTGTTTAAGTCTCTCTTATTTATTATACAATAATTTAGTCGTTCATATGGAATAACAATATATCAATATGGCGCGTAGAAGTAAATATACGGTTGTTCTCATTATTTTGTAAATCGTAGCCCAATTTTTTGCCCACTATGCAATGCCAGTCTCGTGAGTTGTACTTCTTTCTAAACTCTCTCCTGATGTATTTTGCCAGCTCACTGAAGTTTATGCGTAAATTCTCGGGAGCATTTCTAGTAATATTTTTTGCATAATTTATCATATCCATCTTATTATCAGGTAACAACTCTTTGTTGTTATTCTCTGTGTTTTCTATACTATGAAGTAAGTTCAATAATTGAGCTTGGTTGTTCCTTATTGCGTCCTTAGTTTCCGTTATACGCCTCTCCAGTTCTTCGGAATCTTGTAGGAGTTCCTGCTTTTCATCTTCCGTCAGTCTAGTAGACTCTGATAATACGATACTGCCAAAAACACAGAGTATTAAATTGATTTTTAACATTTTTAGACTTCAGATCTGACGCGTTGTGTCGTTAAAGCGAAACTAAATGGTGCAGAGTTCCTCTGAGTTCTCATCGGCCTTATCGCGGGATATTCATGTTTATTTGCCACTGGCCTTATCAGCTCATTTTTTATGTGGAGCTTTGCGGATTATATATTTACATATATTACAAATACACTAGAGCTTATAAAATATATTTTTAAACAAGTTGCTTTTAGGTCGAAAACTTTATACAATTATTTCTTTAACTCTTATCAAAGTTGAATTCTCATTTTATTCCCGAGTAGTGAGTCATTTAAGTTTTGTGTGAACTCAAATCCAGAGCATAGGTAATCGTAATCGCAAATTGTGAATTTTTATTGGGGTAAACACTAATTTGAATAGCTTGAAAATTATACTTTACTTAAGAAAAACCATAGTATTCATTAAGAGTTCTATTCGAATGCACAATTCGTGATTGATTCATCATTGTTGTTTAATAATATTATTCTGTTATTACTCATACATTTATTTAAGAATATTGTACAGAAATTCTATACTGGCACTATTAAATCAAAGTTTACATAATATTCAACATTTTAATGGAAATCTGTCTGAAAATGAAGAACCTCATGCTTCTTAGCTTCAGCATCGATGTGGCAGACTCCAATGTGGTATTTCATGAAAACAACAGATTTCAGATTGGTATAGTTGATTTAATTCATATCGAAATGTGTGTAGTTTGTTCTATTAGCTGATGAGTTTTGCATTTTGTGGTAATTCTATAGTAATACAGAATATTGGATATTAAACTGTGGTTCCAATGTCTGCGTGTATTTAAGTGTGTTCTGCCATTCCGATCTCCCAATATGTGTTAAGGGATATAACATGGAATATATGTATCAACAAGGTGCCATTTCAAATCAGAGTGTAAATATGAACCGTGTGTGTGTTTGTGTGAGAATGCTGTGAGGATTTACAGGAAATATAATGCTGGTTTTGTGTCTCAACTCAAAAGGTGGCATGAAAATGCAACTTAACCGCTCTTGAAGAGCAAAATGGCCACTTGTCCCAAATAGAAGTAGATGAAATGGCGAGTCTCGTGTGTCACGTAGGAGCCGAAGTTGCGACCGACAATGCAATGCCAGGTGGGATTGTATTTCTTGTCGAACTCCTTCTTGATGTAGGCGGCAATGTCCTTCTCGATGTTGTACTTCTCCAACGCCTGTGTCGCACAATCGACCGCATCCTGCTGCATCTCCTCGCTCATATCCGCATTTTTGATAACTGCCTTGCGATCCGACATCTTGCCTGTGATCTCTTCGTAATCTGTTAACAATGTTCTGGCTACGAAGATGTTCAGTTAATTAATTATCTGACAGCTGATTAAGGCGCTTACATTATTGGACGCTCGTCTGGAATTCCGGGTTAATTTTGTCGTCACGAAATATCGAGTTTCTAAATGTGTTCTGGTATTGGGTGAAATTTGACTGTTGAATCAGTCTAACTAAGATCAAACGAATCAAAAAAATATATACTCCAGGCTTACCAAAATTATTAAATTTTGCTACAAATTTACGACGTGCAAGCACACTAAAAAGCTTCCCCAGGGTTGCACTTAAACAGCATTAATCATGTGGTCACACTGTCGAATCTAGAGGTGTGCATTTTAAAGGCATAAATTCTGGTGAAAATTGCAATCGATTTGTCGATAAATAAAATCTAATGGCTTAGTTCAAAACGTTTTTTTTTGTGTAATATTATTGGGATTCGTAGAAATTTTGAATATAAGACACAGTCATCCAACTCAAATTTAGCATCGCAATGATTATCACATTTTTTTTTATTCGAGTCTTTATTCTATCGATTTTATGTATCGATATTAAGCTCGATTCCCGTAGTATGACCGTAGTGAGTATTCATGAAAATATAAAACTCTCAGCATAAAACGAACAATACTTAAAAGCATAGTAAATGGAATTATGGAAAACTTCGAATTACTGGATGATGGCGATTACATTAAGGACCGGAATTTTATTGGGGCTCAAAGCGTATAAAATTAGCACGCCATATGAAAATCGCATGACAAATTGCACGCCGGAATTTGCACTTACGGGCGAAATTCATTCATGAGTTTACCTTTCTCTCTCACTGTGTGTGCTTTCGGCCGGACACATTTATCACATCAGGAATGCAAATGGAAACGCCGTTAAGTTCGATTAGACATGCAAATGCCGTAAACGAGCTGAGCTGAGTTGCACGTCCGTGCACGAAAAGGAAATTGAATTTTAATAATAGCATTGTGCAACTCTCTAATCAAGTAATGCAACTAATTTGTGTCCCCTTCTTTTATTATTTTTGTTTAGACGGACACGAACCGAGCCCCTTTTCAATTCAAACGACAACATTGCGAACAAATTTTGCCTGTTTTTTAATGAAACGCTAATTTACGGAACACACGCAACATTCAACACAGCCTATTGTCAGGTTTGTATATGTAACAATACAATTAATATAATACATGTACATATAGTATATATAGTATAATTGCCCTTTTACGATTTGATTTTCAGTTGGTTTTATACTACGTAGGGAATACATACAGTGGGAAAAAAAAGATAATCCAACGTGATCCAACCAATTATATACAAATTAAAATTAGCTTATGATGTGTCCTAAAGGATAGAAGAAGAATCTCCGATATTTTAATCACAATTGGAGATTTAGAGTCACTGAACTGTGATATAAAAAAAGTCAATAGTTGAAGTCATTCTTAATTTTAAGGGCTATTTACAGAAATAGCATAGCAATGAAATATCTAGATTCTAGACTGATAAACAAAGTCTGCTGAAAAGAAAAGATTTGTTCATATCTTCAACAGTTTAGCAGTTATTCGTTCTGAAATACTTTATTCTAAAGTCAACAACAAATTCAAGATTTGATTTGGCGTAGTTTAACTATGTAATAAATTAATCTAATAAACAAATTTCACTTAGGTATTTTCTATAATATCATATTTATCAAATATTTTTTCTCATTGGAAGTTTAGCTATTACATTTGGTATATGGTTTCACACTTATAGATATTTGATAATGTATAAAAGGTGTAAAATGGTTCTTCTATTTTAATTTTCTTGGCATACAAACGAGGGGACTCTTAGCATATTTTCCATACTCGGCACCAAATGATATTTAAATCTATTCACTTGATGTGGCTTTTTTTTCTTTTTTTATAGCTTCTTGTTGTTCTTACGGTCTTGAAGAGCAAAATGGCCACTTGTCCCAAATAGAAGTAGATGAAATGGCGAGTCTCGTGTGTCACGTAGGAGCCGAAGTTGCGACCGACAATGCAATGCCAGGTGGGATTGTATTTCTTGTCGAACTCCTTCTTGATGTACGCGGCAATGTCCTTCTCGATTTCATATTTCTCCAACGCCTGTGTCGCACAATCGACCGCATCCTGCTGCATCTTCTCGCCCATATCTGCATCTTTAATGACTGCCTTACGATCCGACATCTTGCCTCTGAACTTTTAATAATAATCTGGCTACAGGAAATTTCAATTAATTAATTATATGACAGCTGATTAAGGGTACATTTACACTAGCTTGCCAATTTCATTCCAGTAGGCTGTGCTTTTTACCAAGTCAACACATTTGCTTAGAGTTGACCACCAAAAAATGCTGATAATCAATGCGAGGGAAAGGGATAGACAGCACGCACTGAACTGAATGGACTAAAAACCATGAAGGAAGAACATAAGGAGGTCTCGTCGCCAAAAAATAGGATGTTATCCATACTAATAATAAGAGTGAAACGACAATAGAGTGAGTTGATTAACCCTTAGATGGGGCATGGGCATGGCAGCCAGCGGCTGCTAAAAAATATAGATTTCGTGGCCACCGCGGATTTACACTCAAGTTGTCTAAGGTGCCATCAGAATTGTCAGCCTACTCAGATAAAATTGACCAGCTTGTCAACTAGTGTAAATGCACCCTTAACCGCTTACATTATGGACTTTTGTCTGGTAACTATTCCGAGTTAATTTTGTCGTTACGAAATATCGAGTATCTAAAACTATTCTAGTGTTAGTATGAATTTGACATCCGTAGCGACTTTAAGCGTATTTTACAGATTTGGCACCAAATGATATTTAAATATATTCACTTGATGTGGCTTCTGCTTCTTCATCTTCTACAGCTTCTTGTTGTTTTTACGCTCATGGCACAGTTGGCATACTTAAAAGTGTGGGAATGCCAAAAAAAAAAAAGGAAAAGGCAGATGCATATTGGATGTTGGATGTTTTGGATGTTGCCAAAAGATGCAGAGAATGCAAAATGTTTTGACACACGAAAAGTTGAAGCTCGGAACAAAAAGTTTTTAATCTGCCGAATGGAAAACTTTAATCGAAATGCTCGAGTGGGAAAACTAAGTCAAACTTTTCAAATTGATATATCAAACATTCGATTCGTAGTCCTTTTCCTATTCATTGTTGCACCATGTCTCTCTCTCTCTGTCTCTCTCTGTCACGCTCTCTTTCTATCTCGCTCTACATGTGTGTCTTATCTTGTGCAAACATTTTGACTGTCACATGCCAATTGCGTGTTGAAATGCATGCAGGAATTTAAGCTGAAAACTTTTCCCACGGACTGTGACAAATGCAAATGTCAAACTTTCGCCTATACACCCAAAGCGCATATATATTGAGCAAGAGATGGGAGCTTGTCGTGCTTTCTTTCGTGACACGAACACAGCGGTTTCAGTATAGAAAGAATATTTTGTTTAATATAAAATTAAGAACTTAATAGTAGTCTTGATAACTTATTCTTTCATTCAATTTCTTCAATAAACTTGTTGCTTTTCAAACAAATTTGATCTAGTTTCTTCGGAAATTGAGGTCACGATCAATGCGATCCGCTCACATCTCTGATTTAGTTTGCCATGAACTCCTAAAAGTTAAAAAAAAGATAACGACTGAATTTGCTAATGGTTTGAAAGGCCAAATATTCAAGAGAAAGGTTAGAGAGATGAAGAGTGAAAGAGAAGAGAAAGATGGAGAGAGAGTTGACCTTTTGCACTTGACAAAAAACAATACACAGCAAAATGGACTTTTTGAAAGTACTGGTTGGTAATTTTTTTTTAATCTAAAAACGACTTTTCCATTTTATAAACATTTAGTACAAGTTTTACTGGATTAATTGCTGTTATTGTTGTTTTTTCTGTTTGTGTCAGTTTTGAGTGCTACTTAAACTAAATTTAATGGTACAATTTATAGTCCAATTGAGCTTAAATCGTGTAGTTAAAGTAATTACAATGTTGGACCTTTTAACCTATTTTCTGCCGCTGTTCGACTAGTCGAACAGGAAAATTTTTAATTCTTAGAGCGATTTTTTTTATGTAATCCGTGTATTCAATTCCAAATGGAAAATTAGAAAATCCAGAAAATGTTTTCTCTGGTCATCCCATATTTAAAAAATTTAAATTTAATTCAAATCTAATTTTAAAAAATATTTTAGTTTTAAAAAATGTGAATTTTAATTTAATTTTTAGCCTCATATTCTATTTTAGAAGGTCCAAATTAGCCTAGAAAAGTGGTTTTTAATGAAAAACACACTACTTTTTGTGTTGCGGCATAAAATGGGTTAAAGAAGTAGAGTAAATTAAATTTGGCCGTTTTTTATAGGTAATAAGACTAACTATTATAGTTTGCAAGTTGTCGGTAATCATGAAATCTCTAAATTTTGAATACAATTTCCATAAGTACCTCTTTTTGGTTAAAACAAAGCACTAAAATTTAATATAGCATGCAACTAAGCAACTCCATATGTTGATAACTCACTGGTTAAATTTAATATTGAAACTTTGTTTAATTTTCTGCACATAGTTTTAATGATACAAGCTACATAGGAGGAAATTTAAATAATTTGACAACATTTTTAATTAACCAAACGCTTTTATGAACATACATATATATGATATATGTATGTACATACCCTCGATCTACTTACAACCGGAATGGGCGTTGCCATACCGCAGAAAACAAATACAGAAGGCGAAATTAATTTGCCCAGTGCAAATATGCAAAATTCTGTGTGCGGTGTCATAAATTGAACCAGAAAGAGAAGGAGAGCAAGTTAGAGTAAAAGAGAAAAAGAGAAACCCGAAAAAGCCAAGCAAATAATACAAATTTTTCGCTGACGAGAGCAAAGTCAAGCACAGTGCAAATATACATATGTACATATATAAGCATGTACAGTACACACACATACATAGACACCGAACACACACACACACTCACACACACACACATACATGCGCAGTCAATTGCAGTGCAAGTCATGAGCCAACTTTGTCTCGAGACTTGACTACCCAATTGCCACAATGAGGTTGCTGTTGTGCGGTGTTTCCAAGAAATTTCACCTGCCATGGCAACCCTAGACAAAAGCTACATCAACAGTCACCCACATACATACACACACACACACACACACACCCACACATACAGGAACACTACATATTTGGTGGTATTATGACCAGCTAGCTTACGAGTAGTTGACGGCTATGACTGCCAAATACGAGTACTCGGTACTGCCACTTGCTGTCGTCGCTGCCACTGGCTGTGTGTGTGGCAATGTCAGTGACAACACTGTGAGTGCCACATCCAGAACTAGAACCAGCGACAGCAACAACAACAACATCAACTCCAACATCAGATTCTGTCAGTTACCCAGTCGGCGCTGCTGTTGTTCCCGCTGTCACAAACAATCTCATTTTGTTAGCCAGGTAAACAACAGTAAACATAATTTAAAACTACATTAATTCTGCTTAATTTTATCATAAAATTGAGTTCGTATTCACTCAATTTTATGATATGTATATGTATATGAAAAAACATAGCCATCCACTTAAATCAAACTTCATTTGTCTAATTACAAATAATTTTTGTTTAAAAATTAGAAATTTACTTAGTTTGAATAGTTTTTTAAATTTTGGAAAATTAAGGAAAAGTGTATTTTTAGGCGTATTTTCATTAAACAGTCGAACTTCCCTAACTCGAATCACCATTATCCAAAGAAAAGGTTCGAGTTAGAGAGATATTCGAGGTATAGAGTTCTTTTTCCTAAGATTATTAATTTTACTGCCACTCATTTAGTTCGAGTTACAGATGAATTCGAGTTAGAGAAGTTCGAGTTAGGGAAGTTCAACTGTAACTAGATCTGATTGGTCGGTCATAGCATATTTTCCATTCCTCCCGTATATGTAATACATATTATGTATAGTGCTAGTCGCCTTTCGCACCCTTCGTGATGTTTTAGTCACCAGCGTGGACTGCCTTCCACATTAACCTACTAGTAAATGTGTAACATGTTTTAATATGTTTTTTTATTATAATTATTTATTTATTATAAACGTAATAAATTATTACATAGTATTTATCATATGATATGATTTATCGGAACTAATTAAGGAATTTCTCATATCAGAGTTATTAAAGAAATTGTTTAAAAGTCATTATATAAATTCACATATGATTCACAATTGGAGATTAATAGACAATACTATATTGCTGAATTTTTTGTTGCCGGTTAATTAATGAATTAAAAGATTCCCCTTAATGCTTATTTCAATCGAAATGTTTATTGGGTAATGAAACTGATACATGGCCAGTTGCAAGTATATGTATGTATAAAGTGCATCTACATTTATACATATATTTTGGTGTGCATGTGTATGTAAGTGTGGGTGTTTGTATGCTGATGGGGATGGGGTTCAGAGCTCATTATGCATAAATTGTCGCTGCCAAAATTTGCAGCGCTAAATTCTGACAAAGTTAATGGCATTATAATGCCAAAAGCGCTGTTGTCAGAGACTGAGAGCGATGAAGAGAGAGAGAGAGAGTAGTTGCAGTATTAGCCACCGGCTATCGCTTGGTTACTCCACGAAATGGGCCAACTTTGAGCCTTGAATTGTTACCAAAAATGTTGTCGATTATTTGCTGCCAGGGGCGACAAACGGTGGCAGACAAAGGCCAGGAAGGGGGCGAGTTCCAGGAGGGCAGATGGTGGCGAGTCCTTTGCAAATGACCCTCGTTTGTTAGGGTCCTAACAACAGGTCGGCTAACTGCTCTGACATTGGACTACATGGGCCACTCACACACTCACACACACATGCGTCTTTAACTTGTTAACGTGTTGGCAACTTTATCGCGAGCCGCTCGCTTCAGCGCCACACAGAACATGGCTGTGATGCAACAGCCACAACAACAACAACAACAGCCACAATTACAACAACAACGGCTGCTTGGACTGTCGTCTCCGCTGTTTCTGCTGGAGTTGTTGTTGTTATTGTCGTTGTTGTCGTTGCGTTGTGTTCACTTCCTTCACACGCCGCACGCGGTCGCCACCGCAAACTTGTGGCAGCGCCCTGTTCTCACTTCCGGTTTCCGGTTCGCCTGCTACTAGCTGGTTACTGTTAACTTGTTTTGATTTTTTAATGGCTCGCATGACAGCAGCAACATCACCAAAAGGCAGTCAGCAACAGCAGCAGAAACAACAACAACGCCAGCGACAACATTTATGCCTTTCATAATTTCTTGACTTTAAAGCTGCTAACAAAAACATTATTTTACAGTTGCGTGTAAGCCTGTCAGATGAAATAGAATTAAACGTTGGAAAAGAATGCACTAACAAACTAACTTCTTGTTAATTGTATTTATTTCTGGAATTTTATTTGATTTTATGTTAATAACCAGGGTGCTGTTAGCTTGCCTCTCGCTGTTAATGCTCTGTCAATTTGTGATATCAACTATGTTATTTACATACATAGTTTGTACAGCACCATTGCATTAACAGAATAATAATATCTCTGAAAACAAAAAATTCGAAGACAATTATTACCCATCAAATATCTTCAAACCTGTTATGCTTAGTTACTGCTCAAATTGTGCATTTCTGTATAATAATTAATTAAATACCTTTTATTATGTAAATTTCTCATTTAACTTAAATATATGCATTCATTTAAGGAGACTTTTTCGTATTTTTTCTCTAATCAAAGCCTCTGGCGAAAAATAAAGCCTTAATTCAAATGAATTAACAACAAAGGGCGCACAATGCATGTTTTTGTTGTGTTTGTTGTTGTTGTTGCTATTGTTGTTGTTTGTTAAGTTGTGAAAAATGATGTTATGGGCTAGTTATGAGCATGAAAGGTTCCTGTTTCAAACACGAATTGCGTGACTTGTGGCAAACAATGGGAGAAGGAACTGGGAACAATCAGAAGGTGTTTCCTAGACGAAAAGACACTCCACTACAGTGGGCAGCTCCTGTTGAGCTTTTGTCATGCAAATGGCTGAACAAGCGGGGCGGGCTGCAGAGACAACCCATGATACAAAATTAAAAACAAACAGCAGACAAGCAGGCAAGTTAACAGTGCTTACCTTGTCAAACCCCCTCGCCTCAACGACAAACCACATCCATGTTTCACATGCAACTTGTATATAAGTAGAAAGAAATAAAGAACACAACAAAAAGAAAAGAGTTGCCAACAACAGCAACTGGCAACTGGTTGACGTTAAAAGGAAGCACAAGTCAAGTCAGAAAACTTTTGTTTCGTTCTCGTCTTTCTCTTTTTCTTGGTATTCTTTTGTTGTTGCTGTAATTGCTGTTACAATTGCCGGAGTCCTGTCTTGGAGTCCGAGAGGCCTGCAGAGTCGTCGATTTTAATTACGTATGCAATTTATTTATTACCTTACCGGAAATATTGTGCAATTGTGTGTTGCCTACGCCCTGACGATAAACACAATTCAAGGAGAGAAATAAAGACAGAGAGACAGAGAGAGAGGGAGAGGGGAGAGTGTGCAAGAGTAAGATAGCATAGTCTGGATTTAACATGCGGTTATAAAGCTATTTTTCATTTCACAATTGACTCTTGTCATATGGGGCATACAAGGCAAGCAACACGAGCACTTTTTCTTGTCTTTAAAATGTTCAATTTTATGAAAAGCTTGTTATAAATAGTCGACATAATTTATTTATCAATTTGTTGACAAAGCCAATGTAAAATTGTATTTAATTAAATTTCTATTTTGCTTAAAATTTGATTTATTTGCCCCAGAAATCTTAATTTATTCACAATTCTCCTTTGTGCTTGCCATTCTGTGGCGTTTTAGTCTTTGATTTATTTGTAACCATTTAAACGTGAAATAATTGATAAATACCATTATCAAACGGACATTTTTCCTTAACCTCAGATTTGACATTTCTTTTTCAAGTAAATCACTTTAATTATAAATTCCCCACATAATAGTTAATAATACATTTACTGAATAATTGAAATAATATTAAGGCATCCTTCAATCGAGTATTAACTATTTCGAGTGCATATTCATAAGAAAGATCTCTGTAAATGCATTTAGAACATTTAAACCTTAAACATACGTACGTCATTTGTTTAACATAAGTATTATTTACCTGCACTTTTGTTGTGCCATTTGTAAAGTGATTTATTTCAAGCGGAGCAACAATAACAACAACGACAACAACAATTTGAATGGCCATTTAGACGCATTTTTGTTGCCTACTTTTTGGGGCGCTTACGGTTTTGACGAAGCACGAACAAAATTTAAATTTTTAATGCTATTTCGCGTAATTTGGCAGTTCGTTAGGCTTGTTGAAAGACACACACCGATAAACAATCACACACACACAGCCTATACATATACACATATACATAGACAGTAGTCAACTCATAAATATGAAAGAAAAAAGAAAACAGCGACAAAATTGCGACGCAAGCGGCGCATTTTGCGGTTTGCCTGTGTTCTATGCGTGTGTGCGTGCGTGCGAATGTGTGTGTGTGAGTGTGTGTGTGTGAGTGTGTGTTTGTGTGTGTGTGTGTGGCTTTTTGTGCCTGTTATGAGTCACATGACACATCGTTATGTTTTGTTAATGGACTCTCGCAGAGGCTCATAAACGTGCCGACAACAACAACAACAATGACAACAACAACAATGGCAACAAGAACAATAACAACGGCAAAGCACATCAAATTATATTTAATTATTTAAATCATGTTAATTTGCATGCATTTAAAAGATGCCAAAGATCTTTCACACGGCGTATGCGCAATTTAATTTCTATGCTCGACTTTAAAGCACGTCAAAGTGAATCAACAAATTCAGCAAAGATGAGCTTGTTTGCACTTTTGTTGCCTCCTCCCCCTCCCCTTGCCGAAAATGTAACTTTAAACGTGGCAACAGCAACAGCAAAAGCAACAACAACTCGAGCAACATCAAACACTTTGCTAGCAGCAACAACTGCATGCGTGTGTTTACTTTGCGTTAATGAAGTTGTGCGCCGACTGGCCCAGAGGCTATGTGACAGAAAGAGACAGAACTGAGTCAGAAAGGGTGGGGGAGAAAGAGAGTGTATAGTCAAAATAGCCAAAGGGAGGGAACGTTCCCCTACGCATGCTGACAGCTTAGCGTCAGGGCCCAAAGGTAAAGGTAATGCCATTGCCATTGCCATCGCCAGTGCAATATAAACGCAAATGAAATTGGGAAGTGGCAATGGAGGTGAATGTGCGAACGAGACACACCAACGGACAGACTGACAGAACAGACATCAATGTCAGTGAGTCTTCTATGCAATTAGTGCTTTTGTTGATTAAGTCGCAAATAATCGGGATGTGTGTGGGGATTTTTTTGAGTTCGCAATGCCTTTTTAGAGTTTTCGATTTGGGGGTGCTTAAATGCGGCATCGTTATGTTATCTCGTAAATACATATATCTGATCAAAGTGTGGAAATAATTAATTAAATCATTACTTTGAAGATTACAAACTTTTGCTTGTATGTTTAAATTAATATATTTCTATTTAGGCTGGAATAATGAAATATTTTAATGCCTAAAACATGTAAGAGAAATAAAATTAATTTTGACGAGTTTATCAAAATTATTTATTGTTCAAGTGGAAGAGCCGAGAACAGAGGTCAACATTTTTCCAATATGACAGGAAAATAATCTTATTCGTTATGTGGCAATTTTCCAAAAATGAAAGAAATGAGAACATTTCATATCTCAGCCACAAATGTGACCTATAAATTGTGTAATCAAACGAAGCTAACAATACTCATGCATACGAAATGCGTTGTTGTCATTTGTGGGCCACTTGAAATATGTCAATCCATTGTTATTGGATTTGCTCTTGTTGTGGTTGTTTGAGCTGCTGTTGTTGTTGTTGTTGTTGTGGGCTGCATATGACAAGCAAGTCAAAGAAAATGGCTGACAGTAACCGTGCATAACAATTTGACAAGCTCCCTTTGCCCACCTCTTCTTTTTTCGCCACCGTTTGATAACCAAAAATTCAAGCAGTTACTTTTTATTGACAACTTTGGAAATTGTTTTTACCGCAACAAAACGCCCGCACACACACACACATACACGCCCATCCTGGCCGCCTTTTTGTGGCAATGCTTGGAGTGGTCGACGCCTTTCCAATCGATGCCATGGCCCAAAGTCGATAAGGTAGACATTTTTGACAACAAGTTCGTGATTTTCATGCAAAAATATGGCAAAACAAAATGTTAGCGCCCACCCCAAAAGGGGAAAGTTGGAGAAGGCAAAGGGGAAAGTGGCAAAGAAAACTCTGTTGCTTATCGATTTTAAAATTACATGGTCCGAAAGTGCAAGGAAAGGAAACACAAAATTAGCCAGAGCGCCTCGCCCTCTATTCAAAACATAGTAGCATACTTTTTAGGGCAATTTGAGAGAGAGTGAGTGAGTGAGAGAGAGAAGCGTGAGAGAAGTTGCGGGGCATATTTGCATGGAATGGCTTGGCAGCAGCCAAAAGCTAATGTTTGTAATGCTATGCCAAGAGCAAACATTAGCCAGATAGCTGGCAAACTGTGTGCTGGGTGGTTGAGAGTGGGTTGACTGGGTTGAGTGGGTTTAGTGGTTGAGCGTGGGTAAAGTGGTGCAGCATCTGGTTTGACTGGTTGCCGGGCGACCAAACCAAACATTTTTAAAAAGGCTTGCATTGACTTTTTGGATTTATGCGTCCACCCAAAAATACTCCCAAAAAAAAAAAGCAAAATCCCCCTTCAATGTAATAAGCTGCCAGTCCAAAAGAGGGAGAGTTACTGCAAAAATATATATGGATGTATATGTACGTCTATCGTAACAGCCCCAGAAGTCAAATATGCTGCCAAAGTTATTGATGGCACACGCAGCAAGACAAATTTACTTAAATCTTTTTAATGTTTGCACATTTTTTACACTTTTCGTTGCGTTTTTCCTTTCAGTTTTTCCACTTCCACTTTCTCGTTGTTGTTTTTTTTGAATAGTCTATAAATATATGTTTGCCATATGCCAGCCAACTTTTACTTTTTATTTTTTGCCAGCTTTTTCCTTTCTATTTTTACCCAGTTATGCATGTGATTAGTCGCATAGATCATTTTGACAGGGGCATATGTTAAAGGCTGGTGTATGATGTATGACTGAGTTTTATTAAAAACTATAGAAAATGGGACTTTTTTTGTAGCTGATTGAGCTTAATCCTAAACAGCTTAATAGGTTTATTTAGTATAGCAATCTCTGAAACTCTTTAGCTTACCTTATTCATATCGTTAATCTTCTCTTATTAAACTCTTTGTCTTTTTTGGTGAGCTGACAATTTATAATTTGTTGCCTTTCAACATGTTTAAAAAGATTAATTTTCGTTCATTCTTTACAGGGATTTATTGGAAGGTATTTACTGAAATTTAATAAAACTAGAATTTATATAAATTAATTTTCATTGACTCAGAACTTGTTAATTATTTAGTTCATGAATCTTTTTTATTTAACTAAATATCTTCAGCTTATGTTTATATTTCTGTTAAATTATATTAACATTCTCTCTTTCTGTAGTCTGTTAACATTTGCAGCAGATGTTAATATGAATTAACATTGACTAAGTTAACGAAAGACTGTTGATATTAAAATTCGAAATAATAAAAGTGAATTATATTTCTAAGCAAATGCAACATGAAATTATAGTAAACGGAATACGGAATTAAGAGTTCGCTCAACTATGAACAAAGAACATTACGCACACTTAAAGTATTTCAATTTAAAATGTAAATAGCGAGCAATTAGCTTGAAAACATGCCCGGTTGTGGTCGGAAAATTGTATACTCCAGCTAGGCAAATACACACTCACACACTTACACACAGAGGTACTCACACACACAGCTGGCTGCTTTTCCCGTCTGTCACCTGGCATCAATGCCCCAATGGAGGCGACGCCGCCATCGCTGCTGGCGTTTTGGCCACTGCCGCCGAACAATGCAACCAGCCGAGCATCAGCAACAGCAGCAGCAGCAACAGGAAGCAAAGATGAGGCAGCTGAGAGGTGGCAGGTGGCAAGTGGCAAGTGGCAGCAAGGGGCAGCTCTAGGTAGCCGTGTGTTGAGCCATCATTGTGCCTTTTGTGCGGCGCATTGTTGGCCATTTTTTTCCTACTTTTTATTTTATTTTTTTGTGTGTGTGTGTTGCATTGTTGGCGGCATGCAACGTCGATCCCGTTGCACGACTTGTTGCCGTGACGCTGCCACTTGGCGTCCACTCGCCACTTGCCATGTAATGAGTTTGCCATTTTATTTTATTTATTTGCCCAGTGCTTTGTCTCGTCGCACGCGAAACGCACTCCCCGATAAAAGACAGAAAAAAGAGTGCATTTAAAATTAAAATTAAATAATGATTTAAGTGCGCCACGAGGCTTTGTCTGTTGCCAGATTCACAAAGGGGGTGGAGTCGGCATCATTTGCAGCGATTGTATATGAGTATTGAAGTATGAAATAAATTTAAGAAGACCTTTTAAATCTTTTGCTAAAAATAAGTCAAAGCCTAATGATTTGATTTTTAAACTCCCTAGATAAAATTTATGTGAAAGCTTTCGACAGAAACCAAATACATAGCAGCCATTTAAAAAAATGTTAAAGTTATAAAAAAGCAACTGTTTAAAAAAATTAAAAAAAAAAAATGTTAAGTAAGTATGATTTAAAATATTATTGTAACCATTTAAAATTTAAAATCTCGAACTATGTTAAGGATCAGCAGCTGTTAACAGTAGCACCAAATGTTCAAGCGAGACACTTTACAGAGTATGCTATGTTAAGAGTGTGTTATGAATTTTATGTTAATCATCGGCTATTCATCTATGCATTTAATTAAGCTACATTTTGAGTTGGTTAGTCTCAATTGCGGATGCGACTAGGGTAAAAACTCTTTCAACTAGACTGACAGATGCAGAATGAGAGATAAAGCTAGAAAGAGAGAGAGAGAGAGAGAGAGAGAGAGAGAGTTGGACAGTTGAAGAGTTGTCGTTGTCGCTGTTGTTTCGGTTGGTGGCAAAAGACAGAAATCAAATTACAATTTCAATATGCGATGCGTACAAATGTCTGTTGGTGGCAGTTTGGCTTTCAATGTGGAACATGAACTTTCAAGTTGATGTTTAGAATTTGTGCGGGTCGACAAGAGTGTGTGCGAGTGTGTGTGAGCCTGGATGATTTTGATTTGAGCCCACAAAATGGATTTCAGTTTGTATGCTTGTGTGCGTCTGTCATTTAATGGAATTTATCACATTTTAACTGTGTGACAGAGAAACGACAACCTCAGCAGCACTCTATGTGTGTGTGTGTGTGTGTGTGTGCGGGTGTGTGTGTGTGGCCACATACTCGTCCAACTGCTGCTGGTGTCCTCTCCGATACTGTCATTTGCCCGAGTATTCGAGTTCGAGTTTGTCAGACATGCATTTGAAATGTTATTCAATATGTGCAAGTGCAAGTTTCGCATATTGAATGGCATCGCAAGTGTCACAGTCATTGATTCGAGCAAAACAATAAATAATTCAAATGCAACAAGTGTGCTGTCTATTTATTTATTCAAATCAAATTCCCCTCTCCTCTCTCTTTCCATTTGACTTCTGTCCCTACTTAGACATAGTTTAAGCAATTAAAAGCCTACTCATCAGTTGGCTATTAAGTAAAATGTAAATGCTGCGCACAACTATCAAGTTTTGGCCCGAGGGAAGTTCAAACTTTGCGGCAACTTAACGACTCGTCGTCGATTATTAAATTAAAACGTACAAAAAACTTTATCCAAAGCGACAACTTTTCTTTATTCAAACACTTACTCGGGGTATGTACACTTAGTCACATTTCAGAGTAAAAAATTCTGCAACTTGACACAAAATCGACTACAAATCATTTTAAAGCCCTTCAATGTGTTGACACATTTTACAGATTCATGTCAGCACATTATCAACAGGAGTAGCTATTTTTTAATAAACAAAACAAGCATATTTTTCATGGTGAAATTTTAAACAGAATTTAAAAACTATTTCTTAGCGTATTAAAAATTCTCTATCATTTTGTAAGCTACTCCTTTTTATGGTTTCTTTTTTGCATTGTGACGTATAATTTATTATGCGAGGCAAAAATCTGCTGCAGCAAATTTGTCACATGGGATAAATAATAAGAAGAAACTTGCTAAACTTTTCTCCACAGCAAGTTGTGCCCCAGGCCAAGCCTTGGCGCCTTGGAGCTATAGCTTCAACTAGAGCTGAGTGTCGCCGCTGTGGGATTTGTGACAGTGCTGGGGCAGATTACTCATACGCCCTGTGCGACGAGCGCTGGGAAAATATGCGAAAAGTGTGACCAGGCCAGCGTGAAATTAGTAAGTTAGTTGCATGTGTCCGCAAATAACTGCTGAAAGTTTGTTGAAGAAAATTAAAGAATTCCATATTAAAATAGCAGAGGATACTGGGTAAAAAGACATTGTGTGCCCAGTTCTTGAATTCTTCAAGCCAAATCATAATTTGTACACAAATTTACTCATTTTAATATTAAAACTTATTAGTTATTGGTTAACCTACATACCAATCTTAACTCTAATAAAATCAGAGAACGACTTTTAATATTTAAATACATTTTCATTGGGGAAATAATATTTTAATTTGCATTTATTCATGCTGTAAGGCCAGGAAACCTGCCCTAAACATATTTAAATTAATGTTATCTACCACAGTTGGAACTGCAACCACTTTCACTTGCTTACTTCTGTGTTTATATTGCGTTTTAATGGACTAACAGCTTGTGAGCATCACATGAGCTGCCTTATTTTCCTTATCTCCCAGGCATGGTAAGACGCCACTAAATATGTCAAAATAAAGGCAAATTTATACACAAACTGATAAAAACATAGAATGAAGAATATAGAAAAAAAATAAGTCGACTTTCTTCTTTTTTTTTTTTTTGGCTGCTGGCAACAATTGCTATCTTGACATTGTCATCTCTGGAACTGGGGAACTGGGAAATTGCCATTGAAATTGGCCCAAAGCTGCCTGCAGCATCAGTTCAAGCTTTGACTTCTTGGTTTGATGTTGTTGCTGTTGTTGTGGTTGTTGTTGTTGTTGCTTTTGGCACGCCTATCAGTGGAATTGAATCAAATTACCTTGTAATCTTAACCTTAAGGTTATTTGCCGTTTGCCACAAAACGCTTTGTGCCCTCTGCGTTTAGTTACTATTCAAGTGGATTCCCAGTTCCCAGTTCCCAACTCCCTTCACCCCCTCTATGGCCTTCAGGAGAGTCGACTTGGCAACACTTGACTCGCGTTGCCGTTGCACCTTTAACACTTGTTTCCAGCTGAAATTGGAACTGGGGGAGGGTTTTCCGTTTTAGAGCAAATATAAATGGAAATCTAGCATTACGTCTTATCATGATTGCAAAGTTTAAGTGACTTTTCTGCAAGTGCAAAGCGATATCTTGTTGTTGTTTTTGTTGTTGCCGTACTTTGAAATTGTAGCAAGTCAATCAATGTTGTTTCCCAACACTGAGCTGGGAGTGTGGCAGCTCTCTTTCTCAGTAAAAGTTGCTTAAATTTCGATTAGACATTTGTGTTTGCATTTTGTAAAGTTTATTCTCTCTCAGGGATTTAGTTAAGCGTTTAGTTTTAAATTGGTTAATAAGATTGATTAACTTAAAGATTTCATTAAAAGAAGTTATCATAATTATGGTGTATGAAAAGTTGATCATTTATTAGATATATATTTATAGGAAACCATAACCAAAACTTACGAAATTTATAGGATTAGAGCCGCAACTCTGTCCTTCCCCTCACTCACTCACGTCGTACAACATTTTCATGAGTTCCGGCACATAATCATCCCATTTGGACTGGAAAACATTGCCAGCCAATGGATCGTTCATATCGTATTTCTGTGTAAATCTTTCCACATCAAAATTGCTGTGATCTTCGGCACTTTTCAGATCCATTTGCTTCTCCTCAAAGTCCAGTTTATCCGACTGCTGATAGACGAGAGCGACATAGCGACAGAGGCCACTGTCCTTGGGCGGCAAGGGAGCATAGTATTCGGAAATTAGTTGCCCCTTGGCCACATCCAAGCCGGGCACATTGACGACCAGCCAATGCAGCCAGGAGCGATACATGGGAATCTCGCGATTTGGCGCATCGGGACTGAGCATTACAATGGTGTAATACTTCTGTGGATCCGCATTCCATTCGAGTTTCGGCTGAAACTTTAAATCTTTTGGCATATAAACTTTGCCTTCGACTATTTCCAGATCATTCTCGAATCGCATCTGAAATTTCAACACAAGTTTAGTACATTTTGGTGGTGAATCGGAGTTTGGTGGGAACCTGTAACAGTTCTCTGGGTGGTTCAGTGATCACATCGGGTGTCACTTCCAATTCCCTCATAACACGTCTCACATTCAGCTCGTCCTGCTCGGCCCGTGCCAGGCACAACACGCATAGGAAGAAACCGAAGTAGAAATTCATTGGACGGCTTTTGAGCTTTTGGCCAGAAACCGTCAGCTTTTTATAGCCCTCTCAATCGATATTGTCTACAACTAATCGCCGACACAAATTGTCAACGCAAATATAATTAAGCAAATTGAGACACAGCAATTTGCAATCATTTGTGCAGCTCGTGCAAATATTTACAAATATATTTAAATGCTCGAGCAATTTCTATAATTCGAGCAGCTTTTGTTGCTCCACAATTGAAATGAACGAGAGTTCTCAGCTGTCCTACAATTACTATAAACTGTTTGATATTCGAATACATCCAAATTATCTAAATTGTCTGCACATTGCAATGTTTATAATTTCATTCACCTCAACTGTTGGATTATCGACTTTTAAATATAATAAATAGGTGAGTTCAATTTAATTGGCAAACAAAATATATGTAAAAAGTATTTTTTTTAATTTATAGGTGTTGTATTTAATTTCATTTTTTATGTAAATTATAATTAAATTTTAATAAATTTCCTATTACACAATTTCTATTTGAAACTAAGGTATTTAAAATAGTTACTGAAAATCGTATATTATATTTAATTTGCACTCTCCTATTAATTTCAGCATCATAACTTAATTAAGAGAGTCCTGTTTTCCGACTCTCGTTTCCATGGCGAAGTATGGAAGCCAAGTGATCTACATAATTTGCAAAACTATGTGCATTTCTTTTTTGTGATTTCCTCAGCTGGGGGCAAAAACCAAATAAGCAGTAAAAATGCGCTAAAGTCGGGAGAAGACGAAGGACGGGGAGTTGCTGCGTCTCGTCGAGCTTCAACTTGTGGCAACATGTGCGTCTAATGTGCGCACATTAGCAACACAAATGCAGTCGAGATGCCTGAAGGATATCTATGAGCGGAGGAGACACAGAGGGGAGGAGAGAGGGGGAAGAGCAACTAGCTGAGCTGAGCTGTGCCAAGCCAACGCCACTCAAGCAAACGAACGCACTTAATTTATGCAATTTGGTTAACAACGTTAAAATTGTAGACGGGGGGAGGTGGAAGAGGAAGGAGAGAGGAGTCAAGAGTCAGGATGGCCTAGACTGAGGCAGCCAGACATAAATCAAAATGGAAACAATAACGCAACTCTGCAGCTGGAAGCTGAGAACTGAGCACTGAGAACTCGAAAGGAGTAATAAGGATAATGAAGCAGCAACGGCAACGACAACAAGAGGCAGACGTTGTGGCATGTTGGGCACTTGCCATGTAAACGATGATGAGCACGATAATAATGGCATTTGAATGAGCACACTTACAAACACACACACACACAAACACACACACACACACATAATATAGATGTGAAGTCTCTGATGTCGTTATTTGAGCCTTTCGTTTGCCATTCCCTCAATTATTTGCGTAAATATTGGCTCATTATTTGGCCATTTTATATATTAATATGCTTATTAATTATTTTAACGTTTCCAATTTCACAAGGTGTGCGTGGGTGTGTGTGATTGCCACTGTGTCTGTGTGTGACATTTGCAAAGATTTTTGGTAGCTGTTAACATGCAACAAATTAGTAAGCAATTTTCTTTGCCTCAATGAACTGACGTCCCATTCGCTTCAGTAACTTTTGGACTTAATTAGTTACCAAAATTTGTGAATAGATTTTAGATTCAGTTCGAAATTATTTTATTTCCAGGTACGATTGATAACAACTGTTGTTGAAAGCTGCTCAACTCAATAAGCTTTATAGTAAAGAGCGCTTGAATCATTTAGTTTTGAGTAAAGTAGAGCAATGTTTAGTCAGATAAATGAATAAATTGAAATTAATAAAATTAATTAATAATATTGCACAAAATATAAGTAACTAGTTTCGTACTAAAAAAAAAAAAAAAAAAAAAAAATTTTTTTTTTTTTAATTTTTTTTTTAAAAAAATCACAATTTTTTTTTTTAAAAAAAAAATCCAAAAAAAAAAAAAAACCCCAACCCATACCCTCTTTTACTAGTTTTTAAAAGAGAATTCGTAACTAAATTCTTAACCCATCTAAACAGTCTGAACATCCAAGTGGAGAGGAATTAGAATTTAAACAGTTCAAAGCTCTAAGTTTAATTTAATTATGCATACAAACTAACTTGGAAATTGGCAGCTTACAATAAGAGTTAATGTCCACTATAATCTTAAAATTATTCACTCGCAAATGCTTCAGATATGTGTACAATAAACAACAGCAAAAAGCAACCGGAGTTTTTCCCTCTTGGCCAGGACTGTCACATTTTATTAGCCATTCCAGCTTCTGGATGCATTATCTAGTTACTTTTACAAGTTTTTGCCCAAGATTACGAACATTGAGCTGAGACTGTGGCAGTTTCTATTCATGAAAACTTTTGCATTGTTGTTGCAGCTGCTGATTTTGTTACTGTTGTTGCACTAATTTGCATGACCTTTGGCCAAGAGCACAGGTAACCAACTAACCAACTAACCAAAAGCCACCCAATCTTTTTAGCCAGACTCCCACAGCATTTGAATGGCATTTCATTTGCGACGCTTTTTAACGTTAATGCCATGGAAAATGCATAAATTGTGGACACTCAAGTGGAGAAGTTGCTGAAAAACATTGGATTCTTGCTATGACAGAACCACAAAGGGGCGAAGGGGATGAAGAGAGAGAGAACTGAGAGATGTTAACCAGGCTAATTAGCAATTGCCAAGTTGAGCTGCAGCTTATCAGTGCACAAGTTGTGCTTCTTTAGTATTTTGAATTCAAAAGCTGCGCGAGACTGCATCTTTATATTATTTTTAGACCACGTACTTTAAAAAAGTACAGTGGTCTATTAACTTTGTCACAAAAAAAATGTGCGTAACAGGCAGAAGGAGGCGTGGCCGACCCCATAAAGTATATATATTCTTGATCAGCATCAACAGCCGAGTCGATATAGCCATGTCCGTCTGTCCGTCTGTCCGTCCGTCCGTCTGTCCGTCTGTATTGACGCCTAGATCTCAGAGACTATAAGAGCTAGAGATACCAAACTTGGTATGTAGGTTCGTCTTTATTGCACGCAGATCGAGTTTGTTTTAGATTTTGGCCACGCCCCCTTAAACGCCCACAAATTAGATATATGTTAATTATAGCGACAATTTTAAAGATAGACATTCCTTATAAGGCATAGACGAAGATAACATTATTATCCACATTTGCTGAAAATTTCATCGCGATCGGATAATAAACAGCCAAGATATCGAGCAACTAAATTCGCCTTTATTTGCCTTGCATTATCAGCAACAATAACAACAACAACAATCACAACTAGATAACAATTGCATCTGGCTTACACTCTAGTAAGAATGAAATCTATCGTAAGACCATCGCTTATCAAGGCAGGCAGTGGCGCGATGTGCAGAGCGTCGGAACTCTGTGTTCGGGTCTCGGGTTCGAACTCTAGGACAGACAAATTTTTTTTTTTTTTTTAATATATTTAATACTCAATTAATTTGTTAGTATATGATCGGCATACGTTTTTTTAAATGCTGTTCAATTTTAAAAGGGTGTTGGCAGAGTTCCTAACTGCGAAATATAAAGTCGCTGAAGTCTTAACATATTTGTACTTTGGCCACGTCTGCCCATGGGCTTTGGTGGCCTAAGGTGCTAAATTCCCGTCAATTTTGCAATGATCGGGAGTCGCGGGTTCACCTCCCATCATAAACAAATTTTTTAAAAATTATTTCTTATTAGCAGACTTTTTAGAACATTGGTCCGCGGCTCGAATCCCACGTTGGACAGATGTTTTTTTTTGATTTATGATTAATGAAAATTTTAATTACATTTTTATAAATGTTGTATGTTTACATCAATTCGATATTTGTATTATTTTGTTTTATTTTTGGTTAAAATATATAAAATGCTTGTAGCGACTTATATTATTTTTAGCAGGGTTTGCTTTTGCATAGTAAGTACGGGGTCTCCGACAGTCGAGTATGCTCGACTGTAGCACCGTCGACTAGTTTTAAACAGTGGAAATCTTTACCATTGAAATTGTGTGTATGAGCAAAGGAAAAAGATAAAGTTTATGTAACTGAACTGCCTATAAAGTAAACTAATTATAGTATATAATTAAGCGTATATATTTTTCAATAACTACTTATAACGCGAATGCCAAAAAAGGAATTTACATTAATTTTAAAATTTGTGGAAATCTAGTTTTCTTTTAGTAAATTTCTAATTTTGTATTATAGTTAATTTTTTAATTTTGTTGTATAATTTATTTTTAAAAATTTCAGAAAAGATTTTAATAAAAATTTCGTTAAGATTCAGATATAATTTGTAATTGAAGCTTTGTCTTTTAAACTGAATTTTATCTTTTTGTTAAACTGAACTAAGAATTTTAAATAAATTTTAAATACATTTATACGAAAATTGTTAATAATAGTAGATACAATTTTTAATTCAAGCTTCGATTTCTCAACAAAACTTTATTTGACTAGCAAAACTAATGAATTTGCTGTATTTATTTGAAGTCGATTAAGATGTACATTTATTTTTGAAAAAAAACTATTAGTGGTTTTAAATGTAAGAATATGTAAAACATTCAGTTGAAATTAGACAGCATCGAAAGTTAAATAATATGATCTTAAGATTTATTATTTTAGGCAACTCATTTAAATTTCAACTCTTTTATTAATTTTAGAACAGCATTTATTTTAATCAGGTAATCTTGACATCTTTAATGCATTTAATATTGAAATGTTGTTATCCATTAATTTTACATATAAATATGTACATACATTCGTAGACATATTAAGTAGGTTAAAAGTAAAGTTGTAATGGTTTGAAATTCACTTTTTAAATTCGAATTACGTGCTTGCAATGGAATTGTTGAAAATGAAGTACAGAATTTGCTTTTAAGAAGTTGTTGATTCGTTTCATTTTTTGCCAGTCTGTCTGAAATTACAGCTGCTGTGAATACCCCTTGCAGCACTCAGGAATACACTTAGACACACACACATTCACAGATGTACATATATAGAGAGCAAATGGCATTTGGCAATTTCACTTGTATCCTTGCTGTGTATCCTTTTTGGAGCACACAGGACTAAAGCGCTTGATATATCCATTTCGTTTGGAGGATTCTTCGCGTGCCTGTTGAGAGCTGGCAAACAACAAAAGCAATTGTTGTTAGTGTTGTTCTTCCTATTGTTGTTATCCTGTATAACATGCGTGCGAAGCGGACAACAACAACAACAATAGGAGGTAACAACAACAATCATACAAAACTGGGGAATTGTTCATTTGGTGCTCAACTTTTGGCTGATGCTGTGTGCACATTGTGTTTATTTATTTAAGTGTTATTTCGTTTTATTTTGCAAAATTGAGTTATAAACAAGTTTTGAAAATTGTTTAAATGGAAAAAACAGATTGAATATCCTCGCAATAACAACAATAACAGCAACAATAACAACAGCAACCACATCAGCAAGAGCGAAAGCAACTCCAAGTGGCAGCCACTTGAGCACATGTCAAGTGGAAAATCGTTTTGTTGCTGTTGCTCTTGTTGTTGTTGTTGTTGCCCCTCTTGCCACATGCTGTAAATGTGTGCGGGCGCTATGAATATGTTTTTGATAAAGTTTATTTATATATGCAAATCGCATAATACTCGCACTCGCTGGTATGCAAAAAAGGGTTCTCGGATTCGCTTTTGCGTGTAAAGTTGAATTGGTTTGCCATTTCTACTCCCATCGCAACCCATTCATATATTTATGCCTGTAAGTGCGTTGTGAATGAATTTATATTTATATTGATACAAAAAAAAGAATATACGACTTCCTCATACTTTTTAGATAATTTCCGTTTGAAATTTCCTTTAAAATCATCGCATCGCTCGCACATTTTCTACACTTTTATATATTGAATATGTATCTTTTGCACCTTATCCAAAGTTTTCCAGCTGACTGCCATTTTCTTTATTGTCATTGGCATCCTTCCAATCGGAGCAACTCAACCTCAAACTTGTCGGCAACATTTACCGATTTATTTATTTTGATTAAGTGCTTCAATTGTGCCTCTTCTGGTTGTTCCTGTTGCTGTCCTTCCTGCCTTTCTGAGAGGGGGAAGTAATTGTGGCAATGTGACGCCTCGCGTTATGAGCTGATAGCACTTTCCATTTGCATATCGAACACACATTAAAAACAACAACAATTGTCAATAAAACCAAGTGATAGGAACTCAAATTCCATACACTGAATGTGATTGGGAAATGATTTGTAGAGGAGTAATAATAATGGTTGCTTTTTTCTGCTTAAATTGCTTTAGATTATTTGAATATAAGATTAAAAATGTGATTTATTATTTAGTTTAGTGGAAACATATATAAGCACATATGAGTTTCAAAGAAGATTAACTTTATTCATTCCGATCAAATTTATTTAAGACACATTAGGAAACAGATTTGTATTTAATATAAAGAAATAGATTAATGAGAATATTTCTATATCACTCAATACCTATTTTGTAAGCTTAGATAGAGAGAGATTTTCATTTTTTGAATACATTTTTGATTGTAATGCACCACTTTAAGCAAACGCTATAAGTTCTTAATGTATCATTCTATAATTGTTTACAATAATCAGAAGGTTTCATTTCATTTCAAAATACATTTCTGTATTCTTCATATCTTATTTGAATGAATTACTTTTGAAGTCTCGAATTTTCGCATTGAAATCCTGTACTAAAAATTCTTTTCTTTATCTAATTTATATCAGACAATTGGCTATTTGAATTTAAAACGCAATTTGTGAACTTATTGGACGTTGCAACTTAATAAAGACACTTCAATAAAGGACTCGCGGCTATCGTTATGCCCTTATTAACGAGCCGAAACAGAAAGTTTGGCCAGTTGTATTAAATGTGCAGTAGGAAGAATACCCGCAATACTATAAAAATATTAATGTTCGCTAATAAAAAGGAGCGCAGGCAAGAAAGCGATTAACCCAGAAAAGATATAAAAAGGACGGCCAGTCAAAGTTTTTGGCAGCTTAACAACTTATCAAATGTCGGGGCAAAGGCAAATTCTTTTTATATTTTAACGATAACAAATCGCTTACGGTTAACAGGCGGCATTAATTCTCATTGTGGCGTAATTTTCAGAACGCCATTTATTGGCTAATTAAAATGGAGTTCGAGGGGATTGTGTCTTCGAGTAGATTTTGAGGGCGGAAGGGAGGTGGGAGATGGGAAGGAGAAAACCCCGCAGGATATGCGCTGCTTGTACAACATGAACCGAAAGGAGCTGTAAATAATGACCGCAATTAATAATTTTGACAATTTACACAACATTGGACCAAAGATAAGGGAATTGCGTGGTTGGGGCAACTCTGGCAATGCTTTTTGATTTTGTAACAAGAAACCCCTTTCCCTTCCAATTTGCTCAATTGGCCAATAAGTTAAACAACAAAGTGAACTGTTTTCAAATTTGTTAATTGCATACTTATTGCTTTCTTTAATAATTCTCATACTTATAATATTTGTTTTCATTCCATTTCAACCAACGTCAGAACCCTTAAAATAAGTCTGCTTCTCTGCTGCTGACAACTTTCAAGAGGGCGTCCCTTTTTTCAGTTTTCACCAGCTTTAAGAAGAGAATTATGATTTTTTCGAGAAGTTGGTAACATTTTAAGAAAGGTGCTAGTTAATTAGTTTCTCAGATTTTTAATGTTTATTATCTAATTATTCCTATCAATCAGCTTAGATTACAAGATCAGGTTGTTCTAATGGAACTAATATCTTTTTAGATATCTCAATAATGTCTTGCAAACATATTCTGAATAACTTTTTAAAATTAAAGCCTGATATTATAACTAAGAGTTTTATTTAAACTAAAAAGAGTATTTATTCGTTGTCCTTTTACAGATCGATATTCCTCCTTGTCAGTTTTGCTTTTGTTATTCGCTTAACTTGCTTTTAAAATAAATCAATTATTTTAATTCACGTTGACAACTCGCGTCATTTGCAGTCCAACAACAACAACAACGACATTCCTTTTTTTATGTGGTCCACTGCTCTTTTGCTCTTGACATGGGTATGTCAACGGTCCTGATGGATGAGGGGCGGGTTCAATAGGGGCTCGATAACAAGCCGCAAGTGAAGGAACGTCATGCATAAAATGTCAATACCAGAAACGTGTGCACGAATATGAATGAAAATGAATACGAATACAAAAACGCGTGCGGGTATTCAATCTTTTTCATTTTATAAATATTTTTTTAAGATAATGATTATTGTTTTTTTGTTGGGTATACGGTTTATGCTTTTATTAAGGTTATTTATTCAAGGTAGATTATTTCTTTGCAGCTATTAATTAAAATGTATATAAATTGATTAACTTATAGTTTGTGTTTCTATAGTAAGAGGACTTTCATTTAAATTTAATGAATTTGTTTACATAATTTACTTTAACAAACTTTTATAAAATTTACTTTTATCTTTAACAATTTCTTTGACTTTGAATAATTTATTTTCTTTAAAAATTTTTACTTTTTGTGTTATGAGTTTTTATTAGCTTAAGTGTCTTAAAATTAAAAATATATTATAGAGCACAATTTGAAGCACAACATTTAACTCCTCTTTAAGACCAACAAACAAACTAAAATGTCATATTAAAATTCAAAGCTCAGTTGATGTGGACATGAGACCAGTGAAGTGTAATATCTATGCATTGGCCATAATCATAATGGAGGCTCTTATTCTGTTTCTTTGGCTCTTGAATACAAAATTTCCCATTATCATTAATTATTCGCTCTGAATGGTGAATGATGGTTCGAAAAGTTTACAACAATTTTCCCCATTGCCCATAATTACACACAATACAACAAAGCAAAACAGAATTTTCTTCTTACTGCTTTGTCCTCGTCCCCCCTGTCCTCTTCTTCCCCTGCACTGTCGAGGCAAAGGATGCTTGAGAAAAGGACAGAGAGGAGCAAACTTATGACAGAAATTCAATAGCGCATGCAATTGAAGAAATTATTGTGCAATTTCAATAACTTTCAATTGGGTTTTCAATTTTCTGCATACACTTTTTGTGCTGAACTTTATCTTATCTTATCTTTTGTCTGAGGGACAACTTGCTCCCCTCCTAATCCCCTGACCCCTTCAACTCTCCCGAAACTGAATCGAGCATAAAAAACTGAAAAACTTTCCCAACTCTTGTCTGTCTTTTGACGATTTCCGGCCATTGAAGAGCCCATTGCCCAAGAAATGCTGAGTGCATCCATAACTTTGTAGGGACAGAAGGAGATTACAGTCGAACTTCTATGTAGAGAATATACAAAAGTTCATTTATTAAAATGCGAATTAACATTTGTTTAAACCCGCATAGAAGGGTTAAATAAAGTAGGATACTTGAAGTTTTTCTGTCTTAATCAAAATCAATTCAACCTGTTGCTCTAGTCGAATCGTTTATTAATTTTTTAAATATTTCAATCAAACTATAAATATAAAGAGGACAATCTACTTGTTTCTTATATATTAAAATTTCTTGAAAATTTCATTACAAAACTTGACTGAATATTTAATAAAATCTGCAATAATTCCTTGTATAAAAGTTCAACAGTTTTAAAGTCTACAATTTTGTCGATTCTTTACTTAATAACCAAGTAACTGAACATTTGAAACCAGTCCTAAGATATATTTATATGAAGCAATTTGTTATAAAGAGTCTCAACTGTATCTAACATAGGACATTCAAATGATTTGTTGGTTGCTGTCCATATACGTGCATAAGCTGGACTGGCCAGTCGGTTTAAGCCATAATAACAAAATATGACGCCATTTGACTGCAATTTGAAGAGCTTAACTATGTAAATCTTTTAATATGGCCAATGGATGCCAGGAGTACAACCAGGAGCAGCATCAGCAGCATCAGAATAAAAGGAATAAAACTAAGAAATTGCATAAAAAACTAGATGCATAAACCAGAATGCAAATAGCGCCGCGGCGGCTGAGGCCAAAAGGCAAACAATGCAATCCCGCCAAGAAACTCTGCTGGCACTGCTCCCAACAGACAGATACCCTGCATTCCCCTCTGTCCCCTCCCTCGTCTGGATCGGGATACCCAGCGGAGGACAAGGCACGAAAATATGCCTCAAGGCGCGTCGTGTTCGGGCGAAGCTTGGCAAAAGTTTTGCGCATAAACATGAAAAACATGAAAAACAGCAAACAACTTGCAAAACTCACGAAAGTACCGTTAAGGGCTGGGTGAAAGGGAGGGGGGTTGGTAAGGTGGAACCGTGGCCGGGTTATGCATAAAGCACACATGATATATGCATGCATTCATGCATCTTTTCGGTAGGTATATACATGCATATAAGTAACTCAACTGCATACACTCCGCTGCATATCGTATTCGCGAGCTATGTACGTGAGTTGTATTCGCAGATAGTTTCCAGTGTTGAATAATACGCTCTGCTCTGTCTGTTCCCGCCAGGTAAACATCTCCCTCCTTCTCTCTCTCTCTCCCTGTCTCTTTCCCTCTCTGTGTGCAAGTTTTGCAATTGGAAACAATATTTGCGCTTTACAGCCACCGCATGGCAAATACACGTAGAACAGTTCAAAGAGCACAAACTGAAAATTCTTAGACTTTTAGTGATGAGCACGTGAGAAGCAGCATCATAATTGGTATGTTTAAGTTACTTCCGGCGATCGCAAAAATGAGTTATGAGTCGGAATAAAATGGAATGACAGGCACATTGACAAATTGAACATTCAGACGTAATTTTCACAAGAACCACACATTTTTGTTACATTTACATTTTAATACAAATTTATGTATTAATTTATTTTTAACTTTT